>OZ020166.1:5907667-5985667 GCA_963971145.1 Sussaba pulchella
TATCCTTAAAATTTCAAGCCGATCTAAGCAATATTCTTGAAGTTATTGTCTTATCAATCTCCTGGCCTCTAACGCTATATAGAAAATAAAGTTGTAAAAACCGGAAAAAATGCTGGTAAAACAAGGCAAAGTAAGTTACTCGGCGGCAAAGGAAAGCTCACTGGAAAAGTCATTGATAATTTGAGTCGATACTACGGAGCAGCAATCAGACATAATTGTGATTCGCTGGAAGGAATGAAAAATGCAATCCGGGCAACGTTCTACCACCAGCAGTCAACAGACGATAACCCCCAACACCATAAGTGCATGAGCGGTGAGAACTCGTGGTGTCCATATCAAAAAGCTTTGGCCACAACAGGAGTGGGAAATTTCAAACATGACTACACTCCACTTCCACAAGATGTCATACAAGCGATCAAACCGATTTATGAAGATTTGAGTAAAGACGAACTTCTAGAAAAGTGTCTTGGAGGCTTTACTCAAAATGCCAACGAAAGTTTGAACCAGCTGATTTGGAGAATTGCACCGAAAAAATTATCTGACAGCAGACAAATTGATGAATTTGCATCTTCTGTAGCTGCATGCACTTTCAATGAAGGTGCTGGTGCTTTTCTAACTTTTCTGTCTGACATGAACGTCAGCCTCGGCCCAAGCGCTCATGATTATGCAACATTCGCGGACAGCAATCGCATTGACAGGGCCGAGATTCGAGCTGAGCAGCAGAGCAAAGAAGCCAGAATAAAACAAAGACTTGAGAGAAAAGAGGCTGAAGACATCGACAATGCCGCAGGAAGTCTGCTGTATGGAGCTGGAATCGATGATTCTGTGTAAGTTGGAAAAAAAAAATGTTTTCTTCACTTTTTTAGTTCATAAACTTTAGACGCGTTTTTCTCAAAACTACTTTTTCAAAGTCCGTGTTCACTGCCCTTTAAAAATTACTTGACCGAGTCATTTCAAACTTTGTACATATTCTACATATAAAATATTTTCAAATATTCTACATATAAAAAAATTTTCTACACATAAAATACCTCCTCCCAACGTTTAGTTAAATTTTTTTTTTTACATTAAGGGTGTTGTTTCCCACCCACAAAATGGCGGAATTTTTCGTGGAAAATGACAGTTCACACTTTAGATGGCCGCCAAACATTTTTAAATGGAAAAAAAAAATCATCACAGAACGTTGGGGGGAAGATTTGATTATAATTTGACTAAATTTTTATGGTTTTTCATTTTCAGATAATTTCCGGCCGAGTTATAGTGAACACCGCAAATTGTTGTTTTCCCAAAACGTTCTGGGGGAAGCTCTGTTACCGGCTTATGTTTCAATTCTGCATGATAAAATTACACAACATTGTCAAAAGTATGCTCAATAGTGCACGAAAGGTTCGAATAAAATTGCTCAATCCATATTGAAGAAAAAAAATCGCAAAAAAAGTGTTTTTTTTACGCTGAAACCCTAACCCCTCTCTTAAGCAATTCCTTCAATGATATCGCGGTTACTGTACCGGAACTGAAATAATATGCTAAAACAAATTTCCACGATCTGCGGATCCCTCGCACCATAAAAACAAGAGCGCGATTAGCATGCCTGTGAGTCCTTCACAAATGTCCTAGATCTTCAAAGCCCACGATTTTTTGTTCTCGAGGATTGTATTCTAAAACTGGAGTCAGATGGACTTCATCTGCAAGGAGGGCTACGAGTCGGTCTAATTCCTTCATTGTTTGAATTTTCTGTTTCAATTGATTCTATATATTTTCATTGATACCGGTGTTTAACGTGACTTATGACTCTTTTTAGTAATCTCGGGGATGGTAATTAGAAATGCGGTATTAAAGATTTGTACAGACGAAGACTACGTTTATAAATTGACAATGCAAATATTTTGTCGTCGGTCGTCTACCTCCGAGCATGAGATAATAGTATATTGTGATGCAAGGGCGCAAAGTTGGGGATTCAAACATGAATGCGAAGCCAATACGAGGCGTAGGCGCCAATCGCGCCAATACGAGGCGTATCGCTCATCGCGCCCGCGCAGCACAAACTATTTTTTGTCATCCTCATGTGAGAATGACACATTCTCGTATCAATTTTAGTATGCAATGTGCCTAAACAATCGACAGATCGTACGCTCTCTGCTTTAGTTCGGGTAATTGAACAGTGCGGGAATTAAACATTCCTGCACGGCTTCGGAAATGCGAGATTCAGACACATTGCGCACTGAAATTGGTGCGAGAATGCGTCATTCTCAGGTAAGGATGACAAGAATACCATTATCCACTTGAAATTGTCATAATAGAATAAGTAAATCGATACATTTTTTTTCGTCTTTTTTTATGAGGGTAGACGGGTACTTATGGATCAAATAATTAATTATAAAATAAATAAATAATTTTTCTTTAACGTTAACGAAAGATTTCATCAGATACGTACGAAAGTACACACACACACACACACACACACACACACACACACACACACACACACACACACACACACACACACACACACACACACACACACACACACACACACACACACACACACACACACACACACACACACACACACACACACACACACACACACACACACACACACACACACACACACACACACACACACACACACACACACACACACACACACACACACACACACACACACACACACACACACACACACACACACACACACACACACACACACACACACACACACACACACACACACACACACACACACACACACACACACACACACACACACACACACACACACACACACACACACACACACACACACACACACACACACACACACACACACACACACACACACACACACACACACACACACACACACACACACACACACACACACACACACACACACACACACACACACACACACACACACACACACACACACACACACACACACATACATACATACACACACACACACACACACACACACACACACACACACAGACGCACAGACGCACAGACGCACAGACGCACAGACGCACAGACGCACAGACGCACAGACGCACAGACGCACAGACGCACAGACGCACAGACGCACAGACGCACAGACGCACAGACGCACAGACGCACAGACGCACAGACGCACAGACGCACAGACGCACAGACGCACAGACGCACAGACACACACACACACACACACACACACACACACACACACACACACACACACACACACACACACACACACACACACACACACACACACACACACACACACACACACACACACACACACACACACACAGTTGCACACACTCGCGCACATTCGTCCTTCACTCGCACACTGGAAAGAAAAGTAAAATTATTCATTGATTCATTAATTTTATAATTAATTATTCTACCTATACGTACTCGTGCGATCTCATAAAAAAGACGAGTTTTTTCCATGAGCTTATATCGTAAATAGTATATTACGATACGGCGAAAATATTTTTCCTGACGAATGTGAGTTTGTGGCACGAGCCGAAGGCGAGTGCTGCAATCACACGAGTCAAGAAAAGGTTTTTCGCACGAGTATAGTATACATTTTTATTGCACGAGGTGTGTAAATGCGATTCGACGCGAACGAAGTGAGCGGAAAAATCGCATCTTACGCACGGCGTGTCATAAAAATAGTTTCCGCATCCTGTATACCTACATGAAGTTGTTCAAAAACACCCCCAGAATAACATGTTACGGCGTTATGTGTTGTGTTGACGAACTTTTTTAGATAAACAGTCTTAGATGAATTGTTATTAGACGAATTGCTTTAGACGAATCGTCTTATACGAGTTATTTTAGACGAATCGTCTTATACGAGTTATTTTCAACGAATTGTTTTAGACAAATTGTCTTAGACGAATTGTTTTGACCTATATGAAGTGATTTAAAAACACCCCCAGAATAACATGTTACGATGTTATGTGTTGTGATGAACTTTTTAAGATAAACAGTCGTAGATAAATTGTTATTAGACGAGTTGTTTTAGACGAATTGCCTTATTCGGATTATTTTAAACGAATTGTTTAAGACAAATTGTCTCAGACGAATTGTTATAAGACGAATTTCCCGCAAACCGTCAGTGCAGCAAGTGCAAAGTGTATACTAAACCAATTTCGATAATAAACGATTAACGTAGAATGACTAGGTATTGAGAATGAAAAAGTGCAACACATTGATCCTTACATTAGATCTAACGCTTAAATTCTAGAAAGGCTGTCGCCACCTAAATGTTCGTTCATCTTACTTCACATTTTCCTCCGCGTTTGTTCTTCCCGGTCTATTCGATTTTTCTTTGTCCATTTCGAGTTTCTCCATGAATTGTATTGTTACTGCGGTTCTCGGCTCTTCTCTTCGATCTGATCTCGTCGCGCTTCTTCGATCTTTATTCCGTCACATACTGCTTCTCCCGTTTCCATATTTTACTCCACTTCCAGAGATTTCCTTTCTCCGTAATGGACGTTGCTGCGATTTGGGGGAAAAAATTAATTGTATACTGTGACGTGGCGTTCACAAGTCTCCCCGATCCGGATCGAAGCCCCGCTGCGTCCTCGGCACCTGAAACATTACAATTAAATATTAATCCTAAGGCCCGACAAATTTAGATTAAGTAAATATTTTTAATACTAACTCACTCAAATAATCAATAAGAATGTACTCTACCCCCCATCCCTACCCTGATACAAACCACCCTTCGTCCCAGTCTCCCCGTCGAAGCCCCGGAACGCTCCCACCGCAGCCGTCGAAGATCCAACAACCTGAAAAATATACAGTTAATTAATATTAATCCCCACACCCTTCCCAAAAACACCCCCTTACCCTCCCACACCCCACATCCCTTAAATAACACCCTATAATTACCTGAGACCCCTCAGTGACGAAGGATAGTCCGTCGCCAGCCCAACGGAGGCCCCGCAGCTGCACCAAAGAAGAACTTATCCCCGGAGACGGTGTGGGAGTCACCAGGACGTCACAGAGGCACTGGGGGAAATTCCCTGAACGGATCAGGAGCCCCAGGGCCTCTCGAAACTCAGCCCAGACCCACACCGCCGCAGAACCCGGGGATAACCTACAAACTCCCCGAGGTTCCCGGAAAGCACCAGATTTAACTCCCGAAACGGAAACTCACGCACCACTGGCCACTGTTTCACCTGACCACCCCCCCCCCCCCCCCCCCCCCCCCCGATGACCCGGACAGCTCACCCCCGACCACCCTCGCGACGGAATCCCCACGCAAAACCGCGAGGTGGCACACAACGGGAGTCGAGCTGTCAAAAAACTGGAAACCGTAGCACCCGCGGGCCTAAGGAGACGCAAAAAGTGTCACAAATAACCGTCTGAGGGAGCCACCTTACGGACCCTCGACGGAGGCCTGTTAGAGAGAGCCCCGACGCCAGTGGCGCGAACAAGCGCCTACACCCGGACCCCGACGAGTTTCGAACGCACGACCCCGATTGGCTGCTGTGACCCAATCAGCGACGCCACCCGCAGCACCAGCGACCCAACAGTAATCGATAGATCGATTCGAGCAGCCCCCGTCGCAGCCAATCAGCGGGGAGAATCAACGAAGAAGAAGCAAAAAGACGGCGACGGCCATTACTCGTCACTTCGATCCGAGATCCCCATTGCGATAGACGTGCGAGTAGAGTTTCAGAGTTTAATAGCGTTTTTTCGGAGCGTTTCCCGTAATTTTGTCGAGCTTGAGGGTGTGGAGAAGACGAGGAGAGCGTGAGAGAGTCGAGGAGAGAGTGAAGAAGGCGAGGAAAGGCGAGAGAGAGGCGAGAGGAGGGTTATAGAGAAGCGATAGCGAGACGACGAGTTCGCGAATTTTCGAGGAAAGACGAGAGAATGCGAGAGAGGCCAGAGAAAGCCGTAAAGCGAAGTAAGTGCGTCTTTTTCCCATTTTTCCAAACCCCCAATCTACCCGATTTCCTTCCCGTGAACCCCAAATTGAGTGCGTATTATAATTTTTGCCCCGTCATCGTGCGACGGAGACCACGCGGTCCCATCGCGCCATTTTGTGCCCCGCGAGTTCTCGGCGGCCATTGCCGTGCGTGCGCGAGCAGTGGTGCTCTTCCGCGATCGTGATCAGTGTAGGATTCTGTAGTGATTTGTCCCCGAGTACTCTTCTTTTTTTTTATTCAGTTGTTGTGCCCCGCAATTTTCAAGTATATTTTTGTCATTATAGATTTATATAAACAATAAATTCTCGAAACAATTATACGTTTCTCACGATAATTGTTTCTCACGATCGAATACTTCCTTTGCAGACAGCTAAGTGATAGAATTATAAAGAATAAAATAAAACGAAACAGCTTACGCGAAGTAACGGAGATACGGATTTCCGTTACAACAATTGAATCCTTTTCGAAAGATCGTGCTCTGACCGTGCTGACACAGAATCATGCGATTGGCTGGCAACGGTCAGACCACAAAACTGCAAAATCAGCTTTTCGACGACGAGCCTCGAAGAACCGAAAGCTCGCCATCGAAAAGTCAGTCTTGAACGAAAGATCAAGTCGAACGGTCCTCTGATCATCAGACTCCCGTGCCGCGATAGATTTCCTCGTCGATACTTTGTAAAAAGCGCGAATAGAAATATCTAATAGAAACCCGCGGCGCGGTAAGCGTGATACGTCGCACCGCGATAATAAAGTGTTAGTCCGAGTCATCGAGAATAACATCTACTGTGTAAAAACCCAAAAACCATAATAAATTCAAAGCGTGTCTGTATTTTATGAGTTAACACTTATTTGTGGCAAGAGATCCCGACTTATCCCTCCTGACCCGTAATCTGAAGATTCGAGGAGACACGGGTCATCCGGGGGACACAACACAGTATTTTTTGCGTTTTGGTGCCGAGGTATTTTTTAAGAGCCAGAGACAGTGCCCCCACCCCCTGTGTGTGTCTATCCCCGCCGACGGCTAGCCGCGCGTCGAGAGTTTTCACCCGTGATTTTCCTAGTTCAATATTATTTTATTTTCGTTCATTATTTCTTTTTTTTACGTTCTTTCTTTTTTTTTTTTATCGGTGTTGCTCCCGCCTGAGCAACTGGCGCCCAAATTTTCCCTTTTTTTCTTGGAATATAATATTTTTCACAGTAACCAGCGTCGGCCAGCCCCCCCCCCCCCCCCCCCCCCGTCTACCCCGTTTCCCCCTCCCTCAAGAGACCCCCATTCCCCTCCCCCGCGTAAGAGTTAGGATACGACCGATTATTATTCGTTTTATTATTTATTTTTGCGAATTATTATTTTCTTTTGAGGCGATTATTATTTGTTTTATTATTTCTTTTTGGCCAATTATTATTTCATTTCTGAGGCGACTATTATTTAGTTTATTATCTCTTTCTGCGGATTGTTATTTTGTTTTTGAGGCAGTCATAGTTTACTTGGTTAGTTATTTTTGCGGATTACTATTTCAGTTTTGAGACAATTATAATTTATTTTATTATTTCTTTTTGCGGCTTTTCGTTCTATTACTTACGTTATTATTTCTGTTTGCGATTATTATAAACTATTGCTCCTTTTTTTGCGTGATTATTATCTCCCTTTTGAGGCCGTTATTATTTCTCCAATCTTCCTTTTTTTTGTTATCTTTTTATTCTCCGGCGAATTAATATTTGATTGTTCTTTTTTTTTGTTAATTATCAGGGATTTATTGTATTGAACCCCGGAGAGGGGCAGCTATCTGATCTGCGAACCCCCATTATTTCATTTTCTTTGTCAAATATATTTATACTAAATTTTTTTATTCTACATTACACCCCTGGTTTATTTTTTTTGTCAGTTATTTTATTTTCCTCCCTCCCTGTCATTTTCCCCCACGCTCCCAATCAGTCGCAGGTTACAATACATATGTCGCTATAAGAACAGACCGAGAGAGGCTTTTGAATACCATTTTCGACGAACTGAATCCACTGAGACGATATACTTGTATCTTATTGAAAAAGGGGAAGCAAAAATACAAAATTTCGAACCACAAATAATTCACAGACACGCCTTGATATTGAGATATAGAGCTGAAATTGGGAGGAACTCGGGTTTTTCAGGTCATCTTCAAATTTTACAACTTGCAAAAAAAAGTTCACAAGAAAATGAAAAAAAATTCACAGGCGTGTCTCAATATCAAAATAAAGAGCTGCAATTTGTGGGATCTTCTTCTTTTAAGGTAAACTTTGGACTTTTTAACAAGAACTAAGTTATTTTGAATTTAAAGAAAATTAAATAATAAAGTAAAATAAATTTAAATTTACCAGTACGCCTTAACAATGAGATAGAGAGCTGAAAATTAAAGGATCGTTTTTTTTTTAGGTCAACTTTAGATTTTTCAACCAGAACAAATTTATTTTCAATCAAAATATATAAAAGTCGAACCTTGCACATTGCTTTCTCATAATTTTTTACATTTGCCAGAGTTTCCTCTATAAGGAACTGTGCCGATCAATTTTGGCTTCCTCATAGAGGGAGCTTCGGCAAATGTAAAAAATTATGAGGAAGCAATGTGCAAGGTTCGAATTTGCACCCTTGTTCTTATATAAAATCCGTTCGTAAATCGATCTAGTCCAGAATAAATATATGGTGAATTCCATGTCGAATTAAAAAAATTGAAAGTCGCATAAAATTTAAACGCCAAGATGGATTTTGCTCATTATATACGAAACATCTTTCGGTAATAGTGCGACTTTGTACCAAATTTTAGCCAGATATCTCGAAATTTGCACAAGCTAGAGTGCGCACGACACTTTTTAACCAATTTCAAAATTCTGTAAAAAGAAAAGCACTGCATGGATTTCGCTCAAATTCGGTACCAATGATCTTCCTAAAGGAGTGCAACATTTGACTGAAATTGAGCTCGATTTGTCGAAAATTGTGCGAGCTAGTGAAAAAAATCGATTCTTGAAAAATTTTGAAATCACGTAAAAACAAAAGAACTGCATGGATTTCTCCGAAATCGAATCAAGCAAGGCACCTGGAACCCTTTACATGTGTGATAAGTTTCACCTTGATATTTCAAGCCGTTCTCAAGTTATGAACGTTAAACCAATGCTACACACACACACACATACATCCGAACATTTTTGTAAATGTGATTTTTAGATGTTTTGGGACATTCTGAACACGTTTTCATGAACATCTCTCAAAAAAAATTTTCACGAAAACAAAAGTTCCTTTATGAGGAAGCAAAAAATAATCAAACTAAAATCCCTTCTTAAACGAACGACGTAGCAATTTTCCGGTTCATCATCGCGGCAATATACAACAATCTCGCGAGGAGTTCATCGTCGCAGCGATACGTAACATCCTTGTAATCTCATGAACCTCGAGATTTCAGACATATTTAAGGCTATCTCCGACGGTCTCGCAAACGTGTTTCAGCCTTTACCTACTTGACACTCGAGATACTTCTTCTTACGCCATCCAGCACACGGTTGGCGATTCGTCTTGGATCTTTCGACATGACCTTTACTTTCTGTCCTCCAGTTTACGTAATCAACTCTTAACGATTTATCTTATCTTGTTTTTGTTTTTTTTTTAATTTTTATTCTTTTTTAACAAACATTTTCAATTAAATCTTTTACCGTGGAAAACGAATTAAATCTAAACAGAATCACAGCAGAGATTTCCGAATCTCTGATTTCTGTTTGTGGCATGCAAACCCGCGTGGCCACGTAATGACTCAACTAGGTCTATATGACCACCGAACGAGCATCGCTCGTCTCGCTCGGATTTTCATTTATTTTCCGACGTCTTTCTCACTCGTGCTCGTCCTCGTCCTTGTTGGCACGTATAATGATCGCTCGAATATTATCCGGCTACGTTGGGCGTGCCGACACGTGATGGCTCGTTCTCCGGCAGATTTCCGTTCCGTCATTGTTTTGTCGACGTTTTACGGCTGTAACTTCGTGTAATTATGGAAAAACGAAGATTTGATCCTCGATCTGCCGAATTGTAACGACAATTATGTCCGTAGTTTCGGCTCAAAAACCGAATGAGCCCATCAAAAAGGGTTTTGGAGAAATAACGATTTTATCGTCACTCTGGGTGGAATCCACTCTTTCGAAAAAATTCTTCAACGTGTTGACATTTTATTTCTCATGAATTAATTTTACGCACATCATCTAAAATATTCGAAGGGTGTCCTGTAATTTTTTTTAACCACTTTGGAGTGATAGTTTAATTATAATCGTTGTTTGATAACTGACGGGGTCAAGGAGTCTAGTAAAAAGTTCGTACGAAATTCAAGGACAATCGAGGATAATGTTCAGGTTGTATTAGATTATTTATCGAAAGTTAACACAGAAAAAACTTAAATAAAAAAATATTAAATCGTCGTAGTATCGTAATGTTGTTTCAATAATCGTTTTTGCTTGAATTGAAGTTAAAATATTTAATAAATATAATAATATTTTAGTATATAATATAAATAATAATAATAATAATATAAATATAATAAAAAAGGAAACTACTCAGTATGAACGATATATATATATTAGACTGTGCCAAATGTAATGTCTTTTTTTTTTTTGGCTCCTATGTGAAAATTACATTTTCTATCACGAAAAAAAAAATGTTTACCAAATCTTGGCTCGATATCTTGATTTTTCAGTTGGCGCTATTCACGCGAGTGCCAACTGAAAATAAAAATATCGAGCCAAGATTTGGTGAACATTTTTTTTCGTGATAAAAAATGTAATTTTCACATCGGAGCAAAAAAAAATAGGACATCAAACGAAGCTCGAGGACAATCGAGGATAATTTTCAGGTTGTATTAGATATCGCGAACGCTCCATCGCACCGAAAAAGTCAATTAAAAAATAGTAATAATCAGGTTACGATTAGCTTTTGATGCTATCGAAGGTTTTTGTAAAATTAGAACGTTATTCTAGACTAGTAAAAGTATCGTACCTTTGAGTGACGCATCCACGCGTTTCTCATCCCTTTGGTTGTTGATATTACAGATGGTGGATTGTTGATTCGTCGGAACGATTACCGACATGACTGGCGTCAGAATCTTGCGTCATCGTCGCCGTTACCAATAGTTACGGGTTTTTACCGAACTCGGTTGTTATTCGTCGTCGCTTACGCGTGCCTGTTACGTTGCGACACCACGTTTTCTGAAAATGTCAAAATTTTACAAACATGTTTGTAAACACAGTGAAATAACTGCAAACGCAGGAAAACCCCATGTATTTAAAATAAAAACTCCCGTGGGTGAGTTGAGACACATGGTTGAGTAAATCTAAAAAAAAAGGAATATTAACAAATGACGGGATACTAATAAAGCAATAATAAATAAATAAGAAAGAAATAATAATAAAGCGATGTTTTTTTTAATTTTGTGAAAATTTTAACTTTTGAACGAAAGTTCAGGTTGCTTTGAAATTCATACAACATATTCTTAGTATGATTACCTATCGTGTGAACCACAGAAAGAAAAATTTCAATGACACAAAAAACTTCAATGAAAAAAAAAATACCAAATTCACGTAACCAAGCAAAGCTAAACGTCTCATCCACTCGTGTTCGAACGGCCGCAAGTGAGATAGAAACAGAAATAAAAAATAGAAAAATATGAAATTAAAAATTTTAAAAATTGAAAATAACTCACCTGACGTAAACTCTGCAGGTGGAATTGTCGACACGACGATGACTCTCGAGCCTTCTTCTATCTTCGAAAAAATCTTTGATCGCAGTCCCACCGAGAACGAATGAAACTGCAATCATTGCGATTTCTTTTCCCAAAGCGTTTATTGCAAGCACCCAATCCAGCGAGACGATGAAGCGGGGTGAAATTGCTCGACCAGGTTCCGGGGCAAGAAATTAAGCGATGTCTATTTCGTTGTGCGTACCCTGAAAAAAGGTTGAGTAGCAAAAAAAATTAGGGCTCGAAAATATGGGGAAGCAGAAGAAAAATTATCGAAAAATAAAAATTACGAAAAAGAGCCACTAAACTAAACTAAATTCCTAAGAACTAAATTTCTAAGTCCCACGTGGCGCTAACCCCTAACGTACGGAAAAATTCCTATTTATAGGTTAAAAATGTATGCTTGATATATTTTAATACAAATATTTATCGAAACTCTAAGCAACCCCGGAAAGAAACAATAAGAATTATTAAAATTCACTTACTGATATTGACGCGATCGTTGGAGTATTCTAATGTGTTGGATGGCTACGTAAAATAACGATTTTATATTTTACATGTTGTCCACGTTCCACGCGTTTTACCGATCCGTTCTTGTTCTTCTAGTTCTTCTACGCCGCGTCCGTCCGCCGTTCGGATCACTTCGGGTAAATTCGGGCTAGGCTCGGCGCGCTCGGGCTGCTTCCTGTTACCTCGCACGCGATTGGTGCTTGCTTACCTCCCACTTTTTCCTGCTAGCTGTGGCGTATGTTACCGGAAGCTCCTATGCCATCTTCACCCCCGTGGTCCATACATTCAATATTCCGCTCGAAGCGTTACTTGATACAGGCAGTCAAGTGACCTGTGTCTCAGAGTCATTTTATCTTTATCTATCAACTCATTTCCGAGTACCTGAGCTTCCGGTCACGAACCCCGTTGTGACAACCGCGGTCGGTAAAAAAAGCCACTTGAGTCAAACGGCAAGCATTGCTGAAGACTGTTTTTGGTGTCCGCTCCATTGCCAGCCCTCTTCTCATAGTACGCTACCTTTCGTCCCAGATAATCCTGGGAAACGATTGGTTTTATAAAGAAACGGGCTGTAATTCACTATGACCAAATGTGCTTTCGAGTGCAAGGAATCGCGGTACCGAACGACCGTATTTCGTTTAATCGACCCAATAACTAAACGCTCATCACAAAAGCCGACGATGATATTACCTATATTTAGGTTATCACGTCGAGCCAGCGAAACATAGTGAAGAATAACCCGAAGCAGATTCTCTTGAACGTGGGTCATGGTTCGAACGTTCCGGTAGGGGGATCGCGTATCTTAGTTTATCACAAGGGTGCGAGTGAAAATGGGACGGAAAATCGACGTATATTCAATTTAATCGATTCAGATTCAAATTATATCGTTGAAAATGAAGAAGACCTGAGCCCTACGGATCGCGAGGCGGTGGGATTATCACGTCTGTATATGAAAGGAGAAGATCAGAATTTTTACGACGATGTGAAAACGTTGGTTCATGAGATCGCGGGACTAACGATCAGCCAGAGAAACGCTTTGTTTCAGATGCTAACCCGGTTTAAACGATTATTTTCGCTCAAAACGACCAGTGCCGGGAATTACGAACACGTTATTCGACTAACGGATCCGTAAGTTGTCGTCCGTCGTTCTTACCCTGTCCCGTTACGCCTACGCAAACGGGTGGAGGAGGAACTTCAGGTGATGCTGCACGAGGAAATTATCGAGCGATCGACAAGTCCCTATTGTAGCCCGCTCCGGATCGTTCAGAAAAAAGATGGGCGGTTCCGCATCTGCCTCGACGCACGTTTTATAAACCAGATTATAGAATTCGACAATGAGTCGCCCCCTCGTATCAGTGAACTGGTCCACCGTTATCACGGAGTTCAGTATATGTCAATATCCGATTTAGCAAACGGTTACTGGCAGATCCCGTTAGCACCATCGTCGAGACCCTATACAGCCTTCTTCTACGGTAGCACTCTCTATCAATTTTCCCGGAGCCCGTTTGGGCTGAAGACCGCGGGATGTGAATTCATTCGAGCCCTTAATCATATCTTTGAACGTCATTTCGCTGATTTTTCGACAGTCTATATTGATGACCTATTGAAAACTTCACCAAATTTTGAGTCCCACCTCGACCACTCGTCCGCGGTGTTTCATCGTCTGCAGGATAACAATTTCACCTTGCGTCTGGACAAATAATTTTTTTGTCGCACATCGGTCCAATTCCTCGGGTTTACGCTTTCTACCGAGGGATTGAAACCTCTGCCCGACAAATGAGATGTAATTTAAAATTTCGTCCAACCGGCTAATCGAAAACAACTACAATCATTTATCGGTGTCTGCACGTATTACCGGCAATTTAGTTTAAGACACTCAGATTACATAGACCCCTTTCGGACCCTCTTGAAAAGCAAAGCAAAATGGATTTAGACTGAGGTGCATAACGTCGCCTTCCAACAATTAAAAGACAATTTTGCCCGCTCGGTTACGCTACGGCACGTGATTTCCGATAAACCTTTCAAACTTCAAACGGACGCTTCCAACAAGGGATTGTGTGGAATGCTTTTTCAAATTGATGACGATGGTAATCCGGGTATCATCGCCCTTGTTAGTCGTTGCCTTAACCCGGCAGAAATACATTATAATACAACAGAAAAAGAATTGTTAGCAATAGTTTGTGCCGTTACCGTTACCGTTACGGCACGTTACCATGCCGTACGTGTAGGGTCTATCTAATCCAAAATCAGTTTGAAATCATGACAGATCATAAATGCTTGAGTTTCCTAAATTTTACACAGTACCATTTCGCTAGACTTATCCGGTGGAGCATCACTCTTCAACAATATGATTTTACCGTTCGATATTGTGTCGGTCGAGAAAATTTTGTCGCAGACTTTTTCAGTAGGAATCCTTCCGAAAAATTTGAGGAAAATGTCGCTCCGAGTCTAACTATATCAGGTTTATTATCCAATCTCGACCTCTCGAAGCAGCCGATTAGTTCTTCCGTCAAGATTGATAATCCGCACAAGGAATTGAAGTGTTTACCCGCATAACTCCGACAAGAGTTGACCTCCATTGGGAAATTGCAGTCAATAGACAAACACGTGTCACGCCTTATTAAACGAGTCAGTCAGGGAGAATTTCAATTGCAATATCGTTTTCACGATAGTATTCTATATCGCCGTTACGCTGACAGCGGTCGCTGGGCTGTCGTTCTGCCTGAGTCAATCGTTCCGAGTATGATCGAACACGTCCACCGAAAGCTCGGTCATCCCGGGATCCCAAAAACACTCGTTCATTTAAAGGGATATTTCTATTAGGATTATATGGCCGAACGAGTAAGAAATTATATACGACGTTGTGACCTTTGCCAGCGGGTGAAAAATTTGACCGTCGCCATGCAAGGACCATACCACTCCGTTTCGGCCACAAAACGGGGCGAACTATCAAGCGTGGATTTCTATGGGCCGATCCCACGTGCTTAATATAATTATCAATATATCTTCGTCGTTTCGGACGCTTTTTCCAAATATATCAAGCTATATCCTATTCGAAATGCCCTCACCGTAACCGTGTTAAGAAAAATCACCAAAGATCATATACCAGTTTTTGGCAAACCGACCGCCGTCCTCGCCGATAACGGGTCCCAATTTACATCTCTTCAGTGAAAAAACGCATTATCCGAACTTGGAATCCGACCCCAATTTTGTTCAATTCGACATCCCCAAGGAAATCCCACTGAACGAGTGATGCGGGAGCTAGGGTGTCTTTTCCGTGCCTTTTGTTCTGCAACTCATCAGGCATGGGCTCGATTTTTATCGCGGATTGAACGTCTTCTAAATATAACCACTCACCTTAGCACTGGATTCACCCCACATGAGCTACACTTTGGGAAACGTCCCGATGACGGAATAGACCAGCTTCTATCATTTACCACTCACATCGATGTATCACACAATCAAAAGATTCTTCTGGCCAATCGATTTATCATGAAGCAATTCGAAAAACGACGAAAATCACAAAAAAACGTCGTCAACCGTTAACCCTTTCGAACTCCCGGACGAGATATCTCGCGAGCAGATACTTCCCGCTTAGCGTTTGTGACGAGATATCTCGCGAGCAGATACTTCCCGTTTAGCGTTTGTGACAACCAGTACATGACTGTCTGATCTTACAAGGTACGTCTGAGGCTTGTTTACAACCCGCCCCTCGCATTTTTGAGCCGGCAATCGCGTTTTGTAAACAGAACGGTAGTAATATTGAAATTGTAAGGTGCTTACCAAAGTGAAAAAATTATATATAAACTATGTATAGTTTTCATATAGTATTGGGCATGTATAGTCTATACATAGTTTATATATAGTTTGTATATAGTTCATATATAGTTTATATATAGTTCATATATAGTTTGTATATAGTTTATATATAGAAAAATTCCCGACAAAACGTTGCGTAATATGCGCGGCAAGTGATGCGCGAAAGTCAATGCGATACTGGTGTAAGCGCTGTAACGTACCTCTATGCATCTCACCATGTTTTGAAGTATTTCACGTCGAACGGAAATACAGATAGGTAAGTCGGAAAAATCAATAGTAGTACGCATTATCACTTTTGCCATTTAGCCGGTCAAATTAATTCAATAGCGAAATACTGCGTGTATCGAGGACTGACTTGGACTAGTTGGCGAACTCGTCATAAGCGTTGAATAGTAAGAATTGGGACGCGAGATATCTCGTCACAAACGCTAAACGGGAAGTATCTGCTGGCGAGATATCTCGTCACAAATGCTAAGCGGGAAGTATCTGCTCGCGAGATATCTCGTCTGAGAGTGCGAAAGGGTTAAAAGTCGGGGACCTATTTTTGCGTCGTATCCCTTACCCCTCGAATGCTCTCGAGAAAAAGACGGCCAAATTTTTCCATCTATAATATGGCCCTTACCGTCTGGCGGAACACTTCGGTGAAAACGCCTTTCGTCTCGTCGACCCGATGACCCGATTCGATCTAATCTTGAAAAAGGCACGTACAATCGTATGAGCTTACGTGAATATTATCAACCCATTCAACCTGCCTGTGCTAACCTTTTTTCTTCCGGCGCATCTGTTAAAATGTAAAATGTAAGTATCAATTGAGACGTCAATAAATCTCGCCCCTTCTCGCGGAAAATATAAAAGGAGAAAAGGAACATTCGGTCCCAATGGTATGAGCGCTCGCGGCATTATCAGCAGCCCGGTAAGTCACGCCAGGATAATCGACCCAATATCGATCGCGATTACCTGGTGTGGCAGAAAGAGATGGCGCGCCGATAAGCGTAAGCAGCGGGCAAGAGTAAGATGGACAAGTTTGACGTCACGAGTGACGGAGCAGGGGCCGGCCCCAAATCATATCAAACGCCGAAAATAAGGCCGCAAGAGCAGTCTTTACTCGGACTCCCTCGAGCAGGGGAAACCGCTGCCGCTAGTCAGACCAAGTATAACATCGAGAACGATTGTCAGGGCGAAGCTCTGCCCAAAATCATCCCGAGAAGGCAAAACTCTGAGGATTGCGATAGACAGGCAGCAAATCTATGCCAAAACATTACACCGCTAAAATGAAATAAAATGAAATAAAATAAAATAAAATAAAATGAAATGAAATGAAATAAAATGAAATCGAATGAAATAAAATAAAATGAAATAAAATGAAGTAAAATGGAATAAAATTAAATAAAATAAAATGAAATAAAATTGAATAAAATAAAATGAAATAAAATAAAGTTAAACTAGCGGGCCTATGATGAGTGGTGTCTATGGATAGTAGTGCCCATAGATAGTTGAGCCCATAGTTAGTAGTTCCGATGGTTAGAAGTATCGATGGTTAGTGGTGCCCATGGTTAGTAGTGCATATGCCTGTAGCTAATCAAATTTATTTTGCGTGTGACCCTTTACGGGCCGCACAAGTAACTTCCTGATTCGCGAGTTGAAATTTATTATTATCATTATTAATTTAGTATATTCTCATCAAGTTGAGAACTGGTGTTTTCGTTTTCTCATGGTCCACCATGGATGTATCCGGAAGACACCAAACATAAAAAATACAAACGCTCGACCGACCGGCCCCGGGGGCATAATATGCCCCGGAGAAGTAAGACCCCTATAATCGGGAAGTTGAAAAAATCAACAAAAAAAAAAAGAAAAAAAATCAAAAAAAAAAACAATTTCAACAAGTTTTAAAAGAATGTTTTGAAAATTTTTCATTTGAATCACGTTATAAGTTTCAAAGAAAACGTTTACGAAATAATTTTGAAATTATGTTTTTTGTAAAAAACTAAAAAAATTACTTGACCGAACTTGACCAAAATCTAATCAGCTCTAAGTCTCATCAAGACACATCGATTGCATCGTCGATCATTCCGATCACGTCATTAGTTTTGAAGAAAACGTTCGCAAAGAATTGATCACATACGTACGTACATACGCGCGCGCGCGCGCACGCACACGCACACGCACACGCACACGCACACGCACACGCACACACACGCACACGCACACGCACACGCACACACACACGCACACGCACACGCACACGCACACGCACACGCACACACACACACACACACACACACACACACACACACACACACACACACACACACACACACACACACACACACACACACACACACACACACACACACACACACACACACACACACACACACACACACACACACACACACACACACACACACACACACACACACACAAACATTTTGCTCAAAATAGGCTCAAATGACCCCAATGACCTCGGAACGTAAAGATCTAACAAAAAAAACGATTTTCGGGTTCATTACAATAACTTCCCTATAATCGGGAAGTTAAAAAACACAAGTGCCCGGCATATGCCCCGGAGGCATAATATGCCCGGAAGGATTAAGTCCCCTGACCGATTCCATTTCGAATCAGGCAGGTTCTACACTTCAAGTCACACAATCTCCCGAGGACGAAATATGTTGCTTTTCAAGGAAAAATAGGTCACGCGTATTTAGCCGATTCGTAAATACAATTTTTTTCACGGAGTTATGATTATTTCAATCTCAGGGGTGGTTTTTTAAAAAATCGTGGAATTTTTTTTAAATTTCCTATTTTTTGTCAATAATCGAAGAATTTCGATTTTCTTTTCTGATTCTAATGTGGTCTTATGACTCTTTTTGAAATCCACCGAAAAATCTGAAAAAAGTTCAAAATTGACAAAATGGCGGTGGTTTGTTTGAAAATCTTAAAAGTCAATTTTCTCGAAAAACCCTTTTTTTTTCGCTGATTTTTTCCCTTAATTCTACCCATCTGAGAAAGATACTCTGTGAGTTTCGTTCGGGCTTTTTTATTCGTTTGGCAACGAGACCATTTTTTCATAAAACCGAATTTCAAATTTTTCCCTGCCAAAAAATGCAGGATATGCAGGAGTGTTTGGACAAGGAATGGTCCCAATAAAAATTTTCCATGCAATTAGTCGAACATATCACATTATAACCCATTTCCCATCGATGATGCACGAGAAAACGCGTTTTAAATTTGTTTTTCGCAAAATCACCGAAATTAATGATATAGGATTCACAAATCGATACAAGTTCGACTCTTCCGTAATGTGGAAGAACAAATGAAACTCCAGAATGCCCACAGGTATAGCTTATTTTGCAAAAAAAGAATTTGAGACATGTTTTCTCGTGCAGTATCGATGGAAATGGGTTATAATGTAAGATATGTTCGGCTAATTTCATGGTAAATTTTTATTGGGACTATACCTGTTGAAGCGCGACCGAACTCAAACAGTGCGCCAAACGATTCACGACGAACGTAACGCACGTTGTCGCCACCGGCGCTAAAAACCGACTTCCGGTTTTACGTTGCAACGCCGACGTGGCGCTAATCTTTTCTTTCGTTACGCCGTACGCATCGAGAACTCGCACGCTCGTTATCGCGCTCTTGTAGCGCATGTATCGTTATATATTTTATGCATTGTTCACATTAAATAAGCATTAACCAAATTGACCGTGTTAATTCTGTTTCTCGTCATCCACGTCCACGTAGCGCCTTCAAGAATACCTTGTAGAAACACTCCTGCATATCCTGCATTTTTTGGAAGGGAAAAATTTGAAATTCGGTTTTATGAAAAAATGGTCTCGTTGCCAAACGAATAAAAAAGCCCGGACAAAACTCACAGAGTATCTTACTCAGATGGGTAGAATTAATAAAAAAATCGGCGAAAAAAAATAAAATGGTTTTTTCGAGACAATTGACTTTTAAGATTTTCAAACAAACCGCCGCCATTTTGTCAATTTTGAACTTTTTTTATATTTTCCGGTGGGTTTTAAAAGGAGTCGGAAAACCACATTAGAACCAGGGAAGAAAATCGAATTTTTTCGATTATTGACGAAAATATAGGAAATTTAAAAAAAATTCCACGATTTTTCAAAAAACCATCCCTGAGATTGAAATAATCATAACTCCGTGAAAAAAATTATATTCACGAATTGGCAAACTACGTTTGACCTATTTTTCCCTGAAAAAAAACGTCTTTCGTCTTCGGGAGATTCTGTGACTTGAAGTGTAGAACCTGCCTGATTCGAAATGGAATCGGTCCCCTATAATGGGGGAGTTGAAAAAAATCTAAAAAAAAATCCAGAAAGAAAAACAATTTTTAAAAGTTTGAAAAAAATATATATATAAATTTTCCTTCGGATCGCGTTATTAGTCTTAGAGAAAACTTTTACGAAAGAATTTTGAATTTAGATTTTTTGTAAAAAACAAAAAAAACTACTCGACCGAACTTGACCAAAATATTATCAGCTCTAAGTTTCAGCAAGACACATCAATTGCATTATCGATCATTCCGTTCGGCTCATTAGTTTTGGAGACAACGTTAACGAAAAATTGATCACATACGTACGTACGAACGAACGTCCGTACATACGCGCGCGCACACGGACACACACAAACATTTTGCTCAAAATAGGCTCAAGTGACCCCAATGACCTCGAAAGGTGGAGATCTGACGAAAAAACTATTTTTGATGTTCGGGGTCATTACAATAACTTCCCTATAATCGGGATGTTGAAAAAAAAATCCAGAAAAAAAACAATTTTAAAAATCTAAAAAAATTAACAAAAATTGAAATTTTTCTTCGGATCGCGTTATTAGTTTTGGAGAAAATGTTTACGAAAGAATTTTGAAATTACATTTTTCGTACAAAACTAAAAAAACTACTTGACCGAACTTGACCAAAATCTAATCAGCTCTAAGTTTCAGCAAGACACATCGATTGCATCATCGATCATTCCGATCGCGTCATTGGTTTTGGAGAAAACGTTGACGAAAAATTGATCACATACGTCCGAACGAACGTACATACATACGCACACACACACACACACGCACACACGCACACACACACACACACGCACGTCCGCACGCACGCACGCACGCACGCACGCACGCACGAACCCACACAGACACACAGACACACAGACACACACACACCCACACACCCACACCCACACTTACACCCACACCCACACACACACACACACACACACACACACACACACACACACACACACACACACACACACACACACACACACACACACACACACACACACACACACACACACACACACACACACACACACACACACACACACACACACACACACACACACACACACACACACACACACACACACACACACACACACACACACACACACACACACACACACACACACACACACACACACACACACACACACACACACACACACACACACACACACACACACACACACACACACACACACACACACACACACACACACACACACACACACACACACACACACACACACACACACACACACACACACACACACACACACACACACACACACACACACACACACACACACACACACACACACACACACACACACACACACACACACACACGCACAGACACGCACACACACACACACACGCACACGCACATAGACATTTTCTCTAAATGTGATTTTTAGATGTTTTGGGACATGCTGAACACGTTTTTATGAACATATCGACAAAAAATTTGCACGAAAACAAAACTTCCTCTATGAGGAAGCAAAAAGGGAAAAAGAATACAGACGCAAACGAAAAATAATATGATCGCTCGACTAACCCTCAAGTCGAAAATGATCGCCAGGGTACAAAGATTAAAAAATTTTTTAAAACTCCCGACTGGAGTAAAAATCGAACACAAAAAAAATTAGAACGAAAAAAAAGTAATCTGAAAGAAAGCATGAATAAAATTCATGGATCTAAAAAGAATACAACAAATTAATGAATTTAGAATGGAAAATACAAATTAGTAAAATTAAAAGAATGAAATAAATAAATAAATTCAAAAAGAATGAAATAATTCAAGAAGTCATCTTAGTTTATCCATAGTTTGAATTATGATCGTTCGTTTCTATGAGTTCAATTTTTTGAATCGTAATAATTTTCTCACTGCCCTCAATTCAGTCGGGAGACGTTTTCTTTCGTATCGTCGAACATCTAAATCCAGGTCGTCTTCATGTTCAATTATCTAATGGCGTCTTCTTTGCACTGTCAAACATCTATATCCTATATCGTATTTATGGTTAATGAATGACGTCTCCCGACTGAATTGAGGGCAGTGAGAAAATTACCACGATACAAAAAATTGAACTCATACAAACGAACGATGGTAATTCAAACTATGAATAAACTAAGATGACTTCTTGAATTATTTCATCCTTTTTGAATTTATTTATTTATTTCATTCTTTTAATTTCACTAATTTGTATTTTCCATTCTAAATTCATTAATTTGTTGTGTTCTTTTTATATCCATGAATTTTATTCATGCTTTCTATTAGATTACTTTTTTTTCGTTCTAATTTTTTTTGTGTTCGATTTTTACTCCAGTCGGGAGTTTTAAAAAATTTTTTAAATTTATTTTATTTCATACTTTTTAAAGATAATTCGATATAATTTTCTCCACGTCCGCCAATGATTGGAATCATTTAGCTCAAACAAGACGTCCACGTCACAAAACAATTTTTTCTACTAGTGTCATAATGTGCTATTGTTTATCGATTTAATATCGTAAAACGTAACCACTGTATCAAAATTTGATGAGACAAGACTTTGAAAGTATCGACTAGCTGCGGCACATGCTGGTTGTCCTTGGGCGCAGTTGAGTACAGTCTCAGCGAAATGTCAGCGCATCATAGCGCGGCTCCATGTAGCCATGACTAATTGTCAGCCCATCGCGGAGTCTTGAGGGCGGCTTAATACAGCCTTGACCAAATCTCAGTGCATTATGGAGACTTTAAGCGCGGCTCGATGTAGCCTAGACCAAATGTCTGCGCATTGTACAGTTTTCAAGCGCGGCTCGACGTAGCCTTGACCAGATGTCAGCGCATTCCGCTCGTCCTTCCTAGTCATTATAGGTTTTGAATATGTCTTAAGCGAGTGAACATTGAATGAATGCTGCTTCGAAAAGGACCTGACTCATATAGGAAAAACAATGAAAACAAATATACATATTGTGCATTCTGACAAATCGCTGTGTCTAAAGTTTTGTCGGTTGGAGGATAAAGTAAAAAATTGAGTAAAAAATTGAATCCGACAACAATTATTTTCTTTCGAATTGCCAATTCCACCGAGGTAAACAATATCACTGGGCATAACCACATCGTCTAGCTGAACATCAATATTCACGTTTTTCACAATCCTGATAACATTATCATACGTTGAATAAAAAAGAATGAACTCATTAAACAATATCGTTCGTACGTGAAATCAGTTGATGGCCATAAATAAAACAATATCACCGGGCATAAACACGTCATCCGACCTAACCTCCACATTCACATACATCTCAATTTCACGCCCGAATACAAGTATCCAGAATTATTAATTCGACGTGCTTGATAAAATCGTCAGTAGATCAATCCTGCTCACTAACTAATTATTGAACGTTAAATGGAAAATGCACTCTTTAAAAAAATATCGTTTATACGTGAAAACAATTGATAAAAAATTTTCACTCTGAATCACTCGAGAAAAAAAAAAATTTCCGTTGAAAGTTCTGTTTTGAGGTTAAAACGATCGACCAATCGCGCTGTCTCTCTCGCACTCAGCGATATCGTCCAGAGCCTTCATGCAAAGCACACGGATACGTTCCACTGCACTTACACACGCGTTGTCACAGCAGATGATGCCGTGAAGTCTGCGATTCATGCAGTCGAACCCATCAAAATTGCGATTTAAGAAAAACGTTCGAAAACGTTCGAATTTCTACATTTAATATCTCCGCGAGTTGAGATCTGATCATAAATATTATGGAAGCTAAACCCTCTCTGTGACTTCCGACACCGATGTACATCAATTTGTAAGAAGAAAATCAGCCGTTTGGCCGGTAAAGAATTCCAACAAAACGCCAATTCACGTTGCTCACGACGAAACACATAACTCCCGTTTTCAGCCGGGAGTTAAAAAGGAATAAAAGAGAAGAAAATGTACACCCAAAAAAAAGTGTCATATCAATGGGATAATATTATCACCAGACTATCATCGCATAAATCTATGAAATTTCGTCGGATACACGTAATTCTTGGTAAATCTTCTTACCGACGGTGATGTATCATTTCACTTTAAGGCGACGAACTACAAACGCTCCCTTCTTCTCTTGCTGCACGGCGCCGACAGCGGTGTCACCTTCGCACTGGGCGATGTAGTCCATCCTCTTGAGAGGAAGCCATAGATCGGCCGACTCGCACCAAGTCAGGTATCGGTGGCCTCCCCGAGCGAGAGAGAACGACAAGCACATGTACAACTCTCTTTTGGTACAAGGGAAAAACTTCAAAAAAAATCTTACCTCATCGTTCCGGGAATTTCTTCCTTTCAAAATTACGCGAATAAATTGTCAAATATTTAAAAATCGCTTCTCCGGCTAGAGGGAAAAATTTACATTTTTCAAAAATACTAATTTGGAATTCATGAAATTCTCGAGAGCCATGATACCCCAAATTGGATGGAAAAAAATTGCGGAGATTAAACCCTTGGCACACATAAACTTGTCTACCAATAATATCAGCGAAAACAAATTAATTTTTCTCGACACTTCAATTTGAGTTTTGAAGTTTCAAATAACTAAATTATTTTGTCGTACTCGTAGTATAATCCCGTGGAACTTTCGCTAAGCTCTATGGCACCGATACAAAGTATGTTCTACGATATACGACTCTGCGCTTTGTGACGAATAAGCTTGATTCTATCTAAATCCATTATAAGAAAAAGTAAATCATGATCAAGAACGGGCGAGCATGACAACGCAGTCGTAAACTTTTTCAGACTCGAACAGATTGGATACCCCCCGTTATTCTTGAATCTCTTGATTTTGATGTATTTTTTATTTTAGGGTGTGTATACGTATGCAAATATGTAACATTTTCAGCCGAAGCAAATCACTTCGGATCAGTGATGCCAGATAGCCAGGATTTGTCCTGAATCAAGGCCATTCGATGCCCTCTCCACCGACCATTTCTGCCGTCGGCGCCTCGGTCTCGCGCATGTACAGCGGCCGGAGTGAGGCGCAGCCAATAGCGTCGCTCTGAGAGTCTGCCAATCAGCTTCCTTCTCTGCTTATTACTACGGCTTACACTTTTAGTCTGCTAACTCACGCATGCGCCCTATCCGATTATTGTTTTGGCGGTAGCGCAGAATGCGCGCAACTCCAATTCACACCAACATTTCAACTGTTTAGCCTATCCTCGGTACAGATGTTTGTAGTTTCATTATATATTTTTTCAAAAATCTTGAGCAGAATTTATGAATTTGTTCAATTCAAACGTCGCGCCGTACGTAAAGGAAGATGCAGGATCAGAGTAATGCCGTTGGCTGCAACACTAACGTGAGCGCCGTGCGCGAGCTGCCGCTCCTCACCACTCACACGCCGATGACATCGAAAACCAACAAGAGGGGGAATCTAAAAAATTCCGCTTCCCCTCCATCTGGCATCACTGCTTCGGATTGAAACAAGTTGCTACCCTTGCTACTTCCTCCGCTCCGATTGTCTGCCCCACTACCGCGCGGTGGTGTCGCAGCGTCGACCGTCTCACGAAAGAAGGCCAGTCTTTCATGGGCAACGAGAGACGCATCACGAGATATGGACAACGAGAATATAAGTATTAGTATAGCGATTGAATAGTAATATTAATATTCTAAGATTTTCTATTTGAAGTAATTTTCTGAGGACCATACATTTTTAAAACAAGTTTCCTATAAGATCTGAGAATTTAAATATCCGTTTTTCTTGAAGCTACCAGCCAACGACTAACGCCGCCACCGCCGCGACCTCCGCCGTCGTCGCAGGTTAATCTGCCCCCGCCTCCGAACGAGAATTTTGGCGGAAGAACGGAATTATGCTTTATCATTTCAAGTCGCCACCCCCACCGAGTTAAACGCGGCTCTACAAAGGGAAGTAGCGAGGTTTGCGACCAAAAAAAAGAGAAGCAACGGAGGCAGCGGCAGCGCCGCAAGCAGCGGCAGCAGGGGTCCTACCATAGGCCTCAATCCGCTGTATATCCCCCAAATGTATACGGTGCGCCGCAGCTATTTGGGTACGGTGCGCCGCAGCTATTTGGGTACGGTGCGCCGCAGCTATTTGGGTACGGTGCGCCGCAGCTATTTGGGTACGGTGCGCCGCAGCTATTTGGGTACGGTGCGCCGCAGCTATTTGGGTACGGGCCGACGCACCTCGGTGGATACGGGTCGCCAGGCACCTCCGTTGAAATTGGCCTCACCATTATGGACCGGCCAGTCTCTCCTTTATCCCTAACCAGCGCTCTTTATCTTGAGAACCCGCTTCCCGTGTCATATACGGACCAGCGGCCCCCCCCCACACTATGGATCAGCTGCTCCCCCCCCCCCCCCCTCCCCGACACAACTGTGGACTACCACCCTCGCGCCATATCCACCGCAGTGGTAGTAGGCGTATTCATATACTTGATATTCGTATTTAAATTATATAATTCATATTCATATTATAATAATTATATAATAATAATAATATTCATATTTATAATTTATAATCCATGGACGTAGTAAATAAACATTTTTCATAATATTCGTCCTTATTTCATTATAAAAGATTCCATAAAATTTCTCAAGATATTAAAAATGATCTCACTGTTGAAAGCAACGAAAACGGAGATTAAAAAGTGGAAAAAAATCTTTTTTTTTTACGATTTTATTAGGGCACAAGGCTGTATCAGAAAACCACACGACCTGATAGCTGCCGAAATAGCGTCACCGGTAGCGTGTTGGATTGTCACGCGGGCGACCGGGGTTCAATTCGCGTGAATTTTTGTTTCTTCCGTGCAATATGATGCATCCTCATTACTTATTGACAGAAATACGAATGAGAGATTGTGTTTCTACGAAACATAGAAATAAAAATAAATTTGATATATTTCGACTTTTGAGAATTTCATGGATTTCGATTTTGTATAATTGAAAAATATGAATTCCATCCGCAAGCTGAAGAACCGTTTTTCAATTTCTGGCAATTATTTGTTTCGAAGTTCGAGGAAGGTTTTTCTCGGAGTTTTTTGCTTTTATCAATGCAAAATAGTGTTGTTGCTTCAAACGTCGAAAAATAAGATTAAAAATTGGGAAAAAATCATTTTTGTGTTGACAACAACCGAAACGATCGAGAAATGCTCTCGCGGAGTTTTTCGCGATCGTTTTGGTTTTTTTGGCGACAATTTCGTTGGTGGACAAGCCTGTATCATAAAACCACAAGTTATATCACATGTCGAAACAGCGTCACCGGTAGCGTGATGGATTGTCATGCGGGCGACTGGGGTTCGATTCCCATACATTCCTTTTCCGTTAAATATGATGCTAATTTACTTATTGTTAATAACACGAATAAAAAATTGTGATTCTACAAAATATAGAAAAAAATTTTGTTTTGATGTATAATAGCTTTTGAAAATGTCGGATTCTGAATTCGTATAATTGAAAAATATGGATTTGATCCTTTGTAATCTTTGGAAGCTTCTTTGAGTCTTTTGCTTGTAATAATGCAAAGTGATGTAATTGTCAGGAACTTCGAAAAAAAAGATTGAATATTAGGAAAAAACATTTTTCTTCGTTACAAAAACCGAAAATGGCTCTTCGAGAGCTTGCCTTGATCGCTTCGGCATTTTTTTCGACGATGTCGTTTGTGGATACGTGTGTATCATAAAATCGCAACGTTATAAAGATCCCGGAATATCATCACCGGTAGCGTCGTGGGCTTATACGCGGTCGACCCGCGTTCGATTGCTGCATTTTTTTTAAATTTATGCCGATTTCATTTCTTAATTAAAAAGAAGAAATTCGGTAATAACACTTTTCGGAATTCAGATGATTCCATATTTACAATATCGAATTGCTTGTAACTATGATGTTCATAATTCCGAATCTTATTCGGTGTTAGTGTATAGAATTTGTCGTTTTTCCCCGTCTGATAAGTCGTTGTCGGGATAAAAAGGACGCTTTTGAAAAACCAATAGAAAAATTGGAAACTTGAAAAAATCCGTGTACAGCATCAGTACAAGAAAATTGAAATTTTGGGAATACGCCTATTGTGATTAAAAAAACGAAATAGCAGTGAGTGCGTGTGAGAAGGCACTAGTGATAATAGTGGTAGTGCAAGAGCTATGTAGATGTAGCTACAACGTAAATAAAACGCGTTGTTCCGTGCCGACAAGCTATATCTAATGTCGGTCGACTACGTACATAATGCGCCGGTTCGTTTGCAATCTGCAGACCGGCCGTCACGACCAAATTGTAGTTGTGCATTTCGCGACACCACGACCGAGGGGTATTTACGTGCGTGCGAGCAGTATCTATCATCAGAGATAAGAAGAGCGATCGCCAGCGAGGGAAGCCGTTGAACCGGCTTGATGCGCCGCCAACCAGAGGGCTGGCGAACTGAATTTCCCCCCCGGCGCGTATACATAGTGTAACGTGAAAAACTCGCCAATGCTCTCGCCACGACGACACCGGCAGGCCCACGGTTATTAGGAAGGAAAAAAGCGTTTTTTAATGATTTTGTTTTTTTTTTTTTTTAAATTTATATTTCGTGTTTCTAATCGTCCTGGGAGGATGAGAGTTTTTTCGGAACGAGGAGTTGGGTCCGGACGGCCCTGACCGTCCATGCGAGAAGAAAGAGCGCTCGAAGTAGGGGCAAGCCGTCGAGGAGAAGAGCGAGGAGTCGACGGGCGACGGGGGCTGCCGATCGCCGAAATTGTGTTGCGCCGACCCCGCGTAAGAATTCCGGAAAGTAGGTGTGGTGGGGGTCAGAGTTGGTCGCCTGGCCCCCCCGACGTGGAACGATGAAGAGAGTGGGGATTGAGGGCCTCGAGCCAGATAACGCACGATTTATCAGGGCTGTTCAGGGGAAGTCGTCGAGGCGAGTGCTTTTGATTTCGGGGAGATTTTCGGGTCCCGGAGGAATACCGGAAATCGAGGCGAGAAGTGTCCCGTTGTTGATCCGGCGAAGGGAATTATTAAATCTCCGTCGTTCCGGTGAGTTCGGCTCCTGTTCTTCTTCTCCATCGCGGGACGAATTGTCGTTATTATTGTTGCTTCGTCTTGTGTTTTTTTCGTAACGCCATTTTACCGGAGTTAGGATGAGTCTTGCCGCGACGGCGCACAGTGGTCGGAAATCCCGAAATCGTGGCCAAAACCCCAATAAAATTTTTTTCGAAATGGGGACAATTGACCAGTCAGTCAGGTAGAGGACTAATGGGTGCGTTCTATTGTGAAAGGGGAAGCGTTTTGACCGTATACTTTCGTCGCTGCGTCAGTTGGAAGTTAGCCTTCGTGGAGAGTGTACGCATCGCGCGCTTAAGAAACGAAAACTACGGTTACTTCTAAATACAATAATTTTCACGTGAAGTGTTCGATTTCAATTCTGAGACATGGATACGACTTCTCGAGGTATATAGAAAATATGTTTACATTAATAGAGCCCAAACTTAACGTGTGAATTATTGAAATGTAGTATAAGCTTCTGCATTAATAAAATTAAAGAATTTTGAAAACTTATATTTTCAATTATTCAAAAAGTTATAGATTCCAACAGATTCCGCAAAGTTTAAAGTCTAGGCCTTTAGTATGCTGTATAATAGGGTGGGTCAAAAAAATCGACTATTTTTTTTTTACTTCGTACTCCGAAAAATAGGTTACTAGACACCTCTAGAAAATTCACACCAAATATGAGCTTTTTATTTTAATGGGAAGGTCCTCCGCCTCACAGTTTTTCATTTTTTATGCAGTATTAGAAGAAAAAATTCATACCGCTCTATCAACTGTTCGTTAAAAATATCCTCCCCCATATACTTGTAGGAAATTGACCGCTCTACAAAAAAGGTTTCTTGCAATTTTTTCGTAAACGTCACTGTTTGAAAGATATTAAAGGTTAAAGTTTAATAATTTTTAGACAAATTTCTGTTTTGCTTATGAATTTTATAACTCGTTAACGAAGAATCATTATGGAAGACCGAATGCTTAGTTTCGTAGGAAATTAACTGCTCTACAAAAATGGTCCTTTATGATTATTCGATTGAATTAAGCGTTTAAAAGATATTCATCGTCGAACTTCAATGCACGCTAATTATAACAGTTTTCGATTAATGATTCGGAAAAATTTTATTTAGTTTATGCGTTTCAGGGAAATTTATACAAATTTGAGTTTCTATGAACAGAGAAATGTTTTAAACTATTTTTCTAATTTTTTTTTTAGTCGTAAGCATGTTTGGTTACATCGAAAAAAAAATTAGTGCATTATTTCTGACTTAGAGTCAATGATTCATTAAATCTTGAAAAAATAACGTTTTTGTTAGAAATTTATTATAAAAAGTATTAATCTTAAAGAAAAAAAATGTTCAATTTTTTATTAAAAAGTTTTTTTATTTGATTATTAATGATAATTAAATAAAAAAACTTTTTAATAACAAATTGAACTTTTTTTTTATCAATAATAATTAAATAAAAAAACTTTTTAATAACAAATTGACCATTTGTTTTCTTTACTTTTCATAATAAATTTCTAACAAAAACGTTATTTTTTCAAGATTTAATAAATCATTGACTCTAAGTCAGAAATAATGCACTAATTTTATTTTCGATGTAACCAAACAAGCTTACGACTAAAAAAAAACTAGAAAAATAGTTTAAAACATTTCTCTGTTCATAGAAACTCAAATTATTATAAATTTCCCTGAAACTCATAAACTGAATTAAAATTTTCCGAATTATTAATCAAAAACTGTTATAATTAGCGTGCATTGAAGTTAAAAGATGAATATCTTTCAAACGCTTAATTCAATCGAATAATCATAAAGGACCATTTTTGTACAGCAGTTAATTTCCTACAAAACTAAATGTTCTGCCTTCCATAATGATTTTGCGTTAACGAGTTCTAAAATTCATAAGCAAAACAGAAATTTGTCTAAAAATTATCAAACTTTAACCTTTAATATCTTTCAAACAGTGACGTTCACGAAAAAGTTGCAAGAGACCTTTTTTGTAGAGCGGTCAATTTCCTACAAGTATATGGGGGACGATATTTTTAACAAACAGTTGATAGAGCGATATGAATTTTTTTTTTTAATACTGCATAAAAAATAAAAAACTGTGAGGCGGAGGACCTTCGCATTAAAATAAAAAGCTCATATTTGGTGTGAATTTTCTAGAGGTGTCTAGTAACCTATTTTTCAGAGTACGAAGTAAAAAAAAAAATAGTCGATTTTTTTGACCCACCCTACTGTATAAGCTTGCGAAATTTACAATAACTAGCTGCTAAAAACTGCGTTTATGGCTATTATGATTTTTTTGCATCGTGCGGTAGCCGACCGTGCACGCGGCACCATTGAGCAGAGCTTAGTCATTCAAATCAATATATCTCAGCAACGGTTAGTGAAAAATTAAAAAACCAATGGTATTTCTTTTTCGTTTTGGGACACTCTATACAATGAAATCATTCGCGATTATGTTCCACAAATTCAACAATTATTTATAAACAATTCAAAATTAAAAGTTAAATAAAACAAAAAATATACCTTGAATTTTTTAAATTCTTTTTTTTTATAAATTTCTTGGACGAAAAGAAAAATTCAGCCACCTTGAACTTTTTGGGCCGACGCTTCGTTCGGAAGTTATAGCTTTTTAACGAGTTCACCGGTTAAACAAATCGATATATCTCAACCATGGTTAATGACAAATTGAAACATAATATCCGTTTTCTTCTTGTTTTCGCACGCTCTATACGATAAAGGTATTTATGATTATATTGCATCGATGTAACAATAGTCTACTATAAATAAAAAATTAAAAGTTAAATAAAACAAAAAATCTCTTCCAAAAAAATGGACTCCCTCCGAAAAATGCCCCTCCTCTCTTCGAAAAATGGATTTTGGGAAAATTTCTTTTATTAACGGTGCTGACTTCAAAGTAAGCAAAGTTTTCTTTGAAACGAATCCATGTTAATATTTTCTGTCTAATTTTTTCTTAAGTAATTCAATTATTGTAGTTATTCATTTGTTAAAATCATTTACATTTTTGAAGTTATCGGAGTAATTGAAAGTTTCATCACATCCTTTAACGCCAATTTTCAACAATTTCATGTTTTTATTGCAGGATCCGGTTACGAAGAAATGCAGTATTCAAGAAAAGAAGTGATTCTGATCATCAAGGATCACTTGAATGATGGATTTGCTTCTCTGATAGCATTTATGGAAAATACAATTTCCGAGAAATGTGGACGTACAGTCCTGGTGCCTGAGGACTCAAAAGCAACCTTCTCAACGCTTTTCAATAAAATGAGAACGAGGTGTCAACGAGCTCATAGAAACGCGGACTCTTTTTTTAAGAAAAACGATGAATGGCTCAGCTCGCAGGTATTTTTTGCCGTACCTACCACTGTACAGACAAACCCAGGTAATAAAGGTGGCCGCCCGTCCCTGGAGTTTACATCGTCCAGTGAAGGGTCAACACGAAGGAAGACCAAAGATATTCGTACATTGTTCCCCTCAAACGAGTTAGCATACGCTACACAAATGAATTTTCGCTCTTCAGGACAATTCGACGCTTCAACAGTCGTTAAGGAGGTAAAAATGACGAGTCCTTTAAGGGCTTCTAAGTACCGAAAATCTTGTGCAGTAACGCGTGAGACCCCTTTATCCGACGAAGCTGCACTTTCCGCTTTGATCGAATATAAATTCTCGAAGAGTACTTACGAAGGGATAAGAAGATTAAGCAAGGAAAATAACTGTAAGCTATTTCCGCCTCACGAAAAAGTGATGGAAGCAAAAAAGCATTGTTATCCACCGCGTGACGCCATTAGCATTACAGAGACTAGTGCAGAAGTCCAAGTACAGGCATTATTGGACCATACAGTTGATCGTATTTTACTCGTCCAAAATGTAGTCATTCTAAGTTTGACTCAAGAGAATGTTCTTAGGATGAACTTAATTCGCAAATGGGGTTGCGATGGCAGCTCCGGGCAAAGTGAATATAAGCAGCAGTTCACTAATGATAGCGAATCAGATGCGCATGTGTTCTTCACTTCAGTTGTGTCATTACAGCTCGTGTGTTGTGACGTGGCGGTCACAATTTTCCCCCAGCCCGGCTCGAAGGCCACCACTCACCACACCGAGACGGATATTATAACACAGTAGCTACGATCTACTACTACCGTATACCTGCGCACTACTATTAATTAACTTTATCATTATCAATTTTCCCTTACCCAACCGAACGTGCCTCATACCCCTAAACCCGAATTTACACTCGTCACCGATAACCGAACCATCCAGAGCAACGGCATCGTAGCCCGTCTCCATGGCAACGCATCACCGCAGCGACTCAACCCACATCAGCCCAACAGCTGACATAATCGTCGCGCAACGGGGCCCACAGATTATCGATTACCGCACGCGAGGCGCCACCCGACGGCTCGATGACTGTAATTATCGACGTATCGACCGGGGACTAGCGCCACTCAACCGCAGCAATCACCACGATTATCGATCGGGACTAGTGCAAGCTAGAGTCACTAGCCGCGCACCGGTGAGCCTACATGGGAACGAGTTTGGACAACCACGAGCCACGGCCAATCAGAAGCCACTATTCCCACGATTTTCCCCAGTATTACTCCAATCCCGCGACGAAATAGAACACCCATCCCTCTCACCTAATCCCTCCTCGTAATTCCCCCAGTATTCCACCAAACCATCAACAAGCCGAGTCTCCACCGCAGACATTCGTGCATCCCGCAAACCACCAGCGCTCGACCAATCAGAAGCAGCAGCGGAAGGCCCTGCCATCGGGATCCGCCAATGACACCGCCTCTTCGACACCAATCACCATCGATCTCACGATCGATGAAGAAGACGAAGACGACGGCCATTTTTTCCTCACTTCGAGCCGAGGAGGGTGCGTAGGAGCAAGTAAACCGAACCAACCACGACGCGTTTGTCATTGTTTTTCATTGTTATTTCGCCGTTACGGCACCGACGATTACGAGTGCGTGCTTGAGGCGTCGACGTGTTCTTTCTCGTCGTCAGTAAGCGTCGCCCGGGAAATTGTCCGGCGAAAACTCGAGGCGAGGATTACCAGTGTCGTCGATACGACAACTGCAGCGTTCCGTTAGCACAGAGTACGAGAGAGTGAGTACCCATTGAATTTCCATCCCTCCTATCCCCTCGAATATCCTCAACTGCCTCAGAAATTTGCGTAACAATTATCTTCATTTTTTTTGTATGCACCGGCATTTACTCGTAGTAAGTAACCACGTGTGAGCGCTCGCCACTTTGTACCGGCGTGCGTGCCGTGGCTATCATACATATTTCGATCGCCGTCGTCTTTCCTTCGTTTGCGAGTGAGTGGCGGTGATAGTTTCATTAGCAGTTAATAGAATCCCGTTTGTAAAATCATGATTGTAGAGTGAGAATAATTTCACTCGCGAATCCGTTTTTTTTTGTGTGTCGAGGTCGTAACGATAAGAGCCGACGTCCAGTGTTCCCACCCCCCTGATCCGTCTCTGTTCGCCACCGGTTAGCCGAGTTTGTCCGTTCGAGTCACTTTCTTCTTGAAATTTCTCTATTGTGTTTTTTTTTGGAATAATTCTTTGCGGTGTCACTTCCGATAAAGTGACTGGCGCCCATTGAAATAGCTTCGGTAAATAGTAGTTCTTCTTTTTTTTGTCATTTTTATTTTCTTTTCGTATCAAATAATAATTGCAACCGGCCAGCTGTTCCGTCTGTACCCCACATCCCCTCTCTTCCCCTCCCTGCTCCCGCCTAGTAGCCTAGCAAGGGCCGATCATACAGCGCCGTTTATATTTTTTTTTTGCGCCACCACATTATCTTATCCTAAGTGCGTTTGAAATATTTCCTTCTCGTTCCGATATTTTTTGAGAGAACCCTCGACAGCAGGGCTGACATCGTGTCATTTATTCTTTTTTATTATTACACTAGCGTTTAACTTCCTGTTATTTTTGTCATTTCCTTTGAGTTTTTTTTTCAAAACCCTCGGTTGTAGGGCTGATTTGACGCTGCGTATTATTTTTTTATCCTTTACACTACCACGTTATTTTTTTTTATTTTCTTCTTTTGAGATTTTCTTGCGAGAACCCTCAATAACAGGGCTGGCGTTGCGTTATTTATTATTTTGTTTCTTTCACACGGGTACTGTGTTTTTCTTTTACTCTTTTTTTTGCGTTTATTACTTTTCTCTTATTTCATCACTCTGAATCTTTATTACAATTCTTGAATTGATGCCATCTGACTGAACCTCGGATCGAGGCAGCCATCACTTCTGCGAAATCCACTCCTAATTATTAAATACTGATTTATTTTTCATTACTTGGTTTTTTCTTCTTATTTTTTTCTCTCTTCCTTTTTTTGTCCCTTGTCGACCTCCCCCTTACCCCCCCCCCCCCCCAAATAGTCGCAGATCACAGTGTATTGATCAAGAATCGAAGGAAGAAATCACTGTTTGGAAGAACCCTAGGCCCTCGTCTACACGATTTTGTAGACCGCTTTGATTGAAGTTTCTGCGTGAAGACGCAGAGTCAGCACTTAATGAAGTTGGAATCATCGAAGAACAAATAAAGTCACTTCGTCCATTCGAAAGTGTAATAGATGGAAAACAAATCTCCGTAGTTTACAAGTTGGCGTTCACTATGATAGATGGTAAAGTTTGCAACGCTGTATCATCGACGAAATCTGCTCAACGGTGCTATTTGTGTGGAACAACCAGCAAAGATTTCAATGATATCGACGTTATATTGCAGAAGAATGTCAATGAAACGAATTTAAAGTTCGGATTGTCGACACTGCATGCGTCGATACGGTGCTTCGAGTATTGCTTACATTTGTCTTACAAACTCGGCATTAAAAAATGGCAAGCTCGAAGCGAAAAAAATTACGGGAAAACGCAAGAGGATAATTCAAGAAGGATTCAATAGCCGATTATGTCTAGCCATTGATCGTCCGAAGCCTGGATACGGCAGCAGCAATGATGGCAACACAGCTCAACGATTTTTTAAGAATTCGACGGTTTCTGCTTCGATAACCGGGGTCAACGAAGAAGTAATTAAACGCTTCTACGTCATCCTTCAAGTTATATCGTGTGGCCACAAGATCAACTGTGAAAAATTTGAACAGTATGCTATTGAAACGGCAAGAAAGATCGTTCAATTGTACCCTTGGTACCACATGCCTACTTCGGTGCAGAAGCTATGAATTTACGGTCTACTGATAATAACTCATGCACTATTACCGATCGGGAAATTATCCGAAGATGCTCAGGAAGCTTGAAACAAAGACATTAAACGATATCGAGAAGATTTCTCGCGAAAGTGTTCGAGGGTGAAAACAATGGAAGATGTTTTCAATCGGTTCTTAGACACTTCTGATCCGTATATCTCCAGTATACGAAAACTACCTCAGAAAAAACTAAAGAGTTTGTCGCCGGAAGCTGTAGATGTTACTCGCTCCTACAGTGACTGCTGCACTAGACCAATTTAGCGCTAACATCGAAATCGAACCTGACCTTACGACAGATACGAGCTCGGACGATGATTCAGACTCCGACTCCGATACTTATTTCGATTTAAAATAAAATTGTCATCTCCTTTCACTATGTCGGGATCATTCTCCAATGTATTTTGAAAATAAAGCAATTTATTGCGTAAAATGCACTGCTCACAATTATTTTATTATGAATATTAAATTTTATATTATATCTCATCTCGCGTAATTAATTTGTACTATAAAATCATTTTCTGAATCACAACAGTTACTTGTTAACCTCTATTTAACAGGATACTCGACAGATTTATAATATTTGGTGTCACGAATAAAGATAGTTTACAAAGAAATGGTTACCAAATGGCAATGACAAATTGTTACAAATAATAATAATTGTTGCAATATTCAATAAATAATGTCATAATAAATTGGATAATTTCTTACGCGCATCAGTAGCTGTAATAAGGAACCGTGAAAACCCCTGTATAATCACTTTTATTGAAATGAGATTTTTTCACCTCGACTATTTTGTTTACAACAATTTGGATTTCGGATTCGTAATCAGCGACCTTGAAAACCCGCATATACCAATTTTTTTCAAGATCTGACACCCTTTTAACATCCTTGTCCGCCATATTGGATCGGCCATTTTGTTTACAACAATTTCGATTTCGGACTCATAATCAGCGACCTTGAAAACCCGCACGTACCAATTTTTGTCGAGATCTGACACCGTTTCACAACATCCTTGTCCGCCATATTGGATCGGCTATTTTGTTTACAACAATTTGGATTTTGGATTCGTAATCAGCGACCTTGAAAACCCGCATATACCAATTTTTGTCAAGATCTGACACCCTTTTAACATCCTTGTCCGCCATATTGGATCGGCCATTTTGTTTATTATAATTTGGATTTCGGATTCGTAATCAGCGACCTTCGAAACCCCTGTATACCAATTTTTATCCCCATCAGAGGTCGTTTGGGGTTTTGGCCACGATTTCGGGATTTCCGACCACTGTGCGGCGGTTGGACCACGCGATCTCGAATTTGAATTTGTTTACCGGCTCTGTGGGTTTTGCCGGGAACGGAGTTCCCGGAACAGTCAGCATCGTTTTGTTAATAATTGTATTTCCCGGGAATATTCGTTGTTATCCCGAGCGTCGCGTTTTTAGAAAGTTTATCGGTTTGTTTTCCCGGGAATTTCGAGTCGTCTGTGGGGTTGCGCGGCTAGGACGGACGACCCGTGTGTGCGCGTGCGTGTGCCGGAGTGTTGTTACGTGTGATCCGCGATTCGTTTATTATTTTTGATATTGTTTTTGTTATGTTTTGTTTTTTCGCGGTGAACCTAATAGCCGCGCCCGGTGTGAATGACTCGTGAATTTTTATTGTGTATTTTATGTAACCTTGAGTGCGTGAGGGTGAGTGTAAAGGATCGAGCGAGGATCGTCTGTCTTAGACCGTGGGCAAGAGCGCACGAGTGAGTGTGAGAGAGGGAGAAGTTGTGTGTGTGAGTGAGCGACGTGACGAGCCGTCACGAACTCATTGTCGTGGTATTATTTAATTTGTCAAACGTGGATTTTGTGTTATTTTGTGGTTTTTTATTTCGGAATTTGAGCTGCACGGTGGAGTACGAATCCGGCCACTCTATCGGTGGAAACGTGGCTGCGGCTTGGTCCAGGGGTGTGCTTTCCCTGGGTCAATTGCACCTGGCACCCAGGGTTGAATAAAAGGGGAAGGCACACCGGACTTTAGCTTCGCAGCGGAGTTGGGAATTTACGCTACATCGGCAAGGCCGTATGCTTGGGGGGGGGGGGGGGGGGGGGGGGCAGAGCGTAGTGGGGCGTTTCTGAACAAGCCGACTCATGGAAATAAGATGTAACGACGGTGAGGCCGTCGTGTCTTGCCACCGTAATTTAAAGGGAAATTCGTTTTTATCGAATAACGCGTTTATTCCCTACTTTCAATTAAGAATGGTCATAAAAAAACTTGTACGAAATTTAATCTGCTACCGGTTTGTTCACAACAATTTTTCATCTCCGATCAATATTTTCCACTCAAATCTGAAATAAGAAACCAAATTGAATGATCCTATTTTCTCGTTTATTTTGTTTAGTTCAGCGCGTTAAGAGAGAGGGGAGGGGGTAAGGTTAATTCGATATAAAGAAAAGCATATTTTCGATCTTTTTCTTTGACGAGACAATAAATATACATTTATTTCTATAATAACTTCTCAATAATGTAACATTTGAAGAATATTCTATAAAAAATGTATTCACTCTTAAAAACAAATGAGCCATTGACGGTGAATCTCCCTGGACGTCTAAAAAAAAAGTTTTATTGCGGTGCCCGTCATAATTCATCACTCGATCATCTGAGATCAAAAAACCAAAATGATTTTATAAGGCGATAAGTATCTACAGGTAATGACGTCGAGTATTTTTGAAAAATTAACTTTTTAATTTTTACAGCACTTAGAAGTTGAAATACTGATTGTTCGTCAAAAAATTTAACATCTTGTCATCTGAAGTTACGATAAAATTTAGGAAAACTCGACGTCATTGCCTGCAGAAACTGATCGCCTAATAAAATCAGTTTCGTTCTTTGGTCTCAGATGATCCAGTGACGAATTATGACGGGTCCCACAATAAAATTTTTTTTTTAGACGTCCGCAGAGATTCTCCGTCAATAGCTCATTTGTTCATAAAAGTGAATGAAAATTGTATAGAATATTCTTCGAGTGTTACGTTATTGAGTAATTGTTATAGAAATCAATGTATATTAATTATGTCGTTAAAAAAAATTATCATAAATATGCTTTTTTCGTATCGAATTAACTTAACCCCCCCCCCCCAAACAAGTATTAACAAACTTTTCGACAAACGGATTCTCTATAATTTTCGTTTTCTTATCGTTATGTTTTCTTGTATCAATATTTTGAGTTCTCCGTCATTGTTATTACGCTGCGAAGTGAGGCGTGATTCGCCGATTTCGGGGGCGCTACAACACCCCCACAATTTTGCAAATCACAGGCGCACCTACATTTTCATTGATATGACTAAGGTCTCATTTTATTAGGACTCCCTGTCTCTGTCGCCCCTAGTAGGGTTTTCTTTAAAGCTCTCTCGTTAGTTCTTAATAGCTACCATTGATGCCGTTGAAAATGGTTAAATATGTCAAAAAACTTTAGAAGCTTCGCAATTTCATTTTTCAGGTGAAAAAATCTTCGACGAGTAACGATCGCCTCTCAAACAAAGATTACAAATCTTTCGGGCGTAATCACTCCTTAAATTTATAATTATTTTGTGTTTTTTAATATTCATATATTTTATGACACGCTGTGCGTAAAAGTGCTGTTTTACGCTCACTTCGGTCGCTCCAAACCACATTCACACACTGTTTAGAGATATATATGGGGTATTCCTGTGAATTTCGGCAACTTCGGACGGTTGGGTCAAAATTTTTGCCTCCCCAATTTTTCTCATTAATATGTGTTGAAAAAAAAGAGACCTATTTTGGCGTTTTTTATTTTGAGCCTCCGCTTTTGAAATACAGTCAAATGAAGTTTTTGAAGTATTGACCACATTCGGTCATTCAAATCGATATATCTCAGCAACGGTTAGTGATAACTCGAAAAACCACCGGGTTTTTTTTTCGTTTTTAAACGCTCTATACAATGAAAACATTAAGAATTATGTTGCACAAATGCAACAATTATTTATAAACAATTCAAAATTAAAAATGAAATAAAACAAAAAAGTATACTTAATTTTTTAAATGTATTATTTTTTTTTAATTCCTTGAACAAAAACGAAAATTTAGCGATCTTGAACTTTTTGGGCCGACGCTCCGTTCAAAAGTGATAGATTTTTTTGTCACAAAAAACCCGTAAATTTACGTATTTTATTAGTAAAAATTTGCATGAAAAAAAGTACCCTTAAATATTGAAATTTTTTTTTTTTTCAGATTCCTTGAACGAAAACTAAAATTTTGAGACTCGGCTGGACTTGGGCCGACGCTTCGTTCGAAAGTTATAGCTTTTTTTCTTAACAACCGGGTAAATATTTACAGGTTTTTTCTGACAAAAAAAATCCATAACTCCCAAACGAAGCGTCGGCCCGAAAAGTTCAAGGTGGCTAAATTTTCGTTTTTGTTCCAGGAATTAAAAAAAAATACATTTCAGAAATTAAGGGTACGTTTTTTGTTTTATTTCATTTTCAATTTTGAATTGCTTATAACTAATTGTTGGATTTGTGCAACATAATCGTAAATGTTTTCATTGTATAGAGCGTTCAAAAACAAAACAAAAACAACCATGTTTTTTCGAGTTATCACTTACCGTTGGTGAGATATATCGATTTGAATGACCCAATGTGGTCAATACGTCAAAAACTTCATTCGACTGTATTTCAAAAGTGGGGGCTCAAAATAAAAAACGCCGAAATACGTGTCTCTTTATTTTCAACAAATATAAATACAAAAAAATGGGGGGCAAAAATTTTGACCCAACCGTGCGAAGTTGCCGAAATTCCCAGGAATACCCCATATGTAGAGTAGGGTTGAATAGGCAAGATCACTATGCAGTTCGGAGTAAGAAATGAAGCTTTGTCGCTGCTGACTGAGTTTTCGAAGGCTCATCCGCCGTTTATTGAATTCGACGTTCCGCTATACGCGTGTATACTATTCCGGGGTCTCCGTCCAACTGAGGCTTCAAGGTACCGAGACGCTCTCGGTATCGGTGCGAAGATTAGGTGTGTTGTGTGTGTGTGTGTGTGTGTGTGTGTGTGTGTGTGTGTGTGCGTGTGTGTGTGCGTGCGTGTGCGTGTGCGTGTGCGTGTGAGGAATTCGCGGTCGCGGCGGATGATTTGCCGCAACACACACCTTGTGCCATAAAAATGTATACGACACTCGTGCGAAAAACATTTTCTTTACTCGTGTGATTGCAACACTCGCCTTCGGCTCCCGCTGTAAATTCTCACTCGTCAGAATTTTTTTTTTCGTACCAGCGTCATAATGCACTATAACGTATTATTACGGAGACACCAACTTAATTTTTTGCCCATTTCATGTTGTTCAGGAAACTTCGTAATTTCGGGAGTCACCGTGGGGGGTCAGCAGCTCTCGGCCGGTCGCTAGCCTGACCCCCGCGGTGCTCCAATTAGCCGCTCAATTGACCCATCGATCAACTCGAATATTCGATCGATTTCCGGGTTCTTCTTCACGTATTCGACATACTTCGCAGCAACTGGACGCTACTTCTAACTTTTCTGCTTCTCGGTTACTGTAAGAACGGCCTACTTCGCAGTTTCGGTAGTTCTTCACGGCAGTTAACTCGGGTAATTGAGACGACTTACAACCGTCTCAATTTTCGGGTTGATTAAATAATTCTGTTCACTTCGAATCTCGCGTCTAACATACTCGACGCGACCACGCGGTATCTTCACGACGCCATTAGCCACGCGGCTACGGCAACCGATTTTTCTGTAATTGTTAATTTAGAGTGAATAAACCGATTCATTCAGTTTTTCGGTAACAATTTGTGCTTCAGTGTTTTTTGCATTTTTTGGACCCGTCTTCCGATCCGGACTGTTAGAATTTTCCCTTCCCCCCTCACGCTCACAACCAGATCTGCGGTCTGTTCCCAGACATTTTTTGGTCCTTCGAGCCGGATCTGAGGTGATGGGTGGTCGAGAAATCTAAAAAACTGGAAAAAGAAAACGGGAGTGCTTCATTTTTTCGAACAAGTGGAAGGTGCGCGACAACGGTTCTCTTCATCCGCTTTACACCGCTATTTTTCGCTCGCGCTCTCTCCCACTTGCCGGCGTCGGCGTACACGTTCGCTCTTGCTCGCACTCGCGGCGAAGCAATCTCGAACGTTCGGGCTACGCACACAAGTTCGCGACTCGCGTCTACGCTACGCGCATGTGTGTGAACTCGGTCTCGTTCTCGCGTAGACGCTCCCCACTACAGTGCACGCGTACTCACACAGCTGCTCGCGGGTTCTTCGTCTATCGTTCACGGCTCGCCTCTCACGAACGCGAAGCGACGCGTGTGTGCACTTACCAGGGTATCACTGACACAGGGATCCTACACTATAGCTTGGATTTCTTTTCCGCTCTTCTTCGTTACGGTGTCGGTGCGCGGCATTTCGTGATTTAATTTTCGATTTTCGTCGAGTTTCTCGTTTCAATAATCGGTGCGCGTCGATCGTGTATGACACTTCGCGAATTCATTTTCGATTTTCGTCGAGTTTTTTCGTTTAAACCACGGTGCTCGTCGATCGTGTTCAACACTTCGTATTAATTTCGGTTTTCGCGAGTTTTCGCTCGATTATACAGTGCGCGTCAGCTGTTTCGACATTTCGTATTTTCGAATTACTCCGAGTTTCGTCGTTTTCACTCGATTTTTCCGATTTTCGCGAGTTTTCGCTCGATTATACAGTGCGCGTCAGCTGTTTCGACAGTTCGTATTTTCGAATTACTCCGAGTTTCGTCGTTTTCACTCGATTTTTCCGGTTTTCGCGAGTTTTCGCTCGATTATACAGTGCGCGTCAGCTGTTTCGACATTTCGTATTTCCGAATTACTCCGAGTTTCGTCGTTTTCATCCGATTTTTTCGGTTTTCGCGAGTTTTCGCTCGATTATACAGTGCGCGTCAGCTGTTTCGACGGTTCGTATTTTCGAATTACTCCGCGTTTCGTCGTTTTCATTCGATTTTTTCGGTTTTCGCGAGTTTTCGCTCGATTATACAGTGCGCGTCAGCTGTTTCGACGGTTCGTATTTTCGAATTACTCCGAGTTTCGTCGTTTTCATTCGATTTTTTCGGTTTTCGCGAGTTTTCGCTCGATTATACAGTGCGCGTCAGCTGTTTCGACAGTTCGTATTTCCGAATTACTCCGAGTTTCGTCGTTTTCATCCGATTTTTTCGGTTTTCGCGAGTTTTCGCTCGATTATACAGTGCGCGTCAGCTGTTTCGACATTTCGTATTTTTGAATTACTCCGAGTTTCGTCGTTTTCATTCGATTTTCCCGGTTTTCGCGAGTTTTCGCTCGATTATACAGTGCGCGTCAGCTGTTTCGACATTTCGTATCTTCGAATTACTCCGAGTTTCGTCGTTCTCATTCGATTTTTTCGGTTTTCGCGAGTTTTCGCTCGATTATACAGTGCGCGTCAGCTGTTTCGACGGTTCGTATTCTCGAATTACTCCGCGTTTCGTCGTTTTCATTCGATTTTTTCGGTTTTCGCGAGTTTTCGCTCGATTATACAGTGCGCGTCAGCTGTTTCGACAGTTCGTATTTCCGAATTACTCCGAGTTTCGTCGTTTTCATCCGATTTTTTCGGTTTTCGCGAGTTTTCGCTCGATTATACAGTGCGCGTCAGCTGTTTCGACAGTTCGTATTTTCGAATTACTCCGAGTTTCGTCGTTTTCATTCGATTTTTCCGGTTTTCGCGAGTTTTCGCTCGATTATACAGTGCGCGTCAACTGTTTTGACAGTTCGTATTTTCGAATCACTCCGGTTTTCGTCGTCTTCATTCGATTTTTCCGGTTTTCGCGAGTTTTCGCTCGATTATACAGTGCGCGTCAGCTGCTTTGACAGCTCGAACTTCCGAATTCTTCCGAATTTCTTCATTTTCATTCGCCTTCAACGATGACGACCAATTCCGCGAAGATGGATCGTCGCATCACCGGCCTCGTCAGCACGTTCCGGTGCATCGAAGCCATCACGAAGCTTGCGCGGGACGCGACGCCTCAAAACACAAGCAAAGCCCAAGCGCACACCCGTCTCGAATTGCTGGAAAGCAACTGGTCTCGCTTCCGACAAGAGCACACGGCGCTCCTCGAGATGAACTGCGACAACCTCGCAGAAACGATCTACTTCAAGGAGGCGGTGGAGGCGCAGTGCCAACAAGCTTACAAGGAAGCTAAGGTAAGCCTCTTGCCAATCAAAGAACACTACGACCAGGTTGAACCTTCCGGAGCTAACCTCGCAGACCTCTCGGCGATTACGGGCCCTTCGCACCTTCGAAGCGCGTTGCCAAAAATCCAACTTCCCGACTTCAACGGGGAATTCACCGCCTGGAGACCCTTCCACGATCTCTTCGTCTCGATGGTCGGTCAAAACCCCGAAATCACTTCCGTCGAAAAGATGCACTACCTTCGGAGCGCGGTCAAGGGTGACGCTGCACAACTAATCGCAAACCTTCCAGTCTCTTCGGATTCCTTCGCTTCGGCCTGGGACCTCCTCGTCGCCCGGTACGAAAATAAACGACTCCTCGTTGCAGCTCAGCTCGACAAGTTTTTCGGCATGCTACCCGTCGCACCCCGTTCGTATAAATCACTAAACCACCTCATCAACACAGTCACCGAGGTCATAAATGCCTTAAGGGCTTTACAGATGCCTGTGAATGAGTGGGGCGTGATATTGGTACACTTCATAGTTTCTCGGCTAGACGCTCGTCTCCGGGAGCAGTGGGAGCTACGATTGGGGTCGACTACCTCACCAGCCGACCTTCCAACACTTCGAGACTTTCTTCTTACCCGAGCTCGCGCGCTCGAGTGCATGGACTCCTTCCCTTCAAGTCAATCTCAACGGCCCACTTCCACTTCGACTTCGAGACCCGGTCCAGCCAAACCCAACCGAAATCCACCAGCTAAAGCGATGCCGGCTCGCGTCTCGTCGCACACTACCGTCGCCGCGATCGGTGCTACAGAGCCACTTCGCCCGACCGGGCTCGCAACGCAAAACTGCCACTTCTGCCTCGGACCGCACTTCATCACCAAATGTGACCTCTTTAAGCTCAAAACTCCGAAAGAACGACGAGTCATTGCCGAGCAAAGACGGCTCTGCTTCAATTGTCTCGGACCTCATTCCGCTCAAAACTGTCGAGTCGCGGGGCGCTGCTTCGAATGCAACGGGAAGCATCACACCCTGATTCACCTGCCTTCGAGCGCGACATCGGCCAGCACTTCCATCCAATCGCCCCCTTCTCGAGGACCACATCCACGCTCATCGGCGAGACCAACGGCAACTTCGTCGCCAAATGAGCCTCAGGCTTGACTCCACCAAGGTCAACGATGCGACAACACTTCCGACACGCCAGAGACACCGGATCACCTCTGCGCGCCACTTCATCCGGCCCTCGTCGGCACTTCAAAACCGGACACTTCTACCACGCCGACGGGTCGACCGTCGGTCTTGCTAGCTACGAGCCAAGCGATCTTCACCTCACCATCGGGCATTTCACATCGGGTTCGACTTCTTATCGACCCTGGGTCTGAGCTCTCCTTCATCTCAGAACGCCAGGCCCATCTTCTTCGACTTCAACGGACGACTGCCTCTATTCCAATATGTGGAATCGGCGGTCGGGCAGCGGGACGGACGCGGGGAGCCACCACCGTAACACTCTCGTCTCTTCACGATCCGACTTCAAGCTTCACGTTCACTGCATTCATCCTGAACGTTCTAACTTCGACCCTGCCTTCTTTTCACGCGTCAGGTCAATGGGAACACCTTCAAGGACTTCCCTTAGGCGACCCCGACTTCCAAACACCAGGATCCATCGACTTCATCATCGGAGCTGATTCCTACGGTCTTCTAGTCGAGTCGGAAGTCCGCAAGGGTCGAGCCTCCGACCCAATCGCGCAACGGACGCTTCTCGGCTGGATCGTGCTCGGTCCAGTCACCACTTCCACTTCAAGCTCGGTGCGTATCCTTCATACTTCCGTTGACGACGAGATCACTTCATTGCTCTCGAAATTCTGGGAGCAGGAGGAAATTCCCTCGGACTCGGTCTCTACACCCGATACGGAGGAGTCCTCCTGTGAGCAGCATTTTCGAGAGACCCATACGAGAGACGGCACGGGTCGTTACGTGGTACGACTTCCCTTCAAGGCTTCACCTTCGTCTCTCGGGGATTCGTATGCCGGCGCAAAGCGATGTCTTCTACAACTTCAACGGCGACTTTCGAGCAACGAAACTTATCGGGAGCTATACACCAGATTTCTTCAGGAGTACGAGACCCTCTCGCACATGACTCGCGCACCCAGCGCCGCTTCTTCGAATCCAGGTTATTATCTTCCTCATCACGGTGTCTTCCGAGCTCACAGCACCACAACGCAACTTCGCGTCGTGTTCAACGGATCATTCAAGACGACGAGCGGGTTATCGATTTACGACCTACTTCACACCGGGGCCAAACTTCAACGCGACACTTCTGACGTCCTCCTCTGGATCAGACGACACCGTTACATCTTCGCGACTGACGTCACCAAGATGTTCCGACAAATCGCGGTACATCCAGATGATTGGGCCTTCCAACAAATTCTATGGGTCGATGACCAGGGTCAAATCGTCCCGTACCACCTGACCACCGTCACCTACGGACTCAGTGGCGCCCCCTTCCTCGCCATTCGGGTCATGCTTCAACTGGTCGAGGACGAAGGGCACAATTTCCCACTGGCCACTTCTCCACTGACCAAGGGCCGATACGTCGACGACATCTTCGGCGGCGCCGACACGCTTCAAGAACTTCAATCCACGGCGCAACAACTTCAGGGAATTTGTCAACGCGGATGTTTCCCACTTCAAAAGTGGTCAACGAACTTCAAGGATGCTCTTCAACACATCTATTCAGAATCCCAACCGGAAGAGGTTCTGATCCGATCGGAAGACCCCAACGTCAAACTTCTCGGCCTCGTGTGGAATTCACACGACGACAACTTCAAGTTCTCCCTTCAGCTATCCTTCAACTCCGAGGTCACGAAAAGAACAGCCCTGTCAGAGACTGCTTCACTGTTCGATCCTCTCGGCTTCATTTCACCGGTCATTATAAACGCAAAGGTCTTTCTGCAGGAACTGTGGCTAGCAAAACTTCAATGGGACGACCATCTCCCACTTCGACTTCAAGAAAAATGGCTTCACTTCAGAGAAACTTTGAGCGATCTTCCTCTCATCAATCTTCCTCGATGGCTCCACCTCTCACCATCAGCAACGGTCGAACTTCACGGATTTTCGGACGCTTCACAACTCGCCATGGCGGCCGCAGTCTACCTCCGATCAACGTCGGCCAACGGGAAAACTACCATCACCCTCGTCTGCTCGAAGACGAAGGTAGCCCCTCTAAAGCGCCTCACGATACCACGCCTCGAATTAACGGCCGCACTTCTCCTTTCACGACTCGTCACGCACGTTCAGAAGACTCTGGAATTACCACCACTTCCCGTGTTTCTCTGGACCGACTCGTCCGTCACGTTGACCTGGATCACTTCACACCCAAGCCGATGGAAAGACTTCGTCAGAAACCGGGTCACTGCTATCCAAGAGCTCACCCCTCACGTCACCTGGCGGTTCATCCCGGGAAAGGAAAACCCTGCTGACTGCGCGTCACGCGGTATGACTCCTCGACAACTTTCGACGCATCTTCTTTGGTGGCAAGGGCCCAAGTGTCTGTCCCTTCCAGGTGAGTCTTGGCCGGCCTCTTCACCAACCACTTCCGGAGCCTGCGACCTCGAGCAGCGTCCAGGCCTCGCCTTCACTGCCACACCGGACCCAAGTCTGGAAATTTGGAGCCTTCTCGAACGGTACTCTTCCCTCACTCGACTCCTTCGGATCACAGCAGTCTGCCGACGAGCCGTCGCACGCTTCAAGCGTCTTCCTCATACTTCACTGACCAACCCGGTCACTCCTGGAGATTTGGAAGACGCGAAATTCTTCTGGATTCGCCTCGTCCAACGAGCCTACTTCCCATCTGACCTTCGATCGATTGCGAGCGGCTCACCACTTCCACGGAGCAACCCCCTAGCGGCTCTCACTCCCTTCATCGACCAACTCGGAACTCTTCGCGTCGGCGGCCGACTCAAGCATTCTCACCCTCAGCCTGAAGCCAAACACCCACCCATCTTACCACGAACTTCACAACTGACCAGTCTGATCATATCAGACGCCCACTTCCGCACACTTCACGGCGGCACGCAAACTACGCTCGGTTTCCTTCGACGATCGTATTGGATCCCGGGTGGACGGGCTCCAGTCCGATCTTTCATCCTTCGATGCACAACCTGCGCACGATTCCGAGGGCTTCAGGCCCAACAACTCATGGGTCAACTTCCTGCGTCGAGAGTAACACCTTCCCGACCCTTCCTTCATACCGGGATTGATTACGCCGGACCCTTCTCTCTCAAGACCTGGCGTGGACGCGGCACAAAAACCTACAAGGGGTACCTCGCCGTCTTTGTCTGTTTTGCCACTTCTGCCGTACACCTCGAACTCGTCACGGATTATACTTCAGACGCCTTAATCGCTGCCTACCGACGCTTCTCGAGCCGACGAGGCACGAGTCACACCCTTTACAGCGACTGTGGGACGAACTTCCTTGGCGCAGACGCAGCACTTCGGGCACTCTTCAAAGCAGGGTCAGCAGAGATGAACTCCACCATTATTTCTCTGACCAACCTCGGGACCACCTGGTCATTTAACCCCCCGGCTGCGCCTCATATGGGCGGGAAGTGGGAAGCCGCGGTGAAATCTGCCAAACACCACCTCCGTCGAGTGATCGGGGAAACTTCGCTCACGTACGAGGAATTTACAACCCTTCTTACGCAAGTCGAAGCGATCCTGAACTCGAGGCCACTTTGCCCTCTTTCGGACGACCCAGAAGACACTTCTCCTCTGACTCCAGGCCACTTCCTCATCGGCGAGGCACTGACCACCGTGCCAGAACCTTCACTTACGGCAATCTCGGAAACACGACTCTCACGATGGCAACTTCTTCAGGCTACACTTCAACACTTCTGGCAAAGATGGTCCGCGGAATATCTTCAACGGAGTCTCTCAATCTCCAAATGGCGGCACCCTTCACACGAAATCCAAGTCGGATCACTCGTGCTTATCACGGATGAGAGGCTCCCCCCTTCACGATGGCCACTCGCTCGAGTGACCGAGCTTCACCCAGGATCGGACGGTCTCACTCGAGTTGTGACACTTCGCACGGCTACTTCAACCTTCAAGCGGCCAACTTCAAAGCTATCAGTTCTTCCGGTAGATACTTCGTCAACAACAGTTGCCGAAGGCGGGGAGAATGTTCAGGAAACTTCGTAATTTCGGGAGTCACCGTGGGGGGTCAGCAGCTCTCGGCCGGTCGCTAGCCTGACCCCCGCGGTGCTCCAATTAGCCGCTCAATTGACCCATCGATCAACTCGAATATCCGATCGATTTCCGGGTTCTTCTTTACTTATTCGACATACTTCGCAGCAACTGGGCGCTACTTCTAACTTTTCTGCTTCTCGGTTACTGTAAGAACGGCCTACTTCGCAGTTTCGGTAGTTCTTCACGGCAGTTAACTCGGGTAATTGAGACGACTTACAACCGTCTCAATTTTCGGGTTGATTAAATAATTCTGTTCACTTCGAATCTCGCGTCTAACATACTCGACGCGACCACGCGGTATCTTCACGACGCCATTAGCCACGCGGCTACGGCAACCGATTTTTCTGTAATTGTTAATTTAGAGTGAATAAACCGATTCATTCAGTTTTTCGGTAACAATTTGTGCTTCAGTGTTTTTTGCATTTTTTGGACCCGTCTTCCGATCCGGACTGTTAGAATTTTCCCTTCCCCCCTCACGCTCACAACCAGATCTGCGGTCTGTTCCCAGACACATGTAAAATTTTCTCAGCTTTTTGAAAAATATTTTCAGTTTTAAAAAGTGATGCATTGGCTTAAAATCAATTTTTATGTTTCATACTCGATTTTTATAGATTTTTCACGGCAAAAACAGATTTTTGATTTTTTTTTCTCAGCATCATCGCATAAAAAAAGTACTTGAAAAAGAAAGAAACGAGAATTCGAAAAAGGCCGAGTTGGCAGCTACCAAAATAATGGAGAAAAAAATCTAAAAAAAAAATAAGCTGGTTGTTTTTAAACTTGCACTTCAAGCTCCGCAAGCATTATAAAGATCCCAGATACTGAAACCGAATCTTGGTACTCTATTTGGTGGAATGATCCATATACACTAGGCCGGCTTGAAAAAAATTTTTTTTTTTTCTTTCAATCAAAATACATTTACGCCAAAGTATCTACCATCAAGCGAATCGTGTCCAAAAATGTGCCCGATTGGACCATTTTTAAGGGTCGCGCAAGATTTTTCAAGTTTTCCCATTTGATTAACATGGGAAGAACGAAAAAGTTTCCATTCAAAACATCGTAGCTCCGCCAATTTTATAGGTACATTGATCAGGTTAGTTCTCTTTAAAAGCTCTTGATAAACCGCTTAAAATGGCGTGCAGACCTTTGGGATCCCATTGCAACTTCCATAAATAATTTTGTTGTTTCGTAAGAGATTATCGACGGAAGTTGCAATCGGATTTTAAAGTTGCGCACGTCATTTCAAGCGGTTTTTTAAGAGCTTTCAAATGGAACTAATCGGCTCAATGTACCCAAAAAATTGGCGGAGCTACGATTTTTTGGATGGAAACTTTTCGTTCTTCCCATGTTAATCAAATGGGAAAACTAGAAAAATCTTGCGCGACCCCTAAAAATGGTCCGATCGGGCTCATCTTCGGACACGATTTTCTTGCTGAAAAATACTTTGGCGTGAATGTATTTCGATTAAAAGAAAAAATAAGTTTTTTTTTTCAAGCCGGCCTAATATCCACGCATCAAAAAAATTTAAGAAGCAGAACATTTTTCTATTCTTTACGTGATTTTTGCATGATAGTTACTTCGCGAAAAATTGTCACATTGAGATGAATGAGGCGGCATTTTCAAGCGTGACATATCTAGTCATGACATCTTATAATTGAATTCTTTTCCTGGTCATTAATCATGGCACAATCCGGAGAAATTCCGCATAAACAATGTTTTAAAAACTTTCCGTTTTTCAAAGTTGTCCCCGGTATCGAGGAAATTTTTCCCGACTTAATCAATAACACAGTCACTCCACCTGATTCTTTACCTGCGATTCGATTTTTTTTTCTGTACGACGATTTTTCGCTGAGATATCAGCCCGTGAATGAAAAAACATCTTTTTCGTTTGATCATCGGTATTTCATGTATGAGGTTTGATTATTGTTTTAAAAAAAAAAAAAAATTTTTTCACCCCTTGCATTCACTTGAAAAATTCGCAAAAAAACAACTTTCTGCGGTAATTTAGAAAATTAACCAGTACTTGGCTGAAAGTACAGATGTTTGTAAGTGCCACCTTACCTCAATGTATCCTCAATAACCCTGTAACATTTTTAATCAATCCGCCCGTCCGTTATCCTGCCCCGAGGTGGCAACCTTTAACGAAAGTTGAAGGAACACCTTTTTTGTTCTTTAAATATTATCGGATGATTATTAAGATAAAAAACGGAAAACAATTCGCAAACGCCCGATTTTCGTGAAATCTGGGCAACTCCTGATTAATGCAATAAATTTCAACTCAATGAATTATGAAACGCAAAAGCGGAATTTCATAAAAAATTAACGGATACTGTTTACATCAAATTTTCTGAAAATGTTCAAGTTAGAACATTTTTCAATATTTTTTTTTTTTAACGAAAACAAAAAATTGTATGAGTATTCAATTCTGAATTGTGAAAGTCAGCGGAAAAATTTTTCTTTCCATCTCAATAATCATCCGAGCAAGAAAGGTGTTCCTCCAACTCTCTTTAAAGGTTGCCACCTCGGGATAGAAAAATGGACGGACGCATCAATTCGAAATTTCACAGTGTATTGACGATACCGTGAGGTAGCGTGGCACACACAAACATTTGTTCTTTGAGCAGTATATGCAAAGTACTGGCTACTCTTATAACTAACCAGAAAAAGTGGTTTTTTGCGACTTTTTCAGGTGAATGTAAGGGGTGAGAAAATATTTTTTTTCTCGAAACAATAATCATACCTCATATACAATTTATTAGAGCTGTCAAAGCTGCCCGTCGATTTGCTATAGAATTACCGGTTAATGAGATATCGATGATCAAACGAAAAAAGGTGTTTTTCATTCCCCGGCCGATCTCAACGAAAAATTGTCGCAAAGAAAAAAAAATCAGATTGAAGGTAAAGAATTAGGCTATATGACTGTGTTATTGATTAGGTCAGGAAAGATTTTCTCGATCCCGGGGACAACTTTGAAAAACGGAAAATTTTTAAAACATTTTTTTTGCGAATTTTCTCTTGATCGAGCCATGATCAATGGCCAGGAAGAAAATTCCATTATAATATTCCGAGACGAAACATGTCAAGCTTAAAAATGCGTTTTTATTCATCTAAATACAAGTATTTATTGCGAAGTTACAGTCACGCGAAATTCACGTAAGAAATTTAAAAAAAAAATCTGCCCCTTCAATTTTCTTTGGTGTGTATAAGAACTTTATTCGACCTAATAGAATGGGCGCCACCTCTGAAAATGGTCTGATAAAGCTCACCAGACCATTCGACTAACAACGCAACGAGTGCACTTATCATACGAATAAAATATATAGTCCATATACATAGTAAATATATAGCCATTACTATTTTGTACGTTTTACGTATAATCTGTTGAAAAACTTATACAACTGTCATAATTCTTGGTATTCCGTACAGATCAGTGCTCTCGGCTAAGCAGTCAACAAAATTGAGTACGCCTGAAATCTCTAAAAAAAAAAAAAAAAATATGATTTGAAAAAATACGAAGTCCCAAAACAGGGGATGTAAATGGGAGGAAGGATGGAAAGGAGGGGCCGCTTTCCAGCGGTGTCAGGAAACGCTTTATTCAGCGCATACGGGGAGCACTTTATCAGCGTCGCGTTGCTCCGCTTTATGCAGCGGCTGGCAGACTGCGATTCTGGTGGCTTGCGCTTCGTCTTTTATACCCGCGCGGCCGCAGTGGCGGCTCGAAGTGCGTCGTAGTAGCCAGGTTCGGGCCTAGGCCCCTAAGGGGCCCTGGGTGATAAAATCGAGTCGATTTTGCGCAACGCCAACTGCCGGATTATTCCTGTAGTTACTTGGTAACTCGGAACACTACTATACCGACGGGAGATATTACGCATGTATGGTAAGTAGTACGAACCGAGGGTAAGTGTAGGTAATGATTTTTTTACAGGTGAGAGGAATATTGAATAATGCTTAATACTTAAAGGATTATTTATAGGTGTGATGGATTTTGAGTACTTACATTTTTTTGTTTTGTTTTGTTTCAGGTAATAATTCGCTCGGAAGAACAGATCTCGGAGCGTGCTGGCTGCACAATTAGATCCCCCTGTTTTTGCTAGAAAATTATGAGATTGAAATGAAAGTTGGACGTAAATTTTACCTTTGATTTTTTTTTTTTTTTCATTCTCCGTCTATGACGCGTTTACTCGTTATTAAACTTGATTGTTTTTTTTTGTTCGCGGACGGAGATCGTATCGAGTCGAGGTGTCATTAGCGTGATTTTCGAAGATCAGCCATTCGTTCCGCGGTTGCGGCGAGACCACTCCGGAGTTAGTGGGAGTGTATGGGAATATGTTTGTGGAGGGTAATTGTTCCTCCGCCGGCCTCCTCGGCCGGAGGAGAGATAGCGCTGGCCTCTCCGGGACGCGGCGTTTCGGCTGGTGGAGTTTTTTCTCAGGATAAAGCTAACTCCGAGGTTTGAGTTGGAAGATGACATGGTTTGAGCATGCTCCCGTGGATTTCACAAGTTTTTGGTTCCGATTCACCAAATAAATCTCGTTTCCTAAATTTTTTTCGATGGGAAATAGTTCTTCCCAGGCTGGAACAAAACAGGCGTGATAGCCGTCGATGGCTCTCGATAACGGGTGGGTTTTCGAATACACGAGTTCTCCGGGTTGAAAACGCGGAAATACCGCTTCGGTGGAGGCGTACCCACGTTGATACGCTTTCTGACTTTTTCGAACCTTTTTTACACGCTCCTCCCGGTCCTCGTTTATATACGCGGTTTCGTCCGAAAACATCCAGTCTCCCGGGCGTTGTAAATTCTTCCCGAGCAGCGCTTCGCTCGGAGTTAGCTCCGTTGTGTTGTTTCTATGATCTTGGTTCGTCAGATGCGACCGGAGTCCCGTCTTTATCTCTTGGTTCCTTCTTTCTGTTGGATTTGCTTCGGGGTGATATATGACCGTCGTCCAAGGCTGCGCTTGCCAGCGGTCACAGGCTTGTAACCACTTCTGACTTGCGAACTGCGGTCCGTTGTCTGTCAGGACGGCTTGGGGATATCCCCACCGGTTGAAAACCTCATTTTCGAGAATTCTTAAGATGTGTGGAGTCTCGGATGATCCTAAGGGGAAGGCCTCGACCCATCGTGAAAATAGATCGGTCACGACGAGGATAAACCGTTTTTCTTTTTTGAAACGGGGAAAGGGTCCCATGAGATCCACAGCTATGTTTTCCCACGGTTCTCGTGATTTGTGTGACTTGATACCTGCGGGATGAGACGGCTTCGACGTCTTGACGCGGGAGCAGAGGTGGCATTGTTGCACAGATTCTCTCACGTCGCGGCTAAGTCTGTTCCATGTGTAGTGTTGCTGTATGGCCCGCAAGGTCTCACGGTAGCCTGAGTGTGCAGCAATCGTGGTATTCCCGTAGTACTCTGGCTTTAGTACTCTCGGGAACGATAAGTCGCCATTTGTCTTGCACTTTTTTATTTATTACTACGATTCCATTATTTACAAGGTTTGAGTTTTAAATAAATATATTGAGACGGTCAGAAATCTCACCCGGCCCGAAACCGCTTCACGCATCGAGATCCGACGGTATTGATAAGAATTCCGTCAAAAGCTCGAAAGATAATTCACCGACAGCTTGACGAGAATTCCGAAAAAGAAGCCAACGTCCCGCAATACCGACAGCCCGGGAAGACCGATCGATAAATCACGTATCGATCACGTGCTCGCAGATATCCACAGCAAGAGAGAACGAGCACGCATCGATCACGTGAACCGCATCTACGTGCAAGAGGAAGGAGGATACGAAGAGACACCCGTTTGGAGCGACAAGGAGAGCTAGCCCACGCGACGAGGAGTAGGGAAGCTCTCCAAAATGTATAAAAGCCCGAAATGAGGGCCCAGAAAGCACTCTTCTTCGAGTCGTCAACTACAGGGGAAACCGCTGCCCGCCAGCTCATCCAACAGTACATACGGCCAGTAGTGGCCAGACCGGAAGCAAGGCCCCGACACCAAGGCGAACCCCTGCCCGAAAGGGCTCAGAAGAAAATTTGGATGGACTCTCGACGCACCGATCAACGTCGAAGCACCCTTCCTTCTCTCCGAAAATCCTTATCCTTTTAATTATCAAGACAAACCCCTAATAGATCTCCTGAAAAACCCGTGTGAATCCGGGACTCGTGACGACTGTCCTGACGACGGGACGACTGTCGCCCCCAGATTTCACTCCGATAACCGGTGGAGCCTATCGGGACTCGCGGCGACTGTCCTGGCGACGGGACGACTGCTGCCCCCGGCAATCCACCCACCCTTCCTCATTCGGTGGTAAATTCTGGACTCGTGGCCACGGTCCTGGCGACGGGACGACCGACACCCCTGAATTTCCACCCTTCCTTCTCCGAAACTAACAATTTTTTAAATCAGATTAATTTAAAGAAAATAAAAAGAAAAAACCTTCCTGCTCGTAGATCGTGTAAACTTATTTAAACAACAACTATTAATAAAATCCAAATTATCGTTGACAATTCGAATCAACCGATGAGTATTTTCTTCAGGACCTGCCCCAAATTTAAGTCGCGGGCCTGAACCCGCGCAGCGTTAATATCTGAGAGGCTCTAGCCGTCGAGGAAAATAATAACGTTACAACTCATATATAAGGTCTTCAATACATCGGCATTGTATTAATATTATTTACCCCATGTTTCCCTCCATCCATATTGTTACACAACAATATTTGGCGCCCAACGTGGGGCAATCGAGTCAATCATTTTCTCACTTACTCACTTCTTCCACAATTAGATGCGTCTCAAGCATACGCCGTGCAAACCTAAAGCTCGTCCGCGTAAACCTTTAAACACAATAAGACAACTCCACGGCCCTGGCGATCTCTCCTTTAATCTCTGCTATCACCGACCGACGACATTCGTAATTTGCCGATTCTATTGGCATCTGCAGATCGGCCTTCACCACCACTTCATGGTTTCCCATTTTGCCACAGCACGACCACGGCGTTTGGCCACGTCCATTCACGTGCGTGCGCGCGCAATCATCCATTTTCGGGTTCCACATTTCACCGCTACGTTTCAGCGCCACTATATTTCAGGACCCCGTAAATACCACCGTTGTACATTTCCCTACTCTTCTCAGCCCAGAGGGTTTGCTGTTAAGCTTCACCGTCCGACGGAGGGGCCCGCTGTCGGACGGGTGGGAAGCACCGAAGTACTGCACTTATTGCACGACGGGTGCGAAGTGTCCACCTGTCGAAACTTCCACTCTTAGAACCACGGTCTTACATACTCTTATTTTGAGTTTTTAATACATAATGAAGAGCCTAAAGCTCACATCATTTTGAAAGCACTGTGCTCCAATATGATCTTGAAAAGTTGAGACTTCCTTAACGTGTGGTAAACGCACTTTGAATGGCAGCATATTCATATTCCATACGAGCAATAGTAGTCGATCACACTTCATTATGTATTAAAAGCTCGGATTAGGAGCCAAAGGTTGCGACCCACGGAGAGGTCGAGTGCAGAACACGGTCTTACATACAGGTCTAAAAACGGCTACGATTTGGTAGGTAGCTGTACCATTCCGAATTTTCCGCCACCACGCGTTGCTTCGGTCGCAGGACCGTCCCCACCAACAGTCTCTATATTTCCTTTCGATGACTGGCAATAAGACCTGCTGTCATTGAACGTGCTATTTATTCTAAAGCAGTACAAGTGTTTATGAAATGGGTAAGACGGGCGCTATACCGAACTGTAAGGCCTGGTGCTCAGTATTAACTAAAAAGTGTTCGATTTTTCGAGTACCGAAAGATGTTGAACGTTTTTAACAATGGCAAGCGAAACTGGCCAAACTGACGAATGAATCAATTATTTTCTATTCGTATTAATCATTCAGAGTGCAGCGTATTTTTTCCTCTTCTTCTCGTCCTAAGAAACTAGAAATAACAAAGTAGCGACTCCACGGTAGAAGGTAGGTAAAAAGGCAATTAGCACGTCCAGATTCTTTCGACTTAATGATTCATCAAATTTTAAGAAACGAAAAAGATAATACCCGATTGATGCAATTTTTACAATTTCAGAAAAAACCTCAAATAAAACAAAAATAAAGAGTTCAAAACGAATATTCATTTCTTTTGGGAACGTGCATTATTTGTAATTGATGAAGACTAGAAGCCGCTTAGAAAGAACTAACCCGACCAATCGGATCATTCAGATCCGCTGATAAATTGTATACGAATAAAAAAGGTACGAACAAGTAGAATAAAGAATTAGATAAACGGTAACGTTCTTACATAGAATGTAAGGCCGTGTTTGTAAGACCGCGGTTTCACACCACCACACGAGAAATAATAGCAAGCAAAGAGGGGAACACAGACCTGTATGTAAGACCGTGGTGCAGAGCTCTCTCTGGTTACCTACAGTGGGGGCCTAGTAGAGCTGAGTCGGTAAGGTCGGAGTAGATAAAGGAAGACTACATGGAACAACAGGTCCCATGTTCGATTTTGGCACGAAAATGCAGTGTCGCGTTTCGCCTACAGTCAGCGCGCCGGTACATAGGTAAGACAAACACACAGGAAGTCCTCTCGGCCCCGCCTCCCAGGCAGGGATGGGCACATTTGAATGAAAAAATTATTTAAATACAAGTTTAAATACAAAATTCTTTTCCACTCAGAATTTATTTCGACTTAAATAACGAATGAATTTTCACTCATTATTTGAATCGGAAATAAATACTGAATGAAAAATCACTTGTATTTTAATCGGAAATAAATACAGAGTGAAAAACCACTCGTTATTTAAATCGGAAATAAATACTGAATGAAAAACCACTTATATTTTAATCGGAAATAAATACTGAATGGAAAAGAATTTAGTATTTAAATGGGAGCTAAATACAAAATTCTTTTTCATTCGATATTTATTTCGGGGTCAAATACAAGCTACATAACCGCTCGGCCGGTGTCTTGTTTACATATGGTTCGTCACTCGAGCCTTACCGGGGCGCCGAGTGAAGACCGAGAAGCATTTGTTATGATTTCGAAACGAATGAAAAACCATTCAACTGGTGAGTATTTCAAATACTTTTCCATTGGAATTCTGCCGAAAAATAATTAATGCGAATTTTCAGTGAGTGTCTCCTACATTTTTTTATTTTCTTTAGGAAATTTAACATTTGTCGAAATAAATTCGTAGTTTATTTGAAAAAAAAAATTTTCAAATAAAAAAGATAAGTAAAAATTTCAACTTTTTTTGGAATTTTTTTTCGAAATTTTTTTTTTTCGAAATTTCTTTTTTCGAAATTTTTTTTTTCGATTTTTTTTTTTTTTTTTTTTTTTTTTTTTTTTTTTTCGCGACTGTCGGTATGTGTCGGGGGTTGTGCGCGCTACGAAAAAAGTTCTTGAGTTCATGTTCATGATGATGGTCTTATGAACGTCTCCTATTAAACTTAATTTAAATTTTAACTTCAATTCTCAAAAGATGACAGCACTTTAGCTGTCGGCTGTGGAGATAACCTCCACCTCGGTTTATTATTCCGATGCTTGCAGTTTTCGTGGCACGGGAGCTGAGTTTGTCACTTTCTGCTTCCTTATAGAAGAAGTTTTGTTTTCATGACAAAATTTTTTTTCGAGATGTTCATGAAAACGTGTTCAGATCGTGCCAAAACATCTAAAAATCACATTTAAAAGAAATGTCCGGATGTGTGTGTGTGTGTGTGTGTGTGTGTGTGTGTGTGTGTGTGTGTGTGTGTGTGTGTGTGTGTGTGTGTGTGTGTGTGTGTGTGTGTGTGTGTGTGTGTGTGTGTGTGTGTGTGTGTGTGTGTGTGTGTGTGTGTGTGTGTGTGTGTGTGTGTGTGTGTGTGTGTGTGTGTGTGTGTGTGTGTGTGTGTGTGTGTGTGTGTGTGTGTGTGTGTGTGTGTGTGTGTTTGTGCGTCTGTGCGTCTGTGCGTCTGTGCGTCTGTGCGTCTGTGCGTCTGTGCGTCTGTGCGTCTGTGCGTCTGTGCGTCTGTGCGTCTGTGCGTCTGTGCGTCTGTGCGTCTGTGCGTCTGTGCGTCTGTGCGTCTGTGCGTCTGTGCGTCTGTGCGTCTGTGCGTCTGTGCGTCTGTGCGTCTGTGCGTCTGTGCGTCTGTGCGTCTGTGCGTCTGTGCGTCTGTGCGTCTGTGCGTCTGTGCGTCTGTGCGTCTGTGCGTCTGTGCGTCTGTGCGTCTGTGCGTCTGTGCGTCTGTGCGTCTGTGCGTCTGTGCGTCTGTGCGTCTGTGCGTCTGTGCGTCTGTGCGTCTGTGCGTCTGTGCGTCTGTGCGTCTGTGCGTCTGTGCGTCTGTGCGTCTGTGCGTCTGTGCGTCTGTGCGTCTGTGCGTCTGTGCGTCTGTGCGTCTGTGCGTCTGTGCGTCTGTTTGTCTGTGCGTCTGTGCGTCTGTGCGTCTGTGCGTCTGTGCGTCTGTGCGTCTGTGCGTCTGTGCGTCTGTGCGTCTGTGCGTCTGTGCGTCTGTGCGTCTGTGCGTCTGTGCGTCTGTGCGTCTGTGCGTCTGTGCGTCTGTGCGTCTGTGCGTCTGTGCGTCTGTGCGTCTGTGCGTCTGTGCGTCTGTGCGTCTGTGCGTCTGTGCGTCTGTGCGTCTGTGCGTCTGTGCGTCTGTGCGTCTGTGCGTCTGTGCGTCTGTGCGTCTGTGCGTCTGTGCGTCTGTGCGTCTGTGCGTCTGTGCGTCTGTGCGTCTGTGCGTCTGTGCGTCTGTGCGTCTGTGCGTCTGTGCGTCTGTGCGTCTGTGCGTCTGTGCGTCTGTGCGTCTGTGCGTCTGTGCGTCTGTGCGTCTGTGCGTCTGTGCGTCTGTGCGTCTGTGCGTCTGTGCGTCTGTGCGTCTGTGCGTCTGTGCGTCTGTGCGTCTGTGCGTCTGTGCGTCTGTGCGTCTGTGCGTCTGTGCGTCTGTGCGTCTGTGCGTCTGTGCGTCTGTGCGTCTGTGCGTCTGTGCGTCTGTGCGTCTGTGCGTCTGTGCGTCTGTGCGTCTGTGCGTCTGTGCGTCTGTGCGTCTGTGCGTCTGTGCGTCTGTGCGTCTGTGCGTCTGTGCGTCTGTGCGTCTGTGCGTCTGTGCGTCTGTGCGTCTGTGCGTCTGTGCGTCTGTGCGTCCGTGCGTCCGTGTGTCCGTGTGTCCGTGTGTCCGTGTGTCCGTGTGTCCGTGTGTCCGTGTGTCCGTGTGTCCGTGTGTCCGTGTGTCCGTGTGTCCGTGTGTCCGTGTGTCCGTGTGTCCGTGTGTCCGTGTGTCCGTGTGTCCGTGTGTCCGTGTGTCCGTGTGTCCGTGTGTCCGTGTGTCCGTGTGTCCGTGTGTCTGTGTGTCTGTGTGTCTGTGTGTCTGTGTGTATGTGTGTCTGTGTGTCTGTGTGTCTGTGTGTCTGTGTGTCTGTGTGTCTGTGTGTCTGTGTGTCTGTGTGTCTGTGTGTCTGTGTGTCTGTGTGTCTGTGTGTCTGTGTGTCTGTGTGTCTGTGTGTCTGTGTGTCTGTGTGTCTGTGTGTCTGTGTGTCTGTGTGTCTGTGTGTCTGTGTGTCTGTGTGTCTGTGTGTCTGTGTGTCTGTGTGTCTGTGTGTCTGTGTGTCTGTGTGTCTGTGTGTCTGTGTGTCTGTGTGACTGTGTGACTGTGTGACTGTGTGACTGTGTGTCTGTGTGTCTGTGTGTCTGTGTGTCTGTGTGTCTGTGTGGTCTGTGTGTCTGTGTGTCTGTGTGTCTGTGTGTCTGTGTGTCTGTGTGTCTGTGTGTCTGTGTGTCTGTGTGTCTGTGTGTCTGTGTGTCTGTGTGTCTGTGTGTCTGTGTGTCTGTGTGTCTGTGTGTCTGTGTGTCTGTGTGTCTGTGTGTCTGTGTGTCTGTGTGTCTGTGTGTCTGTGTGTCTGTGTGTCTGTGTGTCTGTGTGTCTGTGTGTCTGTGTGTCTGTGTGTCTGTGTGTCTGTGTGTCTGTGTGTCTGTGTGTCTGTGTGTCTGTGTGTCTGTGTGTCTGTGTGTCTGTGTGTCTGTGTGTCTGTGTGTCTGTGTGTCTGTGTGTCTGTGTGTCTGTGTGTCTGTGTGTCTGTGTGTCTGTGTGTCTGTGTGTCTGTGTGTCTGTGTGTCTGTGTGTCTGTGTGTCTGTGTGTCTGTGTGTCTGTGTGTCTGTGTGTCTGTGTGTCTGTGTGTCTGTGTGTCTGTGTGTCTGTGTGTCTGTGTGTCTGTGTGTCTGTGTGTCTGTGTGTCTGTGTGTCTGTGTGTCTGTGTGTCTGTGTGTCTGTGTGTCTGTGTGTCTGTGTGTCTGTGTGTCTGTGTGTCTGTGTGTCTGTGTGTCTGTGTGTCTGTGTGTCTGTGTGTCTGTGTGTCTGTGTGTCTGTGTGTCTGTGTGTCTGTGTGTCTGTGTGTCTGTGTGTCTGTGTGTCTGTGTGTCTGTGTGTCTGTGTGTCTGTGTGTCTGTGTGTCTGTGTGTCTGTGTGTCTGTGTGTCTGTGTGTCTGTGTGTCTGTGTGTCTGTGTGTCTGTGTGTGTCTGTGTGTGTGTGTGTGTGTGTGTGTGTGTGTGTGTGTGTGTGTCTGTGTGTCTGTGTGTCTGTGTGTCTGTGTGTCTGTGTGTCTGTGTGTCTGTGTGTCTGTGTGTCTGTGTGTCTGTGTGTCTGTGTGTCTGTGTGTCTGTGTGTCTGTGTGTCTGTGTGTCTGTGTGTCTGTGTGTCTGTGTGTCTGTGTGTCTGTGTGTCTGTGTGTCTGTGTGTCTGTGTGTCTGTGTGTCTGTGTGTCTGTGTGTCTGTGTGTCTGTGTGTCTGTGTGTCTGTGTGTCTGTGTGTCTGTGTGTCTGTGTGTCTGTGTGTCTGTGTGTCTGTGTGTCTGTGTGTCTGTGTGTCTGTGTGTCTGTGTGTCTGTGTGTCTGTGTGTCTGTGTGTCTGTGTGTCTGTGTGTCTGTGTGTCTGTGTGTCTGTGTGTCTGTGTGTCTGTGTGTCTGTGTGTCTGTGTGTCTGTGTGTCTGTGTGTCTGTGTGTCTGTGTGTCTGTGTGTCTGTGTGTCTGTGTGTCTGTGTGTCTGTGTGTCTGTGTGTCTGTGTGTCTGTGTGTCTGTGTGTCTGTGTGTCTGTGTGTCTGTGTGTCTGTGTGTCTGTGTGTCTGTGTGTCTGTGTGTCTGTGTGTCTGTGTGTCTGTGTGTCTGTGTGTCTGTGTGTCTGTGTGTCTGTGTGTCTGTGTGTCTGTGTGTCTGTGTGTCTGTGTGTCTGTGTGTCTGTGTGTCTGTGTGTCTGTGTGTCTGTGTGTCTGTGTGTCTGTGTGTCTGTGTGTCTGTGTGTCTGTGTGTCTGTGTGTCTGTGTGTCTGTGTGTCTGTGTGTCTGTGTGTCTGTGTGTCTGTGTGTCTGTGTGTCTGTGTGTCTGTGTGTCTGTGTGTCTGTGTGTCTGTGTGTCTGTGTGGCTGTGTGTCTGTGTGTCTGTGTGTCTGTGTGTCTGTGTGTCTGTGTGTCTGTGTGTCTGTGTGTCTGTGTGTCTGTGTGTCTGTGTGTCTGTGTGTCTGTGTGTCTGTGTGTCTGTGTGTCTGTGTGTCTGTGTGTCTGTGTGTCTGTGTGTCTGTGTGTATGTGTGTCTGTGTGTCTGTGTGTCTGTGTGTGTGTGTGTGTGTGTGTGTGTGTGTGTGTGTGTGTGTGTGTGTGTGTGTGTGTGTGTGTGTGTGTGTGTGTGTGTGTGTGTGTGTGTGTGTGTGTGTGTGTGTGTGTGTGTGTGTGTGTGTGTGTGTGTGTGTGTGTGTGTGTGTGTGTGTGTGTGTGTGTGTGTGTGTGTGTGTGTGTGTGTGTGTGTGTGTGTGTGTGTGTGTGTGTGTGTGTGTGTGTGTGTGTGTGTGTGTGTGTGTGTGTGTGTGTGTGTGTGTGTGTGTGTGTGTGTGTGTGTGTGTCTGTGTGTGTGTCTGTGTGTGTGTCTGTGTGTGTGTCTGTGTGTGTGTCTTTTTTTTTTTTTTTTTTTTTTTTTTTTTTTTTTTTTTTTTTACATGGCGACGAGGAAATCTTCAAAAGACACTCAGGTATTGCGGGTAGTGTCAGATTTTTACTGACTAAAAACCCCGCCGCCTACACCTTATCGGAACCGCGTTAGCATTACTTCAATAAGGTGTCGTTTTTTGCTTCTCCTAAGCTGTGTTTTCGTCAAGGACTGCCGTCGCGTCTGCTCTCGCATTACTACGAGTTTCGTCATGCACTTGCTCTGTCAGTTCCGCTTGCTGCGTTATCCGCTTTCCACACTCTTTCAGCCTCCTCCTTTTTTTTTGATGATGGTCGTTATGAACGATTTCACGTGTTCCCAGTCTTGTTCGCTCCTTAGCATCGTTTGTGCCAGGTTGCCTGACTCAATATTTATGCCACCGAGCTTCTCTTTGACGTTTTCCCTGTCGGCTTGCGTTGCAACACAGTCGAAGATCGTATGCTTGGCGTCATCTGGGCTCCCACCGCATAGGAGGCACTTGTCATCGTTTCTCTTCTTGAACCGTTTTAGGTACGCATTAAAACAACCGTGTCCAGTTAGGGCTTGGGTAAGATGGTATCCAAGCTGTCCATGGGAACGGTCGTACCAGGCTGCTACGTTGGGGATGATCTTATGCGTCCATCTCCCGGACGTTTCCGAGTCCCACTGAGTCTGCCACCTATCCATAAGTCGCTGCCGTGCGCCTTTCTTTGTTGCGACCTTGGCTTGCTCCTTTTCTTCTGCTTCAGCGAACTGGCTGAGCTCGTCGTAGATTTCTTTTCTCTCGCGGATCAAAAGATTTATTGGTGGCGTGCTTGCCAGGACCAATGCTGCTCCTTCGGAAACCGTTTTGTACCCCGATATGACCCTTATGGCACTGCGGCGTTGCACGGACGCGAGCCTTCGCTTTGCTCCGACCTTGTCTGCTGCTGGCGCCCATATTTCCGCACCGTAGAGGATCTGTGCATGAACAACGCTGTTCAGCAGTCTCCTCTTCTCTTCTCTAGGTCCTCCAACGTTTGGCATAAGCCTTGCCAGTCTTGCTGCCGATACTGCCGCCTTCTCGGTACATGAAATAACATGTTTGACATACCGGAGTCCGCTGTCAATCTGTACCCCGAGGTACCTCACGTCCTTCGACCATGGTATTTCCTGCCCCTCCAGTGTTAGGATTGGTGGTGTAAAGATTCTCCTATCCGTCACCAGTACCGCTTCAGTTTTTTGTACCGCTAGCTGCAGTCCGTTTTCCTTCATCCATTTGCTGGTGCGTCGGAGGCACTCGTTTGCTACAATCTCGAGCGTACTCGGGATGCTTGCCGTTACTACGACGGCAACGTCATCAGCAAAGCCAACTATGGTTGCGTCTCTCGGCAGTGTCAGGCTCAGTAGGCCGTCGTACATGACATTCCACAGGAAGGGCCCGAGAACCGATCCCTGCGGGACGCCCGCGGTCACCTCGTACTTGACCGGGCCATCCTTCGTGTCATAAACGAGAGTTCTGTCGCTTAGGTAACTGTCTATCATTTTCATAAGGTAGCTTGGTGTATTCCTTTTCTCCAATGCGTTCATGATCGCCTCCCATCTTGCTGAGTTGAAGGCATTTTTGATATCCAGCGTCACGAGGGCGCAGAAGCCCTTTGTCTTCCGCGTTCCCTGCTTCCCTTTATTTGCTGCCTCGATCACGCTCGCAATAGCATCCACCGTTGACCTCCCTTTCCTAAATCCATATTGCCGTTGGGACAGACCGCCATTTTCGTCGATATGTCTTTCGAGCCGCTTAAGCAACAGACTCTCCAGAGTTTTACCCACATTGTCAAGGAGACAGATCGGCCTGTATGAGGATGGTTCGTTTAGGGGCTTTTCTCCTTTACGTAAGAGGACTAGCTTTTGTGTCTTCCAACGTTCAGGAAATACGCCTTGGTGAAGACACACGTTGAGTGCCGTCAGCAAAAGCTCCGGCCATGTTTCAATCACCTCTCGCAGGATCTCGTTCGGGATATTATCCAGTCCGGGTGCCTTGCCGGGCTGGAGTCGCTTCTTCGCTTCGTGTAGCTCTTCCATCGTAAAACCGTAGTTTGTTTGCTCTACGGTGTGCCAGTTTTCCGGTTGCCTCCGCTGGTGAGATGGGAATAGTGTCGTGACTATCTCCTTCATCCTAATTGGGCACGAAAGTCCCGGGATGGGCTGTCTGCCCCCCAGTTTCTTGGTGACTATTCTATACGGTAGACCCCATGGGTCAGCCTCGATTTGACGAAGAAGCAATTGCCAGCTCCTTTTTTTACTGCTTTTAATCGCTATTCGCAGTTTTTTCCTTGCTGTTTTGAACGTAAGAGCCAGGGATTCGCGAGTTTGCGCGTCCCCCCGTCTTCTGCGTCTTTGCGCTGCTCTGCGGGCTGCTTTGCATTCATCGCGCAGTTTTTTAATTTCCTCGTTCCACCAGTACACCATCTTTCTTTTTCCCAGAATATTTTTTCGTTTTGGCATCGCCGCGTCGCAGGCTGTGGTAACGGTCTCTACTACATAGCTTACTATGGCGTCTGGGTTCCCGGCTTCTGCTAGGTCTCTAAGCTGCCCCTGCTGTTTTGAGGTTGACAGTGCCTCGATCAGCCGAAATCTGTCAAGCCTACGCACTATCCAGCCTCCTATGGTGATTCTCTCATTCCCCTTTTCCTCTTGCTGTTTTCTTGGATCATCGCCTATGCTGAAAAAAATATATTGGTGGTCACTGAGTGTGGCATCTTCGAGCACTTTCCAACCTTTCGTTCTTCCCGCTATTCCCGCTGATGCCAGTGTGATGTCGATGACTGATCCTGTTTCTCCCCGTCGAAAGGTGAACTTGTTCCCTTCATTGACTACGACGAGGTCGAGTCGGGCGATCAACTCCGAGACGGCCTCTCCTTTTCTATCGAGTCTCCGTGACCCCCACTCTGGCGACTTGCTGTTAAAGTCGCCCGCTACAAGCACGTCTCCGTTAACCGTTCGAAGGCTGTCTTCCAAGCTCTCAAGCTGAGTTACGAAGTCCTCGTAGTCGCGGTTTGGTGAGAAGTAGCAGCTATAGACTCGCACCCCGTCTATCTCAGCCCACACGAAGTCTGCTGCCGACTCTCCGACCGTTCCGATTCTCGATTCGCTGTTCATTACTGCTATAGCTGCTCTTCCTGTTGTGTCTTGGAACCAGAGTCCCGTGTCTGGCTTTCGATACTGCTCACTGATGATAAGTACGTCTGCTTCCTTCTCCGCCGCGGCTTGCACAAGCATATCTTGGGCTTCGCGGCCTCTTCCCAGGTTTATTTGCAGAAACTTAGCCATTTCGGTTGTTTTTCAACGCCTTTTGAAAGGAGGGGCAACTTGCACTTCCCAGGATGTGTTTCGCATCTCCTATTTGTTGGTCTTCATTGCATATTGCGCATAGTGCCTCGCCTTTGCAATCCTTAGCCAGGTGATTTTCCTGTCCGCACACCCGGCACGCTTTCGAGCGATCTGGCCCTCTGCAGTCCATTGCAACATGGTTGAAACCCTGGCATCGAAAACATCGTTGGACTTGTGCCTTTAGCCGAACTCTGCACCTGACCCAGCCTATTTTCACTCTCTCGGTGTCGAGGAGTTTCCCTGCCATTTCCGATGGCACCGTAACCAGCGCCGACTGGGTCCCCCTGAACCCACTTCTCAGCGATCTCACCTTGATTGCTTCCCTGTCGGTGCTTCCGACCGCCGCCATTATTGCCGTCGCGATTTCTTCTTCCTCCGTGACCTCGTCTAGGTCGCGGATTTCCAGGGTAAAGCTCTTACTCATTGTGCGAACGGTCGCTTCCTCGCCCAGGACGTCAACGAGAGCACTTTTCAGTCTCTCTGTTCCGTCGCTCCCTTTCGTTATTTCAACAAGAAGCTCCCCGCCACGGGTTCGGCGGATTCCCGCAATTTTCGCACCGCAGTTTTCAGGGTCTACCTTAGCCTTGATTGCTCTGAGGATGTCTGCATACGACTTTTCCCCTTTGGCTTTTACAGCCAGGGCTGCTGACTGGCCTCCGCGGACTACTTTGTCGTAGGACTTTTTGGCCTTATCCTCTCTCTTCGGTCTCTTTTTTCCTTTCACCTGTTCCCACCTATGTTCCTGCTCCCCAGGTACTTGGTAAGGCCTGTGTCTTTGATGCGTGTCGATTTCGCGCAAGTCGGTTTCCACTTCGTCTCCGTCTCTTCGTTTTTTCCCGGGAGTTAGCAGGGAGGGCGGCGAGGACGCTGCTCTCTTTTTCTCCAGCTCAGAGTTCACGAATGCTACTCGTGGGCTGTTAGTCCCATTTTTCCTCCTTCTCGCGATCTCTGCGCGCTTGTTCGTGTTTGTCTCGAATGGGCCACTTCGCGCTCTTGTCGAAATGGTTTCCACGCAGTCGGTTGCAAGTAACTGCGATGCAGACTTTTCGATTCCGCTCGTCGGTACTTTGTGCGTGCGCTCGATATCCTGCTGCCTTTTCTCCATGGCATTTGCCAAAGCAACTCGATGGTCCTGCATCTCCCCAAGGAGAACCGTGGCTTCGATAATGGCATCGCGAATGGGCTTGTGGATGTTTTTTGCTTCCTTGACGATACTGTCGATAATTTGTATGCGTTTGCTGATCTCCGCGAACGCGTACGCCTCCTTACTTTTCAAGAGCTCAATCTGCTGGTCTAATTGACTCGTGCCAGGTCCAAGCCTTGCTCTTTCACTTTCGTTTTCATTCACTTTTCCACTGCGGTCGTTTGATGACGACGTCTGGGAGCCCGCTCTCTCACTCACTACAGACGCCGGTACTGGGTTTCCGAATCCCTGCACCGTAACCGTACTTTCTTTCGAAACCCGTTCCATATTTGATTTATCTTCGGGGTTCCTTCCCCTAGGTTTGTTATAGAGGTTTGCCTTCCCCTGGATTTGATGTCTGGGTTACCTTCCCTTTGCTCTTCTTTGGTCCGCGAGGGTTATTTTATTTCGCCCCTATCCGCTGGCGGTGCCAGGTAGGACGTGCCCCAATCCGCCACCCGGGGACGCGCTCTCTAGGAGTTTGGCCTCTCCCGAGAGTCTGTGTGTGTGTCTGTGTGTGTGTCTGTGTGTGTGTCTGTGTGTGTGTCTGTGTGTGTGTCTGTGTGTGTGTCTGTGTGTGTGTCTGTGTGTGTGTCTGTGTGTGGGTGTCTGTGTGTGTGTCTGTGTGTGTGTCTGTGTGTGTGTCTGTGTGTGTGTCTGTGTGTGTGTCTGTGTGTGTGTCTGTGTGTGTGTCTGTGTGTGTGTCTGTGTGTGTGTCTGTGTGTGTGTCTGTGTGTGTGTCTGTGTGTGTGTTTGTGTGTGTGTCTGTGTGTGTGTCTGTGTGTGTGTCTGTGTGTGTGTCTGTGTGTGTGTCTGTGTGTGTGTCTGTGTGTGTGTCTGTGTGTGTGTCTGTGTGTGTGTCTGTGTGTGTGTCTGTGTGTGTGTCTGTGTGTGTGTCTGTGTGTGTGTCTGTGTGTGTGTCTGTGTGTGTGTCTGTGTGTGTGTCTGTGTGTGTGTCTGTGTGTGTGTCTGTGTGTGTGTCTGTGTGTGTGTCTGTGTGTGTGTCTGTGTGTGTGTCTGTGTGTGTGTCTGTGTGTGTGTCTGTGTGTGTGTCTGTGTGTGTGTCTGTGTGTGTGTCTGTGTGTGTGTCTGTGTGTGTGTCTGTGTGTGTGTCTGTGTGTCTGTGTGTCTGTGTGTCTGTGTGTCTGTGTGTCTGTGTGTCTGTGTGTCTGTGTGTCTGTGTGTCTGTGTGTCTGTGTGTCTGTGTGTCTGTGTGTCTGTGTGTCTGTGTGTCTGTGTGTCTGTGTGTCTGTGTGTCTGTGTGTCTGTGTGTCTGTGTGTCTGTGTGTCTGTGTGTATGTGTGTCTGTGTGTCTGTGTGTCTGTGTGTCTGTGTGTCTGTGTGTCTGTGTGTCTGTGTGTCTGTGTGTCTGTGTGTCTGTGTGTCTGTGTGTCTGTGTGTCTGTGTGTCTGTGTGTCTGTGTGTCTGTGTGTCTGTGTGTCTGTGTGTCTGTGTGTCTGTGTGTCTGTGTGTCTGTGTGTCTGTGTGTCTGTGTGTCTGTGTGTCTGTGTGTCTGTGTGTCTGTGTGTCTGTGTGTCTGTGTGTCTGTGTGTCTGTGTGTCTGTGTGTCTGTGTGTCTGTGTGTCTGTGTGTCTGTGTGTCTGTGTGTCTGTGTGTCTGTGTGTCTGTGTGTCTGTGTGTCTGTGTGTCTGTGTGTCTGTGTGTCTGTGTGTCTGTGTGTCTGTGTGTCTGTGTGTCTGTGTGTCTGTGTGTCTGTGTGTCTGTGTGTCTGTGTGTCTGTGTGTCTGTGTGTCTGTGTGTCTGTGTGTCTGTGTGTCTGTGTGTCTGTGTGTCTGTGTGTCTGTGTGTCTGTGTGTCTGTGTGTCTGTGTGTCTGTGTGTCTGTGTGTCTGTGTGTCTGTGTGTCTGTGTGTCTGTGTGTCTGTGTGTCTGTGTGTCTGTGTGTCTGTGTGTCTGTGTGTCTGTGTGTCTGTGTGTCTGTGTGTCTGTGTGTCTGTGTGTCTGTGTGTCTGTGTGTCTGTGTGTCTGTGTGTCTGTGTGTCTGTGTGTCTGTGTGTCTGTGTGTCTGTGTGTCTGTGTGTCTGTGTGTCTGTGTGTCTGTGTGTCTGTGTGGCTGTGTGTCTGTGTGTCTGTGTGTCTGTGTGTCTGTGTGTCTGTGTGTCTGTGTGTCTGTGTGTCTGTGTGTCTGTGTGTCTGTGTGTCTGTGTGTCTGTGTGTCTGTGTGTCTGTGTGTCTGTGTGTCTGTGTGTCTGTGTGTCTGTGTGTCTGTGTGTCTGTGTGTCTGTGTGTCTGTGTGTATGTGTGTCTGTGTGTCTGTGTGTCTGTGTGTGTGTGTGTGTGTGTGTGTGTGTGTGTGTGTGTGTGTGTGTGTGTGTGTGTGTGTGTGTGTGTGTGTGTGTGTGTGTGTGTGTGTGTGTGTGTGTGTGTGTGTGTGTGTGTGTGTGTGTGTGTGTGTGTGTGTGTGTGTGTGTGTGTGTGTGTGTGTGTGTGTGTGTGTGTGTGTGTGTGTGTGTGTGTGTGTGTGTGTGTGTGTGTGTGTGTGTGTGTGTGTGTGTGTGTGTGTGTGTGTGTGTGTGTGTGTGTGTGTGTGTGTGTGTGTGTGTGTGTGTGTGTGTGTGTGTGTGTGTGTGTGTCTGTGTGTGTGTCTGTGTGTGTGTCTGTGTGTGTGTCTGTGTGTGTGTCTTTTTTTTTTTTTTTTTTTTTTTTTTTTTTTTTTTTTTTTTTTTACATGGCGACGAGGAAATCTTCAAAAGACACCCAGGTATTGCGGGTAGTGTCAGATTTTTACTGACTAAAAACCCCGCCGCCTACACCTTATCGGAACCGCGTTAGCATTACTTCAATAAGGTGTCGTTTTTTGCTTCTCCTAAGCTGTGTTTTCGTCAAGGACTGCCGTCGCGTCTGCTCTCGCATTACTACGAGTTTCGTCATGCACTTGCTCTGTCAGTTCCGCTTGCTGCGTTATCCGCTTTCCACACTCTTTCAGCCTCCTCCTTTTTTTTTGATGATGGTCGTTATGAACGATTTCACGTGTTCCCAGTCTTGTTCGCTCCTTAGCATCGTTTGTGCCAGGTTGCCTGACTCAATATTTATGCCACCGAGCTTCTCCTTGACGTTTTCCCTGTCGGCTTGCGTTGCAACACAGTCGAAGATCGTATGCTTGGCGTCATCTGGGCTCCCACCGCATAGGAGGCACTTGTCATCGTTTCTCTTCTTGAACCGTTTTAGGTACGCATTAAAACAACCGTGTCCAGTTAGGGCTTGGGTAAGATGGTATCCAAGCTGTCCATGGGAACGGTCGTACCAGGCTGCTACGTTGGGGATGATCTTATGCGTCCATCTCCCGGACGTTTCCGAGTCCCACTGAGTCTGCCACCTATCCATAAGTCGCTGCCGTGCGCCTTTCTTTGTTGCGACCTTGGCTTGCTCCTTTTCTTCTGCTTCAGCGAACTGGCTGAGCTCGTCGTAGATTTCTTTTCTCTCGCGGATCAAAAGATTTATTGGTGGCGTGCTTGCCAGGACCAATGCTGCTCCTTCGGAAACCGTTTTGTACCCCGATATGACCCTTATGGCACTGCGGCGTTGCACGGACGCGAGCCTTCGCTTTGCTCCGACCTTGTCTGCTGCTGGCGCCCATATTTCCGCACCGTAGAGGATCTGTGCATGAACAACGCTGTTCAGCAGTCTCCTCTTCTCTTCTCTAGGTCCTCCAACGTTTGGCATAAGCCTTGCCAGTCTTGCTGCCGATACTGCCGCCTTCTCGGTACATGAAATAACATGTTTGACATACCGGAGTCCGCTGTCAATCTGTACCCCGAGGTACCTCACGTCCTTCGACCATGGTATTTCCTGCCCCTCCAGTGTTAGGATTGGTGGTGTAAAGATTCTCCTATCCGTCACCAGTACCGCTTCAGTTTTTTGTACCGCTAGCTGCAGTCCGTTTTCCTTCATCCATTTGCTGGTGCGTCGGAGGCACTCGTTTGCTACAATCTCGAGCGTACTCGGGATGCTTGCCGTTACTACGACGGCAACGTCATCAGCAAAGCCAACTATGGTTGCGTCTCTCGGCAGTGTCAGGCTCAGTAGGCCGTCGTACATGACATTCCACAGGAAGGGCCCGAGAACCGATCCCTGCGGGACGCCCGCGGTCACCTCGTACTTGACCGGGCCATCCTTCGTGTCATAAACGAGAGTTCTGTCGCTTAGGTAACTGTCTATCATTTTCATAAGGTAGCTTGGTGTATTCCTTTTCTCCAATGCGTTCATGATCGCCTCCCATCTTGCTGAGTTGAAGGCATTTTTGATATCCAGCGTCACGAGGGCGCAGAAGCCCTTTGTCTTCCGCGTTCCCTGCTTCCCTTTATTTGCTGCCTCGATCACGCTCGCAATAGCATCCACCGTTGACCTCCCTTTCCTAAATCCATATTGCCGTTGGGACAGACCGCCATTTTCGTCGATATGTCTTTCGAGCCGCTTAAGCAACAGACTCTCCAGAGTTTTACCCACATTGTCAAGGAGACAGATCGGCCTGTATGAGGATGGTTCGTTTAGGGGCTTTTCTCCTTTACGTAAGAGGACTAGCTTTTGTGTCTTCCAACGTTCAGGAAATACGCCTTGGTGAAGACACACGTTGAGTGCCGTCAGCAAAAGCTCCGGCCATGTTTCAATCACCTCTCGCAGGATCTCGTTCGGGATATTATCCAGTCCGGGTGCCTTGCCGGGCTGGAGTCGCTTCTTCGCTTCGTGTAGCTCTTCCATCGTAAAACCGTAGTTTGTTTGCTCTACGGTGTGCCAGTTTTCCGGTTGCCTCCGCTGGTGAGATGGGAATAGTGTCGTGACTATCTCCTTCATCCTAATTGGGCACGAAAGTCCCGGGATGGGCTGTCTGCCCCCCAGTTTCTTGGTGACTATTCTATACGGTAGACCCCATGGGTCAGCCTCGATTTGACGAAGAAGCAATTGCCAGCTCCTTTTTTTACTGCTTTTAATCGCTATTCGCAGTTTTTTCCTTGCTGTTTTGAACGTAAGAGCCAGGGATTCGCGAGTTTGCGCGTCCCCCCGTCTTCTGCGTCTTTGCGCTGCTCTGCGGGCTGCTTTGCATTCATCGCGCAGTTTTTTAATTTCCTCGTTCCACCAGTACACCATCTTTCTTTTTCCCAGAATATTTTTTCGTTTTGGCATCGCCGCGTCGCAGGCTGTGGTAACGGTCTCTACTACATAGCTTACTATGGCGTCTGGGTTCCCGGCTTCTGCTAGGTCTCTAAGCTGCCCCTGCTGTTTTGAGGTTGACAGTGCCTCGATCAGCCGAAATCTGTCAAGCCTACGCACTATCCAGCCTCCTATGGTGATTCTCTCATTCCCCTTTTCCTCTTGCTGTTTTCTTGGATCATCGCCTATGCTGAAAAAAATATATTGGTGGTCACTGAGTGTGGCATCTTCGAGCACTTTCCAACCTTTCGTTCTTCCCGCTATTCCCGCTGATGCCAGTGTGATGTCGATGACTGATCCTGTTTCTCCCCGTCGAAAGGTGAACTTGTTCCCTTCATTGACTACGACGAGGTCGAGTCGGGCGATCAACTCCGAGACGGCCTCTCCTTTTCTATCGAGTCTCCGTGACCCCCACTCTGGCGACTTGCTGTTAAAGTCGCCCGCTACAAGCACGTCTCCGTTAACCGTTCGAAGGCTGTCTTCCAAGCTCTCAAGCTGAGTTACGAAGTCCTCGTAGTCGCGGTTTGGTGAGAAGTAGCAGCTATAGACTCGCACCCCGTCTATCTCAGCCCACACGAAGTCTGCTGCCGACTCTCCGACCGTTCCGATTCTCGATTCGCTGTTCATTACTGCTATAGCTGCTCTTCCTGTTGTGTCTTGGAACCAGAGTCCCGTGTCTGGCTTTCGATACTGCTCACTGATGATAAGTACGTCTGCTTCCTTCTCCGCCGCGGCTTGCATAAGCATATCTTGGGCTTCGCGGCCTCTTCCCAGGTTTATTTGCAGAAACTTAGCCATTTCGGTTGTTTTTCAACGCCTTTTGAAAGGAGGGGCAACTTGCACTTCCCAGGATGTGTTTCGCATCTCCTATTTGTTGGTCTTCATTGCATATTGCGCATAGTGCCTCGCCTTTGCAATCCTTAGCCAGGTGATTTTCCTGTCCGCACACCCGGCACGCTTTCGAGCGATCTGGCCCTCTGCAGTCCATTGCAACATGGTTGAAACCCTGGCATCGAAAACATCGTTGGACTTGTGCCTTTAGCCGAACTCTGCACCTGACCCAGCCTATTTTCACTCTCTCGGTGTCGAGGAGTTTCCCTGCCATTTCCGATGGCACCGTAACCAGCGCCGACTGGGTCCCCCTGAACCCACTTCTCAGCGATCTCACCTTGATTGCTTCCCTGTCGGTGCTTCCGACCGCCGCCATTATTGCCGTCGCGATTTCTTCTTCCTCCGTGACCTCGTCTAGGTCGCGGATTTCCAGGGTAAAGCTCTTACTCATTGTGCGAACGGTCGCTTCCTCGCCCAGGACGTCAACGAGAGCACTTTTCAGTCTCTCTGTTCCGTCGCTCCCTTTCGTTATTTCAACAAGAAGCTCCCCGCCACGGGTTCGGCGGATTCCCGCAATTTTCGCACCGCAGTTTTCAGGGTCTACCTTAGCCTTGATTGCTCTGAGGATGTCTGCATACGACTTTTCCCCTTTGGCTTTTACAGCCAGGGCTGCTGACTGGCCTCCGCGGACTACTTTGTCGTAGGACTTTTTGGCCTTATCCTCTCTCTTCGGTCTCTTTTTTCCTTTCACCTGTTCCCACCTATGTTCCTGCTCCCCAGGTACTTGGTAAGGCCTGTGTCTTTGATGCGTGTCGATTTCGCGCAAGTCGGTTTCCACTTCGTCTCCGTCTCTTCGTTTTTTCCCGGGAGTTAGCAGGGAGGGCGGCGAGGACGCTGCTCTCTTTTTCTCCAGCTCAGAGTTCACGAATGCTACTCGTGGGCTGTTAGTCCCATTTTTCCTCCTTCTCGCGATCTCTGCGCGCTTGTTCGTGTTTGTCTCGAATGGGCCACTTCGCGCTCTTGTCGAAATGGTTTCCACGCAGTCGGTTGCAAGTAACTGCGATGCAGACTTTTCGATTCCGCTCGTCGGTACTTTGTGCGTGCGCTCGATATCCTGCTGCCTTTTCTCCATGGCATTTGCCAAAGCAACTCGATGGTCCTGCATCTCCCCAAGGAGAACCGTGGCTTCGATAATGGCATCGCGAATGGGCTTGTGGATGTTTTTTGCTTCCTTGACGATACTGTCGATAATTTGTATGCGTTTGCTGATCTCCGCGAACGCGTACGCCTCCTTACTTTTCAAGAGCTCAATCTGCTGGTCTAATTGACTCGTGCCAGGTCCAAGCCTTGCTCTTTCACTTTCGTTTTCATTCACTTTTCCACTGCGGTCGTTTGATGACGACGTCTGGGAGCCCGCTCTCTCACTCACTACAGACGCCGGTACTGGGTTTCCGAATCCCTGCACCGTAACCGTACTTTCTTTCGAAACCCGTTCCATATTTGATTTATCTTCGGGGTTCCTTCCCCTAGGTTTGTTATAGAGGTTTGCCTTCCCCTGGATTTGATGTCTGGGTTACCTTCCCTTTGCTCTTCTTTGGTCCGCGAGGGTTATTTTATTTCGCCCCTATCCGCTGGCGGTGCCAGGTAGGACGTGCCCCAATCCGCCACCCGGGGACGCGCTCTCTAGGAGTTTGGCCTCTCCCGAGAGTCTGTGTGTGTGTCTGTGTGTGTGTCTGTGTGTGTGTCTGTGTGTGTGTCTGTGTGTGTGTCTGTGTGTGTGTCTGTGTGTGTGTCTGTGTGTGTGTCTGTGTGTGGGTGTCTGTGTGTGTGTCTGTGTGTGTGTCTGTGTGTGTGTCTGTGTGTGTGTCTGTGTGTGTGTCTGTGTGTGTGTCTGTGTGTGTGTCTGTGTGTGTGTCTGTGTGTGTGTCTGTGTGTGTGTCTGTGTGTGTGTCTGTGTGTGTGTTTGTGTGTGTGTCTGTGTGTGTGTCTGTGTGTGTGTCTGTGTGTGTGTCTGTGTGTGTGTCTGTGTGTGTGTCTGTGTGTGTGTCTGTGTGTGTGTCTGTGTGTGTGTCTGTGTGTGTGTCTGTGTGTGTGTCTGTGTGTGTGTCTGTGTGTGTGTCTGTGTGTGTGTCTGTGTGTGTGTCTGTGTGTGTGTCTGTGTGTGTGTCTGTGTGTGTGTCTGTGTGTGTGTCTGTGTGTGTGTCTGTGTGTGTGTCTGTGTGTGTGTCTGTGTGTGTGTCTGTGTGTGTGTCTGTGTGTGTGTCTGTGTGTGTGTCTGTGTGTGTGTCTGTGTGTGTGTCTGTGTGTGTGTCTGTGTGTGTGTCTGTGTGTGTGTCTGTGTGTGTGTCTGTGTGTGTGTCTGTGTGTGTGTCTGTGTGTGTGTCTGTGTGTGTCTGTGTGTGTGTGTGTGTGTGTGTGTGTGTCTGTGTGTGTCTGTGTGTGTCTGTGTGTCTGTGTGTGTGTGTGTGTGTGTGTGTGTGTGTGTGTGTGTGTGTGTGTGTGTGTGTGTGTGTGTGTGTGTGTGTGTGTGGGTGTGGGTGTGTGTGTGTGTGTGTGTGTGTGTGTGTGTGTGTGTGTGTGTGTGTGTCTGTGTGTCTGTGTGTCTGTGTGTCTGTGTGTCTGTGTGTATGTGTGTCTGTGTGTCTGTGTGTCTGTGTGTCTGTGTGTCTGTGTGTCTGTGTGTCTGTGTGTCTGTGTGTCTGTGTGTCTGTGTGTCTGTGTGTCTGTGTGTCTGTGTGTCTGTGTGTCTGTGTGTCTGTGTGTCTGTGTGTCTGTGTGTCTGTGTGTCTGTGTGTCTGTGTGTCTGTGTGTCTGTGTGTCTGTGTGTCTGTGTGTCTGTGTGTCTGTGTGTCTGTGTGTCTGTGTGTCTGTGTGTCTGTGTGTCTGTGTGTCTGTGTGTCTGTGTGTCTGTGTGTCTGTGTGTCTGTGTGTCTGTGTGTCTGTGTGTCTGTGTGTCTGTGTGTCTGTGTGTCTGTGTGTCTGTGTGTCTGTGTGTCTGTGTGTCTGTGTGTCTGTGTGTCTGTGTGTCTGTGTGTCTGTGTGTCTGTGTGTCTGTGTGTCTGTGTGTCTGTGTGTCTGTGTGTCTGTGTGTCTGTGTGTCTGTGTGTCTGTGTGTCTGTGTGTCTGTGTGTCTGTGTGTCTGTGTGTCTGTGTGTCTGTGTGTCTGTGTGTCTGTGTGTCTGTGTGTCTGTGTGTCTGTGTGTCTGTGTGTCTGTGTGTCTGTGTGTCTGTGTGTCTGTGTGTCTGTGTGTCTGTGTGTCTGTGTGTCTGTGTGTCTGTGTGTCTGTGTGTCTGTGTGTCTGTGTGTCTGTGTGTCTGTGTGTCTGTGTGTCTGTGTGTCTGTGTGTCTGTGTGTCTGTGTGTCTGTGTGTCTGTGTGTCTGTGTGTCTGTGTGTCTGTGTGTCTGTGTGTCTGTGTGTCTGTGTGTCTGTGTGTCTGTGTGTCTGTGTGTCTGTGTGTCTGTGTGTCTGTGTGTCTGTGTGTCTGTGTGTCTGTGTGTCTGTGTGTCTGTGTGTCTGTGTGTCTGTGTGTCTGTGTGTCTGTGTGTCTGTGTGTCTGTGTGTCTGTGTGTCTGTGTGTCTGTGTGT
>OZ020166.1:5985867-6081108 GCA_963971145.1 Sussaba pulchella
ATGTAGCATGGGCAAGTCATCAAAATATCGAAAAATAATCGAAATTTGGTCTGTTCTTTGTAAATACCAACAAACTGCCCAAGTTTGAACAAAATCGGCAAGGTCGAGGGTCAACTGCCGGTTGAAATGGGATGAAATGACCCTTATATCTGAAATGCACGCGGATAAAATTGCGATTAGCGACTAGTAGTAAGTTACTATAGAAACTTAATATAAACTTTGTTTGATTTGGAAACGTAATCGTAAAGTTTTCCCGCTCCCGCCCCTCCCCCCGAATCATATTCACCCCGTTAGGGATTGATTTAAAAAAAATCCTTTTTCAGTGAGCACCTACAGTGTAATGCAAACCTCTATGCACAACTACGCCTCTATTTATTGCAGTTTCAGAGATACAGTAACAACAGTTACACACGCCCACACCCCATTACAGCCCCTCAGGCGTTGATTAAAAAAAATTCTTTCTTAGTGCATCTCTACACCCTCTAAGGGACATGTCTTCCATTCCACTTTTCTATTTTCAGTAGTTTAAACCGTGCGTTGTCTGTCAGTCGGTCAGTGACAAAACAGTTTTATATACGTAGATATTTGAGAAAAATACTAGGTTCGCTCGTGATCACATTGATATGAACCTTAATGTGTGGTGAGATGGCTTATAATATTATTCGTATACATTTTTATGTCCACTGATATGGTTAGTCAATAATTACAAAAATAATCCTGTGATAATTCGCTTGTACTATACAAATGATGAAGAATATATTGTAAATCATGACGTTTCAACTTTTTGTAATTGTGAAAGTTATTTTCGTGAATCCTTAGTTTCATATACATTCTAGCAAGAGTGTCCGACTTGCCCATGCTACATGCAAAGTTAAGAGGCTCCATTTAGGGCAATGCGGGTGATATAAATGGAGATATATTACACTCACTTGCAATAGAGAATATGGTCGACAAAAAAAATTTGTTGATTAATAACGATAATACAAAATAACCATCACGTAATACATCTATAATTTTCAATTGGATTGGAATGGATGAGGGTAAAGTAGAAAAAGTGGAACCTTGCACATTGCTTCGTCATAATGTTTTACATTTGCCAGAGTTTCCTCCATGAGGAACTGTGTCAATCAATTTTGGCTTCCTCATAGAGTAACCTTTGGCAAATGTGAAAAATTATGAGGAAGCAATGTGTAAGGTTGAACTTTGAACCCTTGTTTTCATATAAAATTCGTTCGTAAATCGATCTAGTCCAAAATAAATATATGGTGAATTCCATGTAAAATCTAAAAAATTGGAAGTCGCATCAAATTTAAACGCCTCGATGGATTTTGCCTTAATTTAATACGAAACATCTTTCGATAATAGTGCGACTTTGTACTAAATTTTAGCCGGATATCTCGAAAATTGCGCAAGCTAGAGCGCGCACGACACTTTTCAACCAATTTCAAAATTCTTAAAAAAAAAAGTTCTGCATGGATTTCGCTCAAATTCAGTACCAATTATCTTCCTAAAGGAGTACAACATTTAACTGAAATTGAGCTCGTTATCTTGAAAATTGTGCGAGATAGAGAAAAAAAATCGATTTTTGAAGAATTTAGAAATCACGTAAAAACAGAAGAACTGCATGGATTTTTCCGAAAATTAAATGAAGCAAGGTACCTGGAACCCTTCACATGTGTGATAAGTTTCAGCTTGATGTCTCAAGCCGTTCTCAAGTTATGATGGTGAAACCAATGCTACATACACACACACACACACACACACACACACACACACACACACACACACACACACACACACACACACACACACACACACACACACACACACACACACACACACACACACACACACACACACACACACACACACACACACACACACACACACACACACACACACACACACACACACACACACACACACACACACACACACACACACACACACACACACACACGAACACACACACACACACATCCGGACATTTCTACTAAATGTGATTTTTAGATGTTTTGGCACATTCTGAACACGTTTTTATGAACATCTCGAAAAAAAATTTTGTCATGAAAACAAAACTTCTTCTATAAGGAAGCAAAAAGTGACAAACTCAGCTCCCGTGCCACGAAAACTGTAAGCATCGGAATAATAAACCAAGATGGAGGTTATCTCCACAGCCGACAGCTAAAGTGCTGTCATCTTTTGAGAATTGAAGTTAAAATTTAAATTAAGTTTAAAAGGAGACGTTCATAAGACCATCATCATGAACATGAACTCAAGAACTGTTTTCGTAGCGCGCACAACCCCCGACACATACCGACAGTTACGAAAAAAAAAAAAAAAAAAAAAAAATCGAAAAAAAAATCGAAAAAAAAAATTTCGAAAAAAAAAAATTCTAAAAAAAGTTGAAATTTTTACTTATCTTTTTTATTTAAAAAATTTTTGGTAATTATGCAGAAAGTGGACGCCACCTCGATTTCCCTGGGATGAAAATATGTTGTTGTGGTGGTGATTCTGAACATTTTCATATGTGGATGTTGGGCGCGGAAACCATTTTTTACCATGTTTCAAGGTCATTGAAAAAAATCTTTTTCGACAAATTTCAAAAATTTTTTATAATGAAAAACCAAACCATTATCAGTCATTATTGATGGATTACACATCTTATTAATCATAATTTATCGCATCATCAATGTTTAGCGGAAACATCAACGACATTTCATGAAGAAATGATTCAATTCGATTAATAAATGAAAATACCCGCTTAAATAAAAATTTCACGATATACTGTCGATAATGTGCCTGTATGTGCCCAAATCGAGGCAACGCGCCACGCATATCACGCTACAAACGTTCGATATTTTGAGTGTGAGCACTCGTTTCAGGATCAACGAAATTGTAACGATGATTTACAGTATGGTGGTCCCATCCGAAATTAGACAGGCCACCATACGACTTCCAGGAATCCGAATACACTGTACTACCGGGAGCAATTCGATTCTTGATTATCACGATTTAACTCCAACAATTTTATGCAACTATTGCACCTTAACTGCCCACGAATAACACCCCGGTCGATCAAATAGTCCAGCTAAACATTGTTATCGTCCGCAATGCACGAGAATCGCCACAGCTCCATGTTCGATCGGTTATAAACTTACGAATCGTACTGGACAGATCGTGAAAGAGCAATTTCCTCTTTACTCCTTAAAGGAGGGGCATGATAATACACGAAATCATCACAAGAATGTGGAACGTATAAAGTAAACAAAGCCAATATGTATTGAATGTCGATAGTGATGTGTGTAATTTTCAACCGCTGATTGCTATATGAAAAAATGGTTTCCGCGCCCAACATATACACATGAAATTACTGAGAAAAGTGCCCTTTATAACATATTTTCCTCCCAGGAGAGAATGTGAAACATATAACGTAAACAAAGCCGATGTATTGAATGTCGATAGTGATGTTTGAAATTTTCAACCGCCGATTACTATATGAAAAAATGGTTTCCGCGCCCAATATATACATATGAAATTACTCAGAAAAGTGCCCTCTATAACATATCTTCATTTCAGTGAAATCCAGGTGGCGTCCACTTTCTGCATAATTACCAAATTTTTTTTTAAATTAAATTTAAGTTAAATTTCCTAAAGAAAATAAAAAAATGTAGGAGACACTCACTGAGAATTCGCATTAATTCTTTTTCGGCAGAATTCCAATGGAAAAGTATTTGAAATACTCACCAGTTGAATGGTTTTTCATTCATTTCGAAATCATAACAAATGCTTCTCGGTCTTCACTCGGCGCCCCGGTAAGGCTCGAGTGACGAACCATTTGTAAACAAGACACCGGCCGAGTGGTTATGTAGCTTGTATTTGACCCCGAAATAAATATCGAATGAAAAAGAATTTTGTATTTAGCTCCCATTTAAATACTAAATTCTTTTCCATTCAGTATTTATTTCCGATTAAAATACAAGTGGTTTTTCATTCAGTATTTATTTCCGATTTAAATAACGAGTGGTTTTTCACTCTGTATTTATTTCCGATTAAAATACAAGTGATTTTTCATTCAGTATTTATTTCCGATTCAAATAATGAGTGAAAATTCATTCGTTATTTGAATTGTTAATAAATACTGAGTGAAAAAGAATTTTGTATTTTTTTTTTTTAAATACATTATGCCCATCCCTGCTCCCAGGTCATCTCTCTTCCATTCACGACATTGCGGTGTAACGATTCCTTCCTCGCACTCATGCCGCAAATAGCTTGGAAAGCAAGTTAGAATGGGACCAATGAGAAAAAGTGCGAGCATAGGAGGATTGTCCGAGACAGAGTCGGTGCGCCGCTTATCTTCCACACGGCTAAGGGAGAGACTCGTAAATAGCTTCCAACGTGAGTGGGAGCAGAACGGCGATTGGTCGGAACAAAGCCAGATATCGAGAAGGGCGACATAGCGAGCGTATGAGAGGTGCACGAAAAAGAGAGGGTCCGCCGATAGTTTCCAGTCCGGTAAGAGCGAGACCCGCAAAGATCTGCCAAGGCGAGGGGAAGACGAAATACAAGATAAAAATGAGCGGAGCGAAGCCAGATAACTGTGTATGCGTGCACATAAATAGGCGAAACAGCGCGAAAATTCGTCGTCGGTTGGAAGAGCAACCCTCCGTGGAAGCGCAAAATCGTGCAAACGGCGATGTCTGTGAAGTTACTATATCAATTTATAGCATCCCACTAAAAAACCTCAGAGCTGCTGGCACCTAGCATAGTTCTATAGTTCCTGATAGGTTTTAACAATAGTTAATCCATCGATTTAAGGCAGGATTCTACTTTGAAACTTTGAAAAAAAAAAATTTTTTCTTACATTTTTCGAAAGTAAATACCACCTGGAACACGTCGAAGGCATATTATATGGCCCAGGCATCACTGGTGAGGGTAAGATAATTTTTTCTACGATTTATCACTCACGAAAACTTTAAACGCGTTTTTCTCGGAACGACATTTTCAAGTACCGTGCTCGTGATAACTCAAAAATTACAAAACCGATCCTTATGAAATTGAGAACACATTCTATATGTTTGGACTAACCGACCTAACTACAATTAACTTAAAATTTTGATTGGAACTATTTTTTTATTGCAAAAAAAAACAAAAAAAAAGAAGCATTTTAGCCGCCATTTTGTTAATTTTGCACGAATATCAAATATTCTAGTTAGGTCGGTTCCTGAAGACATACTGAACATAAAACTATTTGATGTTTTCGTTTCAGACCATCCGTCGGGAAGATATCACGACCACGGCAACAATACCTTCTTTTCGAGGCGTTGGCTTTAAACATATTTTACGTGTACAAAAAATTAATAAAATACATTTAAACAAAATTTTTTATGTACTGAAAGAGTGTATTTATCGAACATTTTGAACCCCATAACGATATCTTTAATAGTATTCTCAGAAAAAATTCACGAAAATAGCGTTTTTTTCATGGTTTCAAAGTAGAATCCTGCCTTAAGGTCAAAAACGAAATTCGAAAATCGGACGCCAACTTCACACGTGACATTCTAGCATCCCATCGGAATTCGACTTTTCGGGGATGGAAATGATAGGAAATAGATAGTTCTACATGCTGGAAGAGGTTTTAACAATAGTTCCGTCGATTTAAACTCAAAACTCAATTTGGAAAATGGGATGCTAACTTCATGGCAAACTTCCTAGCATCCCATCAGATTTTGACTTTTCGGGCATGGAAATCATAGAAACGGAATAGTACTTCATGCTAGATGAGGTTTCAACAATTTTTCCTCCAATTTGAACTCAAAAACAAATTTTCAAAAATGATATACCAACGATATCCGAAACTTTCTAGCATCCTATCAAATTTTAACCTTTCGACCCTTCCAAATTGAAGAACTACATAGTTTTACACGCTTGAAAACGTTTCAACGATAGTTCCATCGATTTGTAATTCAAACGGTCAATTTAAATTTATATGAATTCTTATCGCTACTCCATTTATAAAAAATGGGATGCTAATAAATAACTCGAAATTTAAAGAGTTTTCACGGTTCAAATTCATAGTTCTTATCGTGTACAGTACTATCGAAAATAGTTACGTCTTCGAACAATCGAAAAACAAATTATGAAAAACCGTATGACGCTGCTCAAATTTAAAAAAAATGCTAACTTGACGCTGAACTTTCTAGCATCCCATTAGATTTCGACTTTTCCGGCATGGAAATGTTAGGTAATGGATAGTTCTATATACTAAATGAGATTTCAACAATAGTTCCGTCGATTTAAACTAAAAAACGAAATTTGAAAAATGCGATACCAATTTTATGCGGAATTTTCTGGCGTCCTATCGGAATTTGACCTTCGAGGCATGGAAATTATTGTAACTGACTCGTTTTACTTGCTGGAAGAGGTTATAATAATAGTTCCGTCGATTTGTAATTTAGGTTAGGGAAATTTAAATTTATATAAATTCTTCGCCCTGCTCCATTAAAAAAAAAAATGGGATGCTAATGTATAACTCGAAATTTCGGGAGATTTTATGGTTGAATTGGGGGATTTTTATCGTCTACGATACTATCGACAATAGTTCCGTCTTCAAACAATCCAAAAAAAATTATTAAAGAACTTTATCGCTGCTCAAATTAAAAAGAAATTTAATGCTAATTTGACGCTAAACTTCCCAGCATCCCATCGGAATTCGACTTTCCGGGCATCGAAATTGGAGGCACTGACTAGTTTCACTTGCTGAAAGAGGTAATAATAATAGTTCGGTCGATTTGTAATTTATATGGACAACTTGAATTTATATCAATTCTGATCGCTGCTTTATTTTTAAAAAATGGGATGCTAATGTATAACTCGGAGTTTCGGCAGACTTCCAGCTTGAAATAAGTAGTGCTCACTTTACAGAGGAGTATCGAGAATAGTTCCGTCGTTGAACAATTGAAAAAAAACTATTTGAAATTTTTTATTGCTAGCCCAGAAGTACGAAAATGGGATGCTAATGTATAACTACGAGTTTTAAGAGATTTCGCGGTTGGAATAGGTAGTTCTCGTATTTCAGAGGACTATCAACAATAGTTCCGTCGTTGAACAATTTAAAAAATATGATTTGAAATTTTTTATTGCTAACCCAGAAGTACGAAAATGGGATGCTAATGTATAACTCTGAGTTTCGGCAGATTTCGAGCTTGAAATAAGTAGTGCTCACTTTCTAGAAGAGTATCAAGAATAGTTCTGTCGTTAAACAATGAAACAAAAGTATTTGTTAGCAATGACCTTTGTCGATTGCATTTTGCATCGCCTCCAATCCCTCGAACAAAATAACGTTAATATTGGTGCCGATCAAAACATTTGTGGCTTCGAAACCCTATTCACACGGACACGGAATTTTCGTCGTGTGACTCGGTACATCGTGAAACACATGTTGTGCCCATTCCACGACGTTGCATTCAGCATTCAAGCGTTCAATCGTCTTCGTGAATTTCACGACCGTATATAAGCTTACGGATAATAGTATTGCAGCTCTTTTCTTGGAGCCCGCCCTTGATATCTTTTTTTTCGTCGTAAGCACGTTGAAGGATAATTGTAGTAGGTGATTTTCAGTGTCCTGAACTACCTGCGAATACGGTCAAATCGCCACGATTCCGCTACGTGCGAGTTGAAACATTGCGTCGAAGGCACACGTGTTTCTTATGTTGAATTGGATCTTACCATTCGTGACGGGCGAGAGAGAATTTCCATTTTTAAATACCGCAATTTTAACGAATTTCGTATTTTTTATGTACTTCCATTCCGGACAGTCGTCCAATTTTGGCGGCTTTCGTCTTTTCTTATTTGGTTCTCCACTCGGCTCAGCTGTGTTTGTCGAGTCCTCCAGCGTGCGCTTACAACGTTTGGTTTCCGACGGTATGGGCGATTCGCTGCCAGCCTTACCGCGCCAATTCTCGCATATGTTTCAGTTGTCGCACTCGGGCGTGCTTGACCGGAGGACCTTATCGAAGCTGTAATTGCAATTTACTTCGTCAAGTCCACGATCGATACTACCCGCGTGCTGGTCAGTATTTGCTGTGATCGATTCACTTGAATCTACGACGGTTTCTTTCAAAATCGAATTATCGCAAACGATAGTCTGCGTGTCCATCACGACGATTGAATCAGCCGTTTCGGCTCCTGACACATTACTGCCCGACGTAACGCTATCGCTCGTATGTAAAACACCGCCGTGTTGGACCCTATCGTCGTCCCTGGACTGTTCGATTTTGTCGCTTCGGTTTGAAGCTAATTTTATTTGTTCGTCTGGGTGGTTGAGGCGCTTTAGGACGAATAAATCGATTCGCATCGGAAGTTCTTTGAGGAACGACCGATTCTTCAAATCGTTAAATGCGGCCTCGACCGACGAGGACGTTGCTACCGTTTTTCTGAAATGCTGTCGCATTATGCTTGCCCACAGAGGAACAAACGGTAGCAGCTGTTTCCCAAAGCGAAGGCCAAATTCGGAATTGAAACAACCATTTATGCGATTACCGCCGAGACAAGTTTTCGTGACGACTTTCGCAGAACGGTATATATCGTTTGCCCATTTTTCCCAGCTTCGGTCAATTACCGCAGCCTCCGAGTCATCGTATTTCTGGGGTATAAAACGATCATTGTCATCGATGCGACTGCGCAACTCGGTGACGTCAATTCCGCAAATCGTATCGTCGAGAAACGGCATGCGTACTTCCGATTCTGTCGGCAATCCGTCTCTCTTATGCCCGACAAACTCGCTCAACGATACAATCAAAAGGGATTCAACGAAGTACGGTTCCGGAATTTCGGTTTCCGGAAAATAGACTTTTCTCGGATCTTCCATTATTTCGCGTGTGCCGCGTCTCGTCCAAGTAGCTCGACATAACGAATTCTCGTATTCCCGTAACGAACTTCGGAAAATAAACTTTTCTCATTTCAATTTATACGCGAGTGCCGCGTTTCGATCACATAATTCGACGTATCGAATTATCGTATTTCCGTAATCAACTTCGGAAAATAAACTTTTCTCTTTTCAATTTATTTGCGAGTGCCGCGTTGCATCAAAATAATTCGACGTATCGAATTATCGTATTTCCGGTTTCCAGTAGATTAACCTTCTAGTCGTAGTAGTTCGACGTATCGAATCATCGCGAATTAAAAGACAAACAACTAAACTTTTCTGAATCCACGATTTATACGCGTATCTCGCAATCCACCTTGATAATTCGATGGGATCGAATTATCACACACATCGACTCTCGAGAATGGATTTCTTCGCGAATCCGAATTATCCGCGTTCCTCGCGCTTCAACCGAAACTTCGACTTCGGCGAATCAATGCGTTTATTATAATAATGTTATCTTTATTCGTGCGCTTTCGACTTAATCATTATCGTGCGCCCGTTCAATGTTAACATATTGCGCTATCATTTCACAAAGCCATATCTTCGTGAATTAATGCACTCTCTAATTTTGAAGATTGTCGATTCTACTTTCTCCGTCTTGTTTACACTATCGTCTCCTATCATCAATATCGCTTCGTTTGATGAAAACGATTTGCTTTCGAGCAACGACGATTTATTTCTCGACCCATGTTGTCAAAGTTTTCAATAAATACATTTTTGTTACTTTCTCAAACTATCTCAACGTGTATTCATTGGATTATTGTGTCCGATCGGCTATAACCTCGGGTCCGTTCCCCTTTTCTCGCTATTTCCGCGATATTTCACCTGAATTTTCATCAACTTATGTCAAAAATAATAATTAGTCAAACGTGGAAAAACCCGTTTGTTACAATATAGATGGTGATGATGATAAAAACTGCCGTTTTCAGGGTCGTCTTGATGAATCTATTGAATACATCCAAAGCATATGAACGGCAAACCAAGCTGGCCAGAGACTGTCCGAAATTAATCAAAACCGTTCGACGCCGAAAATCGAAAAACGAATTTTCGATTTTTCGAAATTTTTTTCTTTGCATTCAATTGAAAACATGTTTCTACATTCGCTAAAATAACAGGTCTCCAGCTTTACGATTCAGCCACTGACAACATTCAGAAGTTGACCCTTTTCTAGTGAGGCGCGCGCAATTTCCTGGTCCGAAATTTTCGACTTGCGCGAAGTGAAATATTTTCTATTCTACGCAGCCGATTCGAAAACGGTTTGAACGACGGTAATGTTAAAGGTTTACAGATTATTTTTGTATGGTCGAATTATTTAAAATGTTATATATGACATATTTGAATGGGCGCTAAGAATGTACGTTTCAAGCATGCTTGTAAATGAAATGACTAAACTAGAAGGTGAAAAAGTAAAAACGCCCACAAGTGCCGGGCTGATTTTTATTGCAACGGCTTGGAAATCTTATTACGATTCAAAATGCGAAGTTTCGGTTTGCCCTTTTATGCGCTTTGGCTTTGAGAAGCAAAATAAAACAATAAAACGTCGCGACGCGTCGTTAGTCGGCGCGCCTGTTTGGTGCGTTCGATCAAGGGTCGCCCAGCGGGAGAGAAGCGGCATTGTCCCTCGGCTCTCCTCACTCCTGCCTCGGGTCGTGCGTCGCCACATTGTCTAGACATACACTAATGGTATAGTCTACTGCTGCATTGTGTTTGTGTACTGCGGGCGGAGAGAGTATGCGAGCGTCAGACTCGAGTGGTGGGGAGAGTCGAGGCAAGCCGCCCCTCCTCATTTCTCGCTGTGTGACACTCGGTCCGTTCTGCATTCTTTTACATTAAAAGTGGTGAGTTGTAAGGAAACCTTCGTGAAGTTCAGAGCACAGCGTATGTATGGAAGTTAAAGTGAGAAAAATCTAACGTTCATAATTGATACACGTCAAAGTAAGTAAAATGTTTTCTTAATTAATTTAAATGACAATTGTTTTAAGTAATTATTGATATTGAAATGACGCGAATGTAGTACACACATAGACAAATGTCATAATCCACTGCGATACTTTTTTGAATACTTTGTATGATTATTATATCTATCTATATATATATATGGGGCATTCCATGGCATTCCGGGTAGTCGCGTACCCTTGACTCAAAATTTTTGCCCCATGATTTTTCCTATTAATCTACATCGAAAATGAAGAGACACGTGTTTCGGGGTTTGCCGTTTCCAGCGCCCGCTATTGAGATGCAGTAGATTGAAGGTTTCCAATTATTGACGATATTTCGAATGTCAAATCGATATATCTCGACAGCCGCCAATATTAATTAAAAAACCCAAGGTAGCTTTTTCTTTTGTTTTTACACGGTCTATGCAACAAAAATAAGTACAATTTTGTTGGACTGTTTGAACTATTATTAATTAACAATTAATCGATTAAACATTGAATATCTCAAAAAACACCTATTTGATTTTTCTTGTTTTTTTTCCAAGATTCTATGAATAAAAACAAAACGATTGAGACCAATCTCTATTTGGCTATGGACTTAATTTAGAAGTTACCGATTTTTTTGTGATAAAAAACACGTTTAATTCGGTTCATTTCTCAGCGATAATTCATATTGCACTGGGAACTATTGGCCGCTCGTTGTAACGAAAATGGTAACATATATACGCATACTGTAACGTATAGCGCGACAGACCGTTGCCGCTCCAACGGCACCAATAAGCATATATTAGTATAAAGATATAAATATATCTGGGATTCCACGCCGAAACTGGAAGCTGCATACCGTTGAATCAACATTTTTGACCCACGATTTTTTATGTTGATATACGTCGAAAATGAAGAGACACGTGTTTCGGGGTTTGACGTTTTTAGCGCCCGTTATTGTAATATGTACAATTATGTTACACCGTTTGAACTATTATTAATTAACAATTAATCGTCTCAACATTGAATATCTCTTAAGAGATAGAAAATGATAATTATTGTAACCATCGGCTTCGGGGGCTCACTTATGTACAGTAGCGCCTCCTGGTGTCGCGGTTGGCGGCGCTCCGATCGCGAATATATGAAGGATCCCCATCTATATACATCGAAAATCGACGAGATCGAAGGAGCACGAGGAAGAACGCCGGAAAGGCACTGATTCACCAACTTCCGTACAGGACACACGGCTATTTTACACCGATCTCCGATAAAAGCTCTGTAATTACAGATTTAGAAATCCACATCACCTGCTTCACTCGTTTGACATCGTCACATCACGGTTTCAACGCCTCCATAAGCAACCTGCGATGGATCTAGAGAAAATTGACGTTGATCCATTATCCAATATCTCATCATCCTCGTGGGATCGCCATTTCCCAATCAACACGAAGACTTCGCAACGTGGGTTCGGCATTGAGTTTACGAGATAAGTTCGCAGATCCTGGGTGAGCAAAAACGTATACTTTTCGTTCGAATGACCAAAATTGAAACGATATTTTACGCTCGAAGCGAAAATATATATTTCGACACGACGACGATATATCTCGTCGTGCAGAGAAAAACGACATAACCTCAAATATTTCCGATTGGACCACGAGGTTCAACCAATGTGATTTATACGGCTTCGATTCAAATTTGACGAGTGTCTCAACATATTCAACAAAGATTGACATTGTTTCCTTATGTCAAATTATATATATCGACACGACGACGACGTAGTTCGTCGTGCAGAGAAAAATTACATAACCTCAAATATTCCCGATTGGACCACGAGGTTAAACCAATGTGATTTATACGCCTTCGAATCAAATTTGACGGATGTCTCAACATATTCAACAAAGATTGACATTGTTTCCTTATGTCAAATTATCGACTGGTCGTCGAGCGCTCAGAGCAGATTTGCAAGATTGGTGAAAGACTTATAAAACTTAAAAGCCAGTGTCTCTAAGAAGAATATATAAAATAAACAAAAGAAAACTATGGTGAAAACTGATATTAAAATAAAAATATATAGAAGTGTTTCTTACGGGTGCAGAGCACACGACGACATCATTTTCAAGTGTTTCACTCTGTAAGAAAAAGAACTATCGTCTTAGCATACCTACCTTCGGGCGGTTCGTTACAGCAATTTGACTTTAGGTCGACGCTGCAGTTATTTCTTAATAACTTTTGGACTTTTGGATGAAAGTAGAGTGTGATATTGATATTTGGGTTATTTACACCCTTGTGTTATCGTCTTAGTATACCTACCTTCGGGCGGTTCGTCACAGCGATTTGACTTTAGATCAACGCTGCAGTTATTTCTTAATAACTTTTCGTATTCTGAATGAGAATAGAATGTGAGTCCGGTACATTTATCGTTGGGTTATTTACACCTTTATGTTATTCGATGAAAAAGTATACTATCGTCTTATTTTACTTACCTTCATGGTTGCGTTATGCGATTTAGCTTAAATCGAAGCCGCGTTTATTCTTGTAGTACTGAGATATAAGTGTGTCGTGTGAGAGAACAATACTACCGTGCATTAATACTTACCTTTGTCTGGTTCCATGATTTCAAGAGTGTTCTTTAATTCATTCAGGATTTAAAATTTATTTATGCTTTTCATTGATCATTGTGTGTTTAATAATAATAAGGCCGATTATAACGACGTGACATATGAATAAGGTTTTCCCTGTCAGCACTTTGATAATTTTTTTTTTGTTGATAATAAATAATTCATTTCAGCTTTTTTTTCTACAAATTTCAATAGTATCTTTACCCCTGTAAATCCCAATTGTTACATTATTTCTAGTCACACACACGTACACATATATATAATCAACGGTAGTAATGATTAAACGTGTTTTTCATGACGAAAAAAGCTGTAACTCCTAAATGAAGCCAACGGAAAAATTGAGCGGGGTCTTTTTGTTTTTATTTAAGGAGTAAAATAGAGGAAATCAAAATGGCTGTTTTTCGAGATATTCAATATTTAGACGATTGATTGTTAATTAATAATAGTTCAAACGGTGTAACAAAATTGTACATATCTTTATCGCAAAGACCGCGTGAAGACAAAAAAAAGCTTACCTGGTTTTTTAAGTTATCATTGGCCGTTGTTTAGATATATCGATTTGAAATACCGAATATCGTCAATAATTGAAAAACTTAATTCCATTGCATCTCAATAACGGGCGCTAAAATCGTCAAACCCCGAAACACGTGTCTCTTCATTTTCGACGTATATCAACATAAAAAATCGTGGGTCAAAAATGTTGATTCAACGGTATGCAGCTTCCAGTTTCGGCGTGGAATCCCAGATATATTTATATCTTTATACTAATATATGCTTATGTATGCGTATATATGTTACCATTTTCGTTACAACGAGCGGCCAATAGTTCCCAGTGCAATATGAATTATCGCTGAGAAATGAACCGAATTAAACGTGTTTTTTATCACAAAAAAATCGGTAACTTCTAAATTAAGTCCATAGCCAAATAGAGATTGGTCTCAATCGTTTTGTTTTTATTCATAGAATCTTGGAAAAAAAACAAGAAAAATCAAATAGGTGTTTTTTGAGATATTCAATGTTTAATCGATTAATTGTTAATTAATAATAGTTCAAACAGTCCAACAAAATTGTACTTATTTTTGTTGCATAGACCGTGTAAAAACAAAAGAAAAAGCTACCTTGGGTTTTTTAATTAATATTGGCGGCTGTCGAGATATATCGATTTGACATTCGAAATATCGTCAATAATTGGAAACCTTCAATCTACTGCATCTCAATAGCGGGCGCTGGAAACGGCAAACCCCGAAACACGTGTCTCTTCATTTTCGATGTAGATTAATAGAAAAAATCATGGGGCAAAAATTTTGAGTCAAGGGTACGCGACTACCCGGAATGCCATGGAATGCCCCATATATATAAATTAATCCCGGTTTCCCTTGGTCACGCCATAACTTGAGAACGACTTCACCGATTTCATTCATCTTTTTTTTTTTAAGTTCTCTCATACTTTCTAGAAGGTTCTTACGGAAAGAAAAATTAGGAAAATCGCGCAGAAAATTTGATGATTCCAGAAAACTTAACGACTATTTGATGTTCGCGTGTTTGACAGTTCGTGCGTTTGATGAATGTGAATTTAGCAGACAGCTGTTTTTTTTTGTAATGCCATTTTAAACGGTCTTCAAAGAGCTTCAAAAAGGAACTCACGTGATCGACTATAAAATTTGGGGAGCTACGATTTTTAGAATGGAAACTTTGCGTTCTTCCCATGTTAATCGAATGGAAAAATTTTAATAATCTTGCGCGATCTCTAAAAATGGTCCGATCAGGTTCATCATTGGGGTGAATTTTCTAAATGCAAAATACTTTGCAGTAAATATATTTGAATTAAAATCAGAAAAAATTTTTTTCGCAAATCACCCAAATCTATCTTTACATATAAAACTGTTCCGTGACTGACTGACTGACTCACTGACGGACAACGCACAACCTAAACCATTGAAGATAAAAACCGGAAACTTGGAACATACATTTTTTAGAGGGTGTGGGGGTCCACTTAGAAAAGATTTTTTGAAAATAGACCCCCAAGAGGGTGGAATGGGGTGTAGGTGTTTATGATCGATGTTACTGTATCTCTGGGACAAGAATAGATAGAGAGTTTGAACCTTTCATTAAGGTTCGATCACATAGTAGGTGCTCACTTAGGAAAGAATTTTCGAAAATGAAATCCTGAGGGAGTGGAATGGGGTCTAATCGTTTGTATGGAAAATCGTATTCTTGGCGTCTCCTCTTCGTGCGGATCTTCGTATACTGTCTCTTACTTATTGGTTTCGTATTGTGGGTTGATGGGAGTCAATGGGGAGTGTGGGTAAAGGGCGGGTCGGAGAAGCGATGGGAGGAGGGGGTAGACGTTCTGGTCACCGGTTTAAAACCGGAATCTACGCGACGAAGTCGCGGGTAAAAGCTAGTTATATTATAACTACTACTACTACTATATTATATTATAATCAAAACGATATCCTCATTTTATTGACGAAGGAAAAAAATCATACTAACAAATAATAATAACAAATATATATATATATATTTGAATTTTATTCTATTGAAACATAATTTGTGTACTGATATTTATAATTTTCGCTATATTTTAGACACGCGTACTACGGATTACGCGTACAGTTACAATGAAATTTTCGAAATACTTCGAGATAACTTGAACCCCTACAAAAAACTATTGATAAAATGTATAAGAATCGGCAAGACGCACATCGACTGAATGATAGGTTTCAGAAGAATGATAAAACTTGGTTGGAAACTCCAGTAACTATTTTCGTAAGTAATTGAATTGATTTCTATGAAACTCGACTTGTGGGCTAAGGCAGACAATTTGATGTTGTTATTTTTTCACAATTCTTTTACACAATCATCAACTACTGTGGCTACAGGTAAACGTGGTCGACCACGACAATCGTCTTTTGAGGAATGGATTCGCCGAACACGAAAAAGAATGGCCTCAGACATTAGCGAAACGCGTAGCACCGATGAATTAGCTTTAGCTGCAAGAATCAGCCTTACTTTCGCCGGACAACTTGATGCTGCTGAAATTGTTAAGGACATAACAACGAAATCTCCCGTAAGAGCTGCGAAATATCGAGCTGCTTATAGAACGTCAATGGAATCACAGCAAATAGAAATGTCCGGAGATGACGCACTTGTGGATTTTATAGATGCTAAATTGACAAAACAGCAGTATAAAGACATTCGAAAATCTTTAAGGCAGAAAAAATATATTGTGTATCCCTCGTACGAAAAAGTTGTTGCCGCTAAAAAACTGTGTTGCCCGTCAGATATTTTGGTAAATGAAACCTCAGCCGAAGTGAAATTGCAGTCTTTATTGGATCATACCTGCAGTAGAATTGTGAAGTTGCAAACAGACGTGATTACGTCTTTGAGGCCTGAAGTAACGAAAAATCTGCGATTACTTTGTAAATGGGGTTGCGATGGAAGTTCCGGACACAGTGAATACAAGTGTTAAAACCCCAGAAATTCCCTATTACCGACTGAAACGACTAACGTCGTATTTCCTCAAGTTCACCTGATTGGCGGAGAATCAGGCGGGCGAATGCGCGCCCAAAACGTAGGTACGGCGCATGCGCAACTAGGACGGCGGCCGGAGGACCCTGCGGTCCGACGCCACGCCGAGGAGAACGAGTCTGACCACCATAGCGACGTGTACAGCTAGCGTGGCCAGGACCGTAAGTAACGTACATCCCGAGCACGGGCGGTTCCCGTACTCGTCGATATCCCGTAAATTCATCGACGAACATACCGGCGATAGAGTGAAGTCGCGGCGTGGTATCTCGTCGAGTCACAGCAACGCGTAGTGTAGATAAGCGCGTAAGAGTTACAATCGGATTTCGCACACGTGGTGCAAATTCGAGTCGGGACACGTGGACCGGAAGTGCCGGATCCACAGCTCCCCCGTTGTTACGAGTTGCACGGGCGGGCAACTGTTAACCGCCGCCCATCGTTACTTCCGATACCCGATTATTACCAATAAATCATTACCATACGAATCATCATCAGCGTCGTTTGAGTACTTTATTATCAGTGCCGTACCCGACGCACTTTCCCAGTGCGGTTGAACCTGTGAATGATTGGGAGGACGAGGAGACGGACGCTTCTCGCCACCCAATTATTATCTAAGACCTTAAATATATGACGAGACAATACATACATACATATATATTTAACAATTCAGAAGTGGGATGTCATATATTTAACAATTCAGAAGTTGGGATATACGATCGTGCGCGACCCGGTACAGACGCGTGTGAGTGTGCGACGTAATAAGAGAAAAAAAAACCGCGTGGACAGGAAGTAACGGAAAGTCGTGAGTGCGCGAGTCGAACGGCGCACGGGGCAAGGCGCCTCAAATGGTCGACGGACAAACGTTCGAACGATTCGTTGCGTCACAGTACGAAACTATGGGGCTAAACCGGACGGGCGAGGGGTCGACGCCACGGGGACGTGGCAGGGGCATCACCCCGATCCAGCGACGGGTGAGAACCGACGCCTCGGTAGGGGCGTTCGAGAGCCGAGCAAGCACGTCGGGGGAGGGAACGCCCCCGGACCCGCCCTTCGCACATGGACTGACCCACACGGCCGTGCCCGCGGGGATGGGCGTACCCCCATCCTCCGCCGACAACTCGACATCGAGCCATGGGAGAGCAGAGTTGTATCAGCTCGCGGGACTCTCCATCGCCGGTGCGCAAGAGGCAGCAACGCCACCACTCGTCACGGCGATACAGCAAATGCTGACGAATCCGAACAGAGAGGAAGGGCTAGCACACATGCTCGCTGGACTGATGGGTGCACAGCCGACTACCGTACCGACAGCTACGGCAAACGTACCCGCTTACCACGTTATCCCCGATCTATCGAAAAACTTCGAGGAGTTTTCGGGCGATGGCGACGGGATACGAGCGCGGGAATGGCTTCGCAACCTGGAAGCCATGCAACGGCTACATAGATGGCCCGAGGATTACTTATTTGAAGCAGCACGTATGTATTTGCGCGGCGGCGCGCGTGATTGGGCCAGAGATTAGAGGAGAGATGTACCACGGAGCCTGTTTTGGTGGTGGATGTTTTTGCAGCGCCACTACCCGTAGCGGCAAGCCGCGAACTAAAAAAGGTAGATGTGAAACAATCGATGCTGCAGATTCCGGCCTACCGACTTGTGGATGTAAATTGTCGGTATTACAGTCCTCGCGAATGTGGACGTGAAAAAAAAATGGCTGGCTTCCGGTTCTAAACAGCTGAGCCCGGAGGCTCCGCCCCGTGCACGTGGTGGACGAGATTTCGATGTTATATATATATGACCAGGCCAGATTGACATTTCTGATATTTTTAAGATGTAAGATCGAATAAATGTCAGATGTAGGATGAAATGAATGTCGGATGCAAGATGGAATAAATGTAAGATGTAAGATAGAATTAATTGATTTTTCATAATAGTGGCTATTTTAATTATACATATCGCGACACAACGCGGCATATGTGACATGTGTTACGTCCCCGTAACGCCACCACACAGACGCCTGAAGGGCTGCAACCCTCAAAACACAGGCGCGAGTGTATGGCCTTCTTCAAGGGGCATACAAAGATATAAGGGAGGGGACTCTTGGGCCTTCAGCTCGAAAAGATAAGATTCTGTTGGAAATATAGACTTAAACCAGTTGGGCTGACATGCCGGTAGAGCGCGCTACGTCCGCGCGGTCGAAAATAAAACGCGAGGGTACATCTATGTACAAGCTTTTCCCTTGACGGGAAGTTTCGTCTTTGACTCAATGTACTCTCTTCCGATTTATCGAAGCGTTGACACCTGTAAAATAAAGCCGTCCAATACACGTTTATATATTCCCGGAATATCCTTTTCTACAACCTGCCATCCTGCTTAAAACACATAAAACAACAGGTTATGGGCCCAGTAAAGTGACACAGACAAATATTTTCGTAAAAATAAAAACTAATTATCGAGTTTTACGCGAAAAAATCTCGCGACCGTCAAATACGATTAGCCGGCCTCGTGCAATAGTGCAACAGAATCATGTCGGACGGGGAACTTACGAAAGTGGAGAAGTTATCGGGAATAGAAAACTGGAGCCTATGGAAATTCGACGTACGCGTGCTCATCTCGGCGAGCGGATCGATGGATATCGTCAACGGATCGTTTCTGAAACCGGAACGTGGAGACGACATGAACCCCGAAGCAACGACAGCGTACGATAAGAGACTCGAGAAATGGAACAAATGAGACAGCTCCGCGCAGAAAATCATCGTACAAACGGTGAGTCGACAGTGTAAATTACATATAATCAATTGCCAAACAGCAAAAGAGATGTGGGAAAAACTGCACGGTGTCTACGAAAATAAAAGCGAGGCATCCAAACATATTTTGCACCAAGAGTGGTATTCGCTAAAAAAGGACACAGCTGACGATATACCGATGCATATTGCGAAAATCAACGATCTCGCATGCAGGTTAAAAATGATCGGAGAGCCAGTCACAGATAGTAGCATAATGACTAAAATTCTAATGACTTTACCAAACCCATACCAGCATTTTGCAACGGCGTGGGAGTCAACGAGTCAAGAAGAACGCACACTGACGAACCTCACCGCTCGACTCACAACGCAGGAGCTCCGGATGAACGCCAGCGAGAACGACAGCGACAATGCTTTTCCCATGAAAGCGAACCAACGACGAGGTGCGAAGGACAAAAAACCTGGCGTTTGCTACAAATGTGGAAAACAAGGACACTGGAAAAGGGACTGTAAAAGGAAAGAAAAGACAGCGAATCAGAGCGAAACCAACTTCGGACAGCAAAAGAAGGGAAGCGCGTTCGCCGCTGCCATAATATCAGCACAAGGATTGTACTCGCAGCAGCTCTCGACAGGTTGGTTTCTTGACTCCGGAGCGAGCCAACATATGTGCCCGACGCGTAAGTAGTTCATCAATTATACAGTACTCGCTGTGCCAATACAAGTACGAGTTGGCAACGGTGAAATAATTTTAGCGAAAGGAAAAGGCGAAATTAATATTTCATCGTACGACGGAGCAAAGTGGCAGGAGCACCACTTGTCCCCGGTACTTCATGTACCAGATTTGCGCTATAATCTGATGTCTATGTCTTCTGCTTTAGATAAAGGTCTAAAATTTGAATCGAACAACCGACGATGTTGGTTGTGTTGTGCCGCCAAAACTCATCATAAAAAACTAAGGAAATATTTGCAACTTCCGACATTCCCGGAGAATGTCGAAAGCGAGGGCAGTGACTGAGTGCAATGAGCGGCTGCCCGTCAGCAGCTGACGCGAACAGTCACTGAACCCTCGAATGCTGACGGGTAGTCAGCACTTCACAGCGTACACATTTTGTTAATATAGACGATTAGATTATTGAACCCTTGGTTGGAAGTCGTAATGGGAGACCCAGCTACCAACCAAGGGGCAGTCTTGTCTTGCATCGAGAAGGAGCCATCTGCCTTCAGCAGGAGACTCCCGGACCGTCGAATTACACCAGGGGATGGTGTCTAGGCGTATGCCAATTCGGGTCGCGGTCCGGTCGGGATAACGTAAATAAAGCATTGTGTAAACCCTGTATTAACCGATAAATATAACTAAATAAACCAATTTGTTCACTGATCTACGTGGATTCTAATCTTTTACGGTAGATACCTACGTAAAAAATAAATAAATAATTGTTAAAGTGCCTTCCCACCTGCTCCCTATCGGTCGCGCGGTGCGCCGGCACAACAGTTGAAAAGCGGAGAGGACATAGTTGCAGTGGGAGATCGGCACAAGGATCTCTACAAAATGCGGTTCCGTGTCTGCAAAGAAGAGACTCTTCCCAAACGACAAGTGCAACAAGCCAACGTCACGGAAAGAGATTCACTGCGAGTTTGGCACGAACGCCTCGTCCACCAGAACATCCCGCACATTCGACGCGTGTTGAAGGGGTGGGACATCGATGTAAAGGACGAAAGTCACTGGAACTGCGATGGATGTGCTCAGGGTAAGATGAGCCGGAAACCGTTTCCGTGTAGCCAAACGAAGGCAAAGGAACCTGGAGAATTGGTACACGCCGACCTCTGCGGGCCGATGGAAAATCTATCCGTCGGAAATTCGAGGTATTTTCTGTTGGTTAAAGACGATTTTTCTCATTATAAATTCGTCTTCTTCTTAAATCAAAAATCCGAAGTGAAAACGATTTTCGAAGGGCTATTGGAAAGACTTGATACGCAACTCAACCGAAAAATAAAAATTCTCAGGACCGACAACGGGTTGGAGTTTGTCAACAACGAAATGCGAGCGATCATGCAACGGCACGGCATCAAACACGAGACGTCCGCCGCGTACACGCCGGAACAAAACGGTGCAATCGAACGAGAAAACAGAACCATCGTCGAAGCGGCACGGAGCATGATCTACTCGAGACAGTTGGATGTCAAACTGTGGGCGGAAGCTGTAAATACAGCAACTTACGTACTCAACCGTACGGGAAGCAGCGGTACGAAAGACAAAACCCCGCACGAGCTCTGGCTCGGAGAAAAACCGAAGAAAATGGACTACAGAATCTTCGGAACGGAAGTGTGGACACACGTTCCAAAACAGAAGCGTCAAAAATGGAGTGCGAAGGCAAGAAAAGGCATTTTCGTTGGCTACGACGAAAAAACAAAAGGCTACCGTGTCTGGTTTCCCACACAAGGAAAGGTCGATACCCATCGAGACGTGAAATTCATTTCGGAAGGAAAAACGGATTTTGAAGCACAGGAAAAAGAAAAATACGCGACGATTCGCACGACAAACGGTACGAGCGGAAACGAAGAATTCGACGGCGAGAGAGAATCGACCAATGGCGACCAATTCGACGAAAAATCAGACGACGATCCATCCGAAGAAAGTTCGAGCGACGACTATGTGACCGATGAAGAAGCGCAAGAGACGTTTGAGCAAAGAAAGGACGGAGAAAAGCCTCAGGGCCAAATAGGCCAACGCGAAAACAACGGCAACACGCCGGGTAACTCCGGAGAAAAACGGCAATTGCGTAATCGAGCAGAGCTACGCCCACTGCAAAGGTATGAAAATTACGAATTTGACTACGAGGATGTTTTCGTCGCTGAGGAAGCAGAACCGAAAGATTACCACTGAACAAAATGTCGAGAATTTAATTCGCGACGGAATTGGGGATAAGGCGGGATATTGAGTGAATAATTAATTCTCTGTACACGAATTTATAAAGAAAGCGATAATAGTTTAATAACGTTTAATAAAGAAATTAGAGATGGATACAAGACCAGCACGGTGGTTACGACTGGTTGCTCGCACGATTCGGCTAATACTGCCGTTACGGAGCTCGAGTCGAAGCACAAAAAAAAAGTTGTTGACGACCAAGGCGTCGAGAGAGCTTCGCGGTTTCCAAATTTGCGTATGGCACAATTCAATAGCGCGTGCGCAAACATACCGCCCGTCTCGTTCTAAGGGCTGCACACGGAACGAAACAAAAAAAAATAAATGGATAGATTTTATCCGTGCAGGTAGTGATTAATTGCGTGATAGTCTTATGGGTTGTGTTCACTCCCGTCACTCTTCGTCGAGGTCCCCGGAGTAGCAGGCGATACGTGATCGGCTTCTGGAGTTGCAGGGCGACCGCCCGCCATGCCTCGAGCGTAGTCGAGGTCGAGTGGAATAAGTTTGGTGATGGGCCTTTTCAGCATCGACGATGCAGTTTTTACGGTGACTACGCGCACCGCGCCATCTGGTCCCGGATGTAGACCGGTGATGCGGCCGAGAAGCCATTTCGACGGTGGAGTCTGTTGATCTCGTACGATTACGAGGTCATTAATCTTTGCGTTGTCCTTCTCATAGAACCATTTGTTGCGTTGTTGAAGGGTATGCAGATACTCGCTCTTCCAGCGTCGCCAAAAACTTTCGTTTATTTGCTGAAGAAGTTGCCAGCGACTTAGGCGGCTAGTGGATTCCTCCAGTAGCGATTTTTCCGGTACGGCAGTCAGTGGTCCCCCGACGAGGAAGTGCCCCGGAGTCAAGGCGGCTAGGTCCTGTGCGTCTTCGCCGCAGGGAGCGATGGGTCTAGAGTTCAAGTTGGCTTCGATCTGGGTGAGGAGCGTTGACATCTCCTCGAAGGTAGGTCGTGTGTTTTCGAGCAGTCGTTTTAGATGAAACTTCATCGTCTTGACTCCAGCCTCCCAAATTCCTCCAAAATGAGGCGCGCTTGCAGGAATGAAGTGCCAAGAGATGCTGTCCATCGCGAGGAGAGCCGTAAGATCCGGGTCTTGTTGCAGAATTCTAAATGTTCGCTGCAGTTCGCGATCGGCTCCAACAAAGTTCGTCCCGTTATCGCTGTACAAATCTCGCGGAAGCCCGCGCCGTGACACGAAGCGTCGAAATGCCGCGAGAAAGGCCTCTGTCGTGTAATCTGACACGAGCTCTAAGTGAATCGCTCGCACTGTCAGGCATACGAACAGAGCAACGTATCCCTTGTATGACTTTTGACCTCTGCCTTTGGAGCACCGGACGTGAAAAGGCCCAGCGTAATCGATACCTGTATGAGAGAAAGGCCGGGCTCGAGTGATTCGCTGTCGAGGTAGGTCGCTCATCAATTGCGTGGTTTGTTGTGCTCTGTATCGAGCGCATTTTACACATTTGTGTATTGCCGTGCGGGTAAGACGTCGGCCTCCGAGAATCCAATATTGTTGTCGTAACGTTCGAATGGTCAACTGTGGGCCCCCGTGGAGCGCGCGCAGATGAGCTTGCTCAATAATGAGCCTCGTAATGCGATGATTTGGTAAAATCAGAGGGTGTTTCTCGTCGAACGGAAGCAGGGCGGAGCTCAAGCGTCCACCTACTCTTAATAATCCTTGTTCGTCGACAAACGGATGCAGCCGGATAAGGCTGCTTTTTCGAGGCAATGGGTTTTTGCGGTTGAGAGCCGAGAGTTCTTCAGCAAACTCATATTGCTGCAGCTGAGCGATCCAAAAGTTGCGTGCGCGCTCGACAGCTTGCACCATCGTCGGTTTCGTGGGTCGGAGACGTGCAATTGAATAGCGGACCAATAGGCAATATGCTGTAATGCGGAGAAGCTTTGGCCAAGTTGAAACTCGCTCGTGAACGTCGCAGATTCCATCGGAGGCTTTAGCTATAAGCGTGGTAGGTTCCTGGCTGCTGGTGGGTTCCGGATCCGTTGCTGGCAATGCCCTTGAGCGAGGCCAGAACGAGGAGTGAGTCCTGAGCCAGCGAGGACCTTGCCACCAAAGCGTGTGACCGACGAGCTCCGAAGGGGAGACTCCGCGAGACGCGCAGTCCGCCGGATTGTCTCCTGATGGTACGTGTTGCCATCGAGCCTTCGGCAACCGAGATTGTATATCCGAGACGCGATTCGCGATAAAAGTTGGCCATTGCGAAGCGTGTTTGCGAAGCCACGCGAGTACAATCTCGGAGTCACTCCACGCGTATACTGGAATGTCCGTGGAATTCATCGAGTTCTGGGCTTGCTCAACGACGCGCACGAGAAGGTGAGCGGCGCAGAGCTCCAATCTCGCGATGCTCAATTGTTTAGTCGGCGCGACTTTCGATTTGCCGATAATTAACGAAACAGTGATTTCTCCGTCGGGTTGTATGATACGAAGATAAACAACAGCGGCGTATGCGCGCGTCGAGGCGTCCGCAAAGGCGTGAAATTCGCGATTTTCGTTGTCCGCGGCGAGACCGACGAATCGAGGTATAGCGATGTCTTGTAGAGACGGTAATTCGCGGTAATACAGTTCCCATTGTTGCTGGAGCTCGAGGGGTAACTCTTCGTCCCAGTCGATACTGCGTAGCCAGAGTTCTTGTATGAAAATCTTAGCAGTTATCGTTGTCGGAGTGAGCCACCCCACGGGATCGAATATTCGTGCGATTATCGACAGACTCGTACGTTTTGTAATTCGTCCGAGCTCGCTAAGCGTCGTGCTGAATCGAAATGCATCGCATTTAACATCCCACAGAACCCCGAGGACCTTGACTGCTTCGCTCTGATCGAGAGGAAGGGTCGAGTTGCCAGAAGACGCATTCTGTACGCCCTCCAAGGCTTCAGGGTGACTTGAGGCCCATTTTCGCAAATTAAAGCCTCCCGACTGCAGCAAGTCTTGCAGCTCATGGCGTAGCGCCGTTGCTTCTTCGATTGAGTCAGCTCCAGTTAGTGCGTCGTCGACGTAGAAATCCGATTCGAGAGCTTGCGCTGCTTTGGGATATCGGAGTCTCTCGTCGTGGGCTAGTTGACGTAAAACTCGAATTGCGAGCCACGGGGCCGGCCCTGTACCGTACGTCACTGTACATAAATCGAAAGAGGCTACCTGGGAATCCTGCGTCGTACGGTTCAGAATTCGTTGCAAATGTCTCTCTTCCGGGTGGACGAGAATTTGTCTGAACATTTTTTCGATGTCAGCTCGAATTGCTACTCGATGCATCCGCCAATGAAGAATTATTTTGACCAGCGAGGGCAGCAGCGAAGGCCCAACGTACAGGTGATCGTTGAGCGATTTTCCGTTCGTCGTTGCGCTCGAAGCGTTGAAAACAACGCGCAGCGGCGAAGTCGTGTGGTCCTCTCGGATCACGGCGTGGTGTGGCAGGTAAATCGCTCGTTGATTTACTGCCGGTGACGATGGAGAGGGCTCCATATGACCTAATGAGAGATACTCGCTCAAGAATCTTGAGTACTCTGCTTTTCGTTGTGGCTGGTGTAACAGTCTTCCTTCTTGTCTCAGCAGACACTTTTTTGCTGTCGAGTAAGAATCTCCGACGTCCAGTGGAAGGGGACTCTTAACCGGAAGTCGAACTGTGTATCTTCCGTCGGCATCACGTCGGTGAGTTGCGAGAAAATGATTTTCACACAGTTCTTCTTCCTCTTTCAAGCCAACTTCGAGGTTGATTTCTTCTATTTCCCAAAATCTGCGAAGCGCAGCATCGAGCGGTTCCGTTAGCGTGCAATGGTGCACTGCCAAGGTCGAATGAGATGCGATTGCAGAGTTTTCCGATCGAGGTCCAGATATCACCCAGCCGAAGATCGTCTCTTGTGCAATGGGGCTTCCAAGCTCTCCTCGTCTCACTCCATCCCTCAAGATGGCAGCGTAAAGATCGGCTCCTATGAGCAGCTCGATTTTTTCGCAGCTGTTTGGAGCGGGGTCGGCTAAGCGCAGCCCCTTAAGATGAGCCCATTTCATTTCAGACGAGTCGCGACGCGGCGTATATGCCGTGAGACGAGGAAGTACGAACGCGTATAACGGAATTGACGGAGAGCGACTATCGCACGGTTCGATAGAACACGAGATCGTCGAGTAACTCGTCGTTGAGACGTTCTCGACTCCGGAGATCGCGAGATTCGTTTTCGATCGGGGCGCGCGAAGAGTTTGAGCCACGGTTTCGCTCGCGAGACTGATTTGTGAGCCCGGATCGACGAGAGCGCGAATCGTCACTGTTCGACCGCTCGGGGCTCGTAGCCGAACGCGCGCGGTACCGAGCGAGGCGAATTTCGGATCAGCTGTGGGCTGACGATTATGGTGTGTACTGGCGGTTTCCCCAGAGACAAGAGTGGCCGTTGCAGGCCGTGCAGGCGCAGAGGTGGTTGGCTGATGGTTCGAAAACTGCGAGGTTTGAATTTTCGAGTCGCCAGCTTGAGGTGCACCCGGAAAAAATGTTTTATTTCCGTTCGCACCGTGCAGCAGCGAATGATGCTTGCGTTTGCATTTTTTGCAGCGACCGGTCGCCGAGCACTCGGTTACAGAATGGCCTGGCTTGAGGCAGTTAAAGCATAAATGACCTTGTTTCACATAATCGTGACGTTCCTCAAGCGCCTTTCCGCGAAATTCTTGACACGCGGCAAGAGAATGATTGTTCTTGCACGAAGGACATGCTACAGTCTCAGTAGCCGTTACATTGAACGTTTTCGCGCCTCTTTTCGGATTTGTCCTAGCGGCGTCGCTAGAATGCGGAGACGCGAGAGCAGGAAGACGAGATACGCGGCGAGCTCGATCGTCTAAAAATTCAGCTACGTCCTTGAACGTCGGAAACGTATTTACGGAGCCAGAGTGCAACTCGAAATGTTGTCGAGTTTCGGAGTCAAGCTTCCCTACGGTAAGGTATACAAGCACATCATCCCACGTAGCTACAGGCCGCTGTAGATTCAGCAATCCTTCGCGAGCCCTTCTCGTAGCATCAACAAGTCGCTGAATTTCCTTGCCAGACGCGTTTTTCATAGCCGGAATTTCGAAAAGCGATTTAAGATACGCCCATATTAACCCGCTTTCATCATTGTATCGAGAGACGAGATATTGCCAAGCCGAATCATAATTGCGCTCGGTAATTCGTTTCGTATCGATGAGGCTTAACGCGTCGCCCGCGAGACTTTTGCGTAGGTAATGAAACTTTTGAATCTTTGGCAACGCAGCGTTGTTGTGAATCATGGACTCGAATAATTCACGAAACGTATCCCATTCTGTCGGCTCGCCTGAGAATTTCGGCAAGTTTACTTTGCTAAATTTTACTTGGGTCGGACCGACGATTGTTTGGCTTGCGATCGCGGTTTCGTTCGCGAGAGGCGCGGGGGCTGGCTCGAGCGACCGAAGGTCGTACAAGTTACCGAGATGCTCCAAATACACATCTTCGGTCTCACCGAACTCTTCATTCTCGAAATACTCGTTCGATTTGTCGCTATCCGTACACAAATGCTGTAGCATTTGATGTAGGACAACGCACGAATCCCAATAAGATTTAATTGTTTCGATCCTACCTTGTGTTGCTCCGGCAGTCATTTTTGCCCTACCGAGACGCTTGAAATTTGGCACTACTCGTTGGAGCAAGCGTATTTTTTCGCGCTGATCCTTCAGCACAGAGTCAAACGTCGCATCTTCTGCGATTACACTTGATGACATTAAACCCTTTTGGAACGCCATTTTCAGCGATTGCACCAGGAGTAGAAACGCAGAGCAGCACTCACAGTCTTCGCACAGCGATCAAAATCCGAAGCACCGAGTTGGCCTAGGGCTAACTTTAATCCGGAGTGTACTTGACACGCTCGACCGGGAAAGTTTCGTCCTACACGAACAATCACTTCGTCTCGGCACACCGTTGAGCGCGATAACACGCACGAGACCGCACAGCTATTGACCAAGAGCACAACACGTTTCGACAAGGCACTGTCCGGCGCGGCGATGAGCGAACGCGTCGGCTTGGCTCGGATAACTGTTGTCGATCGGTCGTATAATACAGATAGCACACTAACTCGCGAACGCGATAATTCTTCCCGAGGAATGTTATTTGCGTGCCGAGCCGTTGTCGTAGGCTAGCAGCTAAATTTCCCGATTCCACGATGAATTATACGTTACGAGAACCGAATATGCTCACAATTGTTTTAATTCAATCGTTGCATCCTCACTATCACGTTTCTTTATTAATCACTCAATTTCTTCGCACTATCCGGCTCGAAGGACCATGAACAAAATGTCGAGAATTTAATTCGCGACGGAATTGGGGATAAGGCGGGATATTGAGTGAATAATTAATTCTCTGTACACGAATTTATAAAGAAAGCGATAATAGTTTAATAACGTTTAATAAAGAAATTAGAGATGGATACAAGACCAGCACGGTGGTTACGACTGGTTGCTCGCACGATTCGGCTAATACTGCCGTTACGGAGCTCGAGTCGAAGCACAAAAAAGAAGTTGTTGACGACCAAGGCGTCGAGAGAGCTTCGCGGTTTCCAAATTTGCGTATGGCACAATTCAATAGCGCGTGCGCAAACAACCACGAAGCGATGAACGGCGCGAACTGCGCAAACTGGAAAAATGCAATGGATAAAGAAATGTCATCATTGCGCGAAAACGCGACGTGGGACCTGGTTCGTCCCCCAAAAGGAGTAAAAGTTTTACCGAATCGTTGGGTTTTCCGGCGAAAACCCGCCATCGGTGATCGAAAAGAACGCTTTAAAGCAAGGCTCGTCGTCAAGGGCTTCTCGCAGAGACCAGGTATCGATTACGAGGAGACATTTAGCCCGGTGGTAAAATTCGGATCGATCCGAACGATTCTCGCAGTAGCAGCCACGTCGAAAATGCAACTTATGCAATTCGACGTAAAGACAGCTTATCTCAACGGCGACCTAGCCGAAGAGATATACATGGAGCAGCCAAAGGGGTATGAAGACGCATCCGGAAATATCTGCAGGCTACGAAAAGCACTGTATGGATTAAAACAATCAGCAAGATGCTGGAACAAAAAATTCGTCGACTGTTTGAAGAAATTTAATTTAATCGCGACGTCGGAAGATCCGTGCGTGTTCGTTTCACACGATGACAGCGAAATTTTGATACTCGCGATTTACATAGACGACGGTTTAATCGCTTCGGTTAATTCAAGTAAAATTACGAAGTTGTTGCAGCACTTATCGGCGGCGATACGGATAATCGCATCACCTCTGAGTACCTTTCTGGGAATGGAAATCGAGCGCTACGACGACGGATCGATTTTTGTCAATCAAGAGACGTACGCTCGGAGAGTCCTGGATCGCTTTCGAATGGACGACGCGAACTCCGTCGCGATTCCGGCCGATCAGCATACCAACCTGAGCTTGGAGGACCCAAGCCTCGACGGTGGAGTCGTCAATGTTCCCTACAAGGAAGCGGTGGGGAGCTTGCTGTTTTTGTCGACTGTCACGAGGCCGGACATCGCGTACTCAGTCAGCACAGTGAGCCAGTACGCCGAAGCACCAAGAAAACTGCACTGGAACGCGATTAAACGAATCTTAAAATATTTAAAGGGTACGGTGACCCATGGCATTTGGTTCCCGGGAGAACACGTTAAAATGCGAATAAACGCTTATAGCGACGCGGATTTCGCCGGAGATAGACGAACGAGAAAATCAACGAGTGGATTTATAGTGAAAGTGGCGGATGCCACAGTCGTGTGGGGTTCGCAAAAACAAAAGACGGTTGCGTTGTCCACTATGGAATCTGAATATATCGCGGCAAGTCAGACGAGTAAAGAGTTGATCTGGTCAGATAGACTACTTAAAACACTAGTCAGGAGCAATGTGGAAGTTCCAATAATTCATATTGATAACCAAAGTGCGATAAATTTCATTAAAAACCCACAGATATCTCGAAACTCGAAACACATTGAAGTGCGATATCATTTTGTAAAGGATCATCACGAGCGCAAGGACTTTGAAATCGTATATGTAAATACTCATGAGCAAATAGCCGACATTCTGACAAAACCACTCAGTAAGCAACGATTCGAGTATCTCCGACCAAAGATAAACGTAATCAGTAAAAAGGAAGCTAAGGCTATGTCATCCCAAAGTAGGTGTGTTGGAAAAATAGACTTAAACCAGTTGGGCTGACATGCCGGTAGAGCGCGCTACGTCCGCGCGGTCGAAAATAAAACGCGAGGGTACATCTATGTACAAGCTTTTCCCTTGACGGGAAGTTTCGTCTTTGACTCAATGTACTCTCTTCCGATTTATCGAAGCGTTGACACCTGTAAAATAAAGCCGTCCAATACACGTTTATATAGTCCCGGAATATCCTTTTCTACAACCTGCCATCCTGCTTAAAACACATAAAACAACAGATTCTTCCCACCTTTTTGCATAAAACTAAGAAATGGGAAACGAGAAATTTTAACCAATGAGATACAAAGAAAATTTGCCCTTTCCCACCCTTACCACTAGCTTCGTAGTTTAAAAGCGAAACGCGTCTTAGAGAATAAGAAGGTGGGAGACGGTGTTTTCAACCAATTATAAATAAGGAAAACTACCCTCTCCAACCTTGTTCAATATTTTGTGTGGTCCCGAAATTGTATAAAAGGGCCACACACGCGTCTTTTAACCAGTTATTGTTCAACCTCCGACGTCTCGACATCACTAAAATCATTTCGGGCCCAGTCCCAACTAATAAATATTTTTCAAGTACAATTCGAAGAAAAAGGACTCTAACTTTTGTAAGTTTCCTCTCAATCCTCTTTCCAACTACCAAATTACCCCTTGTGAGTAACGCGTACCCACGCGGACTCACATCCTTCCAACTCCGAGAGTAACGCGTACCCACGCGGACTCTCATCTCCTTAACCCGAAGGTAACGCGTACCCACGCGGACCTTCATAAAATCCAAATCCGAGAGTAACGCGTACCCACGCGGACTGTCATCCTAAATCACGGGAGTAACGCGTACCCACGTGGACTCCCATTCTTTTACTAATTAAATTAACATTAGTTTTAGATATAAAGGTAACGCGTACCCACGCGGACCTTTATCACACACACTAACCCACACATACATTTTATATTTCTCTCTCAATAAATATTTTAATACATTTTAATAAAAATAACACTTTATCAAATCGTCAGCCCGTATCCCTGACCAATTAGCATTTGCTAAGGTCAAAAACAGGGCAATTCTAAGATATTGTTACCCCAGACGTAACATACCTTTCTTTTTGGTGACAGCGGTGGGATACAAAGACGATTTGATTCTAAGTCATGTCAGTTGACCACACCCCAATCAAAAAAGTAAATATTTCAACAAACCCTCTTATTCCTAGTCAAAACGTTATACCTCCATCCGCCGAAATGCCTGTGGGAGCATCGCAGATTGTATCCCTTAAGGATGCAATCAAAGTGGTATCCGAATTCGACGGATACAATATTCCCGTTTTTGAATTTATCGATAGTTGCGAGGAAGCATTAAGTATGCTTCCCGCAAACGTGGAAGCAAATTTCGTAAAATTAATTAGGACCGCGATAACGGGCGAAGCAAAAAGATCCATTCAGGGAGTGAAATTCGAGAATTTAAAGACTTTAGCCGCGTATTTAAAAGATTTATACGCCCCCGCGAGAACAGTTAATCAGGTACGACGAGAATTAGGGACGTTAGTACAGCTAGAAAATGAAGATATTATAAAATATATAAATCGCGTGCGCGAAATCGGAAATCATATTATCGAAGCCTTTAAAAGTAACAATAACGGGGAAATAAACGACGAAAATAAAAATTCTGTCGAAAAAGAGTGCGTAGAAAGTTTTCTCGACGGCCTTAGGCCAGATATACAAATACGAATGGAGAAGATGTACGCTACGCTAACGGACGCCGGTAAGGACGCAATTAAAATCGACAGAAAACAGACGACTACGAACGAACTACGCAACCCCAAACCTACAAGTAAATCTACACCTCGGCGAGACGTAGGGACGGTTCAGACAAGCGCCATAAATTGTCAAATTTGTAAACGCGCGGGTCATACGGCCGACCTATGTTGGTTCAGGAACCAAGGCGCCGGGCCTCCTCGAGATAAGGACACTCGACCCGCTCGAGGAGCGGATAAGCCGTTAGTAAACAGGAATAATATCACCCAACCCCAGAAAACTTGCCGTTACTGTAAAAAGGACGGACATATTATCGATGAATGTAGGAAGAGGGATTATAATAATAAACAGCGAGCTCAGGGAAACTCCAACGGTCTCTCGAAGAACGGGGTTCATCGGGAGACCCCAAATACATACAAAGAAACCCCTCGTACAACATTCGTGATATCAACACAAAACGAGTCCGAGTAGCGTACGTGAATTTGAGACAACGCTGCCGACCCCCGACAATACAGATAGAGTCATCAGTTGTGAATTCTCCCGTAGAATTAATGGTCGATTCTGGTTCTGAACCCAATCTCGTGAAAAAGGCTTACGTGAAATCGGAATCTCATATAGATAAGTGGGATATCTTAGAATTGCACGGAATAACGGCGACACTCGTAGAAACCTTAGGGTCCTTCTCGGTAGACATCTTAGGAAGTCCAGCCGTTTTCCATATAGTTGCAAACGATTTTCCGATCGAACAAGCTGGGATATTGGGTAATGATTTTTTCCAGAGATATAAGGCCACAATTGATTTCAAAGAACACTGTCTATATTGGAAGGACAATAAAATCCGATTCTCGAGTCCGGAGGTAGTAACCATTCCTGCGCGCTCAATTTCAACTTTTTATGTGAGAGTAAAAAACACTGAAATTACAGAAGGCTATTTACCCAAACTAGAGGTCGGAGAAAATATTTATTTCGGTAAAGCGTTAGTCACAAATATTCAAGGTGTCGCGTACACCAAAGTCTACAACACGAGAGAAGAAGATATCGATATCGAAGTTCCTACTCTCACTCTTCAAGAATTTGAAGAGAATACAAAATCTACAAAATCTACTAAATCAATTAAATCAATTAAATCTACTAAATCCACTAAATCTACTAAATCTACTAAATCTACTAAATCTACTAAATCTACTAAATCTACTAAATCTACTAAATCTACTAAATCTACTAAATCTACTAAATCTACTAAATCTACAAATCCAACAAACTCGACGAACTCGTCAAAATCTTTCAAATCGAACACGCTCTGCTTGGCAATCGCAAGAAATACGAACCAAGACAACCGTGTAGAAAAAATAAAATCGCTGCTCCGTCTCGAACACTTAAATTCCGAAGAAAGAGCAAGCGTAAATGAATTATTAGAAGAAAGCGTAGAACAATTTCATATTCCGGGTGAAAAATTGGGAGCTACTTCAAAATTAGAACACCCAATTTGCACAACCGATGAGCATCCCATCAACACCCGACAATATCGATATCCTCCTATACATAAAGACGAAATCACGCGACAAGTACAGGAACTTTATGACGGAGGCATAATAAAAACTTCACAATCCCCATACAACAGTCCCGTATGGATTGTTCCCAAAAAACCGGACTCCAAAGGTAATAAGCGTTGGAGAATGATTTTAGATTTTCGAGATCTCAATGAAAAAACGATAGGTGATTCATACCCTTTACCAAATATAACGGATATATGGGACCAACTCGGGGGAGCAAAGTACTTCTCAGTATTCGATCTTGCATCTGGTTTGCATCAAATTAAAGTAAAATCAGAAGATTCACATAAAACAGCTTTTTCAACACCTTTCGGGCATTATGAGTTTTCTCGAATGCCTTTCGGGTTGAAAAACGCCCCAGCAACATTTCAGAGATTGATGGACCGAGTCTTGAGCGGTCTTCAAGGTATCGAATTATTTGTTTACCTTGGCGACATTGTTATCTACGCATCCTCGCTAGAGGAGCACAAAATAAAATATAGAAAATTGACAACTCGACTCGCCGATGCAAATTTAAAATTACAACCAGATAAGTGCGAGTTTCTGCGGAAAGAAGTAACTTATTTGGGACATTTAATTACAGAAAACGGTATCAAACCCGACCCCAAAAATATCGCTGCAGTGAGAGGGTACCCTGCCCCTCGCAACGTCAAAGGGGTGAGACAATTTTTAGGGTTGACCGGTTATTACCGGCGGTTCGTAAAAGGATACTCAAAAATCGCTAAACCAATAACAAATCTTCTAAAAAAGGATACAGTTTTTTTATGGGGTGTAAAAGAAAAAAATGCATTCGAAGAATTGAAGGAAATCCTATGCAAGGAACCAATACTGAGACACCCTGATTTTACAAAACCTTTTATAATTACTACTGACGCATCAGGTTATGCAATCGGAGGCATATTATCTCAGGGCGAAATAGGTAAAGATTTACCAATCTCTTATGTTTCACATACTCTTAACACTGCCGAGAAAAATTACGAAGTTTATGAAAAAGAAGCTCTCGCGATAGTTTATGCTGTAAAACAATTCCACCCATACGTATACGGGAGGAAATTTACGATCGTCACGGATCATAAACCGCTTATTTGGTTCAAAAATTCGAAAGATCCGACATCTCGAGTCACTAAATGGAGATTTAAACTTGGGGACCATGATTACGATATTATCTATAACGCTGGGAAATCGAATGTCAATGCAGACGCTCTGTCTCGCAACCCAGTCGAACAACAACACGTGAAGGTAGTAAAAAACAGTAAAAATCCGGCAAACGCGGTTACGGTAGAAGCAATGATTCACGAAGAGCCAAAATCAAAAGAAACTGAATTTACGGTAAGAAAGAGTACGCGAAATAAAAAGGGACCCCAGAGATTAAGGGACGAATGGGACGCTCAGGTAGATAGCCCCGTAAAATCGAAAAGGGATAAAAATACAAAAACCCATAGCAAACATACCGAAAAAACGACACAAGCGATTCTCGACGAAATTCATAACCAATCAAGCGATTCAGAAACAACAAACGAAGATAGCGAAACGGAAGAAATTAGGAAACATAACGAAGATAGAGTATTGGAAACAATAGATGAACATAATGAAATAGGAAAATTACGATATCCACGGAATATACTCGAATCTAAAGACCAGCTATTTATGAGGAGAGGCAATTATGCATATTTCGTGGATCGTAACGGTGAACCGTGCGACCTACGACAATCTGAAATTAGTAAAAACTATCAGTTACCGAAATTCGAAAATATCGAACCGGGAGTAGCCCAAGCAAAAGAGTTTAAAAATAAATTTCATATTGCATTACCGTTACGACAATTTAGCGAAGATCTCACGGATGTAATATCAGACATAAAAAATTCATTTCGTAGTCTTAAAGAATTAGCAACCGAATTGGGTTTAAAATCCATTAGCATCGCTAAGACAAACGAAATAGAAACAATAGAATGGTCATTAATCAGAAAAATCTTGTGCGAAATTAGCGAAACTTGGAACACAAAAATAATTATATGTACAGGAGCAATCCAATATGTAGAATCAACAAAACGTAAAGAAATTATTCAGGAAATGCATTCATCCGCACTCGGTGGCCATAAAGGAGTATCGAAAACATACAGTAGAATCAGACAACGTTATTTCTGGGAGAATATGAAATTAGATATACAACAATTCATAAGAAACTGTCTCGGTTGTCAGTTAAAAAAATTAGTCCGCGTGAAAAACCGAAATCCGATGGTAATAACCGATACACCGAGAACGGCGTTTGATAAAATCGCCATGGATATCGTGGGTCCTCTCGCGCGAACGAAAAATGATAACGAGTACATATTAACAATTCAAGACCAATTAACAAAATATTCATTAGCAATTCCATTACCGAACGCAACAGCAGTAACAATAAGCATTGCTTTCGTAAAACGATTTATTTGCATTTTTGGAGCACCAAGATCTGTTCTAACAGATCAAGGTAGCAATTTTCTCAGCAAAGTACTAAAAAATTTAGCGAAACAATTCAGAATTAAACAATTCAAAACCACGGAATTTTATCCTCAATCCAACGGTTCCATTGAAAGATCCCATCACGTCCTAGGAGAATATTTAAAACAATTTACAAATCAAGATCAAGAGTGGAACGAGTGGTTGGAACTTGCAACCTTCTCATATAATACAAGCACGCATGAAGGCACTAGACACACACCATTCGAACTAGTATTCGGAAAGTTAGCAAGGCTCCCATCCAGCGATCCACCTCTAAACGATCATGAAATTACTTACGACGATTATCTCACGAATTTAGTAACCCGATTGCACGAGTTTCAGAGTTTAGCCAGAGATCATTTAATCGATGCTAAAGTAAAATCAAAAGGGTTCTATGATCGGAAAATAAAGCCCCAAACGTTAAAGACTGGTGATTTTGTTTTTCTTCAGAAAGGGCCTAAACCGGGAAAATTAGAAGACCACTACACTGGTCCTCATGAAGTTTTAGAGACAAACCCAAAAGGGAATATCAAAATTCAAACAAAAAATAAAACTCGAGTCGTGAATATAAATAGGCTACGCCTCTCATATATCACACCACTAGCTCCGACCAATGATTAATCTCTTTCATTTCAGCAAAAAAAAAAAAGGGAAAAGAAAAGGAAGGAGTTCAAACCAGGGGTTTTTCCACCAACTAAATAAATAAATAATTTTAGAAAAAAAAGAATAAAACTATATATCGAGATACATAGACATATATATATATTTATATATATGGGGAAAGCCCGCTCAATTCGAACGGGTCAAAACCCTCACCCCTTCAGAAATGGTTGGCAATTTTTTATTTAGTTTCGAGTAACCCAAAAACATCTCTTGATTTTTTTAGAAATTTTCCCACCGCCCCCTCCCCCTTAGAAAAATTAAAAGAATGGAAAATAAGAGAAATCAGACTGAGCGATATTTTTAAAATCGATGAATTTTTTTTCATGTATTCTGTGCTCGAAAAAATCAAGTTTCTATATATATTCAGCATGGGATCTTTTTTGCTTATATTTGATTTTTTAATTTTTATTTTTCGAAACTAGGAAAATTCCGACAAACATTAAAAATAATAATTTTGGTTTTTGCTTTTAAATCAATCAAAAATAAATCATTCTCGTGAAAAATTCGATATCTTGATTTTTTCGGCTTTAATATCGATTTATTTTATTTAGACATGGTTCTTGCATTTCCTCCAACCTGAACCTGGGTGAAAAAGGCAGAGCGATATTTTTAAAATCGATGAATTTTTTTGCATGTATTCTGTGCTCGAAAAAATCAATATTTCATATGAATTTAGAGTGGGATCTTTTTTGCTTTTATTTAAAAAAAATTTTTTTTTTTTCGGAACTATAAAAATTCCGACAAACATTAAGATTAATAATTTTAGTTTTTTTTCAAAAATCGATAAAAAATAAATCATTCCTATGAAAAAATCGATATCTTGATTTTTTCGGCTTGAATATCGATTTATTTTATTTGGACTTGTTTTTTGCATTTCCTCCAGTCTTTGAATTTTTTGAAGCCCCTTAGATACATCCTATCCTCTTACTGCACCTCCCTAACGTTCATATTACATTTTTTTAGGGACCTGGGGTTAGTTGCCAAATTATGGAACGAAAAAAAGGATGCTAAAAACAAAATTTTCATACAAACCCGGGTGAAAAAGGCAGAGCGATATTTTTAAAATCGATGCATTTTTTTTCATGTATTCTGTGTCTGAAAAAATCAATATTCTATATAAATTTAGAATGGGATCTTTTTTGCTTATATTTTATTTTTAATTATTAATTTTTGAAAACTATGAAAATTTTGACAAACTTAGAAAATGGAAATTTTAGTTTTCTTTTCGAAAATCAATTAAAAATAAATCATTCTTATGAAAAAATCGATATCTTGATTTTTCGACTTGAATATCGACTTTTAATAATTCATTCACTTTTTGTTTTGTTTTTCGTTAAGTTGGAGTCTCACAAGGCTTTTGATTGGGAGTTTACACAAGGTATATTAAGCACAGAATACATGAAAAATAATTCATCGATTTTAAAAATATCGCTCTGCCTTTTTCACCCGGGTTTGTATGAAAATTTTGTTTTTAGCATCCTTTTTTTCGTTTCATAAATTTGCAGCTAACCCCAGGTCCCTAAAAAAACGTAATATGAACACTGGGGAGGTGCAGTAAGAGGATAGGATGTATCCAAGGGGCTGTGAAAAATTCAAAGACTGGAGGAAATGCAAAAACCAAGTCCAAATAAAATGAATCGATATTCGAGCCGAAAAAATCAAGATATCGATTTTTTCATAAGAATGATTTATTTTTAATTGATTTTCGAAAAGAAAACTAAAATTTCCATTTTTTAAGTTTGTCAAAATTTTCATAGTTTTCAAAAATTAATAATTAAAAATAAAATATAAGCAAAAAAGATCCCATTCTAAATTTATATAGAATATTGATTTTTTCAAGCACAGAATACATGAAAAAAAATGCATCGATTTCAAAAATATCGCTCTGCCTTTTTCACCCGGGTTTGTATGAAAATTTTGTTTTTAGCATCCTTTTTTTCGTTCCATAATTTGGCAACTAACCCCAGGTCCCTAAAAAAATGTAATATGAACGTTAGGGAGGTGCAGTAAGAGGATAGGATGTATCTAAGGGGCTTCAAAAAATTCAAAGACTGGAGGAAATGCAAAAAACAAGTCCAAATAAAATAAATCGATATTCAAGCCGAAAAAATCAAGATATCGATTTTTTCATAGGAATGATTTATTTTTTATCGATTTTTGAAAAAAAATTAAAATTATTAATCTTAATGTTTGTCGGAATTTTTATAGTTCCGAAAAAAAAAACATTTTTTTAAAAATAAAAGCAAAAAAAATCCCACTCTAAATTCATAGGAAATATTGATTTTTTCAAGCACAGAATACATGCAAAAAAATTCATCGATTTTAAAAATATCGCTCTGCCTTTTTCACCCAGGTTCAGGTTGGAGGAAATGCAAGAACCATGACTAAATAAAATAAATTGATATTAAAGCCGAAAAAATCAAGATATCGAATTTTTCACGAGAATGATTTATTTTTGATTGATTTAAAAGCAAAAACCGAAATTATTATTTTTAATGTTTGTCGGAATTTTCCTAGTTTCGAAAAATAAAAATTAAAAAATCAAATATAAGCAAAAAAGATCCCATGCTGAATATATATAGAAACTTGATTTTTTCGAGCACAGAATACATGAAAAAAAATTCATCGATTTTAAAAATATCGCTCAGTCTGATTTCTCTTATTTTCCATTCTTTTATTTTTTCTAAGGGGGAGGGGGCGGTGGGAAAATTTCCAAAAAAATCAAGAGATGTTTTTGGGTTACCCGAAACTGAATAAAAAATGGCCAACCATTTCTGAAGGGGTGAGGGTTTTGACCCGTTCGAATTGAGCGGGCTTTCCCCATATACATTCGTACCTAAAAACAAAAATAAATAAATAAATAATAATAATAAGAATATCGTAAAATCTACTATAAAAAATTATTACACATAAAAAAAATTTATACAAAAAATTCTTTCTTTCTCGCTTAAAATGATGATCAAGGATATGTTACTCCTGTCATTATTGCTATGTGCAATAGTCGAAACGACGGCGATAATTGGGTACGATTGTGGCTCATCGAATTTAAATATAACTACGCTATCATTACTCGACGTGGGCGAATGTAATATACCTGTTCCAGAAGTAATCGCAGACCCCGTGCATATAAAACTGTTACAATTGAATCAGTTTACAAGTAATCGAGTCATACAATGCACAGTCGAAATTCATCGAATCATTTATTATTGCGGAATGAATTCCCATATTTCAATTGTGGCACACGGGCAGCTAGAATATTTGTCAGAGATTTCACGCGACGCATGCCAACAATTACATGTTTCAGGAGATTATAGAATTGGCAATGCTTTCATCACCGGTATACGCAAAAACGAAACGGCAACCCGTAGCATAACCCTAGCGGGATCAGTAGGTAATGATGGAACATGCCATGGATCTCAGTTTTCCGATCCATATGGAAGCTGGGACGAGGTAGTAGTACAAGCAACTGTCAAAATCACGTTAATGCAATACGAAGCATCTGTACAGCTAGATACCGATCGAATTAATCTTAAATCCGGAACGACGTGCCAATTAACGGGTCAACAGTGCATTGATAATGAAGGTGGACACACTTTTTGGAACACCTTACCTAAAGATAATTGCAAGTTTGATCGATACGATGTTTTATATGAGGGTTTAGCAAATACAGTAAAAGATTCAAGCAATACATACCCTCAGACGATATACACGTTGTCAACTCAAGACACGACTTTTGCTTTAACGAAGAAATCAGAACAAATGCTCTGTGGCTATACGTTAATACGCACAGAACATCCGAAATTACTAATTTTTAAAATAAAGCATGGAGCAACATTCGCAAAAACGAGACCTATAGCGGTAGAAAATTTAGACATATTTACTTATATGAATTCGAAATTTGTTTTTGTCGAGAAGCATATTCGAACTCAAATCAATCAATTGTATCTCGACGTTTTAACCCAACGATGCAACCTCGAACAGCAAGTGTTGAAAAACGCACTAATCACCGCAACACAATCACCGGACGAGTTCGCCTATCATCTCATGAAGGGACCAGGGTACATGGCAGTCGTCGCGGGCGAAGTAGTACATCTTGTGAAGTGCATTCCTGTAGAAGTAAAAATAAGGAGGACAGAGTCCTGCTATCATCAGCTTCCAGTATCCCGAGGAAACAACAGTCTGTTCATATCTCCTCGGACCCATATCATCATGCAGACAGGAGTCGAAATAACGTGTGACGCCTTACTGCCAACGCAGTATCTTCTGGCTGACTCGTGGTACAAGCTCCTTCCAGGACCAATACAGAGTCTGCCTCCAACAATCATAAAGCCAATGACCAAACCTACATGGAGCTACCTGAACCCATCATCACTAGCAACCAGCGGCATATATTCGAAGGAAGATCTCGACAAACTCAGGGATCACATCATGTTTCCAGTCGAGAAGCCCGCAGTTCTGAACACCATCGCACGAGGGATCACGGGTCAACCGATCCAGACGCAAGGCTTGGCTTTCTCAAACTTGCTGGGTGCGGACGGACTCCAGAGCCTCGCAGACTCCATGTGGAACAAAACATATGGACGATTCGTCTCTTTCGGAACTGCAAGTGCTGGTATCATCGGGATCTTTATAATAATCCGTGTGATTAAACTCGTCATAGACACCCTCATCCATGGTTATGCTTTGCATACCGTTTACGGTTGGTCTCTGGTTTTACTTGGAGCTATCTGGGATTCAGTCACACATCTCCTGCTGCATCTTAAACGTAATCTCGATACAAACCCAAATCAGAGGGAAGACATCGCAGAACAGCAGGAATTGACAGAAATTCACATACCAACTACCCGCGACATTGCCCCACCTGCACCGGACCATCCCATGGGCGCCTTCTCGTTGAAAGGCTAATGGACCAACGAAACCACCACTGAAGAAAGAAGAAGGCGGGTCAACGATCGAGATACTCAAATTGATCGATATCCTGCGCCAAATATTTTAACTTCTTCGACTATTCTCTTTTTAATATGCAATATTAATCTTCTACCAAGTTAAATTAATACCTAAATAAAAAATAAATAAAAAAAAATGTATAAAAAAAAAATAATAATAATAAAAACACAAATAAATAAAATTATTCATAGAAATATACACATATAATATCAAATAGCTATAAAATAATTGTTATACGAACTAGTTTAGGACACCTCCTCGAATTAAAGAATTTGAATTGTATCGAATCCCTAATGTAAAATAACAAAGACTCCGTATTCTTTCTTTTTCCCTCAAACTTTAAATGTCGTTTTTAATCTTCTAACCCGACATTTAATCTCAGCAGGGAGGTGTTACGTCCCCGTAACGCCACTACACAGACGCCTGAAGGGCTGCAACCCTCAAAACACAGGCGCGAGTGTATGGCCTTCTTCAAGGGGCATACAAAGATATAAGGGAGGGGACTCTTGGGCCTTCAGCTCGAAAAGATAAGATTCTTCCCACCTTTTTGCATAAAACTAAGAAGTGGGAAACGGGAAATTTTAACCAATGAGATACAAAGAAAATTTGCCCTTTCCCACCCTTACCACTAGCTTCGTAGTTTAAAAGCGAAACGCGTCTTAGAGAATAAGAAGGTGGGAGACGGTGTTTTCAACCAATTATAAATAAGGAAAACTACCCTCTCCAACCTTGTTCAATATTTTGTGTGGTCCCGAAATTGTATAAAAGGGCCACACACGCGTCTTTTAACCAGTTATTGTTCAACCTCCGACGTCTCGACATCACTAAAATCATTTCGGGCCCAGTCCCAACTAATAAATATTTTTCAAGTACAATTCGAAGAAAAAGGACTCTAACTTTTGTAAGTTTCCTCTCAATCCTCTTTCCAACTACCAAATTACCCCTTGTGAGTAACGCGTACCCACGCGGACTCACATCCTTCCAACTCCGAGAGTAACGCGTACCCACGCGGACTCTCATCTCCTTAACCCGAAGGTAACGCGTACCCACGCGGACCTTCATAAAATCCAAATCCGAGAGTAACGCGTACCCACGCGGACTCTCATCCTAAATCACGGGAGTAACGCGTACCCACGTGGACTCCCATTCTTTTACTAATTAAATTAACATTAGTTTTAGATATAAAGGTAACGCGTACCCACGCGGACCTTTATCACACACACTAACCCACACATACATTTTATATTTCTCTCTCAATAAATATTTTAATACATTTTAATAAAAATAACACTTTATCAAATCGTCAGCCCGTATCCCTGACCAATTAGCATTTGCTAAGGTCAAAAACAGGGCAATTCTAAGAAATTGTTACCCCAGACGTAACACATGTGAGCATATACATGGACGTACGTTCACTCTCGTACACATTCACACACGTTCTCTCTCGCTCCAGAGCAAGCGCTGATAGCGCTGTCTCTCTCGCATTCGGCGATGTCGTCAAGAACATCGTAGCTGGTCCGGCTACATCTATATTGCACTATCGCCGAAGGCCGAAGGTTCCCGAACGACCGTCGGGTCCCGCTTCGGGCATTCACACGTAGTCATGCACAGAACGGTTTATCTTGCCACCGAGTTTTACAACCCCCCCCCCCCCCCCCCCCTCCTTATTGATGGTGGTTTTTTTAGAAAAACTCCCGAACCTCCGAAACAAGAAAAACTTTTTTTTTTAACCCCCTGCCGTGCCATTTAGCTCGACGAAAATCGGGCCCAAGTGTTACGCGTCAACGCGTGGTAAACAAATCAGACTGATGCGCGATGTTTATGTTTAATCCGACTATCTGTGAACGACCTCGGCTCGTGCTGTTTACGTTTGGCCCGACGATCTATTCACGAGCCTGGCTCGTTATATTCATGTTTGGCCCAACATTTTCATCACGAGTCAGACTCGTTAAAGCACGGCAAGAGGTTAATTTCGAAAATACGTAAAAAAATATATTTTCGATAACATTTTCTGACCACCCCTACCTCATTCTTCATGTAGAGAACCAAACAAACATTTTCGAAAAAGAAAAATTTTTAAAAACTGTAGAATTCGGAAAAGCCGTGAAAGTAAATAATTACCACAAAAAATGTATTTTCGATCTCACATTTTTTTAATTTAATAAAACCTAGAAATAGTCGAATACGGAAATTCGTTGGACAAACGAAAAATGTTCCAGGACCGTGTTACTTCAACCGTTGGGTCACGAGATATTAACTTTCAAAGATATGTTGTGTCCCCCGGATGACCCGTGTCTCCTCGAATCTTCAGATTACGGGTCAGGAGGGATAAGTCGGGATCTCTTGCCACAAATAAGTATTAACTCATAAAATACAGACACGCTTTGGATTTATTATGGTTTTTGGGTTTTTTACACAGCAGATGTTATTCTCGATGACTCGGACTAACACTTTATTATCGCGGTGCGACGTATCACGTTTACCGCGCCGCGGGTTTCTATTAGATATTTCTATTCGCGCTTGTTACAAAGTATCGACGAGGAAATTCTATCGCGGCACGGGAGTCTGATGATCAGAGGACCGTTCGACTTGATCTTTCGTTCAAGACTGACTTTTCGATGGCGAGCTTTCGGTTCTTCGAGGCTCGTTGTCGAAAAGCTGATTCTACAATTTTGTGGTCTGACCGTTGCCAGCCAATCGAATGATTCTTTGTCAGCACGGTCTTTCGAAAAGGATTCAATTGTTGTAACGGAAATCCGTATTTCCGTTACTTCGCGTAAGCGGTTTCGTTTTATTTTGTTCCTTATAATTTCAATATTTAGCTGTCTGCAAAGGAAGTATTCGATCGTGAGAAACAATTATCGTGAGAAACGTATAATTGTTTCGAGAATTTATTGTTTATATAAATCTATAATGACAAAAATATACTTGAAAATTGCGGGGCACAACATCCCTCCCCCCTGAAAAGTAAAAATTTGGAACATGCAATGGACACAATTTTTACTTCTAATACAATTTTTTATGTGTCCAGGGGATTTTCGGTTTTTTGTTTAAGGGCATCGGTATACGCCTTTGCGCGACGGTAGTACTGGTCAAGCCGGCGTGCTGCCTCGTGATTATCGGGTTGGGTTCTGTGTCGCTCCTCTTCGCGGGGAGCGGCTGTTCCTAAATTGATTTCGACTGTCGCAGCTGAAGGCTGCGGTGTCGCTTTCTTTCTACGGGTTATACGATATGCGGCGTAGCTGACCAGCGCTATCGCCGCGATTGCAAGTAGGGTTGTGGTACTGATCGTGAAAATACTGTGGAATTTATTGCGCTTTTCTTCTTGTAGCCGTTTTCGGATATCTCGGACTCGTTGTCCGAGCTCGCGTAGCTTTGCGGGGTTCCGGATGACTGGTTGTATCATCGCCGGTTCCCCGTCCTTCTTTGGGAGGGTGACTACCCTTTCCTCATCCTCCGAGAAGGTGAGGTTGCTGGAGGGCAAATAGTCTTCCTTGACCATTTGCACGTATCGTCGTCCTGTTGCGACACTGAAACCTCGGGCAGTTACCTTACATACTCCTATCAAAGCCATTATTCCTGTCCCTACTAGATTTTCGTGTTTTGCTATACCGTTATCGCATCTTATTCCGACTGTTTCGGTTATTGGTGCTACGTACAGCCATCTACCTGGCTGTAGCATAGTTATTAAGAGGGTATGTTGTAGATTTACAGCCCTCTTTTCGCAGTGAATTTCGCTTTCCGTGCGCGATTTTGCGAATATTTGTATTTCGCACGGCGCTTTCTCGGTCAACGGGTGCACCGGTAGCGCTGCGAAACAGATATAGAGTTTTTCGTTCAGCTTGCACTTGGCAAGGTCGTCGTGTGTCATCTGTATGTAGTTCTGGTTTTCGAGGTCGACAACCACGACGTCTTCCGTGGTGTCGAGGTAGACGTACGTGTCCCCGGTGGTTCTCGTCGGGAGGGGGTACGTCTTGCTGACTCTGTACCGCCGCTGCTCGAGGAGTGGTATATCCACCACTACTACCAACGTTCCGTTGTGGTAGTAAGCCGTTTTATCGCTGTAACTGAGGAGTTGCGTCATACGGTCCCTCGTTATCGTTGTTGGGAATGAGCATCCGGTCGGTAGGTACGGGAGTGCGTCGGTGAGGTACCGTACTAGTTTGCGGGGTGGTACTACCGCGACGTCTAATCGGCCGTGTCCGATGTCGACGACAGCCCTTACGAGCTCCTGTATATCGTCGAGCAATGCTTCCACTACCACGCTTACGGCGGCTATGTTTTCCGTCAGCCGTTGCCGTCTCGTTACTTGATTTACGGCTTCGGAGTAGCTCTTTTCCAATTTATCGATCGCGTTCCTCAGGATCTTTTCGTTTGTTTCGACGTGCTTTGTTGTTTCGTTCAGCATGTCTACGGCTGCTTCTATTATTTGCAGCTGGTCTTGCGCTGCGTCCCTCAATGTTCTCTGGCTATCGCGTAAAGCGGCTAGCTGCTCATTGATTGCTTCAGCATCCTTACTATCCATGTTGCCGGAGATAAATTTTATTGCTGTGCCGAGTCCGTCGACCAGGCCTCTGCGGCTTCGGTCGTGTTGGTGGGGTCCCAGGAGGTCGAAGAGTGTCTCGATTCCGTCGGAAATTTTCCCCACCATCGGGACGACAGCTTCGGCTACGACGGCGCACAAATAATTTTCTCCGGTCCTAGCGTTGCACGTCTCAGTGATCGCGCTTAGGTAATTTTTTACGTCTTCCCCACGTTTGGCTAGTGGGGCCACGTTAAGAGCGATAGCTAATCGCCAAGTAGCTTTCGCCGCTGCGAGGCTCCCCATTTCTTCGTAGTAAATTCCGGGGCGGCTCTTGAACGTCGTGATTACGTAATCCGGCGGTGTATCGCTGCCGCACGTGATGCCGAGTGCGAGTAGGACGAACCTGCAACGGAGAGCGATGTTAGAGCGCTTTGTGGCTGCTGGGCGAGAGTTCTTGGATTCCCCTCCCCCCGGTATCGGGGTTTGGATGGGTCTCTGTGACGGGTTGAACCTTATTCTAAATTATTATATATATATATATATATATTTTTTTTTTTTTTTTTTTTTTTTTTTCTAATGCTCTACCGCGAGCTTCAGCCGGTTAGTATGCGCCTTTAATGTTTTCCTTCCTTTTTGTATTTCGTACGTAACCGGTGTGGGCTGTCCTATTATTAGATAAGGACCTGTCCACTTTGGTGTTAACTTTGCCGACCTTCCGCGTCGGATTGTTTCGTCGTTTAGGAGTACGCGGTCTCCGACGTGGAGCTCTGTCGGCTTCGCTCCCTTGTCGTAGGAGAGCTTCGTTTTTTCTTTTCCGCTTCGTAGTCGTTCTCTCGCTATAGTCCATGCAGCTCTCAGCCTCTCGCGCAGTTCGCTCGCGTAGTCATCGTATGTGTAGGTGCTACGCGGCTCTTGTTTCACCGCGGTCGGTAGCTCGGCTTCACGGCCGAACACCAGCTCGTGCGGTGATAAGCCGGTCGCGGTGTGAGGGGTGGTGTTGTACGTAAACATCGCGTACGGGAGCCACTCATCCCAGTCACTCTGGTCTTCGTTGATGAAATGACGAAGATATTCTGCGAGTGTGCGATGCGACCGCTCCAATGCCCCATTGCTTTCGGGATGGTATGCAGTCGTTTGTATTTTCTTTATGTGCAACAGCCTGCACACTTCTTTGAAAATGGTACTGAGGAAATTTTTGCCCTGGTCGGAAAGAACGGTTTCTGGGGTTCCGTATCGGCATATTATTTCCTCGGTAAAAACTTTAGCGATGGTATTAGCTTCCCGATTTGGTATAGCCATAGCTGCGCTATACTTGGTAAGTGCGTCCTGGAACGTCAGGACGTATTTATTTCCCCGAGATGTTTCGGGTAAGGGACCGACTATGTCAACCGCGGTTTTCTCGAAGGATCTTTCAGGAGTGTCCGTAATTATCATCGGTGCTCGCTCCTTCCTTCGGAGCTTATTTTTTTGACATTTTAAACAGCGGGAGATATAGTCCCCCACCTCCTCTCAGATTCCGGGCCATTCGTATTTGATGCGAATCCGGGATAGAGTCCTTTTTAGTCCTTGATGACCACCTAAAGGAGCATCGTGATATTCTTTAATAATAATTTTCCGTTCGTCGGGGCTGGGACAGGTTACGCTGTTGTGGACGCTGCGCTTGTCTTTAATACAGCTGTCCTCGTCGCTACTGTGTTCCGTCTCCGTATCACTGTCCTCCCCGCTCTCCGCTTCCTCAGTCACGGGTAGCCGTCCGCTGACCGCTGCCCGGCGGCTCGAGCCGCTGGATCTCGCGCTCGCTACACCGCTGGTTTCGCTGTCGCACGGCGCGAGGCTTGCCTTCTCTCTCTTCTCGCCCGTTCCCTTCGCACGGCTGTCCGCGCTGTCCCCACTCGCGCCGCTCTCGGTTGCTATGGGGTACGGTGGATCGGTTGAGCGTGGGGCCATGCCGGGGGAGTTGCTTCTCTCTCTCTCCCGCGCAGTGTGCCCCTTCCTCTCCTTCCCTTGGCTTCTCGTCGCCGCGCATATTCTACTCAATGCGTCGGCGTTCGTGTTCTTCTTCCCCGCTTTATACTCTATATCGAACTCATGCTCGGATAATTTAATTTTCCAACGCATGAGTCGAGAGCCGGGATCCTTCACACCGAATAGCCAAGTTAAGGGTTGGTGGTCCGTTACCACCTTAAAACGTGTACCGTAAACGTAAGGCCGGAACTGTGCAATTGCCCACACGATCGCGAGCAGTTCTTTCTCGGTCGTTGTGTAATTGAGTTCGGCCTTGGACAGAGTACGGCTCGCGTAACATATCGGAAGGTCGTCCCCGACCTCCCCTTGCGATAATATCGCTCCGATGGCCTTATCTGACGCATCGGTCGTTACTACAAATGGCTTACCGAAATCCGGGTATTGGAGTATCGGTGCCGTAGTCATTGCAGTTTTTAGCTCCTCGAACGCTGCGTCTCGGACGGCAGTCCATTCGAATGCTTCGTCCTTCCGCACGAGTTCCGTTAGGGGCTTCGCAATGCTCGAAAAGTTTTTTATAAATTTCCGGTAGTAGCCGGCCAACCCAAGGAAGGATTGTATTCCCTTAACGGTGGTTGGTATTGGGAAATTTTTTACAGCCGCTATTTTTTCGGGGTCTGCTTGTACGCCCTTTTCTGAAATTATATGACCGAGGTAATGCGTTTCTTTTCGCATTAGTTGACATTTACTCGGTTGAAGGGCCAATTTCGCTTCTCGCAAGCGTTGAAAAACTTCTGCGAGGCGACTGTTGTGCTCCTGCAGGGTCTTACCGTGGATGACGATATCATCCAGGTAGACGTAGCATTTTATCCCGTCCAGTCCCGCTAGGACTGTATTCATCAGCCTTTGGAACGTCGGGGGAGCGTTTTTTAATCCGAAGGGCATTCGGTTGTATTCGAAATGCCCTTGCGGAGTCGAGAACGCGGTTTTTTCTTTATCTCTCTTGGCCATTGGAATTTGATGAAATCCCGATGCAAGATCGAGAGTAGAAAAATACTTTGCCCTTCCCAGCTGGTCCAATATTTCGCTAATATTAGGCAGTGGGTACGAGTCTCCGATGGTTGCTTCGTTTAGTTTACGAAAGTCTACCACGACTCGCATTCGTCGTTGCCCGTTGGCATCTGGTTTCTTTGCCACAGCCAGCAGTGGCGCGTTCCATTGGCTTTTGCTCGGTTGTATGATGCCATCGGACAACATTTCTTCCGTTTGTCGTTCTACTTCTTTTTTATGAGCTTCGGGAAGGCGATACGGGTGTACTTTTGTCGGTAACGTACCTTCCTTCAGGAGGATGCAGTGTTCGACTTTGTCTGTACACGGAAGCACGTCTCCCGGAAGGTGGAATATGTCCTCGAATTTTTGTACTATTTCTTCGAGCGACGATAATTCCTCGGCATTGAGGTGTGCGAGATCGAGTTCGTCTCGCAGTCGGTCGAGCCTCTCGACCCCTCTGCCCGCGCGCACCGTACCTACGCTGAGCGACTCGGTCGCGCTATCACCTAGCGGCTCGAGTTGCACTACGGGTCGTAGTACTGTGTGTGCTCGGTCGCTGGTGTTTACTATGCTAACTGCACAGCTGTTCCCTCTCGGTGGCGTTACACAGGCACCGACGAGAATTTCTTTTTCGATTTCGTATTTCTCCACGAAACCGATGGTCTTGCTCTTCGTTTTCCCGTGGACGATCGTTTCGCTCCGCGGGGGCAAAGTAACCCTCTCGGTTCCGTCTATCAGTGGCATACTGTGTCCGTATAATTTCAGTACCTCGCCACCGAGGATATCGGCATGGTGCTTCTTTATGAAATCCATACCGAGAAGCCCGTTAACGCTCAACGGTACGTCGTCCTCGACGACGTAAAACCAGTGTCGTATTGTGACCTCTGGTACTTTTAGGGTGACCTCCGCTTTGCATACCGGGTGGATAGTCCTTCCCGATACGCCCTTCAGGGTCACTTTTGTTTTTTCGATCGTCGTTTGAGGCAACAGACAGTCTCGTCTGATGACGCAGCACTGAGCCCCGGTGTCGGCTTTCAGGGTGATTATACCGCTGGCCGAACTCGGAGACTCGATGTCGAAGACGCTGCCCGACAACTCTGACGGGATTGAGACTTGCATGATTTGCATTTCCTCCTCTTCCGAGGCGTCTGATGTCGACTCTTGGTTGCTTATCGATACTAGATTGATCGATAGCGAACCCAACGTTAGCTTTGTCGACGCGTCGTCTTGCCCCGTCTTTTGTTGGTTGTTCTGGTAATTCTTCTTGTTGTTATTTTGCGACTGTTGACCGTTTCCGTTGTTTCTTTGGTTACCTTGCGGGTTGTTCTGTTGACCGTTTTGACGATTGTTCTGTTGACCTCCGTTTTTCTCGTCTGCCATTCGCTTTCGGCAATCTCTCCTCACATGGCCCTTTTTCTGACAGTAATGACACACTATGTCCACCTGGTGGAGTGTTTTGTCCTGATCCGCGACGGGAAGGCTGTTTCGTCCGGATTGCTTCGGACAATCTCTCGCGTAGTGGTCTCCATTTCCGCAATGATAACAGGTTTTGTTGCCATTGCCGTTGTTATTGTTACCGTTATTGTAGCTTCGGCGTTGGTTGCCGTTGTTGCTGTTGTTGTTATAACTACGGCGTTGGTTGGAGCCTTGCACTCCTCCGTTTCCTTTTGGTAACATCATCTCGCTGATTTCGATAGCTCCGACTACGGCTTCGTGTAGCGTCGTAAAGTTTCGAGCACGCACGATCGTTTGCACTTGGCCATGTAGTCCGTTCTCGAAATTGGCCTGTGCACTTCGTCGGGTGATGGTTTCGATCGTCCGCGCCTCACCAGGGGTTGATATTCCTTCACACAACTTTCCTATGAGGTCGACCGTCACCTGTTCTACCCTCGATGCGTACGTCGCGACACTTTCCCCCTGATTCTGCCGCAGGGAGTTGAATTCCAATTGCAGAGCTGCCAGTGACTTACGCTTTCCGTATAGCATCTTCAGCTCTGTCCTAAGTTCTTCTAGGGTTTTGATATTTTTATGTTTTAGGTCCTGCGACGGCCTGCCGGTAATATGCCCCGATACGACGAATTCTATGAAAACTTCGTGGTCTTCGTACGGGACTCGGTCGTGCGCAGTTTGGCAAGCGCGTAGAAATTGGTCTAATTCGTCAGGACCTTCTCCGGAAAATTTCGGGACCTGTTTCATTGCCATCCCGAGTTCCACGGTCCGTCGTTCGCCCGGGAATCCGGTTTGTCGGCGGTTCCACGGTCTCGACGTCCTCTCTTCCGATAGTCTTTCTTCTATTCGTTCTAATCGGTACCTTAATTCGGCGTTTTGCTCTTCAAGGACCCTAATTAATTCGTAGGGTTCGGCGTCGGCGCCCTGAAGCATCTCAGCCAAGTCGCGTCGAGCTGATCTCGACGTGTCGCGGGAGCGTCGTTGCGTGTCGACGTTCACAGCGTCGCAAAACATTCGACCCGAATCTCTACCGTCATCGTCGTTGACTCTTCGCGTTTTCGGTATTGCCCCGAGATTGGGCGCGACTGGCCGTACGGTGGTGTTCGCTGGCGGAAGACCCGGGGCCTCATCACGGAGGCGCAAGATCTCTTCGTCGATCATGTCGTCCGTGACACGACGTCGCTCCCGACGGCGCAGCTCTCGGTCAGAGTCACTCGTCTCCAGGAAATCCGTACCGCGCCTCGCATTTACCCTCAGCTGCCGAAAACTTTCCGACATCGCGGTCTGGCGAGCCTGGGGCAAGCGCCCCGTCGGTGACAGGGTGTTTAGCGCTTCGTTTGTGCGAAATGTGATGTCACCGAGCGCAGCTTGCAGCCCGGCCGCTGCCCCTACCGCTTGCCCGGGCAAGGTCGAGTCAAAGGAATGCGCGAGTCGCGGGTCATTTCTCTCGTTGTTTTCCATACTTTCTCTATTTAAAATTCTATCAGGCTTCTATTTTACGTTTACCTAATCCTCTACCTCTCGCCTGATTCGATTATTCCGCGTTTTTATTTGTTGAGAAAATTTTTTTTTTTTTTATATAATATTTTCGATCGTAAGTCAATAGAACGAAAGTGTGTTGTTTTATTAATCCTTGCTGAATTTAATTTAATTTTGTTCGAAGCGTTTGTCAGGTGCCGCGCTGCGTGGGCTTTTCTCTCTCGCGTATTATTACAACAATTGCCGCGTAAGCAGATTGTCGTTTCTGTCACGGTTAATACCAATCCGAAATATTGTATTACAAATCTTTCTTTTACTAAATCTTCGCGGACATCGGAATAAATTGTAAATTGGCTTTGATAGGTTTATATGATAAGATTAGGTACTGCCACTTACAGGTGGATGATCCCTGATGATCCATGAAACGGTCGGCCTTGATCCATTCCGCTGCGTTTCCTCGATGATCTCTGTTGATCCTTGGAACGGTCGGCTGTGGTTCCTTCCGCTGCGTTTCCTTGAGCCCCTTGGTGTCCGGTTCGTCCTTGTCCTTGACCCTCCGACGTATGCTTCTCAGGCGGCTCGATTATCTCACTACGGCAGATACTACTGCGCGGTAGGAGAACCAGGCTGTACCGCGACGACTGCGTGTCGCGTAGAGCGCTGGACTTTCGCACACGACTCTGCACCGATTGCACTATTGCGTCACAATGGTGTGGCCGCTGCACCCAGGTAAATTCTCGCGATGTGCACTTCCGGAATTTAACCCCGAGTATCGTGCAGGCACAGCTGATTCACTATCACTGCACTGCACAACCAGGTAAAATGCCTCGACAGCTTCGGTGTCGGGATTTTGACACTGGTACACCACGCGCACCGCAAACACTGTTCTGATTCGGTGCCGTGTAACCGGATAAAAATTTAACGTTCACTTTTCGGAAAATTTCTTATCGCGGTTCTAATTTATCGCGGACTATGTCGATAGTTTATATCACGTTTCCGCCTTCCAGGCGAATTCCACGACGACTGCGTGTCGGGAACTTCGACGCTGGGGATACGTCGCGAGCGTAGACCAACTCGTCGAGCTCGGGTCCGCGTGGCTGTGTGAAGCCTTCCTGTATTGAATGCGTATGGAAGGGTTCAAAAACGCACTGATTTTAGAGTTATTATGGCAGATCCCACCGCTGCCACCAATGTTGTGTCCCCCGGATGACCCGTGTCTCCTCGAATCTTCAGATTACGGGTCAGGAGGGATAAGTCGGGATCTCTTGCCACAAATAAGTATTAACTCATAAAATACAGACACGCTTTGGATTTATTATGGTTTTTGGGTTTTTTACACAGCAGATGTTATTCTCGATGACTCGGACTAACACTTTATTATCGCGGTGCGACGTATCACGTTTACCGCGCCGCGGGTTTCTATTAGATATTTCTATTCGCGCTTGTTACAAAGTATCGACGAGGAAATTCTATCGCGGCACGGGAGTCTGATGATCAGAGGACCGTTCGACTTGATCTTTCGTTCAAGACTGACTTTTCGATGGCGAGCTTTCGGTTCTTCGAGGCTCGTTGTCGAAAAGCTGATTCTACAATTTTGTGGTCTGACCGTTGCCAGCCAATCGAATGATTCTTTGTCAGCACGGTCTTTCGAAAAGGATTCAATTGTTGTAACGGAAATCCGTATTTCCGTTACTTCGCGTAAGCGGTTTCGTTTTATTTTGTTCCTTATAATTTCAATATTTAGCTGTCTGCAAAGGAAGTATTCGATCGTGAGAAACAATTATCGTGAGAAACGTATAATTGTTTCGAGAATTTATTGTTTATATAAATCTATAATGACAAAAATATACTTGAAAATTGCGGGGCACAACAGATAAAATAAAAAGATCCTAAAAGATCTTGAATGTGTCTTACAATTTTCTGTACCCGACTATTTCTAGATTTTATTCAATAAAAAAAAACGACAGTTGCACCGGGAAAAAAATCCACCATCAATCAAGATTTGAACCCGGGTCTCCTGCGTGGCGATCAGACACCATGATGATGTTGCCATCTCGAACATTAAAAGCAAATTCTTTTTTATTCAACAGACCAGTCCGGTGATTATACACTCATCAAAAAAAATTAAAGGACCACTTGAGAATAGTCGAAATTTGTCGAAATTTTAGGCATCTGTATCTCCGCGACCAATAGTCGGATTCAGATAATTCACAGCTTGTTTATTAGCTTAAATCTTTGACTTCTAGAATCAAAGGTTGAACATTTTTTATCATGCCCTGCTGCTCTGTACCAAGGGCAGAAACGAACAAAAAACGGTTGTCTCAATTTTTATGAAATTCGGGAAGGTGCGCGGCGTTCGACACATTTTTTACAGAAAATGTATTCAAAACATTTGATAGCCTTTCTATTTCTGTGCAAAATGCTTTTTTATTTATTGCTGTGCGATTTTTTTTTGGACTGCGTTATTCACTCCCAAAGCAAAAAACACATTTTTTTTCGTGCGCCCGTATCTCCTGAAATAATGATCGTACAACAATTGCTCACATATCATTGGAAAGATCAACGTATCTTCTTCAAAATGCTTGTACGGAATTTTGCAAAAAAAATTTTTTTATTCGCAGTATTTACACTTCAAAAACATACACTTCAAAAATGGCTCTCTCTCTTCGCTTCGTTATGTAGCCGCCATTGTGTAAAAAATCTCAAAATCTCAAATGTGGACCTAGCATTTCTTAGTTAATACTGTCATTAACAATCGTGCCAATTCCCGAGTTGATACGAATTTTTTTTCTGCGTGTTCGCACCTGTCAAATGTTTGACCCAATTGAGGGATAATTTTTTCGTCATTTTTATTGATAAAAAAGATCCGAAATTTTTTAAATTACTGAATCTCTGCAAAAAAATTATGCATCTTTTATGAATCAGACCATTTTTTAGATTCTTAAGGCAGGATTGAAACCATAAAAAAAACGCTATTTTCGTGAATTTTTTCTGAGAATACTATTAAAGATATCGATATGGGGTTTAAAATGTTCGAAAAATACACTCTTTACGTACATAAAAAAATTTTTTTAAATGTATTTTTTTCATTTTTTGTACACGTAAAATATGGTTAAAGCCAACGCCTCGAAAAGAAGGTACCGTTGCCGTGGTCGTGAAATCTTCCCGACAGATGGTCTGAAACAAAAAAAGCAAATAGTGTCATGTTCAGTATGTCTTTAGGAACCGACCTAACTAGAATATTTTATTTACGTGCAAAATTAACACAATGGCGGCTAAAATACGAAAAAAAATGCGTTTTTTGGGTCTTTTTTTGCAATAAAAAAATAGTTCCATCCAAAATTTTAAGTTGATTGTAGTTAGGTCGGTCGGTACAAACATATAGAATATGTGTTCCAAATTTCATAAGGATCGGTTCAGTACTTTTTGAGTTATCACGACCACGGTACTTAAAAATGTCGTTTCGAGAAAAACGCGTTTAAAGTTTTGGTGAGTGACAAATCGTAGAAAAAATTATCTTACCCTCCATCAGCGATGCCTGGGCCATATAATATGCCTTCGACGAACATTCTTGAACATATTTACTTTCGAAAAATGTAAAAAAAAAAAAAATTTTTTTTTCAAAGTTTTAAAGTAGAATCCTAAGTTAATTCTCATGAATAAAAAAAAATTCCGAAATCTCTTTCGGTTCTTGCTGCTACATCCTCAACGGTTAAAGACCTAAAACAGTCATTTCTTAATTTTTAGTAAAATTTGGAAACATCCGTAGGGCACACATTTTTTTTTCTTTAATGGTTTTTTAAAATGTTCTTTACGATTTTCCCTGACTGGATTTTAACCATCAATTAAGGAAGATTGCATTTGCGTGTGATCGCGACTTCCGTATCATGATTACCTTACTGAGAAACAATTACCAATATTTACCAATATTTAGCCGTTTTTTACATGTTTTTGAAGTGTAAATACTGCGAAGAAAGAAATTTTTTTTGCTAAATCTCGTGTGAGCATTTTTAAGAAGATAATTTTATCTTCCCAATGATATCCAAGCAATTGTTGTACGATCATTATTTCAGGAGATACAGGCGCTTGAAAAAAAATGTATTTTTTGCTTTGGGAGTGAATAAATCAGTCAAAAATCGCACAGCAATAGATAAAAAAGCATTTTGCATGGAAAAAGACAGGCTATCAAATGTTTTGAATACATTTTCTGTAAAAAATTTATCGAAGGCCACGCACCTCCTCGAATTTTCATAAAAATTCAGACAACCGTTTTTCGTTCGTTTCTGCCCTTGGCACAAAGCAGCAGGGCATGATAAAAATCGTTTAACCTTCGATTCGAAAAGTCAAAGATTCAAGCTAATAAAGAAGCTGTGAATTATCTGAATCCGACTATTTTTCGCGGAGATACAGATGCCTGAAATTTCGACAAATTTCGACTGTTCTCTGTTCTCTGTTCTCTGTTCTCTGTTCTATTCTGTTCTGTTCTGTGGTCCTTTAATTTTTTGATGAGTGTATTATAAAAAAAGTCAACGCCAAATCAAAGTCAAGTTTTGGCTGAAATTATTAAAAACTCATGGTCATGTGTTCTGCTCTAACAAGGAAACCGCGCGATGTGTCCCCCTCCGATCTTGATAAAACTTTGCACGATTGTAGAGCAGGTCAAAATATTCGACACGTATTTTTTTTAATCTTCTGAGTCCCATTTTTAGGGGGTGAAAACTGCCCTCGAAAATCAAGGGATTTTTCGTTTTTTGATTATAACTCGTGAACGAGGGGACATAGGAAAAAAGTTTCAATGAGGAGATTATTGCATTTAATACGCACTAGACATTCGGGATAAGAACGATCAATTAATTAAAAGAATTGACCATTATTTATTCAAAGAATGGGTTCTTTTTTACATAATTCCGAGGGTTTCAGTTCGGACGAAATGTGACTTCGTCAATGTATACATGATAAAAAAATAAAGTTTACGTGTTTTTGGGTTTTTTAATATCTTGCATATATGGGGGTGTGAACCACCCTTGAAGTATTTGACGATATTGTATCATAATTGGTAATTCCATTCGTAATATTTACATCATTTCATGTCCGTAGCAAGTGTTCCATAATAATTAAACACTTAGAACTGCAATTTAGTAAACCGACTCGCTCAGAGACTGAAAACCACCCCTGAAAATCGTAGGATTTTTCGTTATTCGCTTATATCTCGTAAGCGGGATGAGACAGAAAAAAAGTTGCAATGGCAAAGTTACTGCATTTTACGCGCACTATACATTGGTGATAAAAACGAACAATAAATTTAAACAATTGAATATTATTTATTTAAAAAATCGGGTTTTTGAACATGTCTACGAGGGTTTTAGTTCGATCGGAATGTGACTTTGTCAATGTATGAATGATGGAAAAATAAAGCTCACGTATTTTTGGTTTCATTCATAACTTGCGTTTAAGGGTGTGTAAACCACTCTCGAACCTTTCGATAATAGTGTACCTTAATTGGCAACTTCATTCGTAATACAAAACCTACCAAAACTGTATTTATCTCGTTGCGGAATTGGAAACGTATTCTGAGCTAGCGACAGCCCGTATCAAATGTACATTCGGATTATGCGTTTCCATATTAAACGAAAAAAATGTTAGACGCGATAATGTACAGTACTGGCGGAAACTATGAAGCCACTAAAGAAGCGCGTTCGCAAAAATCACGTCTGCCTCTGAACGTCGAGAACTTCGCGACAAAGAAAGCTAGAAACTTTTTGTAAGCACCGTTCTAAAGCTTATAAATATCTGAATCTATTGATATTCAAAAAAAAAATATTTCTATCATTCAGCACTGATGATCAAAATTTTATTTCAAAAATATCAATGGATTCAAATTCAACCTCGCGAAGTTGTTGACGTTCATAGGCAGAAGTGATTATCACGAGCGATAAAATATAATCCGTAGAATAATCCGTTCGTGTTCTTTTCCGAAGCATTTTTGTGATTTTTTCATTTACCTTTACGGATGCGTCATTTTGTTCACAATCAGTGTGATATATCGACAGAATTAAAAAATACGTCTGAACTGAATCTCGAGAAAATGTGGTTCTGGCCCTTCTGTAACCCTAATAAAACATCTTTCGCCGGATCGTTCATTTTACTGGACACAGTTTTGTGAGGTTTTGTATTACGAATGAAATCGCCAATTATGGTACAATATTATTAAAAAGTTCGACAGCGGTTTACACGCCCTTAAGGGCGAGATATGAATAAAACCAAAAAAATGTAAGCTTTATTTTTCTATCATTCATACATTGACGAAGTCACATTCCGGTCGAACTAAAACCCTCGTAGACATGTTAAAAAAATCCATTTTTTAAAGAAAATAATATTCAATAGGTCAAATTTATTGTTCGTTTTTATCACCAATGTATATAGTGCGCGTAAAATGCAGTAACTTTGCCATTGCAACTTTTTTTCTATCTCATCCCGTTTACGAGATATAAGCGAAAAACGAAAAATCCTACGATTTTCAAGGGCAGCTTTCATCCCCTAAATATGGGACTCAGGAGATAAAAAAAAATACGTGTCGAATATCTTGACCTGCTCTACAATCGTACAAAGTTTTATCAAGATCGGAGAGGGACACATCGCGCGGTTTCCTTGTAAGTCAGAGAAACGATGACATAATGAATTCATAAATTGCGAGTTGATTCAATGCAAGTAGTTGAGTACAAAAAAGTGATAAGTACTTGAACAAGAGAAGAAATTTCTCATTGATCAATGGTTGACAATGATTTATTATGGTTATGAATTGGTAACAAATTATTGAACAAAAATAATTTAGTGATATTTCCATACGGATCCGAACGGCACGGATCCCGTATTTGAACATGGACCCAAGTCGTATGGACCCCGCTATACAGGCGGTACGGGAAGGAGGGGGGGGGGGGGGGGGGGTTCCGGGGGAGAGCATCGTGAAACTTGCGGACGAGACAGAATCGAAAAATTCTGTTTTGCTGGGGTCGAGCGCAAGCACATCGGAAACGTTCGGTAACTCTCGGCGTATTCCGAGCGTTCTATTAGACCGTTCTGTGCATGACTACGTGTGGATGCCCGAGGCGAGACCCGACGAGCGTTGTTGGGGATCCTTCGGCCTTAGGCGATAGTGCAATATAGATATAGCCGGATGATACGATGTCCTTGACGACATCAGCGAATGCGTGAGAGACAGCGCTATCAGCGCTTGCTCTGGAGCGAGAGAGAACGTGTGTGAATGTGTACGAGAGTGAACGTGCGTCCATGTATATGCTCACATACGCCGCGTTGTGTCGCGATATATATGGGTCATTCTTTTAAAACCCGACACACTTGTGGACCTCATAGTGCTCGATCGCCGTGTAACTTTGTCATTCATTTATATATGTCAAACAGAGGACACTCAATTTTTTTCAGATTTTTCAAATGACATTTATGTCCCATAAAGGTCATTGATCTTTTGGCATTTCTTCAAACTTTAACTTATAAATGAATTTTTTCCGCATATCAACGTGGAAAAAAAAATTCCGGACAGAATAGTTTTTTTTGTAAAAAATCCTCAGCTTTTCAATAAAAATACTGTCGATCCAATTCGTTCTCAGTAAAACACTGAAAAATGCGAAAACAAATAAAAAAGTCGTTTTTCGTGACAAGCCTTAAGGTTGAGATCAACAAAAATATTTTTTTCGGATTCCTAGGGATGTTTTACTTATTCGGTGAAGTTTTTAGACTGGGGTAAGCAACTGGGGCATTGCATCAAAGGTTTTAGTAAAAAAAACGAGAATGACAAAAAAAGCCACCCAATTTTTATCATGTTTAAAAAATCTCTTTATTTGTCTAATAATGTGTGTAAATAGATTTTTTTCACTGTTTCACCACTTTTACAGTGGAAAAGTGGGTAGACGTCGAACATCCACTCGCTTGAACGTAACCTAGTTGTGAAGTGCATGGGACTACTTTGTGATAGTTTTGAGTGCCTTTGACAGTGATCGCTTGAGAAAACCGTTCTTTGAGAAAACTTGTTGCACTATCATAGACATCTTTTCCGACGAAAACGAAATCGATATTGTCGAAAGTATTAGATGCCCACTCGAACAAGTCCGAGGGTGTCAAAATTTGTCTCCCTGTGCCCATTTGCAAGCTGGCCCGTGCTGCGAGGCGTTTTACTGTGCCAGCCAGTCCGTCACAGGGCCCTTTCCCGTGTGCAGTCGCAAAAAAATGCCATTCCGCTTGGACTCCGAAATCAAAACGGTGGTAACACAAATTCGCGAAGGCCTTTTTGTTTTTGAATTGTTGCGGTGCACCATCCGAAAAATAGAAAATTTTTTCAACCACAGCAAATTTCGATTTCAGATATTGAATTAATTCTGTCTGGAACGCGAAGACCGCAATTGAATCATGTTTGAGGCAATCCGATATGCAAACAAAACTACAATGCTTCGTCACGCCATTTTCGCGGTAATAAATGACGATTGGAAACAGCGTAGCTTGATTATTATTCCAATGGAATGCGTGCGCAGCTTCTTGTACAATGAACGCGTAGTTTTCGGCAAAGTCTTGGACTATTATAAATTCTCCCGGTTGCAAATTGTTTTTGAGATCGCTGTAAAATCGGCTCTGCTTCTTAGCCACATAGTCGTGAAAGAGAAGTTTTTCGAGCTTGTCTGAGAGCGCTTCAATAAAATCGTCAGCACTGCATTGCACATCGACAATGGTGCAGCGGTCTGTTGTCGTCCACATCTTGTAGTGAAGTTTGTCAATATCGTTTTCCTGGAATACGTTGCTGATAGCTTCGATTATCTGGGTGTCTCCTGGACATGATGTACATGTTCGATTATAACATTTTTCCGTTGGATCCGAACAAATCAACTTCGCTAACAGATCTTTGACCGTCGGTTTTTCGGCCCGAAGCCAAGTGTTATCGTCGAAGAGAGTCGCAAATTTGCAGCCTGAAACTCAGAAATCGAATGAAAATTCCCATGCGAAAGCGTTCTCCGCGATGTTCAATCTTCTTTAATCAGGAAGTTTTTTGTGGGTCGTGACTATTGAAATTTGTTATCCTTCGGTTTTCCGCGAGCAAAAAACAATCCTTTTTTCACACGGGTTCAGGAGTGAACAAATATTAGGACCTCATTAGCGACAGATCAGCAATAACGCATTATTAGAGTAGAGCTCAAGAAATGAAAGAGTGGGGATATTGATTGTGAGACTAATAAAATATTGAAGAGATGTAAGATATGCTCTCAGACAGTGAATAGTGACGTCTAAAATTCTTACCCTCCAGCATTAGCTTCACATTCTGATGTGTTATGCATACGCAGACCGTATGTGTGACCCACTACTACCAGCTAAAATGCAATGCTGCGGTCGCAACATAGCAAATTTGGAGAAGCTTATAGCGTCCTCTGGATACTTTTCTTGGAAACTCCGATAAAGTTCGCTGAGATTACTCAAAACTAATTTTTTTTGCACAAGCTTTCTCTTGCCATCCGATCCGACAACTGATTTGACATCTTTTTTCCCTGCAAGCTGCTTAGAGTTTTCTTCGTTTTCGTAAAATTGCTTTACTTTTTCTTCAATGGCAGCATCTAGAGCATGTCTTCCTCTCTTTGTCAAAGGCAATTGTACACTCATCTTTTTACTGAGCTTGTAATTTTTAGAAGCCTCGATGAGTGGTCGTGATGCATTGAATTCTCGTCGTATTCGATTGAGTCCCCAATTATCGGGCAGCAATGCCAGAAGCTCAATTTTTTTCGATCTGCAAGTACCTCCATGTTAACCCTCATTGTACACTTTTACTGCCACGTAATATAGTAGTCGTGAATGTTTCGTAGTTATCACCTTAATTAGCAATCCGTGAAGACTTAAAAGCTAACAATACCTGTCGTCCTCAGAATCGAAGGCTTCTTTGAGATTACCCATAATAGCTTGGTGATCTTCCATGATCTGGTCCATTTCTGTGAGAGGTGATATTTGAAAATTTTCTTGGAATCGATTTTTGACTGCAACTTGAATTTGGCTTAATTTTGAAGCCATGTACGATGGTCTTTCAACACTGTCAAAAATGAAACAATGTTTTTATGATTCATTAACTCATCGCAGCTGTTAACGGTATCTACTACAATATTGGACAATTACTATTTATGTTGGACTGGTGATACCCCAACTAAGACGTCGATAGTTTGATTGATTGGGCTATAGGCCTCTTTGGAGCTTTGACTGGAAATCGCAATACTCGATTGGCTCGCTTGTAACGGTTGTGACGGTGGCGACTCTCTTCGGTTCTGCGGCAACGGTTCATACGCCGCAACTTCTTTCCGACAGTTTGTACATAGCAATGACCTTTCGTCTGCATCATCAAATTTCCATAACAACGTTGCCGGGAATGGCCGCAAATCTGCGATGCTTCTGCTATCTAGAATTTTTTGTATGTTTTGAGGTTATATTTTCAGCTATCTGATCGCAGAATTTTTATATGTGAAATATCTATAACGAGGAAAAATAAACAAAACGTTGATAGAAACCATTATGGCCCGTCGCAAAATTAAACTGGATTCCGATATTTATCGCCAAAAAGCGCTACGGAAATGTCAAGTGATGTTTTCACGTTAAAACTGTCGAGTCCTCTCGTACTTATTTTCACTACTTACGTGCTTTGGGCTTCTTGAAGGGATTAAAACACGCCTTATTCTTCACACTTTTTTTTCGTGGCTCCATTTTTTATGTCCTATACACGCAGAGGGAGTAGACCAAGTTACATAGAAATATAATGACACTCCCTACAATTAACAAAAATATGTACCAAGTATGTCAGTTGTAATGAGTTGTTGTTGGTCCTCCCCCGCAGGAATATGACTTGAGGGCGTTTGGTAGTGCTCGCAGGAGTCAGTTAACATGTATGGTAAATTTAAACGTAGATAAAACGTATTTTATACAGACTGGCAACTACGCGCTCGCTTCGCTCGCGTAGCGACCATTGGTTGGGAGTAACGATCGCTGTATAACAAATCCAACGATCCCGATTGGCCATACAAACTGGCTTCACTATATCTCTATGTTTCGATTATCGATATATTTCGATTTTTGAAACATGACAAAAATAGGGTGGCTTTTTTGTCATTCTCGTTTTTTTTACTAAAACCTTTGATGCAATGCCCCAGTTGCTTACCCCAGTCTAAAAACTTCACCGAATAAGTAAAACATCCCAAGGAATCCGAAAAAAATATTTTTGTTGATCTCAACCTTAAGGCTTGTCACGAAAAACGACTTTTCAATTTGTTTTCGCATTTTTCAGTGTTTTTCTGAGAACGAATTGGATCGACAGTATTTTTATTGAAAAGCTGAGGATTTTTTGCAAAAAAAACTATTCTGTCCGGAATTTTTTTTTCCACGTTGATATGCGGAAAAAATTCATTTATAAGTTAAAGTTTGAAGAAATGCCAAAAGATCAATGACCTTTATGGGACATAAATGTCATTTGAAAAATCTGAAAAAAATTGAGTGTCCTCTGTTTGACATATATAAATGAATGACAAAGTTACACGGCGATCGAGCACTATGAGGTCCACAAGTGTGTCGGGTTTTAAAAGAATGACCCATATATTTAAACTAGCGAATATTATGAAAAATTATTTAATTCCATCTTACATCTTACATTTATTTCAGCTTACATCTTACATTTATTCCATCTTGCATCTGACATTTATTTCATCCTACATCTGACATTTATTCGATCTTACATCTTAAAAATATCAGAAATGTCAATCTGGCCTGGTCATATATATATAACATCGAAATCTCGTCCACCACGTGCACGGGGCGGAGCCTCCGGGCTCAGCTGTTTAGAACCGGAAGCCAGCCATTTTTTTTCACGTCCACATTCGCGAGGACTGTAATACCGACAATTTACATCCACAAGTCGGTAGGCCGGAATCTGCAGCATCGATTGTTTCACATCTACCTTTTTTAGTTCGCGGCTCGCCGCTACGGGTAGTGGCGCTGCAAAAACATCCACCACCAAAACAGGCTCCGTGGTACATCTCTCCTCTAATCTCTGATTGGGCGGTGAGCCGCGCGTCGGAATTACAGGACTGGCGGTCCCTTCGTGCAGCATTTACCGCGACTTTCATAGTTACTGACGACTTACCTACCCGATGGAATCGGATGAAGGAGCGCGTACAGGCCAAAGGCGAGCTGACAACCACCTACTTCCACGCAAAAGTGAAACTGTGCAACGTGTTGGGGTTGACGTTACGTGAAATTAAATCTGAAGTGGGGTTGGGGTTGTGGTCGCGCGAGTTGGGCAATGCAATCATGGGCATCCCACACGCCTCCATCGACGAACTTTTACACGACCTAGTGTACCACGACCGATTTATAACGCAGCGCGTGGATCGAATGCGAACGACGCGCGAACCGCAAAGTGTCAAACGTTACGGGTCTCGAAGTGACAACGCGCCAACAAATCGTGATAATAATAAAACCAAACCAGAATCCCGAACGAGCGCAGTGACGTCGCGAGTCGGGACGAGTGAGAGAAAGTGTTATAATTGTGATAAAACGGGCCACTTGTCGCGAGACTGCCCGGAGCCCAAGCGGGCTGTTAAGTGCTTCAAGTGCGGTGTTACGGGCCACATGAGCAGAGCTTGCCCTGCCGCGGGGGCGGGACCAAGCCGGCCCATACAGCTGATATCCAGTGCGCCGGATGACACCGTCGCAAAGTATGTAAAACCGATCACGATCAATGATCGTACGATTATCGCGTTCATCGATCCGGGGAGCGCGGAGTCCGTCTTCAAAAGCAGCGGAAGAAAACCTGAAAGTGTCAAAATTGCCAATCGTGTTGACGGGCTTTGGCCCACCGGGAACCTCGGTGGTTAGTCCGGGTTTTGTGTGCGCGACAATAAGGGTGGACGACGCCGAAGTGCGGTGCGTCCCCATCCGTGTAGTGCCGGACGATACGCAACCTACGGACGTCATAGTAGGAAGGACGTTCACCGAAGAACCCTACGTCGTTTATTACAAAAGTGGGGACACGTTAAAGTTCAGCGAAAACCACGAGTTACCGATCGAGTGCCACGGTGACATAGTAAACGCGACCGCGACGGAAAGTGTAGTGATCCCACCACGTTCGGTCGGGTTTGTGACAGTGGCCGGTAAAGACGAAAATTTCGAGATTCCAATCGTAAACCTGAACCCTAGCGCGCGTACGGTGGCGCGAGACAGCACCACGTTGCGCGGTACGGTCACGCGCATGCTCGCGATCGAGCGCGCGCCGGAGACAGAGACAGCAGTACCCGTCGAGGCGATCAACGTGGGGGAAGAGCAGCCACCAGCCGTCATCAGCGAGCTTCACGAGCTCCTCACCGAATATCGCGACTGCGTCTCAACAAGCGTGTACGACCTCGGATGCGCGCGCAACCTCACCATAGATATAAGGGTAAACAAAATCAAACCAGTATTTAGCAAACCATACAAAGCGACCGAAAGCGAGCGGAAAGAAATTCGTAGTATTATCGATGAATGGCGACGGGCAGGTATTGTAACGGAAACGCAATCGCCCTACGCCAGCCCTGTACTACTAGTCCGAAAGAAAACAGGAGAATCGCGATTATGCGTAGACTTTAGGAAACTTAACCAAATCACGGAGCGCGTACATTTCCCACTACCGAACATCGACGAGCATCTAGCTCTGGTTCGAGATAGTTATTTGTTTATCGTTTTGGACCTCGCTCACGGGTATTTACAAATACCGTTGTCAAAGCAAGCGCGGGAAAAGACCGCAATCATCACATCCGAAGAGACCGTAGAATTCACGCGCATGATATTTGGACTCATGAACGGTCCGGCGTACTTTTCGAAAGCGATGCACCAGGCGTTAGGACCGCTTCGTGACAACGTCGTATTATTTTATCTCGACGATATCCTAATTCCGGGGACAAGTTGGTCCGATTTAAAACCGAAATTAATACAAGTTCTTGACGCGTTACGTAATGCCGGGCTCACGATTAAATTAACGAAATGTCGCTTTCTCTTCCCTGAAGTTACGTATCTCGGGCATCGACTGTCCGCGCGAGGGGTAGAGCCGGGGGGGGGGGGGGGGGGGGGGAGAAGATCGAAGCAATCGCAAGTTTCCCTGCACCGAAGGACGCACATGAGGTGCGCCGGTTTCTGGGATTGACCAGTTATTTTCGAAAATTCGTGCCGAAATTCGCCCAAACGGCTGTGCCGTTAAATTCATTACTCAAACGCGACACCCCGTTCGTTTGGAAAACTGAGCAGCAACGCTCCTTCGACGAACTTAAAGAACGATTAACAACGAACCCCGTATTACAGACATTTAATCCGAGTGCAGAAACCGAGCTACATACCGACGCGAGCGCAGCCGGCCTCGCAGGTATGCTATTCCAATTCGATAACGAAAGACGGAGACGACTCGTGTACGCCGTCAGCCGTCGCACGAGCGAGCCAGGATCGCGTTACCTCAGCAGGTAAACGACGATACGCGTCCAGTGCGCACGCCAGCCAATTGAAATTATGGACATCTGCAAGTGGCAATCAGAGTGACGAAAGCAGTGACAGTGAACGAGACGATAGTACGTACGACAGTGACGCGAGTGCAAACCGCATGCACAAGATCGAAAATCCCCGTAGAAATGCGGATAGCCGAGCGGAAAATAACATTATAACCGATGTTGCGAGCGAATCTGAAAATAAAAGTATAACCGATGTTACAAGCGAATCTGAAAATAAAAGTATAACCGATGTTACAAGCGAATCTGAAAATAAAAGTACAACCGATGTTACAAGCGAATCTGAAAATAAAAGTATAACCGATGTTACAAGCGAATCTGAAAATAAAAGTATAACCGATGTTACAAGCGAATCTGAAAATAAAATCATAACCGATGTTGCGAGCGAAGCTGAAAATAAAAGTATAACCGATGTTACGAGCGAATCTGAAAATAAAAATGTAACCGATGTTACGAGCGAATTTGAAAACGAAGGTATAACCGATGCTGCGAACGTACCCATAGATCGACGCATGCGTGGCGACGCTTGCGGCGAGGCCCGACGGCCAAGGCGAGCCGTCCGACGGCCAACGAAATTCAACTATTACGTGTAATACGAAAACCTGTATAAAAAAAAAAAAAAAAAAAAAAAAGCATCACCCCACCATCCTACAGTCGGACGACAGCGCTCGGGACGAGCTAAGCGCAGAATGGCCGACTGTTAAAACCCCAGAAATTCCCTATTACCGACTGAAACGACTAACGTCGTATTTCCTCAAGTTCACCTGATTGGCGGAGAATCAGGCGGGCGAATGCGCGCCCAAAACGTAGGTACGGCGCATGCGCAACTAGGACGGCGGCCGGAGGACCCTGCGGTCCGACGCCACGCCGAGGAGAACGAGTCTGACCACCATAGCGACGTGTACAGCTAGCGTGGCCAGGACCGTAAGTAACGTACATCCCGAGCACGGGCGGTTCCCGTACTCGTCGATATCCCGTAAATTCATCGACGAACATACCGGCGTTACAATCGGATTTCGCACACGTGGTGCAAATTCGAGTCCAGACACGTGGACCGGAAGTGCGGATCCACAGCTCCCCCGTTGTTACGAGTTGCACGGGTGGGCAACTGTTAACCGCCGCCCATCGTTACTTCCGATACCCGATTATTACCAATAAATCATTACCATACGAATCATCATCAGCGTCGTTTGAGTACTTTATTATCAGTGCCGTACCCGACGCACTTTCCCAGTGCGGTTGAACCTGTGAATGATTGGGAGGACGAGGAGACGGACGCTTCTCGCCACCCAATTATTATCTAAGACCTTGAATATATGACGAGACAATACATACATACATATATATTTAACAATTCAGAAGTGGGATGTCATATATTTAACACAAGCAAAAGTTTACAAACAAGGACAGTTCCGATGCCGGTGTATTTTCAACATCCATAGTTCCGTTGCAAATTGAAGGTTCAGATAATGGACACGAGGAATTAGTTATTTGGAAAAATCCCAGGCCTTCCACGCCGCGCTATTGTCGCCCTATTAGAGTTCAATTTTTAAAAGAAACCGTGGTATCAACTAGCCTCGAACGACTGCACGTTGAAAATCAGATCGAGTCTCTGTTCCGTTTTACGAGTATTATTGACGCGAAAGACGTTATAGTGAAATATGAACTTTTTTTTTACTATGATTGACGGGAAAGATATAAAAAAATATCGCGAATGTTATTTCCGAAAAACTCGAGAACAGTGACCATGGAAGACATTTTTAATCGACTCCACTTAACTTCCGATCCGTGCATGTTAAGCATCGGTGAGAGGTATCTAAAGGAAGGAAAAATTCAGTCCCAGAAGCTTTGCAACTTTCACTCGGCACTGATAGCTCGCGCGATAAATTCGGACTACAGGAGACGATTCAATACTCGACTGACGAATCAGAATCGAATAATTCTTCTGACAACGACGATTAATGATTTTTTAATCCTCAAAATTTATCAATCATGTAACAATGTTTTCACTGTATAAAATAGAAAGAAATCATTCTGAGTGCATTGTAAATAATTTTTTCCTCCTACGAATCAATTATATCTATATTTATGAATTCTTATTCAAAATTTCGAGTACAGCCCTAGCGGATCCGACGACCAGACTTTTTACCCTGTTTTACCATGGATTGACCGTCAAAATCATGTGGTCAAAAGTGGTCGGTAAAACGACCGTAAGAAACCCAAATCTGCGGTGTCGGTCGTTGACGGTTGAATCCTTTTCGAAGGTCGTTATCGGTCGTTCCTGTTTGTACGATGATATCACCGTTGACTGTCAGTGACGGTTGTTAAGATTGTTCACGGTCTCGATGGTAGTAGTTTTCTCACGGTCGTTAACGGACCCTATAATCGTTTTTTTCACGGTCACTAACGGTCCTTATGGTCGTTTTTGTACGGTCATTAACGGTTTTTACGGTCGTTTTTCTTTTTATGTCAAGCAGGTATAAAATGGATACGGTCAAGCGGGGAAAATAATTGTTTCACGTTGGAGGGGCAAGGGAGAGCAGAATTATCTTTTATGAGGTTGATATTCAATTATAAATATAAAGGAATACAGTAATATCTGAACGTCCATTTTTAAGAGACGCCGCAGCGTTTCATCGCCAAGTTATTGGTTCAAAAGATCAATTGGCGCCAGCACGAGTACGCCGTACAAAATAAATGCAATGTTTTTTTTAATCACACACATACATACAATGCAAGATATAAAAAATAATTATTTGTAAATATTGATATGAGTGATAATAGGCTTCCTGGTGTAAAGAGTGGTTGGTGGAGAATCGGCATTGTTGCATTATTTTGCTGAAAACTTGACCAATCAGCCTCGAACACATTCGACAATTCTATCCCGTAAGTACCGTCGGGTTCAAAGACTATTATCGCCTGTCTTTCTGTGTGTCGTCGACTGCGATAAATGCTCGGTGTGTCGTTGGTGCTATTCGTCGATTGGCTGCGCTTCTGAAGTGGCTCCGAGATCGTCAAAGCATTGATTGAAAAGGCCACACACAGTACCTCCATTATGATGAAACTGGACGTACTGACATGATCAGCTAACGCAAAATACGTGCCTGTGTTCTTCGATCACGAGATATTATTTCGCTAGTGGGGAGCATCCAGGAACTGACTGTGTCGCTAGCATCATTCTGGAATGAAACATAATTTTCGTTAGCCACAAACGACACTCACTCAAAACATATGACGTTCGCGTGTATTTTTTTCTTACGTCGTAGTGTGGATAGATTGGCCAAGTATTGTTACTTCCACGCATTATCACGATACCTGGCTGTCCGGATGCGTCGCAAAAGAATAGGGGAGAAAATGGTATCGCGTATATATTGTTAATACATATATAAGCAATAAAATCATTACGCAAAGAACAAGTTTGTCGTATATTGGCAGCAGAAAAAAATTACCGTTCTTCCGTACGTTTTCGAATTCTACCAGTATCGACAAGTTCACGGTTTTATCACTGTATACGAGTCATTCTTTTAAAACCCGACACACTTGTGGACCTCATAGTGCTCGATCGCCTTGTAACTTCGACATTCATTTATATATGTCAAACAGAGGACACTCAATTTTTTTCAGATTTTTCAAATGACATTTATGTCCCATAAAGGTCATTGATCTTTTGGCATTTTTTCAAATTTTAACTTATAAATGAATTTTTTCTGCATATAATCGTGAAAAAAAAAATTCTGGACAGAATAGTTTTTTTTGTAAAAAATCCTCAGCTTTCCAATGAAAATATTGTCGATCCAATTCGTTTTTAGAAAAACACTGAAAAATGCGAAAACAAATTAAAAAGTCGTTTTTCGTGACAAGCCTTAAGGTTTAGATCAACAAAAATATTTTTTTCGGATACCTTGGGGTGTTTTACGTATTTAGTGAAGTTTTTAGACTGGGGTAAGCAACTGGGGCACTGCAGCAATAGTTTTGGTCAAAAAACGAGAATGAAAAGAAAAGTTACGCAAATTTTATCATGTTTAAAAATCGCTTTATTTGTATGTGATTACTCTTTTCAAAAAAGGAGTGATACGTCGATAATCAAAACATGAAGTCATTCAATGAAAATAGTGAAGCCAGTTTGTATGGCCAATCGGGATCGTTGAGATCTGATTTTGAAATCCAAATTCATGTGGTTGAAGAACTTTTTTATTTTGCGGATGGTGCACCGCAACAATTCAAGAACAAAAAGGCCTTCGCGAATTTGTGTTACTACGGTTTTGATTTCGGAGTTCAAGTAGAATGGCATTTTTTGCGACTACACACGGGAAAGGGCCCTGTGACGGACTGGCTGGCACAGTAAAACGTCACGCAGCACGAGCCAGCTTGCAAATGGGCACAGGGAAGCAAATTTTGACATCCTCTGATTTGTTCGAGTGGGCATCTAATACTTTCGACAACATCGATTTCGTTTTCATCGGAAAGGATGTATATGATAGTACAACGAATTTCCTCGAAGCACGGTTTTCTCAAGCGATCACTGTCAAAGGCACTTAAAACTATCACAGAATAGTATTATGCACTTCACAAGTAGGTTACGTTCAGGCGAGTAAATGTTCGACGTCTATACACTTTTTCACTGTTAAAGTGCTGAAACAGTGAGAAAAATCTATTTATACATATTATAAGACAAATAAAGAGATTTTTGCTTTTTTTGTCATTCTCGTTTTTGTTACCAAAACTATTTTTGCAGTGCCCCAGTTGCTTACCCCAGTCTAAAAACTTCACTAAAGAGGTAAAACACCCCAAGGAATCCGAAAAAAATATTTTTGTTGATCTTAACCTTAAGGCTTGTCACGAAAAAAGACTTTTCAATTTGTTTTCGCGTTTTTCAGTGTTTTTCTAAAAACGAATTGGATCGACAATATTTTTATTGAAAAGCTGAGGATTTTTTACAAAAAAACTATTCCGTCCGGAATTTTCTTTTCCACGTCGATATGCAGAAAAAATTCATTTATAAGTTAAAATTTGAAAAAATGCCAAAAGATCAATGACCTTCATGGGACATAAATGTCATTTGAAAAATCTGAAAAAAATTGAGTGTCTTCTGTTTGACATACATAAATGAATATCAAAGTTACAAGGCGATCTATCACTATGAGGTCCACAAGTGTGTCGGGTTTTAAAAGAATGACTCATATATATCACTGTATCAAACACGTGTTGCTTAAACGTAGTCACTGTGAGAAGTGATTCCTTTGTGATGCCAGCTGATGCCGGCTACGCATGGGTTGTCTCGTGTATCAACCAATCAGCGTCCCTCATTGCCCTGCAGCCAATCAGGCAAGTTCTCTTTCCGTTGCAAAATCCAATAGAAAGCTGACGCTGATGACATACGCAACAAGCTTTCTTCTTGCTTGCGGACGAGAATTCTTGTGCACGCGTAATGTACCGGTATTCGATGCCACGTAAAGGAAATTGGCAACATCGCGCGGTATACATTTTTTTTGGGAACCGTGGGCGCACGTGGGCCCCTGTTCGGTGAGCGTTGTTTGATGCGCAGTTCATTTTTAGGTGGCTTTTCATTCCCCACGTGTTAATGTTTGAAGCACTTTTTTAACAATATTAACCAAGCATGTATTTTAATTTTTGTGTAGTACAGCTTGTAGGACCAGAGATGAAACTATTAGTGAGTTCCGTTCGTGAAATTTATTGGTGGAATCAGAAAACGTGCAAGTACTATGTGTCGTGCACCGGAGATGTTTCGATTACTCTTTTGGCAACTTCGTAAGCGGTAATGCGCTAGTTACAATTGGTAGAAAAGTATTCAACAAGATCATTCAACATTCTGTTCTTGTTCGAACATGATTTTTTTTTCCTTCGAATGTCAACTCAATAAACAATGCCTAGTTTACACGTTTTCTATAGTAAACAGTCGTTGAGTACGATACCAGAAAACAAAAGTGTTTCGTCTCGCTGGTGAGTGGGAATGCAGCCGGGGTCGTGGTGGCGGCTTGGGCCGCGAGGTGGCAGCACCTCGTGGACCGTGTTACGGGCCAGCTAGCTAGCTAGCTGGCCGTTACTATGATTTTATTCGTTCGGTTCTACTTGCCGCCTAGCGAATAGAAATCCGAACCTGGGCACCCGGGAAACTTGGAATGAATTTACAGTTTAAATATTAAGGTGACTTCGCTATTTATTTGAGAATACACAAAATTTTACAATTGACGAGGGAGAACAAAAACACGTCGAAGTTCTCCCTTCGATAATTGCGATGAGACTAACTTTCCGCCGACGTGAGTCGAGGTTGCTCAATTCCTTTTTACAAAAACGTAGCTTTTCTGGTTGGGTAAATTCGAAGAGGTGGGGGTAGAAACCCCGACGAGCATGTGAAGTGATAGTTGCAGTCAAGGGTTGTAAGACCCCACGATCGGGGATCGTCGAAGCGCACGATAGCGGGCGTCCGGCAACCATCTCGTGATGTTGGGCAGAAGGCCCTTTTCTTTATCTCTGGGACATGCATGAAGTCGTGGGTGGTGGTTCGACATTTGGCGACCAGCCGCGGATAGCGAGTGGTCTTTCGAGTGTCTAGCGAGATTTCTAAAGGAGACGAAAACCCCTATTAAAAAGTTAAGGAATAGCCTTTTCTTTAAGAGAAAACGTGCTACAAGCTTAAGTTAATCCCTATTGCGTCCCTCGAGTCACGTCGTTATTCTTACATTTTTGTCTAAAACTATGTTCTTAATATCTGGACAATGTCTTGGCGAGGAGGGACCTTATAAATTACCCTGGACCTCTCTCTGCCTTTGTTTCATTTACTACTCTGGCATTTGCCCATGCCCTCGGGGAAACCAGGATTCGAAAACCCGAGGTAGAGTAGAATTAAAATACTTATATTTAAAACGAATATACTTATATATTTATTGTAACGTATAGCGCGACAGACCGTTGCCGCTCCAACGGCCTTATGGCCACCGCGGTCTGCCCCGAAACGATTATCGAAAAATATCGATAAATAGAATAAAATAACGGAAACGAAGCAAGGTGACAAATAATACGTCACATCGGCCTTGGAGGCATGCGCGGCGAGCGCTCCTCGAATAATAGAAAAATCGATAATCGACAACGGCCTTGGGAAGACCGCGGCTAACTCTCCACATAATTCCGAAATTATAATGTTTCGGAATTATTTCCAATAATATGTGAAACGCTACCTCGGTACACGAGATAACCGACAACACCACAGCGGCCTTGGAGGGCCACGGCCAACGTTTTCGTACGCGTGGCAACGGACAAGACACCGGTAGAGGAGGGGCCTCCGACCAATCAAAGGACTGGATCGAACAGTCGGAGGCACCCGAAATGATATAAAAATTGCACGCCAAGACCGGCGAGGGATAGTCAAATTATCTGTTTCAGAACCTCCGGACCTTCAGCCATCGCCATACCAGCCGAAGAACTCAGCCATTTGGAGACAGCGTGGAAAAGGTGGAGTTCGTGAGAGCGACCGAGAAGATAGACGGAGGAAACCGAGGAATCCAAAGAGGAGGAAACAAGCCAAGCCGGAAGCAGTTTATGTTGGAATCGAAAAGATTCCAAGTCCTTTCCTTTCTGCTCAATCTGTTACAGCATAAAGATCTCCGTGGAGGCGCCTCATAAGCGCGAGCAAGAGCATCGATTATAAATCCATCTCCGGCCGAGCGAGAAGCGTACCCCTGCTTCGAACGGGATCCGCTGACGGATCGATACTGGCGTATCGGCAACCAAAGCGCCGCGTGAACCCGATCAGCCGTAGCCAGGGCGCACGGAGGGGGTACAGCAAGCACCGAGGTATCGACCATCGATCGAGCGTCGAGCGGCAGGAGAGGGGCTACCCCTATCGCCGTTGCAAGCACCAGCGCGCGAGCTTCGTAGCCCCGCGGGGTGAAGAGGAACGTCGCATCGGGTACAACAACACCCCGTCCCACCCCACGTCCCCCACAATTTAAAGAGCGAAGCGACAGGTGTATGTAGGGGGAGCGATATAACCCAAATTGTATACACGGCGGCGAAATAAAAACGATGTTACCTATTTTCTCGTGTCACGAACTTTCTTACGTACTCTTGGCCCTGATTTAATTATTGTAACAAATATCTACCGTTACATTTGGCGCCCAACGTGGGGCCTTGAGTACAAAAAGATAAATACCGAGAAATAGGGAAATAATAAAATCAAAAGTGCCGTTCAAATCTCGTTTCGCTCGAAGATTGTCGGAGGGAGATGCTTTATCCGGGGAGCTGGATGACAGCACCGGTGATGCGTCGTTGATATGGGAATCAACAACGGCGGATGCTCTATTACAGAACCTCAGAGGTCACCCGAGAAGAACGGTCCACGATCTCTCGGACGTCAGAGAAACGAGCCGGGAAGACTCCGTGATAGAAGGAAATGCGACGGCGACGCCCAAGACACCGACGTTAGAATCTCGAGTGGACCGCGTACTCGAGATCCTCGAAGGGATGAACGAGAAACTGGGAGCGCGCATACAAACGGAAACGACCGAACGCACCACCGCGTTGGAGAAGGAGAGGAAGACCTGCGAAACGCAGGCGGCAACTCTCCGCGACAATTTGGTTCACCACGTCAACTCGGTGGTGGAAGAAGAAAGAAAAAAGACGAAGGAAAAAATTACGGAAGTGACGACACGAATGCAAAAAGACCAGGAAACGATCCTCGGGCAGATGGGAGAAGCAGAGGCGGCTACGGCGAGATTAAGGAAAATCGTCGAGGAAGCACGTGAGAAAAGCAGGGAAAATCGGGCGACGATAGAAAATTATGACGTTCGCATCCGGAAGCTGGAGCAAAGGCCGACGACAGTTAACGACACGACGGCATTTGGCTTGACCTTCGGGAATGCGACCGGAGTCGCGCGGATACAGACCGTGAAGCAGAAGACACCGGTATTCCGCGCGGACGAAAAGCAGCGACCAATGGCTTTCCTACATGATTTCGAGGCGTACTGCACGGGTACCGGGGTGGAGGTAAGAAGCATCTTACCGGAAGCCCTAAAGGGTACGGCCGAAGATTGGTGGCACCTGATTCGCGACGAGGTACACGATCTCGAGACCTTCAAAGAACTTTTCATTTCCCGATACTGGACTCGGGAAATGCAAAACAAAGTTCGGAGGAATTTGGAATTCGGATGCTACCGCGCGGACGAACAGCGCCGTACACGAGCAGAGTACGCAGCCCTGATGCTCGGAAATGCACGAGATCTTGCGGATAAACGCACGGACGAGGAAATAATTCAATGCTTGGCGAAGCATTTCGATGATGAAATTTTATGCGCGGTTCGGATCCGACAGATCCGAACTGTGCGAGAATTTTTAGAATTGCTCGGGAGCATTGATCTCTCCGGTCCAGTGAACAATCGGAGACGAGAAAACCGTCCGTACGGACGCCCAAGCTTCCCAGCTCCACACCGAGAGAGGAGGGACGATGGACCGCCGCAACAGGGACCAAGATGGCGACCACCGGAGCAAAAGCCTCACCGTGATGGAGGATTCCAGCCTCCGAGATGGCAAGGGCAGACAATGCAACAGCCATCGATGCCAACTCCGCAATCACAACCGATGGGGTGGCAATCACCAACTGCACCGCCGGTCCAGGCGATGCAGATGAACGGGGGGGCAGCTCCGTGGATGGCACCGGGGCCATTTATCCCGCATACGACAAGCGCGGGAGATGCATCGGGATCCGGAAACGTTCACAACCCGGGAAACGCATAGCCGTTGCGTCCGGAGCCTCAGGCAGGAGGGAAGAGAAAGAGAGGGGGGGCGCAACGGGCGTTGAAAAAAATAATAAAAAGAAAGGAGAAAGAAAGGTGAAGAATAAAAAAGAGAGAAAGCCGAAAGAAGAAACGAAAATAGAAACAAATAACGACAAAAGGAAAACGGAAGAAAAGAAGACAGAAGAAAAGAAAACGGAAGAAAAGAAGACAGAAGAAAAGAAGATGGAAGAAAAGAAGAAAGAAGTAAAGAAGATGGAAGAAAAGAAGAAAGAAGTAAAGAAGATCGAAGAAAAGAAGACCGAGGGAAGAAACGAAGACGAAGCAAAGAAGGAAATGCAAAGGGAGAAGGCGAAAACGAGACGAGGCAAACGGAGCAACGAAAACGCATGCAACGCCGTACAGAATCTTCTGGAGGCACGTGGCAACACCCTCCTCGACGATCCACGAGAATTCCTGTGTGAGGAATCGGAGCGTCAAGGGCGAGGGTGGTACAGCAATGTACACCCACGGTGCCCGGAAATTCTAATCGATCTAGCGGGAGTAAAAACTCTCTCGCTCATCGATAGCGGCAGCGAAGTCAGCTGTATCTCAGAGGAACTTTTCGAACAAGAAAGGATAAGGTTCGAAAAGTTGCCGATCCTCCCCGTGACCTGTGCCAAGGTTGTAGGTGCATTCGGTGGGGAGACAACGAGAATAAAAAAACAGCTCGTCGTCGAAGCTAGCGTACAGGGTATGACCGGGCAATGCCACATGCTCGTTATCCCGAAGTTGCTCCGACCCGCGTTAATCGGTATCGATGGTATGACAAGCCTCGGTATTAAGATTGACGCGGAGAAAAGAGAGGTCACAGTAAGAGGAATTAAGGTGGCCATCCTCGAAGAAGGAGAATGGATACAGACCGAGACGGGAAAGAAAGAAAACACAGCAAGAAGATGTAACGCGATCGATACAAGAAATGACAAAACAAAATACGAACTTACGGAGAAAGAGTTCGACGAGAAGATGGCAGAGGAAGGAAGGGTCGAGGAAAAATGGCGCCAACAATTCAAGGACGTCGTTTTTCCATGTCGAGAGATTTTCGACAAAAGACCGGGCCGGATGGCGGCATACGTGCACAAACTCGAGCTAAAGGACGCGAAACCGTACTTCCACAGGGCTTACCCAGTACCGCTAAGTCAACGGGAAAAAGTCCAGAAAGAGCTCGAGCGTATGCTAAGATATGGGGTGATACAAAAGTCACAAAGTACTTTTATCAACCCGTTGATGCCGGTGACGAAGGGCGATGGGAGTGTGCGACTGTGTCTCGACGCCAGGGAATTAAATAAGTACCTGGTGAACGATTACAATAACGCACCTCCGATCGAGGAAATTTTCCAAAAATGCGGAGGAAAAACAGTCTTATCGACTCTTGATCTGACCAGCAGTTTTTGGCAAATTCCGTTACACCCGGAGTCGCGAAAATATACCGCGTTTCAACATAACGGAAAATGTTATGAGTTCACGGTAACACCATTTGGCCTTAAAACCAGTACTGCCAGTCTCATACGAGCTCTCGACATCGGATTAAAAGGACTCGATTTTGTTATCAATTTCGTCGATGACTTGTTGGTGTTATCAGAGAGCCCGGAGGAACACCTCAGTCACTTAAGAACGCTATTCGACCGTTTCAAAGAGCACAAAATGACGCTGAAATTTAAAAAGTCGCATTTCTTTTGCAAAGAAGTTACGTTTCTCGGCCACATTCTAAACGTCGAAGGGCTGAAACCAGATCCGGAAAAAATCAAGGCGATCCACGACTACGAGGCACCGAAAAACATCCGACAATTACGAGGATTCTTGGGCTTGATAAATTTCTATACGAAATTCACCAACCGTCACGCCCACGAGACCGCGCCATTGCTCGAGCTGTTAAGGAAAGGTGTTCGATGGAGATGGGGGGAGGAGGAAGAGAAACATTTCAAGAGAATAAAAAATTTATTTACGGAAACAGTCATCCTCCGATACCCGGACGCTCGAAGAAAATATTTCCTTGCCACCGACGCCAGTGGATACGCCCTCGGAGCATTGCTGGAGCAAGAAAACGAAGACGGGGAAAAACAGATCGTCGCATGTGCAAGCCGAACATTGAAAGGTGCGGAACTCGGCTACATGACTACGGAGAAGGAGCTTCTGGCGATTGTATGGGCCTTAAAGAAATTTCGGACGTACCTGGCCGGCGCCAAAATAAAAGTGGCAACGGACCATAAGGCACTGACCTTCCTGCGAACGTGTCGTTTTTCATCGGAGAGATTGATGCGATGGGCTCTATCCATACAAGATTATGACCTCGAGATCGATCACATCGAAGGAAAACAAAACATTATCCCGGACACGCTCAGCCGACCAGTGGAAGGATCGAGAAGCATCGGAGGTCATCCGAAGGACGTCGTGATAATAGCAACGGCGCTGGCGAAGAAACCATCGAAAACGCTCGTGCAAGCGATAAAAAATATCAGAAAATTGCAACGAGCGGACGAAGGATTGAAAAGCATCATCGAGCAGACCGAAAAGGGCGAGAAAGGAACGAGATATCGACTCTTCAAGGGAATTCTTCAACGTAGATCGAGGGAAAAAGAGTGGAAGAACGTGGCTCCAAGGCAAATTATCGACCAGCTGATCACCGAGTGCCACGAAATGTACGGGCATCTCGGAACAAAAAAATGTTTCCGTATGCTGGACGAAGATTTTGCCCATCCACATCTTTTCAGACGCATCCGGAAAATCCTCGCATGCTGCGACACGTGTCAACGGAACAAGGTCGCCGTACAAACCAGCCACGCAGCAATGCAAAATATAATTCCGGAGGGACCTAACGATCTGCTCTCCATCGATTTCTACGGACCGCTACCCACATCGGTGGGCGGGGTGAAACACATCCTCGTGACGATCGACGCTTTTTCAAAACACGTCGTGCTATTTCCAATGCGAAAAGCAAACACGGCCACGGTCGTAAAAAGGATTTTTGAAAATTACATCCCGACCTACGGAAAACCGGCACGGATGCAGTTCGATCACGGGACGCAATTCACCTCGAAGAGCTGGCTGAAAAATTAGAAGAAGCAGGAATAAAAGCGGTGTACTCATCAATTCGACATCCGCAGGGAAACATCGTCGAACGAGTAAATCGAGAGCTCGGACGTTTCTTCCGTACGTTCCTCCACGAGAACCACGGAGGCTGGTACAAGTGGGTGCAAGTGGTGCAAGACTGCATCAACGAAACCCACCACGAAACCACCGAATATACACCGACGGAGCTACACACGAAGAAAAAGCCGCTCCGACTGTGGAACAAATGGATGGGCTTACCCGAAGAAGAACAGGATGACGAAGAAACGTACAAAAATAAAATAAAAATCGCCAGAGAGAAGATCGAAAAGAAAGGTCGCGCACGGGCAGAACGGTACAACGAAGGAAAGAAATTCACGGCGTTTCAGGAAGGAGAAATGGTGCTCGTGAAAGCGCTCACCGTCTCCGACCCAGCAAATCAAATCATCGCGAAATTCTTGCCGCTCCGAGAGGGACCGTATAGAATAAAAAAAATAATCGGGCTAGCAACGTATCTACTCGAAGACCCGGTGACGAAGAAAATACGCGGCAAGTTCCATGCCAATCTGCTGAGCCGATATCACACCGAGAATATCGAAGATGACGCGACATCCATGGAATGAAGAACGACAACGAGGGGAGGCGCAGCGGGCATGGAAAAAGAAGAAGACGAGTCGATAAAACAAGACTTCTCTTGTTTTATCTTGTATGCTGGTAGACCTGTATAAAGACAAGTAGACGGAGAAGAAGAAAAAAAAAATGATAATAATGAGCTGGATGGAAGAGCATTGGCTGATTTTCTGTGCCAAGAGTCACAGAAAATGGGGGGGCAATGTAACGTATAGCGCGACAGACCGTTGCCGCTCCAACGGCCTTATGGCCACCGCGGTCTGCCCCGAAACGATTATCGAAAAATATCGATAAATAGAATAAAATAACGGAAACGAAGCAAGGTGACAAATAATACGTCACATCGGCCTTGGAGGCACGCGCGGCGAGCGCTCCTCGAATAATAGAAAAATCGATAATCGACAACGGCCTTGGGAAGACTGCGGCTAACTCTCCACATAATTCCGAAATTATAATGTTTCGGAATTATTTCCAATAATATGTGAAACGCTACCTCGGTACACGAGATAACCGACAACACCACAGCGGCCTTGGAGGGCCACGGCCAACGTTTTCGTACGCGTGGCAACGGACAAGACACCGGTAGAGGAGGGGCCTCCGACCAATCAAAGGACTGGATCGAACAGTCGGAGGCACCCGAAATGATATAAAAATTGCACGCCAAGACCGGCGAGGGATAGTCAAATTATCTGTTTCAGAACCTCCGGACCTTCAGCCATCGCCATACCAGCCGAAGAACTCAGCCATTTGGAGACAGCGTGGAAAAGGTGGAGTTCGTGAGAGCGACCGAGAAGATAGACGGAGGAAACCGAGGAATCCAAAGAGGAGGAAACAAGCCAAGCCGGAAGCAGTTTATGTTGGAATCGAAAAGATTCCAAGTCCTTTCCTTTCTGCTCAATCTGTTACAGCATAAAGATCTCCGTGGAGGCGCCTCATAAGCGCGAGCAAGAGCATCGATTATAAATCCATCTCCGGCCGAGCGAGAAGCGTACCCCTGCTTCGAACGGGATCCGCTGACGGATCGATACTGGCGTATCGGCAACCAAAGCGCCGCGTGAACCCGATCAGCCGTAGCCAGGGCGCACGGAGGGGGTACAGCAAGCACCGAGGTATCGACCATCGATCGAGCGTCGAGCGGCAGGAGAGGGGCTACCCCTATCGCCGTTGCAAGCACCAGCGCGCGAGCTTCGTAGCCCCGCGGGGTGAAGAGGAACGTCGCATCGGGTACAACAACACCCCGTCCCACCCCACGTCCCCCACAATTTAAAGAGCGAAGCGACAGGTGTATGTAGGGGGAGCGATATAACCCAAATTGTATACACGGCGGCGAAATAAAAACGATGTTACCTATTTTCTCGTGTCACGAACTTTCTTACGTACTCTTGGCCCTGATTTAATTATTGTAACAAATATCTACCGTTACATTATAATCATTTATTTTATAGCTCGTGTCAATTTGGCCAATGTGCACTTTGCCGTCTCGATATCTAATTCCATTATCGCGGGGTAGATGGCGGATGCGTGACGAGCATGCGCTCGTTACAACCGGGTTGTCGGTGTGACTCCGGCGGTGGTCATATTCACTAGTGAGATGGTCAGTAAACTCACGTAGTAAGTTCGACCATCTTGTCATTGTGTCTTCATCATCTCGCTAGACTGGATGTTCTGCATTCACGTGTTCTTCGATCCGTTTCGCACGGTTATGTTCAACCGCGTGTTCGTCGTAAATTCAGTGCATCGTCAATTGTGTGCATGAGTGCACTGAGTAAATCGTTATCGTTCTCAAGAGAGAACATTAATTCGAGAAATAAAATCTACGGACGTGTGATCAAGCAGTTAATCGCGTTCGATTAACTGCGGTGTGAAAAACAACACGTGGCGTGAGCCATCCTGCTCGATAATATTCGTACTGCGTTTTCGGCTCAATCATTTATATATTGTTGCTTAATTGCGTTTGTGCTGTTTGTGAATCACATACACTCTTGGCTATTAATTAGCGTCATTCATCATCGGTTTAAAGGCTTGTTCAAATATCAAACTTGTATAATTCAATCGGACCATAATCATCACTGCGTGGCAATTAATCACATACGCTTTAATTTATCATTCATCTGAAGCCACGCTATCAATTCATTTCATCACTAGCGTCATTCAACTTTCAATCTAATACGTTCGCAATCGTTACACTCGGTTCATTCATTCAACAGTACGGTTCATCCTTGTTCACATCACATTCACATTCTGATCATTTATCCATAAAATTGTGCCTAATCATTTCTCACATGCGCTTGTACAATATTTACCTGGTATATTGATAATATGTTTTATACCATATATTGAAAACAAGACCATTCAATTTAATGGCTGTGACCCTTTACATGCATTACCGGCACTAGTTTATTTGATTTCAATAACATCGAAACAAAAAGCAGAAACCATTTTTCGTCCTTGAAACATGCTTTGTAACGATGATGTTTGATTTTACAGATGTCTGCAACGGCATGCAAGGAATTCATCGCATAAATCACGGAGAAAAAATAAGGAACAAGCGATACGAAGGTGGTTGTCGCAAGAATTGAAAACAGACCGGTACCGATTAAAAAACACGTCAACCACGAATGAGAGAAAGAAGGAAAACGTTGTACGACTGGACTCGGACTTAAATGAAGATGACGAGATGGACGAAATAATAGAGGGACGTCCCATAGCGGAGGTTGCGGATAGGAGCCAAGTCCGAAGAATTTCAACTTTCTCCGAAGAGCTTGAATCACGTTGGTTGAGTTGAATCCGTAATCTTTTCGGCGTAAATAAGGAGGGAAAGGACAAACAAAACATTCTATCTTTAATTTGTTTTATTACGTGACAAACGTACAGTTGTTATATTTTAATTTTAAGTAAAAACGTCGAGAGGCAAAGAAAGAAGCTCAAATACATCTACCAATAAAAATCTTTGTACGTCATTAAGGAAAATCTTTGCTACATTACTCAATAAAACCTACCAGCAAACTTTCATAATGGGTACTTATAGTCGTTAAGCTCCCGACAAATTGTGAAACGGTTGTTGATGTTCAATGACGGTCACTACCGTCAATAGTCATTAAGGTCGTTAAGGTCGTCAAAACGTCGATCGGAAAGCAGACTTCATTAACATTTACGAAAATGTCTCTATTCTCTCGGAGATTGGAAGCGAACCATGAGTAACGCAACATACTACCGAAAATTGGAGAGGATAGCTGGTGGTGAACGATTAAATGTATCTTGATTAGGGTGATTGAAAAAAAAAAAATTTTTTTCTTCCAAACAGGCTTAAAAGTTTCTTTTGGGTGTAAAAAAATTACTGTAAAAATATGAGCCCCTGATATTGATATTAGGATAGGTCTCATCGCATTTTTTTAATGTCCATAAGAATAACATAGGAAGAATTATTTTTGCTTATTCTGATATTTATACCGTTCAAACGACTGATCGACTTATAAAACGCTGTTCTAATCTTTGTGGAGAATTGAACGCTCTACAAAAAAGTCAATAGTCATTAAGGTCGTTCACGGTCGTTTTGGGCCCGGATAAATTACGAACGGTCGTTCAAGGTCATTTTATTAAAGGTCGTTTTGAGGTTAGGAAAGTGTGAATGGTCGTTGACGGTCAAAGGCGGTGAACGACCGTCGTTTTCGTATGAGCCATTTGAACGCCACCTCGGTTTGTTATGGTTATTTTACTAGCCAGTTTTGACCATGGTAAAAGCGACCGTCAATTAGCGGTCGTCGGATCCGCTAGAGAGAACTATTGAAATAAAAAAATATTAATTTTTTATTTGAAATAAAAAAATATTAACTTCTCATTTTTAACAGTTGTTTTTAAGTTGTGTCGACCAATACATCAGGTCCACCATTATCTTTTCTCAAAAAATTTCTTTCAGATTTGAATCCAGCTAGTTAAAAACCATACATTTGGCGATTTTCCCGAAAATCGGATGCTTTCTAGTAACAAAAGCAGTCACTTCCGGTCCGCCATTTTGTTTTTTTTTTAAATTTTATTTTAGATTTGAAATCAGCGAGCTCAAAACCATACATTAAGCGTTTTTCCCCAGAATCAGATGCTTTGTTGTAACGAAAATAGTCACTTCCGGTCTGCCATTTTGTTCTTTCAAGATTCAAAATCAGCGAGTTCAAAAACTGAAGAATCACTTTTTAGATTTTAAGTACGGGCATTTTTCTATTTTTACTCATGTCGCTGAAATCTAGCCCACTGTGCACCGTGCGCTACGTGGTCGTTCGTCGTGGCTTCTTGACTTAGGCCCAGCGGCAGCAAAGCCATTGGTATCTCACGAGTGAGAGAGACTTTCGTACGGAGCACTGCTGACTGCGGGCATACGAGATTTTTGCCGTCGAACAAATTTGATTCATTTCGGACGGTATTCAATAGATTCATCAAGACGACCCTGGAAACGTCTGTTTTCATCATCATCACCATACACACACATACACACGCACGCACGCACGCACGCACGCACGCACGCACGCACGCAGGCACGCACGCACGCACGCACGCACGCACGCACGCACGCACGCACGCACGCACGCACGCACGCACACACGGACGCGCACACACACACACACATCCGGATTTATTATCTGAATGTGATTTTTAGATGTTTTGGGACATCCTGAACATGTTTTCATGAACATCTCGAGAAAAAAAATTTCACCAAAACGAAGCTTCTTCTATGAGGAAGCAAAAACTCGATTTTCAGTAGTTTTTGGCCAAAAAACAAGTAAAGGAAGCATTTCGGACCTATGAATTAGGGTACATTCGTGTTCAGCGTGAAATTTCCTATAAGATCGGTATTTCCCCGGGTATATTCACTCACAAGGGGATCACGAGGTGGTGATTTTTGTTTGGAGCGAAACTTTCGTCAACGAAGGATCATTACGAGAGGTGTAATTTGTGAAAGTGATAAAGCGCACTATTTTTTTGTTTTCGAGAAAAATGGTTTTGAAAAATATTGTAACGCTGTTCACACAGCGTTATATACGCCGTTCACAGCTGTCATGTCGACTAGCTGCAATAGCTTCAGTGGTAAGGTGCTGGATTAGCAATCGTAAAGTTGCGAGTTCGAGTCGGCTTAATTCATTTTTTATTTTTTTCATTCTCTCTCATTGAAATGTTCATCCACACATTTTGTTTATAATATGCAATGATATTATGCCGAATAAATAACATTTGATATGTATTCTTTATGAAAAAACGTTTTTTCGCCTATTTCTCTGTCTGTTTCTTTGTAAATTGTCCTTTATTTATTCGCATAAAAATTATACGTTGAATGTGGAACAAAATTAATTATCGAAAAATTACAGAAAATTGAGACACAGGAATAATTATCAGTTCAATTTTATGTTATTTTAATAATACGACATAATATTCATTCGCACATTGCTTACACACAAGTATCCGGACTCGAATCGTTATTTCGAGCTTATTGCTAACACGATCCCGTGTGGTATTTATCGAAAAAACAGGGGAAGCAGAATGTTCTCATGCACCTGGCACATCTAATAAACGTCGATGACGTACAGGAACACGGATTTCTAAAAACGTCGATCGGAATGCAGACTTCATTAACATTTACGAAAATGTCCCTATCCTCTCGGAGATTGGAAGCGAACCATGCGTAACGCAACATACTACCGAAAATTGGAGAGGATAGCTGGTAGTGAACGATTAAATGTATCTTGATTAGGGTGATTGAAAAAAAAAAAAAATTTCTTCCAAACAGGCTTAAAAGTTTCTTTTGGGTGTAAAAAAATTACTGTGAAAATATGAGCCCTTGATATTGATATTAGGATAGGTCTCATCGCATTTTTTTAATTTCCATAAGAATAACATGGGAAAAATTATTTTTGCTTATTCTGATTTTTATACCGTTCAAACGACTGATCGACTGATAAAACGCTGTTCTAATCTTTGTGGAGAATTGAACGCTCTACAAAAAAGGCCTGATAACATTTTTCGATTAATCTACGTGTTCAAAAGTTATTCAAGATCAAAGTTAAATTTTTCAAAAATTTGATCGAATTTTGTATATTACACCGAAACTGTTGGTTTCAGTGATTAAAGAAGGGTCGAATTATTTGTTAAATATGAATTAGACTTTTTATAGATATTGAGCAATGATTTTTTTATGTTAAATCAAATAAATCTGATGCTTTTAAAGAATTTCTTTGCAGAATTTGACTCAAAAAATTTGTATTAGGTTAAATAATCATAGGGATTCCAATTCAAAGACAGATATTCTCAATTTTGCTCAAATGCAACCTTTTAGAATTAACTTCGTGAGTTTTAGTCTCAAAAATTTCAGTATTCTATCTTAAATATCTCTTAACAATTTCTTATAATTTTAGATACAAATGGCGAATTTCTTCTTTCAAATTTTTAGTCGATAAAAACGTTTATTTTCTTGTTATTATAATATTCGGCAGCATTGGGACCACCCAAACGCTATCTTATGTATTTTTCTTTCAATATAAAAAAAAAAAAAGTTATTATACAAGTAACCATACTGAACCGTAAAATTTATCTCCATAGCATCGTTACTTTAACAAAATCAGAGTTATTTGATGTTGTTATTATCTATTACATGATTTGAGTTAAGAAATTATTTGAGGTTAATTGTAAGATGGCCATGGATTACTCGAGTCGTATTGTCGGTGACCCAACCGAAAGTTTTAGTGGACGCAAGCTTCCTACTTTGATAGAGGTTATGTCGGTATTTCCCTACCAGAAAAAAGTTCTAAAATTTCAACACAAACACAGTATTCATTTGACAATCACTAAAGTTCAAGAAAAGTGGTCTGAAGCTAGTATTCCAACGTGTGGTGAGGTATATGCACAAAAAAACATTGCTCCTTACGTAAAAGCAATGTGTTTTGATACTCCAGCCGTCAACGAGGTAAAGTTTATTTAATAATTACAATGGCTTATGTCATTGTTGTATTCAATTTCTATTGCATGACTTGGCATGACGGCGTGAGCGTAGGTATGCTCTACCCTCGGCTAAAAATCAATATTTCGTGTTTTTATATATTTTTATCTATTCTTGTTGTAGGCGTTCATAAAGGTACTTGTGTTCAAATTGAAAAAGCATTGGGGAGAAAAATAGTGTGGCTTCCTTGTCGCCATCATGTATTAGAAATTATTTTACGAGGAGTTTTTGAACTTTTTTGGAACACTACATCTGGTCCTAATGTGCCAATTTTTCTTCGTTTCAAAAAAGGGTGGGATAGCATTCATCAAAATAAATATGAAATAGGAATAGAGGATGAAGCTGTGGCAAACGCTTAAAAAGAAGATAAGATTAAAATTATTAATTTCATTAATGATTGCTTACAGGTAAAAATTGTTCATAATCTTTCCTTAATACAATCAAAACTAATACTTTTAACTTATGTCCATTAATTTGGTTTATCAGATGTCTCAGCCTCGAGATGATTACCGAGAGCTTTTATTATTATCTTTAGTTTTTCTTGGTGGTTGTAGAACTGATACGTACACTTTCAAACGTCCTGGTGCGATGCATCATGCGCGATGGATGTCAAAAGCCATCTACAGTTTAAAAACGTTTATGTTTCGCGGTCAATTTCATCTTTCCTCTCGTGAATTAAAAAGTTAACGGCAAGTGTGTATCTTCGTAATTTTATTTTACATTGAAGCTTGGTACACGGCAACATCTGCTATTTTAGCGCCTAACAAGGATCTAGAGTTAATGAAAAAATTGATTTTATATCAAAATATTAACCCGGTGGTGTCGCAAGAAGCTTGTAGAAAGATGAAGGAACATTTGTGGTATTTGAATAACGAGTTAGCTAAAATCTCATTATTCGACGACGACGCTTCGATCAATGTTAAAAAGAAAATAGCTTATGCCATTAACACTCGAGAGGGCTCTATATTATCTAATGGATCAACGATATCATGTAGACGCCGTAAATTTGAAAACGTTTCTAGATAACGATTTGAGCGACTTTGTTTCAAAAAACTCATTGGAGCTATTTATAAAATTTGATTTACCCACTGATTTCATAGAAGAAGATATTTCTACATGGCCCAATGATGATATCTTCAAAATCTGTCAGGAATTTTTCAAAACCTTAAAGGTAACAAACGACGTTGCTGAACGGGGGGTTGCACTGATTGAAGAATATAACTGCTGCCTAACTAAAGATGAAGATGAGTTGCAGTACTTATTACAGGTTGTTCGTGACCATCGACAACGTTTTCCTACATGTAATAAAAAATCTCTACAATAATAAATATTTAATGTGAATAAATAAGTTTTTTTTTTTTGCAAAACTTATTAATAAAATGAAAGTGAACATAATAATACAATAGAATTATTTATTTTTTGGTTTATTGCAAATAAATTCTTCAAAAGCATCGGATTTATTTGATTTAACCGAAAAAAATCATTGGTCAACATTTATAAGAAGTCTTATTCATATTTGACAAATAATTTGACCCTTATTTTAACACTGAAACGATCAGTTTCGGTGTAATATACAAAATTCGATCAAATTTTTGAAAAATTTAACTTTGATCTTGAATAACTTTTAAACGCGTGGATTAATCAAAAAATGTTATCACGCCTTTTGTGTGGAGCGTTCAATTCTCTACAAAGATTAGAACAGCGTTTTATTAGTCGATTAGTCGTTTGAACTATATAAAAATCAGAATAAGCAAAAATAATTTTTCCCATGTTATTCTTATGGGAATTTAAAAAAATGCGATGAGACCTATCTTAATATTAATATTAAGCGCTCATATTTTCACGGTAATTTTTTTACACCCAAAAGAAACTTTTAAGCCTGTTTGGAAGAAGACAATTTTTTTTTTTTTTTTAAATCACCCTAATCTTGATACAATCTTCACGAGAAGTAATTGCCTGATCTTCTTGTATCAAGTACGCACAATTTTGGAGACGCGTTATCAAATTTGTCACTTGTGTATAAAAATACGCGTCGCAAGGTTGAACCAACGGAGTGCATTTGGGAGGAATCACTTCAACATGCCATGACGGTTCACCTTCGTCGTCCTCGAAAATTTCATCGTACATGCACTGATCTGTTTGTCCTCCCCATGAATCGATTAGCAAAAGAAACTTCTCTCCTACGTACGGCTTCAAACAACTTTGTAAAAAATATTTATACAAAGTTTTCGTGAGCTTCCCTGATTTCGAAGATGTGATAACGGGGTTTGATATTTCGTGGCATACGCATTAACGGTATTTTGAACCGTAGGTCCACTGCTCCCGTTGCCCCTTACAAGCAGACGTACAGGAGGGGTATCAATCGGCCGGACAAAGTCATTGCATATTGCGCAGTGTATGAATGCGTAACTTTGTTCATGTCCTTCCGCTTTACGGAAACTGTCTTCGATCCTTTTGCGGCAAGAGTTCTGTTAAACGTGGACTGATATTGGCACCGTGGAAAATATTTCACAAAAATTCCAAATTAATCATATTAAATTCTACTTCAATGAATAAGAGAGGATATATTATTTTTAGTTTAGTATATTTGGAGCAGCTCCTGCGTGAAAATAATCTAATCGCAGAAAAATTATCGACTGTGATTATCCAGGAAGCGATGCTGATTGGAGAGGAAATGTATCATAATACATTGAAGATGCTCGCCGATAAAAAAATCATAGATGATGATGAACTGATTATGAAGAACGAAATTGATGATTAAAAGATTTATGAAGAAGTTGGAGGATACGACTCACGGGAAGACTACGAACCTGAGAAAAAGCAGCAAAAGGTGATAGAGTTTATCGCCTTGGAGTACAAGAGAGGAGTCGTAAAAATGGCCAGAGAAAATCCCAGCTGGACGATGCAGACGCTTAAAAAAGGAGGTAGTCGTTTACGATCGATGACTCACCTAACCAGATGGAAAGAGCATGTGAAAAATGGCAGGACTTCAATCGACAAATATTCGCTAATCGATTCATGGACGTATGACCGTTTCGTGGGAGCTCGAGAATGTTTCCAGCGAGTAACAACGAGGAGCTTGCAGCAATGGGCTTCGTCCGCTGCAAGTCGATTCCCAAAATTAAACTTCAAATCGTCTGACGGGAGGGTCGAGAAATTCGAAATAAAATACCGAGTTCGTCAGCGAAACATGACGAAATACGTTGCAGAACGAGAAACAGTGACGATGGAAGAAACCTTGGCGGCCGCGGAAAGATTTCAAAGAGAATTTCGTGATATGCTGCTAAAATATGTCGAGGATTACGTCGTGAATATTGATCAAACATGCATGTAAAAAAAATTATCTATCCTTCCTTATCCATTAAAGTAGGATTTAATATGATTAATTTGGAATTTTTGTGAAATATTTTCCAGGGTGCCAATATCAGTCCACGTTTAACAGAACTCTTGCCGCAAAAGGATCAAAGACAGCTTTCGTAAACCGGAAGGAGATGAATAAAGTCACGCATTCATACTGCACGATATGCAGAGGGGATAGGGACATTTTCGTAAACGTTAATGAAGTCTGCTTTCCGATCGACGTTTTGAGAAATCCTTGTTCCTGTACGTCATCGACGTTTATTAGATGTGCCAGGTGCATGAGAACATTCTGCTTCCCCTGTTTTTTCGATAAATACCACACGGGATCGTGTTAGCAATAAGCTCGAAATAACGATTCGAGTCCGGATACTTGTGTAAGCAATGTGCGAATGAATATCATGTCGTATTATTAGAATAACATAAAATTGATCTGATAATTATTCCTGTGTCTCAATTTTCTGTAATCTTTCGATAATTAATTTTGTTCCACATTCAACGTATAATTTTTATGCGAATAAATAAAGGACAATTTACAAAAAAACAGACAGAGAAATACGCGAAAAAACGTTTCTTCATAAAGAATAAATATCAAATGTTATTTATTCGGCATAATATCATTGCATATTATAAACAAAATGTGTGGATGAACATTTCAATAAGAGAGAATGAAAAAAAAAAAAAAAAATGAATTAAGCCGACTCGAACTCGCAACTTTACGATTGCTAATCCAGCACCTTACCACTGAAGCTATTGCAGCTAGTCGAAATGACAGCTGTGAACGGCGTATATAACGCTGTGAACAGCGTTACAATATTTTTCAAAACCATTTTTCTCGAAAACAAAAAAATAGTGCGCTTTATCACTTTCACAAATTACACCTCTAGTAATGATCCTTTGTTGACGAGAGTTTCGCTCCAAACAAAAATCACCACCTCGTAAGGTCCCCTTGTCAGTAAAGAATTTTGTCCACTCAAATCGAGCATATTGGCCACTGTGCAACGTTCACACAGGGGGAGAGGATTTGCGTGGCGGGAACGTTCATTTCGGGGCTATTGCGAAAATGAAGATGGCGGCGTATGAGATAAAGAATGAAGAGATTCTATTTATTGATTCAAATGAATGAAGATGATACGGTAATACTCGGAATGGATAAACAATATCAGGTAGCGGCGATTAAATATTGCTTGCTTGCAATGCGTATTAATTAGCACGGAGGCCAGCTTCCTCCAAATACCTAATCGCCTCGCGGTCTCGAGATCGTTCGACGACCGTTACTTTCCCCGTACTTACGCCTACTTGCGCCAACACGCTTTGCTTTTCCGTTCTATTCGCAGTCTGGACACCGCACAGTGGGCCAGAAGACCCGATTCCGTGGTCAAAAGTCGATTCTTGAATTCGATGAAATGGAATAGACTACTAAATTCAGGAATACTTGAAGTATGTTTAACGACAATTATACATTGATTGATCAATTTTTGTTTCGATGACACAAACACAACGTTAAACATTTCATTGAAATTCGTAGTGCTACTGACGTTCATGAAATACGTTTTTTGATGTTAAGAAATCGATTCCGAACCTCCTACCTCCATACATTTCATCCACCAAGGTGTAAAATTATGGAAAAGTCAATTTAATCTTGTTTCGGCAAGACAATTATTCTCCCATCTGATTATTCTCACCACTCACACACACACGCAGCTACACGCGTCGACACTCCCACGTACACACAATTACTCCCGGTCCTCAAAATCACACATACTCACACAAACCGATGTACACTCGATCGTACTCGCGACACCCGCGACGGCTCGACAGCAAGGAGTCAGTACATTACAGTCCACGGAACCTGTCTCAACGAACTGAAGAATAAACGAATTCTCTATTTCACGTGAAATTGCTCTAGTCTCCATTATTATCCTCCACGCACATCCCGAGTTATATAACGAATTAATTAGTCCCGAAACATTTGGTCCTTCGAGCCGGATATAATTCGGGTGTGCGCCAAGACCCGCAGTGCTGCAATTCGAGTTAAAAGAGCGCAAGTGCCTCGTGGTCGCTCCATATTACGTCTCATATCAGTGCCTCGTGGTTAGTGTCTTTCAACATTAACAAACACCGCAAAAGGAACCGTACTTAAAACCAAAGGGGGTAAGTGAGTGCGAACGTGTGGACGGACACAAAATCTAAATGAATAAAAGAAAAGCATAGGGAGGCGAAAAGTGCAAATTCCATCGTTTTCTCGGCGTGCTCCAATCGCATGACGCAATATTTCGTACAATCCTTTAAGAGTGTACATCTCTATATCCCGCGAGTGTGTAGGTGAAGATTCGCGTTTGCGCTCTCAATCGGAAGACGTTAGCCGAAAAGAAAGTGCCATCTCGCTTCAACTCAGAGAGCAGTGGTGCTCTCGCTCTCTCGCGGATAGTAGGTGTCCATGTATGCGTTCGCGGGTAGAAGGCCCTAGCGCGCGCTCCGCTGAGCATCGCTATCTCCGTCGCTCGCGTTGACTTCGACGTCAGTGACTCTCTCTCGTTCGCGCTTCGCTTAGCATCGCTGTCTCCGTCGCTCGCGCTACCTATGACGTAAGCGGCTCTCTCTCGTTCGCGCTCCGCCTCGTATCGCTCTCTCCGTCGCTCGCGTTACCTACGACGTAAGCGACTCTCTCTTGCTCGCACTACGCGCAGCATACGCTCTCTCCGTCGCTCGCGTTACCTACGACGTACGCGACTCTGTCTTGCTCGCACTACGCGCAGCATACGCTCTCCGTCGTTCGCGTTACCTACGACGTAAGCGACTCTCTCTTGCTCGCACTACGCGCAGCCTACGCTGTCTCCGTCGCTCGCGCTACCTGTGGCGTAAGCGGCTCTCTCTCGTCCGCGCTTCGCGTAGCATCGCTGTCTCCGTCGCTCGCGCTACCTGTGGCGTAAGCGGCTCTCTCTCGTTCGCGCTCCGCCCAGTATCGCTCTCTCCGTCGCTCGCGTTACCTACGACGTAAGCGACTCTCTGTTGCTCGCATGACGCGTAGCACACGCTCTCTTTGTCGCTCGCGTTAACTTCGACGTCAGCGACTCTCGCTCGCGCTAAGCGCAACATACGCAGTCTCAATCTCTCTCAGTCTCATTGCTTCGCTTTAACTCTCGCTCTCCGTTTGAATTATATCCCCTTTCGCTCTGACGCTGCGTAAACTTACCTTGCGTGCGCTTCATAGTCTCGAAGCCTTCTGCTACTCTCCAATTTTGTGCATTCTTTAAATCATACAAAATGAGCACCATCGACATCAAGGCCTTAATACAAAGGCAAGCTGAAGTCGAAGGTCCCATTAGCCGCGCTATCTCAAATTTAAAGAAAGTAGGAGAAGATAATTTGACGCAACGAAGAGTTCAAGGCAGATTAGACGCACTACGACAAAATTGGAAGCTTTATCAAGACAATCACGCACGCATACTCGACATTCGCGAAACAACTGCCAGCAAAGCGGTTCAAGCCTTTCTCGCCGAGAGTGATTATTTCGCGAAAGGACACGTTGAGATCGTCGAAGAAACTTTCCTCGATGCTCAAGAATTTATGGAGACTCGTCTCGATAAATTTCATGCTAATGACCCAGCTTCTGGCGCAGCTATGGCGGATCGTTCCATAGCGCAACAGCCTGGAACCACCCATAGTCATCGACTGCCAAAAATCGACCTTCCAAAATTCAGTGGGGAGCCACGAGAATGGCTCAGTTTTCGCGACTTATTTTGCGCCCTCGTCGGTTCGAATTCGAATATAACAAACGTCGAAAAGTTGCATTATTTAAAAACTAGTGTTTCAGGAGCAGCTGCACAACGCATCGAGAGCATAAGTCTCAGCCACGAGAACTTTGCCGCCACCTGGGACTATCTCACCGCGCTCTACGACGACAAGAGGTTGTTGGTTAACACTGCAATGAAAGATTTCATGGACACACGGCCTGTCACCCGATCATCCGGTACCGACTTGGCTCGTTTCAACGGGGAAATCACGCGAGCAATCACTGCCCTTGAAACCCTTGGACAATATACTCAACACTGCGACGCTTTCGTGGTATATATAGTGGTCTCCAAACTTGATGCAAACACGGTAAGAGAGTGGGAGAATAGTCTTGGGCTCACTCAACTGCTCCCAACTTGGCAGAAGCTTTTAAAGTTTCTT
>OZ020166.1:6081308-6103015 GCA_963971145.1 Sussaba pulchella
GATCAATCCTGCTTATCGTGCAAGGAAAATCATTACATCGCAGCTTGTCCAACTTTCCGAACAAAACCACTTAATGAACGCAAAGATTTCGTAACCACTAAAAACCTGTGTTTTAACTGTCTAGGCGCTCATCGAATAAAGGACTGTCGCACATCCAAAAGGTGTCAGACTTGTCAAGGGCATCATCACACGCTCCTTCACAACCCGTCTCGTGTCGAAGCCAACAGAGCTGCTCCGCCGACTAATACGTCGCAGATCAACACTCCTGCGGTGTCCAGTCACACAGCTCGACCCACAATCATCCCAAGGACACCCGTTCTTCTCGCAACCGTTCTCGTCACCGTTTCGCACCCTGAAACGGGAGAAACTCTCAAGGTAAGAGCTCTACTTGACCAAGGGTCGGAGAGCTCGTTTATTACCGAATCTCTTGCACAGCAATTACGTCTCCCGCGACGACACGCCACGGTGCCTGTGATAGGGGTTGGAGCTCAGCAAACGGGCGTTACTCGAGGTTTGGCCTCTCTCGTTCTACGATCACACGTCGATCCGTCGTTCTCGTGCCAATCTGATGCTCTCGTGCTGCCTCGCCTCACATCATTCTTGCCTTCCTTCCGGTTATTAGTAAAAGATTGGCCACATCTCAACGGACTCGCTCTCGCTGATCCGAGCTTCACCCACCCGAGTGAAATAAACTTAATCATGGGTGCCGATATTTACAGCCACGTCATTCTGGATGGCATTCGACGAGGCGGACCAAAAACTCCAATCGCTCAAGAAACTCGATTCGGCTGGGTACTTTCAGGCTCAGTCGCCATGGAAAATACAGAACCGCACCGCGCTCCGATTCAAGGATTCCAATGTTCTCTCGATTACGAATTAAACGATATGGTGCAACGTTTTTGGAATCAAGAGGAAATCAACAAGCCTACCAAACTCACGCCCGATGATGAAAAATGCGAAATTCATTTCCGCAATACCGTCTCTCGTGATGATTCGGGACGATATATCGTCCGTTTGCCTTTCAAAAACGTCGACGTCGTCCTCGGTGACTCGCGATCGCGCGCTTCACAAATGCTCTCTCGCATGGAAAAAAGATTCGCAACGAACCCGACGCTAAGATTAGCGTACTCGAGCTTCCTTCGCGAGTACTCGGAGCTCGGACATATGCAGCTCGCGCAACCTGCTCCAACAGATGCCTCGTGCGGGTTCTATTTACCCCATCATGGGGTTGTGCGAGAAAGCAGCTCTACTACAAAATTACGCGTCGTCTTCAACGGATCGCAAAAAACCGATCGAGGATTATCCCTCAACGAAAACCTTCTCGTCGGGCCAAAAATTCTCAACGATCTCTCGGACGTTCTCTTACGATGGCGACGCCACCCGATCGCATTTTCTGCCGACATCGCAAAGATGTATCGACAGATAATCGTACACGAAAGTGATCGGGATTGGCAACGCATACTCTGGAGAGAAGACCCAACCTCCTCGATCGACGAATATCGGCTTTGCACAGTGACGTACGGCCTCGCCTGCGCACCGTTTCTCGCAATTCGAGTGCTTCATCAACTCGTCGCTGATGAAGGTGATGCATTTCCCGTCGCAAGAAGAGCAATTCTCGAAGAAACGTACGTCGACGACATTCTCTCTGGAGCTGAAAATACATCCGACGGTCGAGAGAAAATGTTCCAACTCACTCAGCTGCTCAAAGCTGGTGGGTTCGAATTGCAAAAGTGGACAGCAAGTCAGCCCGAACTTCTCCTAAACATTCCTCCAGCGAGTCGAGAGACTGCTAATCAGCTCCCTCTCGACCAAAACCCCGTATTTCGAGCTCTCGGTCTCATGTGGAGACCCGATATCGACGCATTCGCTTTCGTTCCGCAGATCTCCGCCGATCTTCCTCCGACGGAACGAAAAGTCCTCTCTCAAGTGGCACAGCTTTTCGACCCACTTGGATGGCTCGCTCCAGTAACAATTCGAGCAAAAATCTTTTTGCAAGAATTGTGGACTCTCGGCCTCGAGTGGGATGAGCCACTCTCAGAAGCCTTAGCCACACGCTGGAACATTTTCATGCAACAATTACACGGAGCGACAAATATCGTAATACCAAGATGGCTCGGACTCTCAGCTACGTCGCTCGGCCTCGAAATTCACGGCTTCTCCGATGCATCCGAGGATGCAATGGCCGCGGTCGTGTACATGCGAGTCTATTCAGACTACGACAGTGTAACAGTGACCTTAGTCTGCGCTAAGACCAAAGTTGCGCTGTTAAAAAAGCTTACGATACCGCGACTAGAATTGTGCGGTGCACTCCTTCTCGTACGCTTAATCCGCGACGTGGAAAAAACGCTAAAACTCGATAATATTCCGACCCACCTTTGGACGGATTCAACAACTGCGCTAGCTTGGATAAAAAGCCACCCATCTTTAAGAAAAGAATTTGTTCGCAACCGCGTAACCGAAATCCAAGAGCTGAGCAATGCCCGATGGCATCACATCGCTGGTTCTGAAAACCCTGCCGACATCGCTTCACGTGGGGCATCTCCGGAGCAAGTTTGCTCCTCGACATTGTGGAGATCAGGACCCGAATGGTTGTCTAAACCCTCAGTCTGGTGGCCATCTTCGTCAGCAACCCCAGATCCTGATATCGATCTCGAAGAGCGCAAAACCGTTCGCGCTAATTTCTCCAACTCGGATCCGAAACCTATGTGGGACTTAGTCGAACGCTTTTCTCGACTCTCACAACTGCTGAGAGTCACTGCACTCTGCGTTCGTACAATCCACGCATGGCGGGCACGATGCAAACACTCGACGACAACCTCACGCAATACGTTTATCTCAACCGAAGAAACAAACAACGCTATGCTCTTCTGGGTCCAAGCTACCCAACAGTCGTATTTCTCGAACGACTTTCGTCAAATAAAAAACGGCTTAGCTTTCTCTCGAGGGCACCCGCTTGCCAGACTGGCACCGTTCATCGATGCGAACAATTTACTTCGAGTTGGAGGCAGACTGCAACACTCGCATCTCTCGTACGACGAACAGCATCCCTTCATTCTTCCACGAGAATCGAGTCTAACGTCGCTAGTGATAACACACTACCACATACTTACGCTCCACGGAGGAGCACAACTGACGCTCGCCTCCATTCGACAACGTTTTTGGATTCTCGGAGGCCGAATACCAATTCGCGCGCACATCTACCGTTGTGTCGTCTGCGCACGACAGCGTGCTACGCTTAGCACACAATTAATGGGACAGTTGCCGCATACTCGTGTGACGCGGTCGCGGCCATTTCTCCACACCGGAACCGACTACGCTGGACCGTTCACGATACGAGCTCACCGCGGTCGCACCACCAAGACCTACAAGGGATATATAATCATCTTTATATGTTTTTCTACGTCAGCTGTCCACCTCGAACTGGTCTCCGATTATTCCGCTGACGGATTCATCGCTGCGTACAAACGCTTCACCGGACGCCGCGGAATTTGCGCTTCTCTCAGAAGCGATTGCGGCCGAAACCTCATCGGAGCTGACGCCGAACTGCGCAGATTGCTCGGTCAAGCATCGAACGAGGCAACCTATCTCGCAAAAATCTTAGCCACCCATGGGACACAGTGGCTGTTCAACCCTCCCTCCGCTCCTCATTTCGGAGGCAAGTGGGAGGCTGGGGTCAAATCGGTGAAGTTTCACCTCAAACGTGTCATCGGCGAATCGACTCTCACCTTCGAAGAATTCTCAACTCTCCTGACTCAAGTCGAAGCCACACTCAACTCAAGGCCACTCTGTGCCTTATCAGACGACTCCTCTGACCTCAGCACTCTTACTCCTCGACATTTCCTCATCGGCACGGCTTTAAACACCGTTCCAGAGCCATCCCTCGAAAGCTTGCCGGTCAATCGGCTCTCGCGTTGGCAACATGGACGCCAAATGCTAGAGCATTTTTGGCGACGTTGGAGCAGGGAGTATCTCCAGAGCCTGCAACCACTCTCTAAATGGCAGACACGAAAGAAGAACATAAAGATCGGAGCCATCGTACTCCTCAAGGACGAAAATCGACCACCAACGGTATGGCCTCTTGCTCGCGTCCTCGAAGTTCATCCTGGAGCCGACGGCGCCGTCCGCGCTGTTACCGTGAAAACTCAATCGACCACTCTAAAAAGGCCTATCGCCAAATTGTGCGTGCTCCCTATCGACGACGACTCTTAAATTTTCTCACGGTGGGCGGCACTCAATACGTCGCCTCGTTGTCAACGACGATGGCGAGGTGGGCGGTATGTTTCGGCAAGACAATTATTCTCCCATCTGATTATTCTCACCACTCACACACACACGCAGCTACACGCGTCAACACTCCCACGTACACACAATTACTCCCGGTCCTCAAAATCACACATACTCACACAAACCGATGTACACTCGATCGTACTCGCGACACCCGCGACGGCTCGACAGCAAGGAGTCAGTACATTACAGTCCACGGAACCTGTCTCAACGAACTGAAGAATAAACGAATTCTCTATTTCACGTGAAATTGCTCTAGTCTCCATTATTATCCTCCACGCACATCCCGAGTTATATAACGAATTAATTAGTCCCGAAACAAATCTTTAATTTTTAATTACAATTAAATTCAATCACATTATTAATTAATGGAAAACAAGATTTTTCAGCAAAGCATCTGCTTCCGATTGCTCATAACACGACATAACGCAACGAATTGAGTTCTAAAATATTCGAATGTCTTCCTTGGGATATGCACTTGAGCATAGGTGCTTCATTTTGCCCCTTTTAACTTGTTTCGCTTCGACTGGTATATCTACATTAGGGTGGTCTTTAAAAAAAAAGTCTCGCTCCCCACCTTCCAAATGATTCTAGACCATGAAAAAAGAATTTCCATATTTTTTTCCGATTTTCAAATTTACCCTCTGCTTTGCCTGAATTCATTTGAAAGTTTTCAAAATCATTTATGTCATATTTCCTATCTTCACGAAAAAGGTTGGGGAAAAAAAATCTGAAAAAATATATAATGTGAAAAACTATAACACAAGGACACCAAGAAAAGTTAGCATCTGTCCAGCGAACATAACCTAAATAACCTAAATAAAACTTGAAAGTGCTTCCTCCGTAATCCTCCGCACTTGAGCCAATGGACGAAGTCCTTTATGAGGATGCGTATGAGTACCTTTTTCTTTATTAATTCTGGCTTCCTCATAAAGGATTTTTCTTTACACGTGCGTGAAAGTTGCTACATTACTTGTCCCTTTTCCGTTTGGAAAATACGTGAATTCCCACTGTTTTTCATTACCCACTATACCTAACTTCACTCCGTGTGTAATGTGAGCAAAAGCGCACGCTTGTCAGTTTTAACCCACGCCTGAGTGTGCGGTTTACAATAGTGAAGATAGGCAATTGCCTGGCGCGATCTTCATATTTGATGCAATTTCGTTTCCAAGTGATATAACATACCAAGTGATATACGTTCATCTCCCGTTAACATATTGTGATGATCAGTGAAAATTGAATTAAAATGCTTGAAGAAGCTGCACAAGTAATGTGGGAGATACGTGGGACGAACCCAGGGGGGGACGGTTCCTAAAGAAATGTAAAATTGGAAGTTGATAAGAGTTTGTGTTGTGTAATAAAAAATAAAAAATTGATAGTTTTAATAATGTTCATTCAAATTTGTTCTATGCATTGTTGATGGGGGGGGGGGGGCTTCGCCCCCCATCCCCCCTACCGGCCTCGAAGGTTATTCTCTCCTACAACAATTGACCTGGTCATCGAAAGCCGATTTGATCTCGATACTTAACGCACTTGTAAAAAAAAAAAGTATAAGCTACTCGTGCGTACAGCCGGAATCACCCCGTAATAACCGGCTTTCCGCACTCGTTGCTTAATATACTATAGTCCATTGGCTCAAGTGCAGAGGATTACGGGGTTTGCAAGTTTCTACTTGCAGCTAGTTTTAATTTGCAGGGGTTGGAACTTAGAAATTTTTAATTGCTCTAGAACTCGATCCGTTCGGCCGATCTCGGCCAAATTTGATATGTATTACAGCATAATGACATCCTATACTTGCAGAGAACTATGGTTCGATTGGTTGAAATGAACGACCAATAGAGCATGAAATTTTAAGTTATTGATGGGTTTGGCTCAAATGCAATACTTACCGTTCTTGTACTCAATTCTATGTGTAAAAAATTATTTAGCCGAATATGTCGAAAATTGCGGACGCTAGCGTGGGTACAGACATTTTTTGAAAAATTCAAAACGTTGTCGAAGCCGAACAAGTGCGTCAATTATTGCGAAATTTACAGATTACATAGATATTGAAAGGCATCACATGTGTGCAAAATTTGAGTATGGTAGCTTAAACCGTTCTCGAGTTATGGACGTTTGAATTTTAGAGGGTGGTTACATACACACACATACGTCCGGACATTTTCTCCAAATATGTTTTCTGGATGTTTTAGGACATTCTGAACCTATTGACATCAAAATCTCGAAAAAAAAATTTCGGACCGTCACTAAGCTTCCTTTATGAGGAAGCAAAAATCGACATTGATTTTTTTCTAGGTGTCACGCAGCCGATAAAAAAATCTAGAAAAAACATATATATCGTAAAAAATGATGTAAGGGAGTTAAAAGAAATTTGGTGATTTTGACAATGTTTTTAATAAATGTAATTGAAAAAAAAATGTTTCCCGAAAAGAGGATTGAACCCGGGGCAGTGATTCCGCAGATTAGCAAACCGTGATTTTAACCACTCAGCTACCGCTGCCGTAGAAACGGTGAGCGTGTCAGCGATACTGGTTCATCCGACGAAAATTTTCTAAAAAAAAAAATTCAATATCTCGGAAACATCAGCCCACTATAGCGAAAGACGAAATACGTGTCCAATTATTTTCGATTGACTATCGACTGTGTAAGTTTCAAGTCAATCGGCCATGTAGCGACCGTGTCCTCCCCTTGTGAGATGAAATTTGGTACACGGACGAAGATTGTTGACCTAAAAATAAAATAAAAAATTTCGAAAAAAAAAAATATTTTTCTTACAGTTCTCACGCGGATTAAGGAGGCTCGGTCACGAAGGTGGGGGGGGGGGCGCGCCTAAGCGGGGCCCATTTTTTTTCTTCAGTCATACGCATGCGTGGCATAATACGCTTGACTATAAACGTATTATTGATAATTTTATACAAGACCAATTAGCTGGCCATCGATAAATAAATACCGCAGAATTGGCACAATTTTACGTTACGGTACTGCCTAAAGAAGTACGGCAACATCGCAATTCTTCTCTGATCGCCGCTGATTTCTTCTGACACCGGGAGCTGACAGTTCGAGATTTTTATTGTGAAAGAAAATATGCGTTGAACTTACCCGATTCTAAGGCTATGGCAGTATGGTTAGCGCCGCCGCAAAGCGGAGGTTAGAGCCAGGACTAAACAAACGAACACCTGATTCCTGTGACGCTGCCAGATCCTCACACGTTCGCGAAACCCATCAGAGTTTTAAATATTTCGCCATTTTAACATAGAATATCTCTTTACATAAGTCGATGACCCACAACTTTTTCATTATATTTGGAATCTTCATGATCTAATCAACGTAACTGTAGTTTTTCATCAATATCTGTTGTCTGAGTGCAAAAATATCGCTTGCTACAAGTCTTTTGGGGGTGCGTCTTCCATAAGCCCTGTGTTAAAAATTCCAAGTGTAACTATTTTTATCTCTCTTATTTAGTCGTTAACCTTATCTGAAACTTGGCATACGTGAATATGGGTACATTATCTATGATAAACTTGAAAATTATTTTTTTCTGTTGTTGAGACGTTAGCGACGGAGCCTCCTTAAAACGTGTACTCGAAATTTTTTTTGCTCACGCTATTGAGTGGGGTGTCCTTATATAGGTCTCCTCAAATGCAACAAATAATGTGCACAAACTGTTTCATTTTAACCTTTCACTTACGAGATATTAGCTTTCAAAGTCGTTATCAGAGTGCCCCCCCCCCCCCCCCCATCTAACTTTCAAACTGCCGATGCGAAAAATCTGAAAAAATTCCAGAACGTAGCTTTCACACTACGGAACCCTATAGTGTGCGTGCCCAACACGCTACTTGACTACTTCTGTTGACTGAAAAAATCAGTGATCCTGAAATTTTTTCTTAACCTTGAAAAAAATGTTTTATTTCTTGCAAAAACTTTTCCGCTAACTTCAAATTAGAGTACGAAGGTTTTTCCGTTACCTTCTGACATAATTTTTTATGATACACATTTTTTCTAGATTCTTTTACCGGTACCGTGACACCTAAAAAAATGCAATGTCGATTTTTTTTAGCTTATGTTTGCCGGACAGCTGCCAATATTTAACGGTGTTTTTGTGGTATAGTTTTTTATAATATACATTTTTTTCGGATTTTTCGCCGCCATCATTTTCGTATTAAGACGATGGACTACATACACTATCTCGTTCTCTCTCGCTCTGCAGCAGGCGCCGTTAGCGCTGTTTCTCTCGCACTCGAAGATGTCGTCCATCACCTTAAGATCGGCAATATGATATAAATTATTTTAAAAACTTTCAAATGAATTCAAGCAATGCAGAGGGTGAATTTAAAAATCGGAAAAAAAATATGAAAATTCATTTTTCATGGTTTAGAATCATTTGGAAGGTGGGGAGTGAAACTTTTTTTTAAGGCCAAATAAGGACCACTTTAATCTACATGCCGCACGCGGCCGCGGAGAGCGCTCGCGCTAGCTCGCTACTGTTGTCCCGGCCGCATCAACGCGGGCGCCGGACGTGCAAGCTCACTTGTTGTGGCAATCTGCTTTCCGTCCACATACTGCGCGCAATTGCATAAATAATAATTAATACAGTTAATGCATTTATAATCCAACGCATGATGTTGATGCATGTAAATGTATATATTAGACTGCCTCATTTCAGGACGATATTTTTTTTTCACTTCCCCACTGGAGTTCACTCCACTTTAGCTTATGTCTAAAAAAAAACCCTTGTGCAAGGAGAGCGTTGTCAAAAAATATCTAGAGGTCTATCAATTTCTTTGAACTTTTGCTATTTGATTAACATTCCAAATTCGTTTTTTCCCATTATTATTGATGCTCCCAAGTCGGATTCAATTGTACGGTGTTTTTCCGATAAAGTTTTTGAAGGAAATTGAATGCTCTACAAAAAAGGTCTCTTGACCCACATCTGTAAAGTCAACTGCTTATGAGTAATTCATGTTTGAACCTTATTTGATATGAAAATATCTGTTTGACTTGCTGTCATAACTAATTTTTTGATTATGTCGGAAAGACTCAAACGAAAATTTCGTGGAAAATTGATGCACAACAAAAAAATTCTTTTGCCGACTTTGTAGATTCAACCGTTTCCGACTCCTATATAGTTGATACAAATTTATACGCTAAATTCCCGTTTAATTTGAAAACAACTTTTTCGTAATATTTGTCCCATACCTTTTTAGTGATTTATTGTCAAAAGCAGCAGATATTGACGCTGTTGATTATTGCACATCAAATACCCATTAAATTTGGTAGCTAAAGCTATTGCTCGTTCGCTTGTTCGTTAACGACCCTTAAACTTTTCAGTACTTCCACGCAACGTTGCTAATTCTTATCAGATCCCCTTTTCTTCGGATCTCGATCGATAAGATAAGTCGGTAATTCCAATTTACGAAAAACAGTGAGTGATTTTTGCGTAACAAAATCGCTTAAATCCTTGCCTTGAAACACCCCCGTTGATAAAAGAAGGTATGATATCTGAGCCACTGCTATCTGATGCACTATTCTTGTAGAACACGCCGAGATAAACCGAAAAACAAGAATGAATAAAATTAGTACTAGTGTCATAATGTACTATTTTTTCCAACTTCCATATCCGTGGTGCCGCATTTCAATTTTGCACACCTGTGGAGCCGTGTACTTACTCCATTATCTGTTATTTCCTCCATAATACGCGCAGGATGGCCTAAACACAGCGATCAGATGGGGTTAGTGGGAGTTCGCTTAGATCTTTTTTTATCCGCTAGTTTGAGTTACCGCGGAACCACGGATATTATACTAAAAAAACATGAAAAAGTTGATATCTTGAAAACTAAGCGGCATATTTAAATATTGTAATCTTATTTTTCTGCTCATTTAGGGGTGTTCTACAAAAATCGTACGGTAGATCATGGCACCACCGTTCGAAAAAAAAGAAAAAACATAAAAAGATTGATATCTTGAAAACTAAGCGAGATATTAATTTTTTCTATTCTTGTTTTTCTTTTTATCACGAGGTGTTCTACAAGAACAGTACATCAGATCGCGGTGCTCCGGATATCGTATCATCCCCTTAATTACTAATAAGCAGTTGACTTTACAGATGTGGGTTAGGAGACCTTTTTTGAAGAGAATTCAATTTCCTTCAAAAAGTTTGTTGGAAAAACACCGTACCATTGAATCCGACTTGGGAGCATCAATAATAATGGGAAAAAACGAATTTCCAATGGCAATTAAATGGTAAAACTTTAAAGCCATTGGAGGACCTCTAAATATCTTTTGACAACGCTCTCCTTGCACAAGGGTTCCTTTTTAGACATAAGATAAAGATTTTCCAGTGGAGAAGTGAAAAAAAAAAAATCGTTCTGAAATGACGCAGTGTAGTATATACCATCGTAAAAGACTGTTGTGCCGGAGCACCGAGTGACCGATAAGGAGCGGGTGTGTAACGGCCGAAACAATTATTTAATTATTTGTTCGTGAGTTCCCGCCACGAAGAATTGGTATTCAAGCAAATCAGTCTATGATTAATTTATTCAATGTGTTAAAAACAGGTGCAATACAATATTTGTTACAAAGCTTTAAACTTAATGTTAACTTTACTTCGGATTTAATTTTGACCGGACCGCGTTTGAACCGGAAAACCCTAGACGTTCGCGCTTCGACGTGATTCCGCGGTTCGGGGTCTGTTTTAGACTGTTTCACTCCTTCGAAATTCTACTACAGACTCACTGTAATTCTGACCGGACCGCGCAGAATTGGCTAACCCTAGACGTTCGAACTAGAACGTAATTCCGCGGTTCGGGGTCTTGCGGAAGGCAGTTTACCCTTCTGATCATAACTCAAGACTGACTCTCGGATGGTCGCTATGTCGCCCATTACGACTCCCGTCCGAGAGTTTATTTTAATGCTGACGGTTTTTGTCAGCATTGTCCTTTATTTAACCTTGGAGCTGCTTCGGTGAGCGACTCCGTATTTGCGAACAGACTGCATATTTTAGTAACGGAAATGCCGTATTTCCGTTACTTAGCGTAAGCGATTTTTATTCGATTCGGAACAATTATATCTTGCATATAATTGTTTTAATAAAATTCAATAAAAGTGCGGGGCACCACAAGACGATCGTGATGGATTCCGGTCGCTCGTCGAGACATTGTATAGGGGAAACGGGGGTAGCCCTGGCCAGTTTTATATTTTTATAATTACGCCGCAAATTAAGGGTGGAGTAATAATCGGAACTGCACAAATATTATTACCAAGATATATTTTAATAGAATATCGTACAAAAAAAAAACGATAAATTATCAAAAACTTGAAACAAAATTAATTTAAACTTTGGCTTGAATTCGGCTTCCCCAGAAACGTGGCGGGTAGCTCCGGCCACCGTGATATTGAGCGTTGGAATCGATTTTTGGCGACACAAACGTCACATGTGTAGTACAAATCGCCTGGATTTATATTGACACATGACTCATGAGCCTAGTCTTGACATTTTTGGCATTGGATCCAGTCTTCGTCAAATGTTTTGCCACAAATGATGCATTTGGCGTCGTTTTTTTTGGAACGCGATTTAGATCCAGCTTTTTCCTTTGTGAGGTCCTTCTTTCTTTTCATCGCGATCTTTGGCTTCTTTTTTGGAACTGTTGATTTCTCAATCAGCTCATTTTGATAAGGAGATGATGTTAAACTCTCACTTCTTTGGGTTCGTCTTCTTCGAACGGACAGTCTCTTCTTCGATGCGTCTGGTAGAGTAACAAAGTATTTATCACATCACTAATCTTGTATCGTTTTGCGACAGCTCTCTCAGGAGACGTACGTTCAAGAACTTCTTTTATTGCTCTTTTCATGTTTTCTTCGCTTCAATTTCCTCGGTTTGTGGTTCTCCCTTTGAACTTAGGCATTTTGACGCCCACTTACGAAAACGAAGGACAAGTAATTGCAGTAAACCTTTTTTATGAATTTTTGACAAGAAATAGGCCTTCGAATGAATGGCCGGCGCTACCCGCCAAAGTGGTGGCCGGAGCTACCCGATTCGATTTTGAGCAAAATGATGGCTTTAGTACTAAAATAAATGTTAATTTTTCCAAACGGACAAAAATATGTAAGATATAATGATTTTACTAAATATTGGCCACTTAAAAATATAATTACTTACGTTTTTTCAACGGTGTACCTTTTTCTACGTTGAGCGGGAAGTGATCGTGTCTCACACAAATCAGTATTGACGCTTTCACGACCGAACACAAAGACAAGCCGAGCTCTACTAGCCGCAAGTTTCTGGTAGGACACAAAAAAACACAGGAAAATGAAAACATTGATAGTAAACACAAAGCGAGCATACATCTTAGACATAGCCAGGGCTACCCGCTGGCCGGGGCTACCCCCCTCTCCCCTAACATTAAAAAGTTTGAAACGCAATTCAACCCTCGTAATGTCGAGCTTTCGTTCGCCAGCGATACAGAGATACACGCGAGTTCAAAGGCATCGAACGATCTTGTCGATAAACAAATACAAATTAAATTATCACCGCGGAATTCCGAGGCAATCGCACCGAAGAAAAAGATTCTTGGTAATCGAGTTTACTGGAAGTTTCAGGAAGGGTGGTCTGATATAATAGCTAAAAAGATATTTCAGCTGCATGAATCAATAGCTTGTGTCTTTGCATTTGATAAAACGACGCCAAGCGCCTGTGCGTCTAGTTACTCAACACTTAACGGATATTGTTGCAAATGCAAATCGAAAATAATCGAAGTATTGGCACGGAAACCAATGGCCGATGTTGATGTAATTATAGCGTGTAAGACCGAAAGTATACGCTCCGATCAACATTCGGGTTTAATAAACCGGCCGTTGCGAGGTAAACGTCGGGAAATTATCGCCACCCAAATGATCGATGGAAAAAAAGTGCAGTCGTTATGCAGAGGAAAATGGCGCGAAAATTTAAAAAATTCGGGGAATCGAACGTGCCAATCATTTCGACTAGCGAGGTGTTGCGGAAAGCTAAGGAGCAACTGCTTCTGAAAAAATACGGATTAGAATTTGATTTAGCGCCACTGAACTTACTCCGGGACAGCAAGTTCGGTGATCACGCGGGTTTGTTGCACAGCATAAAATTTGGAACATTTCACTGCATGTATTGGACACTGGAGCAGGAGAAAATGTATTCTGCTAGGTGCAGGACCGATCCGAGGACTGCTTTAGCCATTGACGCTACCGGCGGGATAGCAAAACGCGAACACGTAAGCGGTGTTCCTGTATCAGTGCATGCTGATCACCAACGAGGGTAGCGTACTCGTATTCCAAATGGTTACCGCTGACCAACGGTCGCTCCAAATCGCCGACTCCCTTCAACTAATTCAGTTGCTGCAGTTTGGCAGACTACTTGGGCCGATGTTACAGGGCTGTAATGGAAGCATTGACCGCGCTACCGACGACGTATCTGCGACTGGATGTAAGTCACGTAACGGCCATGGTTTCGCGATGGGGGTGCCTAAAATCAACGGTTAAAGCAGGACAACAATTTTACCAACGGTGCATCGCCAAAGCGTACCAAATTACTAATTTTGAAGTGCTGGCGCACTTTATTGAGTCCGTTCTGATCGTGTCGTTGAGCGAGTTCATAGGACATACGAAAGATGAATTGGCAACAGAATCGGAGGTAAGAATGGTGTCTCTCGACAACGTGATTTCCGGTATTTGCGTTATTGAGTTGCGCAGTGCGAGCGATAAGGATGAGCCTTTGATCGCAGGAGAAAACGATGATTCGGACCTGAACTGGGAAATGTGGGCTGATAAGCTGTACAGCTCTGCAAAACTCGTCGCGAAATCTTGCCGAGGAGCAGGCCGTATAAACGCTTGTTTTAACCCAGGGTTCAGTCTTTCGTTTCCGGAAACAGTTGCTACCGTTTGTTCCCCTGTGGGCGGGCATAATGCGACAGCATTTCGGGGTGAGTCAAACGGTAGCAACGTCCTCGTCGGTCGAAGCTGAATTTAATGATTTGAAAAATCGGTCGTTCGCAAATGAGCCCCGTTCCCGATCCGCATCGATGCGTTCGTCTTAAAGCACTTGGATCACCTCGATGAAAAAATAAAATTAGCCTCGAACGCGAAAGACGAAATCGAACGGTGTTGCGTCGATGATATAGTTGAATTTCCCGAATTGTCCGTTAAAAGACCGGAAGAGGAATATACTGAATCTATCGTTGTGATGGACACGGAGTCGATCCCTTGCGATCACTCGATGTCTGCACGAACTATCGTGGAATTGCCAGCATCGACGACAGCAAACACAGAGCCGCACGCGGTTAGTTCCGATCGTGAACTCCACGAGTTCGAATTCGATTCCAGCACGTCGTTTGATAAGCACGTCCGGTCAAGCACTCCCAAGTGCGACGACTGGAATGTTCAGGAGAATTGGCGTGGTAAGGCTGAAAACTGCTCATCACATCAGATAATGAACGTCCTGAACGTGTCATCCGTAAAAAGACGCGAAATGACCGACGCACAATCGCAGCCGAGCCGAGTGGAGAACCGGCTGAGAAAAGGCGTAAGCCTACAAAATCAGACGACTGCCCGGAATGGAAACATATAAAAGACACGAAATTCGTGAAGCTACTGGCGTTTAAAAACGGAAACTCGTGCTCGCCCGTCATCGTCGATAAAAAGTTGTTGAATGTAAGAAACATGTGCCTTTGACGCACTCTTCCGAGTAGTTCTAAGCTCGATTGCGGCCAATCGCTATCATTCGGAGAAAGTTGCGAACACAAAAAATCGCATGATACGATTATGCCAGAACCCAGGTGGGAATTCTCAAGGCTAAACATGGAGGCAGGCCTGAATCAGCCCTGCGGCGTTTAGGCTGGACAGGTCAAAGGTGAGGATAGGCTTCGGCAGGGGTTGACGAGTCAGGCTGGTTCAACCGAGTGTGGATGTCGCCTTGAGGAAGCCTTATCTTCTGCGTCCTGGTAAAACTCTCATTTTCTCATTCTCTCATTCATTCACCTATTGAGATTAAATGTATACTACACTAATCGAAATAATAAAAATAATTTTGATTATGATTATACTTACGATCAAAATTATCTGGAGTATAATATATCTTCATTGAACATCACACCGTACAAGAAAGGAACCGTTGCCATCTCGAATAGTAAAAAGACTTTCGCGAATGGGACTGGGAGCGTACGTTTGTTTGTTCGCACTGTTAGTGCAGGCTCGGGTCGCTCTACAGCGGCGCTGAACGCGCATGAGCAGCTGGATCGACGAGCACGGTGGACGGTGGACGCGGTGTACGGGAAGCGCACCCGAATGAGTAAGCGAGGTTAGCTACGCAACGCCATAGCTAAACATAACCTGCGCAAAGTTTCTTTTTAATTCCCGTGACCTCCCGTGACGATTATAATTTGATTCCCGTCGATGTAATTTCCGAAAAAAACTGATAATTTTGAACTGTAACAGTGACGATGTAGCAAGCCGAAATACTCATTGCCGTGGTAATAAAAGTGTAAGTGATGATGTGTCGACAACTGGAGAGGTTACCGACGATCCTGTTGCCGAAAGAATGTTCCAGGATAATGGAAATAGAGATGTCGAATAGATCAGTTTTATGCTCTAACGTTTATTTTTCATGTTTCGTTTTATATGTTTGTTGACATGTTGACAGATTGTGATAAAATAAAATGATTAAATTATAAGAATTCGTGAGTTTCATTCCACCAGCAAATAAGTAGACTAGCAAGAAAAGTCACTACCACCATATTTCAAGGCTTGGTAATCACGCTTGATCCCAGGCTCGATAACGAGGCTTGATCCAGTCTTGATAATCAGGCTGGGGCCAGGCTGCCACGTCGGGAAGGTGGCAAGTCTGTTTTCGCCAACTCGCCCCGGTCCCAACTCGGCCTCGCCAAGTCGGCTCGTGGCGACTCGGCACAGTGCTAACCCGACACCAACCAAACTCGGCTCAGCTCCATCTCGTGCCGTTTGAGCGTCCCATCTCGCGACAGTGTCAACTCGGCTCAGTCTCGACTCGGCTCCCCGAATGGCACGGCGCTCGCCCCAAACAGTGGCTCTAAATCTTGGCGGCACCCCATTCATGTTCTGAACCCGAAAATAATAAATGGCCGTTTTTATATTTTTATCTTAATTTTTTATTCTTTTCATTTTTCAAAATTAAGATAAAAATATAAAAACGGCCATTTATTATTTCCGGGTTCGGACCATGAATAGAGTGCCGCCAAGATTGAGAGCCACTGTTTGGGGCGAGCGCCGTGCCATTCGGGGAGTCGAGTCGAGACTGAGCCGAGTTGACACTGTGGCGAGATGGGACGCCCGAACGGCACGAGATGGAGCCGAGCCGAGTTGGGTTGGTGTCGACTTAGCACTGTGCCGAGTCCCCACGAGCCGACTTGGCGAGGCCGAGATGGGACCGGGGCGAGTTGGCGAAAACAGACTTGCCACCATCCCCCCACGTCAGGCCTTCCTCCGTGCAATGATTTTAAGGTTCATGCAGGGTTGCGGAAGGCTTGATCCCCAGCCTGAAGTCATATTCGTTCAGCCTTGACGGAAGCCTGAAGAAGGCCTGCCTCCATTGTGCATTCCCACGTGGGGACGTGCTAGGGGCAAAAAAACCGATCCTATCGTCGGCGAGTTATAAGGAGAGAGCCTTCATATTATCATCACTGAGCCTGTTCACCGCCGAAAAGTTCACGCGGACAATAAATCGCCTGAATGTCGAATGCAACGTCGTGCACTTGGCACAATACGTTTTTCTCAATTTGCCGAGTCACACGACTGAAGTCTCTTGTCCGTGTGGGTACGGTTTCCATGCGACGACCGTGCTGATCAGTATCGATGTGAACGTTATATTGGGCGAGGGCTTTGACAAAATGCAATAAGCAATCGACGAAGGGCATGTCACGTCAAGGTCATGTCGTCAAGGCAAAAAAAAATCAATGACCACTTGCAATATGGGCCGCACCCACTTGTTGACACCAGTATTGACCCAGTTGACGTCAGTATTGACCGACCCAAATTACTCGAAAAAAAAAATCAATGACTGTACTCTAGAGACAGTGGCTGGAAGCGTTCAAGTGGGAGGTAAGCTCTACACCATCGCCGGCTTCGTCCATTATCTTCCCGGTCACTACGTCAAATCCGGAGTGTACTGGCACGAATACGAAAACTTAACCCTTAAATGCACGATATTTGGTTTACAGTTTCTATTTATCAATTACTACTAAGAAAAGAGTGTAAATTAAGGGAAAAATAAAAAAAAATTAAAATTTTTAAAAATTAAAATTTAAAAAAATAATGAAAAAATTATTAAAAATTATTTAAAAACATCTGCGTCGCATGAATGGCGCTCCTTGTAAGCAAATACATTTGTGCGGTTCGTTGCCTTTTGCCTACAATGCTTAAAAAGCATCCAAATGTACCTGCAGTAAATATAGAGCCAGAAAATAGTAGTAGTAGTAATGTTTTTATTGCCTCATTTAGTATATTTTCGATTTCAATTTTAATTTCATATCTTTGTTCGTCTTTTTGTAAGTGTCAGTTATATAAATGAGTGCTAGGCCATCGACCGGGGTCCTTCAGCCTGTTTATTGCTTGTTTGTGTGGAGTAGTGTTTTAGTGATTTCATAGTACATCGTACGCAAATATATAAATCAGTAAAGAAGTAAATAATAATAGATAGTTTAGTTCTGTAGTAGTGTGGAAACATTGTTGAAAGTGTAGTACAATTGGTCGGTTTGTCACACTTTTTTTGGTTTTGGTCGAAAACCACGATGTTCCACAGGCAGGACATCTGGGGATAGAAAAGACGTTTCAGAGGATCGTGGCGTCCTATTATTGGCCGGGAATGTATCGGTCGGTTCGTCGTTATGTCTCGTCGTGCATGGTGTGCCAGAAAACCAAGCCAAGTAACGCCGCACCGTTGGGGTTGATGGGAAGACGAGTAGTGGAGGAGCCATGGGCCGTGGTGGCCATGGATATTACCGGACCTTTTCCGCCCAGTCGAGCTGGTGCGGTGTATATCTTGGTCATCCAAGATTTATTTACCAAGTGGATAGAGTGCGTTCCCCTAAAGTCGGCAAATGGGAAGAAAATTCGGGAGGCTTTTGAGGAGGTAGTTCTCTCGCGCTGGGGAACGCCGGAGGTAATTTTAACGGATAACGGGACAGAGTTCGTAAATAGGAGCATAGGGGGGATGGCGGCCGAGTGTGGAATTTATCATACCACCACTCCGCCGTATCACCCCCAGGCCAATCCTGTCGAGCGCGTGAATCGGGTGCTGAAATCCATGATTGTGGCATATTTGGAGGGCGATCACAGGACCTGGGATGTTCACCTTCCGGAGTTTAGATTTGCGTACAATACGGCGTACCATGCGGCAATAGGGACAAGTCCGGCGTATTTGAATTTCGGTAGGGTGCCGAAGCCGCACCAGTTTTTCCGGAGAATACAGGGGGAGAGGGCTGTTGTGCCGCAGGATCCCGGGGAGTGGTCGGTGCGTATGGGACAACTGGAGGAGCTACGCAAGAAAGTGCAGCACGACTTGGAGGAAGCGTACCGTCGGTGCTCCAGGGGGTTTAATCTTCGTCGAGCGGCGGTGCAATTCTCGGTAGGAGATTTGGTGATGAGGAGGCAGCGCGTGCTCTCGAACGCGTCGCAGTTCATTGCTGCGAAGCTAGCCCCAAGATATCAGGGGCCGTATACCGTTTCGCGGGTGTTGTCCCCCGTGGTATATGAGCTGACTGACGATCGGGGTAATGTGGTGAAGAAGGTGGCGATTGAGGATTTGAAGCCTTTTAAACCCGTTGTCTCGAATTCTCCAACAGGAGGATGTCACGTGGTGAGAGGAGTTTCAATCCCGTCCGACTCCGGGTCCACTTGAGGGCCGCGTTTGAGGAAATGTTGGAGCGGGTGGTGGAAGAGGAGGGCCGGGAGGCGGCTCGGAGGCCAGAGCTCGAGATGTTTCGGTCCCGGTATGAGAGGGACGTGTGCGACAGGGGTACCCAGACCCATCCCGATCTGGCAGGGTGCTCGGTGGCCTGTCAGACCGAGGAGGGGGCCGTGGCTTTCCCGGTTCCGGCGAGTAGGAGGCGGCTGAAGTCTGCGGAAGTACCGGACGTGGTGCAGGTGGTTGCGGAGGTACCGGAGAAGTCTGAGGAAGTTCCGGAGAAGAGCGCGGGAGTTCCGGAGAAGAAGAGGGTGGTGAGGCCTCTCCCAGTGGTGGGGGGGTGCTTCAACTGCCGCAAACCGGGCCATTGTTACCGGGAGTGTCCAAAACCCCGCTGTATGGAGGGGTTTTGTTTTAACTGCGGCCGTAGCAGAGTGTCGCTGCGAACCTGCCCGAATTGTCGGGAGTTTTGGGAGAGTACGGCGGGGAGAAGGAAGGGGGTGAAAAAGGAGTAGAGGAGTTTGGAGGAGGGTGTCCTGGGGTGTGGGTTTTTCGGAAGCAGGACGGGGGGAGGAAATAAAGGAAAATGGGGTGCCCACAGGCCCCAAGGAAAATTATTCGGTGTTGTCTTTTTGTTTTTCCTTTTCCCATTCCTTTAAACGACTGGTGGGGAGTAGGGTGAAAGGAGTTGGTTTCGTGGTGTTTTGTCTTTGTCTAGGTTCCGGGTACGAGGTGATGTCCTGAAACACGGGAGCCCGTGGTTCCGACGATTCCGGAGGTGACTTGGGGATGAGGATGCCGGTAATCAGATGTTTCTTTGATTAATGATTATTATTTCTTTTTGTTTTGTTTTTTTTCCTCTTTAATGGTCTTTATAATGCGAGACCGTGGATCTGTGCCGTTGCCGTCGTGGGTTGGAGTCCCGAGATGGCGAGAGAGTGGGTGGGGAGCCACTCGAGCCGGGGCGGTCGAGTTTTAGGGGGGGAGTTTGTAGCGTGAAATATTTTGACGCTCCTCCGAACTCTCCGGCGAGACTTCCACCTCGGCGACACCGGCTGGCCGACGGTCAAATGGGGGGAAAAGAGCGTTTTATTAATTATTTTTGTTTTTGTTTTTTTTTTCCATATTTGTAATCGTCCCGAGGGGGCGATATTTGTCCCAAGTTGAGGGAATTTTTCCGGAGACGAGGGCCGGCGCGTTTGGAGGAAGATCGAGGAGGGAGAAGAAGAGAAGCGCCTGAGAGGAGGGCCACCCGCCGGACGGCGAAGCGTTGGATGCGAAAATCGGTATTTCCGCGATCCCGTGCGAGCTACCGTAGGCTAGGCGTCGGGTGAGGTCAGAGTTGGTCGCCTGTCCCCGCGACGGCGCGTGCCGAAAAGTGGGGATTGAGGGCCTCGGGCCGCGCGAGCGATTAATTGTCGGGGCTGTCTTGCGGAGGTCGTTGAGGTGCGAGGTTTGAGATTTTGTATTGCCGGAGAGTTTGAGATTTTGCATTACCGGAGAGTTCGGAGATTTCAAGGAGAAGGAGAAGGGCATTCTGGGCTCACGCTGCAGGCTGCTGGTTACCGGTGGGTGGTTTTTCCTAACATCTTATCTCGTCGTCCGTCTCGGGACGAATCGTTATTTTGATTATTGTGTTCTTTTGCGGGGTTAACGCTCGGGTTTTTTTTTCCCGTTTTGAATTCGTGCAACCGCGGCGGCGGTTGGGCACGCGGTCTCGCGACCGTTGGGGATTTCCGTGGGCCTGGCCGGAGAAACCGTTCTCCGGAGGCAGCCAGGGTGGGTTTTTCCCCCTTTTGAAATTTTCCGGGAGGGTGTTATACCGGGAGTATTGAGTTTTTTTTTATTTTTTTTCCGTTGTCGCATTCGCGTCCTATCCGCGACATTTCCGGGGTTGAGCGGGAAATCTGGACGGTTCGAGAGTGAGTGCGCGTGCGTGAGCTTGGGGTTTCCGCGGTAGAGTCTTATTTTTGGTATTGTTTTTGTTGTTATTTTATTTTGGAGCGGTGGATTAAGTAGCCGCGAACGGTGTGAGTGTGCGCGAGGTTTTTTTTGTATAATTTGTTTTTTCCGAGTGTGCGGGTGTGTGAGGGAGTGTGAAAGATCGAACGTGGACCGTCCGGGTTGCACCGCGGGCGGGAGCGCGAGCGTGTGTGTGTGGGAGAGAGAGAGTGAGAGTGGGGCGAGCGCGTCGTGTACATTTTCTTTTTTTGAAAACGGAATAAATTGTGAATCGGTGGAGTTTTGTCCCCGAATATAACTTGGGTTTTGCCTGGGTTTTTTTTTGTTTTCTTATCCTGCACGGTGAGTGGTGAACCCCGCCACTCTATCGGGGGAAACGTGACTGCGGCTAGTCGGGAGAAAATAACTTGGTCCGGGTAGTCCTCCTTTCCCGGTGCGGATGCACCTGGCGCCCATAGAAAAGAATAAGGGAAAGGAGTGAGCCTGGGCTTTAGTTTTGCAGCGGTGTAAGTTGGGTTTTTACGCTACAAATTTTGGCCCCGTGGGGTTTGTTTGAGGTTTT
>OZ020166.1:6103215-6277638 GCA_963971145.1 Sussaba pulchella
TGGTCCGGGTAGTCCTCCTTTCCCGGTGCGGATGCACCTGGCGCCCATAGAAAAGAATAAGGGAAAGGAGTGAGCCTGGGCTTTAGTTTTGCAGCGGTGTAAGTTGGGTTTTTACGCTACAAATTTTGGCCCCGTGGGGTTTGTTTGAGGTTTTTCAGGTTGTTCGTTTTTGATGATTTTCAGCCGTGGAACTGTGACTGAGTTATTTTAGGGTTTTTACCATTTGACAATTTACTTTGGTTTTTTTTTATATTCTGACCACACACACACGCTCGCGCTCCCGCCCGCGGTGCAACCCGGACGGTCCACGTTCGATCTTTCACACTCCCTCTCACACCCGCACACTCGGAAAAAACAAATTATACAAAAAAAACCTCGCGCACACTCACACCGTTCGCGGCTACTTAATCCACCGCTCCAAAATAAAATAACAACAAAAAACAATACCAAAAATAAGACTCTACCGCGGAAACCCCAAGCTCACGCACGCGCACTCACTCTCGAACCGTCCAGATTTCCCGCTCAACCCCGGAAATGTCGCGGATAGGACGCGAATGCGACAACGGAAAAAAAGATTTAAAAAAAACTCAATACTCCCGGTATAACACCCTCCCGGAAAATTTCAAAAGGGGGGAAAAACCCACCCTGGCTGCCTCCGGAGAACGGTTTCTCCGGCCAGGCCCACGGAAATCCCTAACGGTCGCGAGACCGCGTGCCCAACCGCCGCCGCGGTTGCACGAATTTAAAACGGGAAAAAACCGGAACGTTAACCCCGCAAAAGAACACAATAATCAAAATAACGATTCGTCCCGAGACGGACGACGGGATAAGATGTTAGGAAAAACCACCCACCGGTAACCAGCAGCCTGCAGCGTGAGCCCAGAACGCACTTCTCCTTCTCCTTGAAATCTCCAAACTCCCCGGTAATACGAAATTTCGAACTCTCCGGCAATACAAAATCTCAAACTTCGCACCTCAACGACCTCCGCAAGACAGTCCCGATCATTAATGGCTCGCGCGGCCCGAGGCCCTCAATCCCCACTTTTTGGCACGCGCCGTCGGGGGGACAGGCGACCAACTCTGACCCCGCCCGACGCCTAGCCTACGGTAGCTCGCACGGGGTCGCGGAAATACCGATTTTCGCATCCAACGCTTCGCCGTCCGGCGGGTGGCCCTCCTCTCAGGCGCTTCTCTTCTTCTCCCTCCTCGATCTTCCTCCAAACGCGCCGGCCCTCGTCTCCGGAAAAATTCCCTCAACTTGGGACAAATATCGCCCCCTCGGGACGATTACAAATATGGAAAAAAAAAACAAAAACAAAAATAATTAATAAAACGCTCTTTTCCCCCCATTTGACCGTGGGCCAGCCGGTGTCGCCGTGGTGGAAGTCTCGCCGGAGAGTTCGGAGGAGCGTCAAAATATTTCACGCTACAAACTCCCCCCCTAAAACTCGACCGCCCCGGCTCGAGTGGCTCCCCACCCACTCTCTCGCCATCTCGGGACTCCAACCCACGACGGCAACGGCACAGATCCACGGTCTCGCATTATAAAGACCATTAAAGAGGAAAAAAAACAAAACAAAAAGAAATAATAATCATTAATCAAAGAAACATCTGATTACCGGCATCCTCATCCCCAAGTCACCTCCGGAATCGTCGGAACCACGGGCTCCCGTGTTTCAGGACATCACCTCGTACCCGGAACCTAGACAAAGACAAAACACCACGAAACCAACTCCTTTCACCCTACTCCCCACCAGTCGTTTAAAGGAATGGGAAAAGGAAAAACAAAAAGACAACACCGAATAATTTTCCTTGGGGCCTGTGGGCACCCCATTTTCCTTTATTTCCTCCCCCCGCCCTGCTTCCGAAAAACCCACACCCCAGGACACCCTCCTCCAAACTCCTCTACTCCTTTTTCACCCCCTTCCTTCTCCCCGCCGTACTCTCCCAAAACTCCCGACAATTCGGGCAGGTTCGCAGCGACACTCTGCTACGGCCGCAGTTAAAACAAAACCCCTCCATACAGCGGGGTTTTGGACACTCCCGGTAACAATGCCTCGGTTTGCGGCAGTTGAAGCACCCCCCCACCACTGGGAGAGGCCTCACCACCCTCTTCTTCTCCGGAACTCCCGCGCTCTTCTCCGGAACTTCCTCAGACTTCTCCGGTACCTCCGCAACCACTTGCACCACGTCCGGTACTTCCGCAGACTTCAGCCGCCTCCTACTCGCCGGAACCGGGAAAGCCACGGCCCCCTCCTCGGTCTGACAGGCCACCGAGCACCCTGCCAGATCGAGATGGGTCTGGGTACCCCTGTCGCACACGTCCCTCTCATACCGGGACCGAAACATCTCGAGCTCTGGCCTCCGAGCCGCCTCCCGGCCCTCCTCTTCCACCACCCGCTCCAACATTTCCTCAAACGCGGCCCTCAAGTGGACCCGGAGTCGGACGGGATTGAAACTCCTCTCACCACGTGACATCCTCCTGTTGGAGAATTCGAGACAACGGGTTTAAAAGGCTTCAAATCCTCAATCGCCACCTTCTTCACCACATTACCCCGATCGTCAGTCAGCTCATATACCACGGGGGACAACACCCGTGAAACGGTATACGGCCCCTGATATCTTGGGGCTAGCTTCGCAGCAATGAACTGCGACGCGTTCGAGAGCACGCGCTGCCTCCTCATCACCAAATCTCCTACCGAGAATTGCACCGCCGCTCGACGAAGATTAAACCCCCTGGAGCACCGACGGTACGCTTCCTCCAAGTCGTGCTGCACTTTCTTGCGTAGCTCCTCCAGTTGTCCCATACGCACCGACCACTCCCCGGGATCCTGCGGCACAACAGCCCTCTCCCCCTGTATTCTCCGGAAAAACTGGTGCGGCTTCGGCACCCTACCGAAATTCAAATACGCCGGACTTGTCCCTATTGCCGCATGGTACGCCGTATTGTACGCAAATCTAAACTCCGGAAGGTGAACATCCCAGGTCCTGTGATCGCCCTCCAAATATGCCACAATCATGGATTTCAGCACCCGATTCACGCGCTCGACAGGATTGGCCTGGGGGTGATACGGCGGAGTGGTGGTATGATAAATTCCACACTCGGCCGCCATCCCCCCTATGCTCCTATTTACGAACTCTGTCCCGTTATCCGTTAAAATTACCTCCGGCGTTCCCCAGCGCGAGAGAACTACCTCCTCAAAAGCCTCCCGAATTTTCTTCCCATTTGCCGACTTTAGGGGAACGCACTCTATCCACTTGGTAAATAAATCTTGGATGACCAAGATATACACCGCACCAGCTCGACTGGGCGGAAAAGGTCCGGTAATATCCATGGCCACCACGGCCCATGGCTCCTCCACTACTCGTCTTCCCATCAACCCCAACGGTGCGGCGTTACTTGGCTTGGTTTTCTGGCACACCATGCACGACGAGACATAACGACGAACCGACCGATACATTCCCGGCCAATAATAGGACGCCACGATCCTCTGAAACGTCTTTTCTATCCCCAGATGTCCTGCCTGTGGAACATCGTGGTTTTCGACCAAAACCGTCCGCCTATCCGGTAACGGGACCACCAGCTTCCATTCGCTGTCTACTCCATCCGAAACCACCCGGGTAAACCGGCGCCGCAAAAACAACCTCCCTTCCACGATCTTCCAATCCGGAAACCTTCCGGGACTCTCCAACACCTCCGCCCACCGACTCCGATACCAGGGATCGCACCTCCCCGCAGAATCACCAACCTGCTCCCCATTTACCGCGCCATCCCCAGACACCAGCATGAGACCCGGCGACACAGCAGACTCCCTAGCCAACTGCTCCACCGAGACTCTCTCGTACATCCGGGATAAAGCGTCAGGAAGATGATTTAAAGCCCCTTTCCGATGCACTATATCAAAATCATAATGAGTGAGGGTCCAGATCCACCTAGCGATTCTCCCCTTAGGTTCCTTTTGAGTAAATAACCATTTTAAACTCTCATGATCGGTTATAACCGTGAAGTGGTAACCAGTCAGATACGCCTTGAACTTCTCCACAGCCCATAAAATCGCCAGGCACTCCAGCTCCCTGACATCATAATTACGCTCCGCATCCGAAAGAGCTCGACTGGCATATGCAATCGGGTGCTCAGCCCCCTCCGGTACCTGCGTAAGCACCGCTCCCAACCCAGACAGACTAGCATCCGTATGCACCGTAAAAGGCTTCGAAAAATCCGGTCGAGCCAAGACCGGCGCCTCCACCAAAGAACGCTTGAGGTCTCAAAAGCCTCCTGTTGCTCTTGACCCCATACCCAGGTCTGTTTCTTCTTCGTGAGCCTGGTGATTGGCTCCGCCAACGACGCATAATGCGGAATGAATCGACGATACCAAGAGGTAGCTCCAAGAAAACGACGAACCAAAGAAACGGTAGTGGGTGGAGGATAATCCTCAATCGGTGCGATCTTCGCCCGATCCGGCTGCAACCCGTCACTGTTTATAGTAAACCCAAGGTACCTCAAATCGTTCCGACAAAATTCACATTTATCAGGATTTATTAGCAGACCCGCCGAGATTATACGATCAAACACCCGTCTAACCCACACCAGGTGCTCCTCAAAAGTCTCCGTCGCGATGACGATATCGTCCAAATACGCGAACACCGTCGGCTGCATTTCAGGACCAATAACCCGGTCCAGCAAACGTTGAAAGGTCGCTGGAGCGGTAGTAAGCCCGTACGGCATCCTTTTAAACTGAAAAAGACCCCTGTGTGGAGCAGTAAACGCTGTAATCTCCCGGGATTTCTCCTCCAAAGGAATTTGATGGAAAGCCTGACTTAGATCCAGAGTGGTAATATATCTCGCGGACCTCAAACAATCTAGAATGTGGGACATATACGGCAGCGGATAAGCATCCTTCTTAGACACCGCGTTGACTTGCCGAAAATCGATACAAAACCGGTACGTCCCGTTCGGCTTCTTTACCATTACAACAATCTGAGATGCCTCAATCACGTCCGCCTTAAGCATCCGATCCACCTCCGAATTCATCGCCTCCCGGATCACGGGAGTGAACGGGTACCATCGCTGCTGTATAGGCGTCGCATCTCCCACGTCTATACGATGCTATACGATGTTCCACGAGGTTTGTACGCCCCGGGGCTCGTTGCAGACGTGGAAGCTCGGCAGCTAAAAACTCCTCCAACCGTTCGCTCTCGCTCTCCGTCAGGTCGACCAGAGGGGCACACACCTCCAAATTCCCGGAACACACTACCCTCTCGAACGGGTACTCCTGCTGCCTTCGATCCCCGAAAAACCACGACCGCCGTGCCGCATCGACCACAATCCTTAAACTCCCCAACGAATCCAAACCCAAAAGAAGCGGCACCGGTAAATCTGAAAGAATCCTCGCCACAATGACCGCTCTCCTACCACGTAACGTAACCTCAAACTCGATAACCTCCTGACTCACGATGGTTGATCCGTCACCTATCGTGCACGGTCGATCCGGAACCCGACGTCTAACAAAACCCAACCTAGCCAAAACGAGCAACCCATCCCTGCCGATAAATGTGCCGGTTGCTCCCGTATCCACAACTGCCGGTATTGCCCGCTCTCGTACCCCGAGCAACAGAACCAAGAGAGCGCTACCCTGCCTCTCTATCCCTTCCACTGTCCGTTGGACGACATTTGCTGCGTTATTCTCTCCCGGGGACGCTAACTCACTCCCTGGAGCCTCCACGGTCCCTACTGGTGGCCCCCACGAGCGTTTCCCGGACAATTGTGTGGAGTTCGTAATGTAACCCCCTCTTTACCACACTCATAGCAGTGAATGCGCAATGGCTTTCCACAGCCTCGCGCAAAATGGCCCATCTGCCCACAATTCTTACACTTCACCGGACCACGACTCCCAGACGCTCCTCCTCTTGGAAAAGGACGATTATTCGAACCGACCACCCCTCCACAACCTCCGGAACCAACAACTCCACCCGATGAGAATGTACGGCCTCCCGCCGTCTGGCCACCATCCCTTAATGCCGAAGCACCTGGTCCAGCCTGCGAACCCCGGTTTCCAACACCGGCATTCCCTTCCGCATGGTAAAAGTTCCTCATCGGCCTGCTGCTGTACGGCCGCTCCTCCCGGGACGGATAGCCCGACTGAGCAACCCTCCGACCCCCCTCACCAACCGTTGCTCTTCCGAAAGTCACCCGTGGCCTTGCCCCATTATAAGCAAACTCTGGAAACAAGGACTTCTCCGGAGGTGGTGGTAAACGCTGCGTCTCCCCGGCTCGGTAACTCCTTTCCAACCGGGAACCATCGCGGACCAAATCCTCAATTGAATCGATCTCCGTCCGTAAAATTGCCACCTGAAGCCGTGGAAGAAGGTTACGATATATCATATCCAACTGATCCGGCAAAGACATCGGTGGTACCACGCGAATCATCAAACCCTTCATACATGTCAAATAATCAACCACCGACTCATCCGGCCCCTGCACCCGCGACCTAATCTACCCCTGCAACAGAAACTGCAGGTACGGATCCCCAAAGCGAGATTTAAAAGCTGCCTCACACGCTGACCACGTGTCCCACTTGGATCGCTCCTGCTTATACCAGTGGTAAGCCATACCAGACAGAAATGGTGGAATACAGTTGAATAACTCGTTGTCCGATACCTCCACCAGCGAACGACCATCATTAATACGTGACAAGAACACCTCAACCTCTTCTCCCTTCGCACCCGAAAATTTGATGTTCCAACGTCGAAGGATATCATATGCCGTCAACACCGCTCTCCGTCGCGGCTCCCCCTCCAGGGGTGATGAGTGATGGGATGGCCGCGAGTGCCCTCCCCCCCTGCACCCCCTCTCGCCTGGAAAGGATAAGTCGAATTTTCCGGTGGCCGTACGGTGGACGGATCCGTTCCCTCCCCCTGTATCGGCAAATTACGACTGGCATAATGCACTGACCCATACAACCGCTCCCTCAACGCGTTCAACTCCCCTTCCTCCGATAAACCGCGCAGTGCTAACTCAGCCTTAATCTCAGCCTCATTCAGCGCCGCGACCTCGCTAAAAGTGAGATCCCGATCCATCTCGTTCTTTATCTTCCTTCCAAAATCAAAAGAAAACCTCAACAAATATATTCACTCTCCCCAAACCCGGGGTAGAGCAGCTGACCGGCGACCGAGGTAAAGGCTATGCCTTTGACGCGTTGTTTTCCCCCCTCTGGGAACGATAAAAAAAAACAAACCAAAACCGAGGGAAAACAAATGGAAAAAACACAAAAAAAAAAAAAATTAGCGAACCGCCCACACGATCCGGTAGTCACTGCAGCCCAAGGAGAAAAAGTATCCCGGCGCAAGACCACCCTGATGGAGCCAAACGGACCGGCTCAATACCAAAGACAAGTTCACAAATAAATAAATAAATATCACAAAATACAATAAATAAATAAAATCAAGGTCAAAGTCAATAGAAAAATAAACGAAGAAATAGTCAATCAAATAAAAGAAAATAAATAAATATGTCAAGAAATAGTCAAAGAAATAAAACCAATAAACGAACAAAATAAATAAAGAAATAGACAGATGAATAACCCGGACAAATAAATAAGTCAGTGCTCGATTACACTAAATAAGTGAGCCCTTGCACTGATCGGTCCGATCAACCAGACCACGAAACGTACGAACCCAAAAAACCAATGTTCGCAGTTTAAATTCAAAAACCAAAAATCATCCCGATATCAACCGGAAACAAAATGCAGTCGCATCAACTGATGTCTCAACCATAGACACTGCCAGGTATATTCAAAATTCCCGATCTCCGACCTATAGGTGGGATCGCAATCTCTCCTCTGTTATTTCCACTCTGTGACCAAGCTCCGTAACGTAACCAAGTAAAACTCTGGAAATATGTAACTCGAACCCCGTAAGTAACGGGAACAACAAAAAAACAAAAATAAAAATCTCCCCAAAACTCAAAACGAAAATAAATATTCAGGATGACTGCCCAGTTCTAAACGTGATAACTCTTATGAAGCAAACGGAACGTCACAGGAATAAAATGTCAAATTTCAAAAACGAAGTCAATTAACAGAGATGAAAAAACACAAATAGAATAAAATAGTCGGAAAAAGAGATAAAAAGAAAAAGAAAAACCCAGTGGTCCAGAATAAAAATTTATAAAACATACGTCAGAAGGTAAAACAATGAATAAATTTTCAAATAAAATAAAATTTCCGAAGTCAAGGTCAGCAGGTAAATCCGAATTAAAATAAAAATTTCGTCCTTGAATAAAAATGAAAAATAACTGAGTCAAAAGGCTAAAACCAAAATAAAATATAGAAAACCCAAGAAATGAATAAATTCACGTCAGCAAATAAAATCTCAAAGTCGTTAAGTTAAAACAGAAGTCAAAACGTTATAAAAGTCAAAACAAAGATAAAAACCCAATAAAACAACCAAAAAGAAATAAATAGAAAAATAGCCGAACGTCAATAAATAAAACTGTCAAAGCCTCAAAATTCAAAGCAAAGTCTGAAGTTTAAAAGAAAATTTCGTAATAAAATTAAAACAGCACGAAACAACCAAATAAATAATTCTGCGTCAAAATATAAAAAACCCAAAGTAAATTGTCAAATGGTAAAAACCCTAAAATAACTCAGTCACAGTTCCAAGGCTGAAAATCATCAAAAACGAACAACCTGAAAAACCTCAAATAAATCACAAAAGTCCGAGTCAATCGGTAAAACAGCTTAAAAAAAACAGCACCAAAGATCAGAGGTAAATGTCAAGAATACATGTCAATCACTAAAAACCAAGAATAAAATGTCAATTAATAAAATTCAAAAACAAAAACTGTCAACTAATAAAATTCAAGAAAAACTGTCAAAATAAGATCAAACGATAAAATACCAAAATAAAGTCAAATAATAAAATACCAGACCGCTGGCACAACTAAAAACAAAAACCCCGAAAAAGAAAAAGGAAAAACAAAGTTATTAAAATAAGGAAAAAAACTTGAACCGAAGTCGAAAAATAAAAATAAAAACTTCAAACATTTTCCGAAATTAATTACTGAGAGTCACCAAAAAATGAAAACGGACACTTCCTGAAAATAACGTTCAATAAAATAAAATCACAAAACCATTGAACACAATTTCAAAAATCAACCGGAAAATATTTTAAGAGGCGAAACGTTCGGACCCGTAGCATTAGAGCCCGCCGGGTACCGCACTCCCCCCCTTAGCACCACCTACGGGTACTCCGGTAGACAGAGATTTCGCGAACACTCGAAGCTAATATAAATTATTTCCACGGGCTCCTGGTATACCCGGTCACAGAGCGCTGAAAACTTTATCTCGAAATAATATTTCGTCGTGAATATTATAATCCCAATGATAAGCGAAAAGCTCACTTATTTCGTGCTAGATCGTCCAAATCGGAGACAGCAACGAACAACACAAGAGGGAAAAAAAACGTAAACACGGTGAGCCGAGGGCTAGCCCGCGCGTCACGGTAAGGCCGGCGCAACGGCTACCTGCTTCCTCCCCGCGCGCACGAACTCCCAATCACATACACTATCACACTGACGAGCCGAAATAAAATTTTGAACGGTAACCGAAATAAAATTTAGACGAGAAACGATTTTTTCAAAAACAAAAATTTTCCCTGCACGGTGAATTTTACTTTACTGAGCCCCACGTTGGGCGCCAAAATTTGTAGCGTAAAAACCCGACTTTCGCCGCTGCAAAACTAAAGCCCGGGCCCACTCCTTTCCCTTATTTTTTTGATATGGGCGCCAGGTGCATCCGCACCGGGAAAGGAGGACAACCCGGACCAAGTTATTTTCTCCCGACTAGCCGCAGTCACGTTTCCCTTGATAGAGTGGCGGGGTTCACCACTCACCGTGCAGGATAAAAAACAAAAAAAAAAAACCCAGGCAAAACTCAAATTATATTCGGGGACAAAACTCCACCGATTCACAATTTATTCCGTTTTCAAAGAAAGAAAATGTACACGACGCGCTCGCCCTACTCTCACTCTCTCTCTCCCACACACACACGCTCGCGCTCCCGCCCGCGGTGCAACCCGGACGGTCCACGTTCGATCTTTCACACTCCCTCACACACCCGCACACTCGGAAAAAACAAATTATACAAAAAAAACCTCGCGCACACTCACACCGTTTGCGGCTACTTAATCCACCGCTCCAAACTAAAATAACAACAAAAAACAATACCAAAAATAAGACTCTACCGCGGAAACCCCAAGCTCACGCACGCGCACTCACTCTCGAACCGTCCAGATTTCCCGCCCAACCCCGGAAATGTCGCGGATAGGACGCGAATGCGACAACGGAAAGAAAGATTTAAAAAAAACTCAATACTCCCGGTATAACATCCTCCCGGAAAATTTCAAAAGGGGGGAAAAACCCACCCTGGCTGCCTCCGGAGAACGGTTTCTCCGGCCAGGCCCACGGAAATCCCTAACGGTCGCGAGACCGCGTGCCCAACCGCCGCCGCGGTTGCACGAATTTAAAACGGGGAAAAACCGGAACGTTAACCCCGCAAAAGAACACAATAATCAAAATAACGATTCGTCCCGAGACGGACGACGAGATAAGATGTTAGGAAAAACCACCCACCGGTAACCAGCAGCCTGCAGCGTGAGCCCAGAACGCACTTCTCCTTCTCCTTGAAATCTTCAAACTCCCCGGTAATACGAAATTTCGAACTCTCCGGCAATACAAAATCTCAAACTTCGCACCTCAACGACCTCCGCAAGACAGCCCCGATCATTAATGGCTCGCGCGGCCCGAGGCCCTTAATCCCCACTTTTTGGCACGCGCCGTCGGGGGGACAGGCGACCAACTCTGACCCCACCCGACGCCTAGCCTACGGTAGCTCGCACGGGGTCGCGGAAATACCGATTTTCGCATCCAACGCTTCGCCGTCCGGCGGGTGGCCCTCCTCACAGGCGCTTCTCTTCTTCTTCCTCCTCGATCTTCTTCCAAACGCGCCGGCCCTCGTCTCCGGAAAAATTCCCTCAACTTGGGACAAATATCGCCCCCTCGGGACGATTACAAATATGGAAAAAAAAAGAAAAACAAAAATAATTAATAAGACGCTCTTTTCCCCCCATTTGACCGTGGGCCAGCCGGTGTCGCCGAGGTGGAAGTCTCGCCGGAGAGTTCGGAGGAGCGTCAAAATATTTCACGCTACAGTGCTTAGAGTTTTTTTTTCTTTTTTTTTTGATGGTTATGGATTATTTATGTTTTTTAGTTTTATGAGAGATTGTAGAATGGTTTCTGTTGGGTGCTTGTAGTTTTTTTTTCTTTTTTCGATTATTGGTATGCTGTGTTCTTCGATGACATCCGTGTTCGTTTGGGCGAAGTCTGTGCTTAGTTTTTTGAGTCTTTTGTTGATTTCGGTGATTTTAGTTGTTGTATATAGTGTTTTGTTGCGTGGGTTGAATAGCGGGTTATTGTGATGGCGGATCTTTGTGGTTTTCCTCAGAGATAAGCGTTCTGCAACTTCGAGTATTTTTATTGTTGAACGTTTGGAGTTGATGTATAGTGGATGTCCGTATTCGAGCAGAGGTCGTACAATCATTTTATATATTCTGGTTTGTGTCTCTGTGTCGATTCCAAGTTTCTTGTATGTTAGACTGGTGAAATGTTTGGATCTTAAAATAGCTTTTTTTCATGAGGTTTGCGTGCTGTTTGAAATTCAGTTTGGCGTCGATGGTGATCCCGAGATATTTCGCTGTATTTTTTCCTGTGACTGTGCTCGTGTTGATGGTGATGTTCGGTGAGGCGTCGTTTCATCGGTGGTCAAAAAGAATCAGTTGAAATTTGGTGGGGTTCGGTTTCAGACGCCATTTGTTGAACCATTTTTCCGTTTGATCCATGAGATGTTGTAGTTCTTGTGTACCTTTTTCAATGGTCTTGTTGTGGGTGATCACAGTTGTGTCATCGGCGAATTGTTAGATGTATTTTGTTGTCGAAGTATGCTATATCCTCGTAGGCGTGGTTGTATATGTCATGGCAGTATACAGGGTGAGGCACATAAAGTGTGACAGAGCAATAGCACTCAAACTATTGATCATATCTAAAAATATTTCAGACAAAAAATTCAGTGTTCGAGAAGGCCGTCATACTGGACCACTCTATTTTTTTATCGGTGGAGGTGCTGAAGCTACGTCAGGGTCAACTCCACTTTTTTAAATGGAACCATGTATTTTTTTTCTAATGTCATTATTACCAATTTTAAGACGAATTCAGCGACCTACATCACAAGGTCATTCTAGCCACGAAAAGTATGAAAAAAGTCGAAAAATCGAAACATATCACAATGATCACTTTCAAAGGTTCCACTAATCTTGGTTAGGGTCTACCTACAGAAGATGCTCGAAGTGATGACTCCCGACTTGCAAACATTTGTTTTATCGATGAATTTATTTCTTCCGATACGAATGTTTCTTATCGGCAGCAAGTACGCATTTCTGTTGACATATCATTTAGTCACGCATTACCTTCTAATGTGAGTACATCGGATCGCGAACATGAACGATTTTCAGGAATCTTTCGATATGTTGATGGTGCTGGGGGAATGCCGTAAAAATTGCAGAACCGTCCAAGGTTTGTATGCGGCTCGTTATCCAAATTGGTAACAAAAATTGTACATGGCTTTTAAGCGATTAGCTGGCCGTTTTTATCGCTTACACCACAAATGTTGGCTGAAGTTAGAGACAGTCTTATCACCAGCGAATTAAGAAGTGCTTACAAGTCGAGGGTCATCATTTCGAGCATCTTCTATAGGTGAGCCGAAACCAAGATTAGTGCATCCTTTGAAAGTAGGTAATTATTCCGACATGTTTCGTTTTTCGACTTTTTTCATACTTTGCGTGACTAGAATAACCTTGTGTTGTAGGTCGCTGAATTCGTCTTAAAATCGGTAATAATGACATAAAAAAAAATCCATGGTTCCGTTTAAAAAAGTGGAGTTGACCTTGAAGTAGCTTCAGCGCCTCAACCGATAAAAAAATAGAGTGGCCCAGTATGACGGCCTTCTCGGACACTGAAACTTTTGTCTAAAACGTTTTTGGATATAATCAATAGTTTGAGTGCTATTGCTCTGTCACACTTTATGTGCCTCACCCTGTATATTGTACAAAAGTGGTGATAAAGGTGATCCTTGTGGTACGCCTTGTTGGGGTTCGAACGTCGGTGATGAGGTGTTTTTGATTTTTATCTGGAGTTTCCGATGAGATAGGAGTGAGTTTATGATATGGATCAGATAGTTGGGACCAGTGTTGGGCAGCCCCGAAGTACATTTGTACTTGAAGTACCGAATAAGTACAAAGTACAGCTGTACTTCGTACTGCGGGAACGCCGCAGTACGCAGTACAGCTGTACCTTGTACTGCGGGAACGCCGCAGTACGCAGTACAACTGTACTCTGTACTTCGGGAACGCCAGAGTACGCAGTACAGCTGTACTTTGTACTGCGGCAACGCCGGAAACAACCGACGTTCCGGGTGTTCCGTTTCCGGCGTTGCCGGAGTACAAAGTACAGCTGGACTGTGTACTTTCGCGTTCCTGCAGTACGAAGTACAGCTGTACTGCGTACTCTGGCGTTCCCGCAGTACAAAGCACAGCTGTACTGCGTACTCCGGGGTTCCCGCAGTACAAAGAACAGCTGTACTGCGTACTGCGGCGTTCCCGTAGTACAAAGTACAGCTGTACTGCGTTCCCGCAGTACAAAGTACAGCTGTACTGCGTACCGCGGCGTTCCCGCAGTACAAAGTACAGTTGCACTGCGTACTGCGGCGTTCCCACAGTACAAAGTACAGCTGTACTTTGTACTGCGGTGTTCCCCCAGTACGAAGTACAGCTGTACTTTGTACTTCGTACTTCTGAAGTACAGATTTGCCCATCACTGGTTGGGACACTGTAGTTGATCGAGTTTGAACAGAAGACCTTTGTGCCATACACTGTCGAAAGCCTTGTTTATGTCTAGGGAAAGTGCAGATGTCTTCATACCTGACAGTTTCGCGGCTTGAGTATTGGATGGAAGTACCGTGAGAGGTTGAGTTGTAGATTTTTTCGCTCGGAAGCCAAACTGGTATTTTGGGATTTGGTTGCCTATAATTTCGTTCAGTTTGACGGCGAGAATTTTTTCGAAGTTTTTTCCCAAGTTTGGAAGCAGTGTTATAGGGCGATAACTGGAGGGCTTGTTGAGGTCATTGTTTGGTTTCGGTAAAACTGCTATTTGTCCTAGTTTCCATTCCTCTGGCATGTGGCTTGTTGTTAGGGAATAGTTGTAAATTCTCAATATATGGTCGTGTATTTTCGGGTCGATTCGTTTGAGGATGGTATTCGGTATCTGGTCGTGGCCTGGTGCAGAGTTCTTTCCTTTTTTCAGAGTGTGCATGTATGTTTGTTTGTCAATCAGTTCTTCTTCTGTTGGAGCGGTCATATTATTTGCGATGAAGTTATTGTGCCAGATGTCCACAATGGCGTAGATATTTCTGTCGTATTGGGGCTCATCATCTTCTTCGAAGGCTTTTTTGAAGTGTTTACTGAACAGTTCGGCCTTGTCTTGATCTGTTTCATAAGTTTTGTTGTTGTATGTTATGGATGGGATTGTCTGGAACTTTTTGTATTTTGTGAGTTTGTTTATAGTATTCCAGTATTGTTTGTCTTTTTGCGTATTGATTTTTTTGCATGAATCAAGCCATTTTTTGGTACAGTATAGATCGATGAGGTTATGTGTTGTTTTGTTGAGGTCGTTGATTTTAGTTTTTATTTCCGCAATGTTGTTGAGGTGGTATTCCCTGTATAATCTTCTTTTCAGCTTTATCAGCCGAATTATATGTGGCGGCAGCCCATGTGGGTAGAATTTGTGTGTGTACGTAGGCGTCTGGTTTCTCGTAGTGTTTTCGAGGATGCTGAGAAACTCGCTTATCGTTGTGGGATTAGTTTCGTCACGTGTGTTTTGTAAATATGTGATTACAGTGGAACCTCTTATAGCGTACACTCTCATAGCGTACGAGGGCGGAGTATCGGAACGCAGTAGGTTGGTTGGAGGAGGATTGATCAGGGCCGTCGCACATACACTTCAGAAGGGCGCTTAAGAGGGGTGACCGTAATTTTTTTAAAACGAGTTTTGGGAGATGTTTCATTTGCGCTTCAATGTTGTCAAATTTTTCATATTAAAAAATATTTTATTTTGTCAATGAAATTTATTATAAAATCATAACATTTAATATGCACAACACGTATTAAAAGCAACAATTTCGTTGAAAATAATACTCTTTAAACACATAAGTTTTCTTTTTCTTAGTGTAAATAAAACTTTGATGCAGCGGAGTTTTTTTTACGGTTTCAAGAGCTTTTAAGGCTAATTTCCTTTCTCGCTCTGCAACGCGACTCTAATCACAGCGCGAATTTTTCTTAGCTCGTGCAAACTCTTAGGATTACAATTTTTCTCTGATTCCAACCACCTTGAAATGATTTTAACTAAAGCAAGAGCATCTTTCGCTGTTGGCTTTTCCAATAGAGTTTCGTCGTCCTCATCTGCAGTATCTGAGTCATCAGCTGTAGTACGATTCGGTTCTCGTTGGCAACCTGGAGTCTGGATGTAATTTCGAAAAACGTGCTCGATATTAGAAAATATTTTTACCAATTATGTATACACTAGGCTGGCTTGAAAAAAATTTTTTTTTCTTTCCATCAAAATACATTCACGCCAAAGTAACTTTCATCAAGAGAATCGTGTCCAAAAATGAGCCCGATCGGACCATTTTTAGGGGTCACGCAAGATTTTTCTGGTTTTCCCATTTCATTAACAGGGGAAGAACAAAATCCGGTTAGTTCCATTTGATAGCTCTTAAAAAACCGCTTAAAATGGCGTGCGCACCTCAGAGCTGCGATTTTTCGAATAGAAACTGTTTGTTCTTCCCATGTTATTCAAATGGGAAAACTAGAAAAATCTTGCGCGACCCCTAAAAATGGTCCGATCGGGCTCATCTTTGGACACAATATCTTTGATGGAAGATACTTTGGCGTTAGTGTATTTTGATTGAAAGAAAAAGAAGTTTTCTTCCAAGCCACCCTAGTATACACCCGCCGGGCCGATACAACTGTGAATTCAAAGAAAACAGCGCTATTTTATTAAGCTTTGTCTCCAAATTCCCTAATTCGCAGAACGACCGAATTCGTGAAGATCATAAAAACTATGTAACAAACTTCGAGTGCTGTAAGAGCTACAATCTCCTCGTCGGATAAAATTTGCCAGCCCGGGTCATTTCGATCATTATTTAGCCATGCCGCGGTATCGTCTTCGTCGCATCCACCACAACCGGGTATACAATGAAGTATTCGCAACGTTTCCGCAAAATTCATAGTGTCCTCAGTAGGCTCTGAGACTTGCGCGTTCGAAGCAGTGGGTTAAAACTCCATGTACCCCCACCACTTTTTATTTTGCGGCAGGCCTATTCAACCATTCTGGAGGGCCAACCTGAGAAACAAAAAATATCTGCTACCCAAGCGACGTTCAGACCAGACAACCTCAGTAAGGTTGGCCAGACACCGATGTCACAATTGGTCACAATGTGACCAATCAGCGATGGTAACCACATCGACATATAGATGTGAACCGATAATGCTGCGAGGAAAAGTAAAATCGTAATAGAAAGAGAGGAGACTAGGTGGTTCATCCCTCTCGCTCTCTTTTCCGTGAAAGGGAGAGTGAGAGAGCGATCAACCCACCTAATCTCCTCTCTTTCTATTACGATTTCACTTTTTTTCGCAGTATTATCGGTACATATCTATATGTCGATGGGTAATCCGCCATGTTAAAAATCTGGAGACGACATATTTGAATTTAATAAACAGTGACAGGCGACCTGAGGCAACATCAGAGCAGATTATATTTATATCCATGTTATATATATCTATTATACCAATATTTAATATTAATCTCTCTACCGTCTCTGTTCGTTCTTTCTACGACAATTTTCCTTGATCGATTTCCTTATCGAGTTTGGTCGTCATCGATCGTTGCATCCCACTGAGTGAAGGTGAGTAAGTTTTTCTTTAACATTGATGTAAATTATTTATTTATTGCTTCCTCATAGAGGAAGTTTTGTTTTCGTGAAAAGTGTTTTTTCCAGATTTTTATGTAAACGTGTTAAGCATATCCCAAACCGCCGATAAATCACATTGAGGAAAAATGTACGGATGTATATATATGTGTGTGTGTGTGTGTGTGTGTGTGTGTGTGCAACATTGTTGCAACGTTTACAACTTGAGAACGGCTTGAAATATTGAACTGCAATTTGGCAGACATGTACAAGGTTTGAGGCGCATAGCAGGATTAAATTTTTAGAAAAATCCATGTAGTTCTTTTGTTTTTATGTAATTTTTTAAAAACACAAAAATTTATCTTCAGTCTAGCTCCCAAAATTTTAAAGATATGGAGCTAAAATTCAGTAGAATGTTGTACAACTACAGGGAGATACTTGTTACTGAATTTGACAAAAATGCTTGCAGTGCTTTTGTTTTAAAGAATGTTGAAAGGTGTAAAACCCGCTGCGCTCTTTCTAGCTGGTGCAATTTTTGAAATATCTCACTAGAATTTGGTACAAACTTGCACTTTTTGGTTCTAGCTATGTCTCAAGTTTATAAAAATATATAACCAATCAAGTTTAATAATAAACAGTTGTTTCTAAGAATATTTGTTAAGAAAAAAAAATTTTTGAATTAAAAAAAAACTCCTGACTGCAAAAAAAACTTGGACGCGAAAAAAAAACAGAACTTAAAAAAATATATATTATAACAAGTATGTTATAAAAAATATTTTTGATAAAATAACTTTGAATAGGATGAAATAATTCAAGGGATCTTCTTAGCTTATTCATAGTTTGATTCCTGATCGGTCATTTCGATGGATTCAATATTTTGAATCGTATTTATTTCTTTACTTCTCTCAATTTAGTCGTGAAACGTCATTACTTAAACATAAAGATAATATGGAATATCAATGGTTGAGTAAAGAAATTACTACGATTCAAAATATTGAATTCACCAAAATCACCGATCGTAAATCAAATTATGAATAAACTTTTTATTTGAATGAGGTACGGCTGGAGTGGGGTTGATGCTGTTGGTTTGATAATTGAATATTCACATGTTATTCAGATTGTGAAGTATGATGTTTAATTTTGAATAATTTATTTACATCGATTTGTTTTTTTTTTTAAATTTTATTTCAATAATTTACTCACATTACTCATATTTTACTTTAAGTTATCATTCATAGTAATTATTCACATTCAATCACCCCTATATTGATATTATTTTATATTTCATCCGCTGAAACGTTTTGATCCACTCTCATCCAAATCACACTCATCAAACATGAACACACGTAATCCTTCGTATTCTCACCCATCTATTATTATCGCATTACATAATCGTCATTATCCATTTATACATTATCGCCGAGTCGTTACGTCACAAAACCATCCTTCGAGATTTCTTCTACATTTACATATGTCATCATATTCATGTTACATTTTACCATTCTCTTGTAACGCGGTCGCTACAATAGAATGGTTCAATTCCGTTTTGATGACAATTTGAAAGATTTCGGTATAATTTTAATAATGAAACGGAAAGAAAAGTCTTCTAAAGATAGAATTTTAACCAAGAGAATAGAAGAGCGGTAGAAGAATATCAGCCATTTGGGCAATACTTACGACAAAGTTTGACGCTAATTCACGTCGGTACGACGGAACACATAACTTCCGTTTTCCGCCGGGAGTTTAATTGAAAATACAAATATGTAATTATTATGCTCACAGTATCACTCAGAATGGTCGGCGTCGCAAAATGCTCTGTTCCCTATTGTGGCCACAAGCAAAACAAAAATCCCGATTGTATATACGCTCCGTTCCCCAAGGATATTGATCGGTGAGATTCATTATGTCGTTTCGGTTGATGTCTGTAAATAAAAAATGCATAGATGAGGAATAGAAGGTTTGATTATTTCTTATTAAATACCGTTTGTTTTTAAATGCTATTCATTATGTAGATGTCGTTTGTGGGTGAAGAAGGTCGGCGTCGAAGATTTTGCTCTTCTGCCAATCAAGAAATTAAATACTATCAGATTTGTCTGCGGCTGCCATTTTGAAAAAAATTTATTTTCAAACGGAAAGTGCAACCGATTGAAGCGGACCGCAGTTCCTACGATCATCGATTCTCGGGTAGTTCCGCTCAGTGAGGAAATAATAAAAGAATTTCCTCTTCCCCTCGAATACGACTCGCCATCGAGGGGTACCGGCTCGGTTCGCCAACCTTCAGGTATGCTGATTCATATCTGCCGACGAAAAATTCATTTTTATTGCGATTTATTAATTTCCAGGTTCCAAGGTCAAAGCCTCATCTGTTTCGGCATGTATTCCACCAATCCTATTGCCGGCGAATATCGCATCGGACGACGGAGGTTCAGGTCTGTCGGAAAACTTACTTTCATCGAAAATAAATAAAGAATGCTGATTCATAATTTTTTTAATCGCAATATTTAGTATTTGATGATCCTTTACCTTTTGCGCAACTTCAGTTACCTCTCCCCCGAGCATTTATCCACGATATCAGCATTTATCTATAACACATTTATCGTTGACGTTTGATGATTTTAGATCCGAACGTGATGAATCCCGCGTCCCAGGAGACTTCAGACTATGTAGCAGCTACGAACTCGAGTGACTGCAAAGTGAAAATTCAACGAGATCGTCCATCTGGTGAGTAATGTTTAACAGTGATTAAAATTGAAGCTACCGGTTGAGTGTTCGTTAAAACTGAAAGAGGGCTCAGATTAGTTGAAAAGTACAATATCAGTTCAAAAAATTATATCACTAAATTGGCAAAAAAAATATGACTGAGATTGTTAATCAGTATTAAGTATCGCAATTCCATTGCGAAAGAATTTTTTTCATTAACAAAATGGCCCCTTCTCGAAGTTTTTCAGTTTTCTCAAAAGATTCTTGTTTACATGAATACTACATTTTCAACATGATAACATTCTTCTCCGTAGCACGATCGGAAATAAAATAAGGAATTCCTTCGTCATTTTATTTCCCATCGGGTTAAGGAGAATTATATTATTATCTTCAAAATTTAGTATTCATTTAACAAAGAAAGTTTTTTCATAACGGATCAATTCGGCTCTTAAGTTTGAAACAGGTGCCATTTCGTTAATGGAAAAAATGCTTCCGCAATGCAATCGCGATATTAATACTGATGAACAATCTCGCGAATATATTTTTCGCCTATTTTGTGACGTGTTATTTTGCGAACCGTTGTTACACTCTTTTTGGAGCGTCATCTTTATTTAAAAATACAACTCGGGGAAAAGTATTTGAATAAACATTGCGATTTTAATGTGCAAAGATAAATCCTTTGGATGCGAATAACCGAGTCGGTTTTCCAGTGAATTTTTATAGAATAAATATCGCGGATTTTTAACCGCCACATTCGTCTGAGCCCTTTTTGTAACAATATGTGTTCTTAGAGTCACATTCACCCTTCGCACGTTTGTTTGCACTGGTGTATCTTTTTTGTCATATTTATTGAAAAAATATAATTGGATACACTGATTTGGTTTGGGTTTCGGTTCAATTTTAATATATACCTTGAATGTATTAGAAATATTGGATATATTTTGCCTACCTGCGATAAACTTCAATTTTTTGATTTCAAAGAAAGTTAATGTATCCCCCACTCAATAATATATAAAGAGTAGGTTTATTCCCTACTCTCATATAGTCGATAGAATTAGTCGCACGAGACAAAGTGTGTGAACCAGGATAACAGAGATCGAATTCAATTTTAACGCATGCATATTGCTTGCATTTTGCTTTCCTACAATGGCCTACGAGTCAGTTAGTTTCTTCATTCTTCCCCTGCACGAGTTATTAAATACATAAGATCTCCCATATTGGTTTTTACGTCTGCATGGATCATAATATTCGTCCTGAAACTCACCGGAGAGTATCATTATCTGCACGTTCGTGGAACTAAATGCATGCATTAATGCACTATGTAAGACAGTACGAATAGTAAATATCTAATATGCTCGAAATAATATATACAATTTGACAGATAATATCATGCACGAATGAATTTCAAAATTTTCGTTTAGGATCATGAGCGTTTTTTCGGCCGGAGAAGACCCGGAAAAATTCTCCAACACTCATTTCTTTTGATGAATGATTCAAACCTAGCACTAGTTGTTAGATAATAGAATTTCCGTGCACAGTTTTTGGTACGATTATTACTCGGATATTCTCGCTTTGTTCTCAACTTAATTCTGTCTATTTCTCTTCCTATTTATCCTCTCCTCTCTTATCGCTCTTTTGCTGCCTTCCGTTAAATAATAATATATATATATAATAATAACGAGTTAAACGTGATAGTAAAATGATAGGAAGTGGTTGTGTCTTTCTGTCTGTCTGTCTGTCTGTCTGTCTTCAGTCTATGTATGTGTCTGTGTTACACCGATCAGTCGCCCACCTCAATAACTTCTAAGGCGACCGGCTCCAAAGAGCAGGCCACGGGGTCATCTTTGCAGATGTCCCCCAGGTCTCTGGATTTCGTGATCACACGAAGATAAGTTTAATTATATATAATGTTTATAAACGGAATAGGAACAGAGTAATAACAAATAAAATAAGAATGAAAAAATGAATAATAATAAAAGTATATAATACTAATAGTAACTATATATGATATCGGTTAATAAAGAAAAGATAAAAAATAAATATCGGTTGCGTTCTTTTTTTTAAGCCCAACCAATTGTGAAGCGCGTAGATTTAATCTCATATTTAGCAATTTTAGTCAAACCTAAAAAAAAATCCCACCCAAATCCAAATCGAATTCCAACCTTCAATATTCAAAATATATATCCATTCCAAATATTTCAGTTATTTTTTCGAAACCCAACACCCTTGTGAAGCTTGTAGATTAGAATGACTTGTGATCTAGGTATTAGAGTGGTCCTTACATAGGCTTCGGACGAATTTTGACCCGCTCCCTCCCCCCCCCCCCCCAGATTGGCTCCAAATAATTAAAAAAAAGTTCCCTTAATTGGCAGCCCGCCATCTTTAAAACCGGCCATCACCAGCAGGGGTAATTTTTCCCCTTTACAATACACAGGATTTACCGACTCTCTAGTAATATCCCTATTCGGGTCTCTTGAAATCATCTTAAAAATCTGAGAAGTATCTCAATGCGTCCGTGGGACCTTTGTCCATGACAAAAAAATCCTCCGGTTCGGTTTTGAAATGGTTATGGGTCGTTCCACGCCGATATATAAACATGTTTTTCGGTTTTTTTTAATCCCCGGATAATTTTGTCGGACAATTTTTTAGATTTGAATTATCAATCCTAAAACCCCGAATACTGATCTTGAAAGCCATATTGGTCATTCTGACTAAATTTTTTTTTTCTTCTTTCGTTTTTCCTCTAGTTGCCGAGTAATTTCATCAAACGAAAGTTCAGAATATCCGATCTTATTCTGAAAATTAAAAATACTGGTCTTGAAATTAATATGGGCTATTCCAACTCGAAACACTATTTATTTTGGAAAATTAAATTTTAACGGAAAATAAAGAATGTTTCTAGTTGGAATGGCCCATACTGATTTCAAGACCAGTATTTTTAATCTTTAGAATGAGATCGGATATTTTGAACTTTCTTTTGATAAAATTATTCGGTAACTAGAGGAAAAACGAACGAAGAAAAAAAAACAAATTGAGGCGGAATGACCAATATGGCTTTTAAAATTAGTATTTTGAATTTTAGGATTGATATTTCAAATCTAAAAAGTTTTCTCACAAAATTATCCGGGAATAAGGAAAACCCGAAAAACATGTTGACATGTCGGCGTGGAACGACCCATAACTATTGCAAAATCGAACCGTAAGATTTTTTTTTCATGCACAAAGGTGCGACGGACTCATTGAGATTGACATTGGATTTTTAAGATGATTTCAAGCGACCCAAATAAGCATGTTACTAGAGAGTCGAAAAATCCTGTGTATTTCAAAGGGGTAAAATGACTCCTGCTGGTAATGGCCGGTTTCAAAAATTGGCGGGCTGCCAATTAAGGGAACTTTTTTTTAATTATTTGGAGCCAATCTGGGGGGGGGGAGCGGGTCAAAATTCGTCCGAAGTCTGTATAAGGACCACTCTAGTAGGTATATGTTCGCATCTGTCGAGAGAATGTACCGAAATTTTCACTTTATTCTTTGGTTGACATTTAATAGTTGCCACAGAACGACTCACCGTTAAGAAGCAGTCAGAATTATACGGAATAGAAGGAAACCCGACGCCTCGAGAGCTCAAGCTGCTTAAGATTATTCGAACGCAGTCAACCGAGTTGTCGAAGATGGTCGAAAAATTGCAAAGCTGCGCAAATGCCCTGAAGGAGCTGTCCTCGGGGAAAGAGTACTTGCCACTTCTGCAGAAAATTTCTTCGCCAGCGCTTCGACAACTAGTACTCGCAAATATTCGAAATAGAAACAAGGCACCACGTGGACGGCGATGGAGCCTCGATGACAAATTAACCGCGGCTGCTATTTATAAGCGCGGCCAAAGAGCGTATACGTACCTGCAACAATTAATTCCTTTACCAACGGTTCCAACGATTTTGCGGGTATTAAGGGACATTCCCGTAAAAACGGGGATTAGCCGAAGAGTGATCAATTATTTAACAAACAAGGTGAACAAAATGGAAATACGTGATCGGTACTGCATTGTGATGTTCGACGAAATGTCAATCAAAAAACGAGTGCAATACGATAAGTCCACCGGCAACGTCGACGGTTTCGAAGATTTCGGGGAGGAACACGGCCGAACACAAAATTACGCGGATCACGCATTAGTATTCCTGGTACAAGGGCTAGGAAAACGATGGAAACAGCCGATTGCGCACTATTTCTGTACAGGTACTACGCAATCGGCAATGCTACGAACCCTGATCGTTGACGTTATTACGGCCCTGCAATCGACAGGATTGCACGTTATCGCAATCGTATGCGATCAAGGCCCTACAAATTGTGCAGCCGTGCGCCAACTGAAAAACGTTACCGGCAGTGCTCAGCGATTTTTCGAGATAAATGGACATCCCATTTTCACGTTATTCGATCCACCGCATTTATTGAAATCTGTTCGCAACAATTTCATGGGTAATTGTCAGACCTGGCTTCGTCGCCACAAGGACTCATCAAAATTTGACTATCCGGGCAACAAAATAAGGTGGAACAATAAGGTTGCGTCGTGGAAAGACATAATCGATCTATACAAATTAGACATGACGGTGATGAAATTAGACAAACTCACCGAAAATCTTGTGTTTCCCACTTCGAAGGGAAAGATGCGCGTAAAGTATGCAGCTCAAATCCTGAGTAACGCCGTTGTGAATATGTTGACATGCGTGGCGACCTCGAGCGATGGTACCAAAATTCCTTCCCTTTGTGACACGGCCGAAGCGATCGCAATTTTCAATGACATGTTTGATGCGATGAACGGCCCAGCGAAAAAGGACCGAGAAAACAACAAACGGTTAAATGTTTCGTCAAAATCGGAACACGTGACAAAATGGGAAACAATCAAAAACACAGTGGACTCTATGCAATTTATCAGCTACACGGGTCAAACTTTTCGCCCGCCATCGCAGAATGGCGTAGTTTCGACGCTTACGGCGATGCAAGATTTGTGGCGTCATTTGTCGGAGGAGGCCGGCTTCACGACTTTGAAGCTCCGTCACCTGAACCAGGATCCGCTCGAAAACCTTTTTGGAATTATACGACAACACGGCGCTACCAACGTCAACCCCACGTGTGCGCAGTTCGAAGCCGCGCTCAAAACTACGATCGTTAACGGGCTTTCGGCGCCTCACAGTAAAAATGCAAACTGTAAAAAAGACAATGGACGTTTATTATCCGATCTTCGTGACTTGCTACTATCGTCAAGACCCAACGACGAGGCATCAGACGATGTAGAAGCAGGTGATAACGTTACGGATAATTCCCTTCCCGTTGGCGAAAGTTCGTCGACCGCAAATAACGTTATACATTTACCCGAATTGGATGGCGAAGACCCAGGCGAAGAGGACGATTTAATTGACCTTCCTGCGAGCGAGTTGGTCGCACATTTGGCCGGACACGTTTCCAAAACTTTGATAAAATTTTTGAACTGCGACCAATGCCGATTGGATTTTGCACGGAACGATTATTTTACCGAAAATGCCGCGGTGCAAACGGAGGACTCATTGAGGAGCGAATCGTCGTTAACGGCGTCGCAACCGTTACTCAATCTCGTTGCTACATCGATAGAGGTTTTTCGAACGGTAGCCGCTCCTCGTCTCGGAGACCTGAAACTAAAAGATTTTTGTATTTCCCACTTCATTATTTACTGTGATACAACGTTCATAAGATGTCAAATCCACGGCCAAACCGCTATAGTACAGCTCTTCGAAATACTTTGTCGATTACTCACTCGGCGTCGGTGCAAAGAGATAAATCAATCATTTAAGGAAAATGAAGAAGCGTCAGCGAACGCAGCGAAGGTGGCGCAGCTATCCGGACGAGCAAAATGGTAACAATCCTTTCGAATCAGTGTATAATGAGAAAGTCGTGGATGAATTTTTGTGATAGATATTCGCGACACATCGTTAATGTAACCAATGAAACTTCCATGTATAAAAATGAATTTCTTACAGCATATGTTACACGATCCGCAATGGCACGAGAGTTCTGGATTGTCTCACAAATGTCCAGGGTTTGATACTCGTCGACTTTTTATGAATGTTTAGTCTTGCCAATTTATAATTTTTATTTATTTTTGAGCTGAATTATAGGCCAATCGGACGAGGATGGTTTCCCTTCCAGTAGTCTCCCTCTGTCATGATAAACATTAACAAAAACCTTATTTTTCTCTTGGGTTGCACGTTTTCTGAAAATTATGCTATTTTTTGTACGGTATGCGCACGATCCTTATTCGCAATTACACTATTTACCCAGCCCCAGGCACAGTGCGGAATGGGTGGAATGTGGTTCGGATTAAGTTCTAGAGGTTAACGCTTATCAATATCACAACAATGACGACTAACACATTTTTCTCTTAACAGATGGAGTCCGGATACAGATCAGATTTTTTTTTTTTTTTTTTTCAACTTGTTATTAATGTGGGCGACCCAAAAACCAATTACCGATCCTTCAACAACTCCTTGTGGCTCACGAAGTCAACGGACAATTGCAAGACGCCGCGACGTGCTACGAGAGACTCGCCCAGAGAGTTTTGACACCGAAGTATCTTTAGGGAATGATTCAATATTATTTGGGATTGAATCAACACTACCATGAATATTACTGAAGGAGTCTTCGACAGCAGGTTATTATTTTCATTTGCCATCGAATGAGATGATCGACTACAATTTTTTTCACGAGATAAAAATTCTTAGGTAGTCTTACATTATTTAAAATTTGAGCGGTTTTATAGTTTTATGGTTTTCGTATGCGCGTCTGTATGTTACGGACCTTCTGTTGTTTCATTTATACAATTATTGAAATAGGCTTTAAGGTGCGGATGTAGATTGATGTTTCGAAGACAGAAATGACAGGATTTAGGAGGGAATATTTTTTGGACGACAGAAAAGTGTGCTTAAACCACTTTTTTTTAAACTCAATTCATTGAGTAGATCGTCTCGGAATATGTGTCCTAAAATGCAATAATATATTCGGGTTATTCGCGGAACTTTTGATTTTAATCCTCCAGTCACGAGTTATTTGGTCTCAAAATAGTTATCAAAGGGTCAGAAACTTTGTCAGAATATCCGAATCCATTTGCCGATATATTTTTCTATTTTATATTTTGAAGACCGAAAAGCGTTAAATGAAAATTAAAACAAATTAAAATCTTTTCGCTTTGGACAACGCACTAGCGGTGGAAACGTTATTTTATAAGATCGTAATCGTACTTACCATTCACCATCATTCAAAACTCTCTTAACCTTTGACGATCGTTTCGAAGCACTATAATAGAGTTCAATACATAATAGTTTTTATTGATTGTACGCAGATATTGGGAGGATAATTCGGTAGATTTAGAAAAAGAACGGGAACAAAATTTAAAGTTATAGTTGCAAATGAAACAAACTATTACTGATTGTTATGTTCGACGTTAATGTTCCTGAAGACTCGGCTTATGCTTCTACACTTAATCGAACTAAGCAGATAATTAATTAATAACTCAAAATTATTCTTGACATTTTCAGGAAGGCTCCAGTACCAGAAACCTGTCAACAGCCACCTAGGATTTTTCCACTTCCATGTCCGGGGATTCTTTACGAAATTGGAAGAAAGTTGGAAGGAAAGAAACAGAAGAAATGCCAACCAACCAAACCAAACCAACCAAAATTACAACTTGCAACTTGTTTCATAAAAATTATAATATATGAAGCGTTCCATAAACTATAGGATCGGTCCGGGACACCCCCCCCCCCCCCCTCAAATTCTTTCCAAATTTTTTTGGGATGTAGTCCTTGGTGCCGGAAAATATGTGCCGGAATTTTTTTTTTCCAATTTAATTTCATAGTATTGTATCGCAGAATTAAAATTACACTTAGAATGCATTTCTATGTGAAATTTCCTCAACTTTCTGAAAAAAATATTGATTCTCAGTTTGGACTAACATAAAGCTCTCAAAATCGAGCTTTAATAATAAAAAGCTATTTTTCGGCCATTGCGCATGTCTGAATTTTTTTTTCAATATTGTTTTCAAAAAGCTGAAAAAATTCCACGTATAATACGTCAAGTCCACGTTGAGAGCTCTGTAAAAACTGCTAGAATCGATAAAAGTTCAAAAATTCAATGATTAACCAAATTTTATTTTCTCCATTCAAAATGTATACATTCTTCTTCAATCCTCACCCAGTGAACACGTGACCTTCATATGACGTCATAGATAGGTCACACAGAGGTCATAGAATTTTTACATAGATATGACATAAAAATGACTTTATTAATGACTTTGATGTGATGTCATATAGTATGACATCATTATGACATAGTACTGACCTAAAATTTGACTTTTATATGACGTCATAATTGTGACTCAAATATTACGTAAATATTATATCCTATCCCTATCATACTGTGACGTCACATCAAAGTCATTAATTTATATACTATTTACGTAAGAAATAAATCATAAATTTACATAAATTACAAGTCATATTCTGACGTCAAAGTGGTATCATAATATCGTCATTTGCTTACGTAAGAAACAGCTCATATTTTTACGTAAAATTGATGTACGATGAACGTCATACTCAAGCATCAGCTTCGGGTCATTTTCTTATATACAACTGACATAATATTAATGTCACGACTGTATGAAAATACACAATGCCCTTATTTATGTATTAGTTGTATTATGTATTGATTCAATAATCGATTAGTGAAATTTCGGGTATGACGTTCTTAATTTTTACTTTTATATTTTGTGTCTAAATTTTACTTATACCGCGAATTCTCCTTAAATGCAAACATTAAATATATTTTCAACATTAAACAGATCAGGATTATTATAAAGAAAATGTATATACCAATTGCAAAATTAATTATTGTACTGTAATAAAGGTACAGTAACAAAATAATCACTATTCACAATTGGAAAACATAAACATTTTGACTTTACAAGGGCTGTTGTAATAGTTATCAATTCTGGATAAATACGCTTTTTTACTAAATAAATATTTAATTCTTTAGAGTCACAGGGTTTTACAAATAGCGAATCAAATTCAAATTATTTAAATTTTTTTTTCATTTCGGATTAAACAGAAAGTTTAATTTTTTAATTCATAATTTTCCAACTACGAATTGTAAGTAATTTTTCTAATAATGTGAATTATTTCTTATGTCAGTTAAATATCACATTATTGTAAGCATTTAATAATTCTTCTTATCACCATGACATCAGAGTTATGTCATCAAAACTTCAGGTATTTTATAATCATGTCATCAAGACGTCACAGTTATGTAATCGTTTGGACCCAACTTTACATCAATATATTACCTCAAATTTATGTCATATGTGACGTCAACTAAATGACAAGTAAGTCAGCTGGACGTCATATTTTTGTAAGCATCCGGTAGCATCTTTACTTTCCTATGACATCAGAGTTATGTCATTCTGACGCCAGTTAAGTCATAATGATGTCAATCAGAGGTCATATTTACGTCATCTATCTTACGTAAAAATCTTACGTCAGGAAGTGGGAAATTGTGAGTCATATATGACTCATATATGACTCACATCTTACGTAAATCATGACGTGGCATGACGTCATTCTGACATCAGTTTTACATAATTGTGTTCACTGGGCATGAGCTATCGATCATTTAAAATTTTTATCTTTTACATAGAAATGCAATGTCTTGACTACTCCCAATATTCTGCAGAGAAAGAAAGTTATACGATTATTTATACAATGAAATTAAAAATAGGTCTTAACATTTCTTGAAAATATTCCTTTAATTGCAAAATAGTTTTTATTCGTCTTTAAAAACTTGAACAATAGAAAAATTCGAAGAATTCGACACAGGCCTTACAATAGCGGAACTTAAGTTATTACTAATTGGCGTAATGTTGCAAATTGATCGGGTCCCGTTGATCGATTTCGGGTGAGATGCTCGTTCATCTAACGTTGGCCTTAATTCAAAATATTTCGTCCTCTTAACGAACACAACGTCGATATTCGACAGACTTTGATTTGTTCTCTCAAACCAATCCTCATAACTTAGGTTCCGCTGTTGTAAGGCCTGTCTCGAATTCTTCGAATTTTTCTATTGTTCAAGTTTTTGAAGATGAATAAAAACTATTTTGCAATTAAAGCAATATTTTCAAGAAATGTTAAGGCCTATTTTTAATTTCATTGTATAAATAATCGTATAACTTTCGTTCTTTGCAAGATATTGGGAGTAGCCAAGACATTGCATTTCTATGCAAAAGAAAAATTTAAAGTGATCGATAGCTCATGAGGATTGAAGAAGAATGTATACATTTTGAATGGAATAAATAAAATTTGGTTTATCATTGAATTTTTGAACTTTCATCGAATCTAGCAGTTTTTACAGATATCCCAACGTAAATGTGACGTGTTACATGTGAAATATTCTCAGCTTTCTGACAAAAATATTGAAAAAAAATTTCAGACGTGCGCAATGGCCGAAAAATAGATTTTTATTATTGAAGTTCGATTTTGAGAGCTTTGTGTTATTCCAAACTGAGAATCAATATTTTTTTCAGAAAGTTGAGAAAATTTCACATAGAAATGCATTCTAAGTGTAATTTTAATTCTCCGATACAATACTATGAAATTAAATTGGAAAATAAAAAAAAACTCCGGCACATATAGGTCATCAAGGACTACATCCCAAAAAAATTTGAAAAGAATCTGAGGGGGGGTGGCCCGTACCGATTTCTATAGTTTATGGAACTTTTCATATATAATAAATAGAATAAAACCGAATCTACGAATCTTAAGCCGAATAAAAAAAATTGTACAATAATAAATTTAGAATAATTAACAATTGAGAATAAATAACAATGGTTGAAATATTTTTGACTTCTATTATTTATTATTCCATATCCACCAATACCAAACAACCCAACCAACCAATAGCACCAACCAAACGAGGCGAAATTTCGATTCATCCCATGAAGCTAGCAACAATTCGGTAGTTTTTTTTTGTTTCGCGATGTTGGCAGTACTAAATGGTTGAATAGCGCATCAGCCAATCAGAGCGACGGCCAAGACGACTGAATAACGCCATCTCGTTCAGCATTGAGTTTTAACCCACTGGTTCGAAGTGCCTATATTCAACGGCTTTCATGCTTTTCGGATATTTGCTGCTGTCACGGTATCCCATGCATCCGATACCATGTAACAACAATCGTTTAAAGTAAAGCTTTTCAGTAACTGCGTTACGCTTTCTTCGCTATCTCCAAGAGGAAAATTCGCTGAGAACGTTTTTCTTGTACATTCGTTTCAATTTTTTAATCACCCCTTGATCCATTGGCTGCATTATCGCCGTGACATTTGGGGGAAAGAAATTAATGACGAAATCAGGATAAGCAGCAATGCACTCTGGTGATAGCTTGTGCGAAGGCGCGTTGTCAACCAGCAAAACGACTTGTCCGCTTCTGCCCGTACGTCGCTGCCCCTCTTGAACTTCCGGCACAAAGCACTCGGTAAACCATTCTTTAAACAACTCCCGATCCATCCAACGACTTTTTGATTTTTGTAAATTACGGGTAAAGTAGTCACATGTTTGAAGCAGCGAGAGGTATTGGATTTCCCTATGACTAGGATTTTCAATTTATGGGTTCCCGTTGCATTAGCGCAGAGCATGATAGCGATCCTTCATCACTTTCCGACCTCGTGCAGTCTGCTCAGACTGACTTGCAAGTGTTTTGTTAGTGACTTCCACTGCAAGCCACTCTCATCGGCGTTATAAATATTTTCGGGATCGTATCCTTTTTCTTCCATTTCCGCAGTAAAACGACGAAGAAATTGTTGGCCAGCTACGACATCACTTGAGAGGCTTTCTCCTTGAATACTTAATTGACGAATCCCATGTCGCTCTTTAAATCAGTAATGCAAAATATCAAAGTTGAATTTTTCACGGTTTTCTTGAATCTTATCAGTACGAAAATAATCATAATTCAAAGCCGAAATAGATCATATACAATGCGTGAAATATTTTTTTTTATTGTTATTCAATCTAAGCAACCTATATTGATCAAAGAGAAGCTATAAGATATCATTCAAGTAACATTATTTCTAGTAGAAAGTTAAACGCAGACTGTTTTTATAAACCAAGCTTCAACTTCAGCGAAACTACAGATCTTGAATTTTCAGATCAGCGAATACGTTCTGCAGTCTTCATTTCACTAAACGTATGGCATCAAATGAAGCTTTAGAGTATAACATATCGATAAGAAAATTTATCAATAATTGCTAGTTAATTGAAATTGCACAAAAATTATCTACATCCATAGGAGTTTACAGCTATTAAAATAATTCTTACCTCCACAGCCAACCGTTGCTGGCTTGAAAATTCTCAGAACCTTTAAGCATGCGATTGATTTGAATCGCTTTCATTTGCAAGATTGGGCCTGACACCGGCTCTCCTAGTAAACGTTTCTGATGAAACCATTTGAATAATGCAGCATCGAGAGGCTGGTTTTCCATGTTGTTCATTCGTTTCTTCTTGAGTTAACCTTCCTTATCAGTTATTATTGAGCCATATTCCTCCAGTTATTTTCTTTAGCATTTAATGCGACAAACAGTTGGATGGGTGACGTTATACTCAGCAGCTAGTTTCGTCACTGATTCTCCTTTCTCCAGCCGAGCTAGAATTTCTAATTTTTCAAAAAAATCTAGTCGCCGGTAATTAGGATTTTTGCTCATAGCGATTTTTTTTAAACAATGCTGAAAATAATCATCTCAAGGTAAAGATTTTGTCGTAAACAATAAAGTTTTACGACAATATAGAAAATAGTTAAAAAATCGAGACATGTCAGAATAATTACCTACTTTCAAAGGATGCACCAATCTTGGTTTCGGTTCACCAACAGAAGATACTCGAAGTGATGGCCCTCGACCTGTAAGTACTTGTTAATTCGCTGGTGAAAAGACCGTCTCTAACTTCAGCCAACATTTGAGGTGTAAGCGATAAAAAGGTCAAGTAATCGCTTAAAAGCCATGTGCAATTTTATTACCAATTTGGATAACAAGCCGCATATAAACCTTGGGCGGTTCGGTAATGTTTACGGCATTCCCCCAGCACCGTCAACATATCAAAAAATTCTCAAAAATCGTTCATTTTCGCGATCCAATGTACTCACATTAGAAGATAATGCGTGACTCACTGATATGTCAACAGAAAATGCGTACTTGCTGCCGATAAAAAACATTCGTATCGTAAGAAATAAAAACAGCGATCAAACACATGTTTACAAGTCGGGAGTCATCACTTCGAGCATCTTCTGTAGGTAGACCTAAACCAAGATTGGTGGAACCTTTGAAAGTGATTATTGAGATATGTTCCGATCTTTCGACTTTTTTCATACTCTGCGTGACTAGAATGACCTTGTGTTGTAGGTCGCTGAATCCGTCTTAAAATCGGTAATAATGTCATCGAAAGAAAAATACATGGTTCCGTTTAAAAAAGTGAAATTGACCTTGACGTAGCTTCAGCGCCTCTACCGATAAAAAAATAGAGTGGTCCAGTATGACGGCCTTCTCGAACACTGAATTTTTTGTCTGAAATATTTTTGTCACACTTTATGTGCCTCACCCTGTATACTAGAGTGTCCGTTAAAATAACTTTTTTTTGGGCTACCTCTTGTTTCGATAGGTTATGATGTACAAAAAAAGGGAAAAATACTTTTTTTCGATTTAGTGCATGCCTGATAGTGCCGAGAATCGATTAAGGTGAAAAAAAGGGCTTTTTCAGAGTTTTTCGCGTGTATCTCGTGATATATGCATTTCTTCTAATATGAGTACTCATAATAAATGAAAGATTATAACTTTTTCTATAAATCATGTCTCTTGCGTTAATTCCGTAATATGTATATTAGGGCGGTTTGAAAAAAAACTTTTTTTTTTCTTCAACCAAAATACACTCACGCCAAAGTATCTTCCATCAAGAGAATTGTGTCCAAAGATGAGCCCGATCGGAATATTTTTAGGGGTCGCGCAAGATTTTTCTAGTTTTCCCATTTGATTAACATGGGAAGGGCGTCAAGTTCCCATTCAAAAAATCGTAGCTCCGCCAATTTTATAGGTACGTTGATCTGGTTAGTTCCATTTGAAAGCGCTTGAAAAACTGCTTAAAATGACGTGCGGACCTTTGTGATCCAATTGCAACTTCAGTCGATAATTTTATTTTTCCATAAATATGTTGTTCTTTTCCGGTACAGACATACCGAGTGTCGCATTTTTATTTATACTTCAGGTTTCCACGAAAAAAAAAAATCCAATCGAATAGAAGTTCAATGAGGGTTTGAAGGAGGACATCCAAAAAAATAAATTTTCCAAAAATTCCAAAATGGCAGCGCTATGGGAGACAACATATTGGTTTAAAATGGAAACCATGTGTTTCAAAAATCTTAAAAATAATTCTCGTCAATACTTACAACTTTTGTATGAGTCATTTTTGGCTCCGTAGAAATCCGCGCGGAATTAAGCCCGATCCGACTATTTCAAGGGGTCGCCTCGATTTTTTAAAAATGTTTACATTTTTTTAAATTTGAACATTTAAAAAAAATCGAGGCGACCCCTTAAAATAGTCGGATCGGGCTTAATTCCGCGCGGATTTCTACGGAGCCATAAATGACTCATACAAAAGTTGTAAGTATTGACGAGAATTATTTTTAAGATTTTTGAAACACATGGTTTCCATTTTAAACCAATATGTTCTCTCCCATAGCGCTGCCATTTTGGAATTTTTGGAAAATTTATTTTTTTGGATGTCCTCCTTCAAACCCTCATTGAACTTCTATTCGATTGGATTTTTTTTTTCGTGGAAACCTGAAGTATAAATAAAAATGCGACACTCGGTATGTCTGTACCGGAAAAGAACAACATATTTATGGAAAAATAAAATTATCGACTGAAGTTGCAATTGGATCACAAAGGTCCGCACGTCATTTTAAGCAGTTTTTCAAGCGCTTTCAAATGGAACTAACCAGATCAACGTACCTATAAAATTGGCGGAGCTACGATTTTTTGAATGGGAACTTGACGCCCTTCCCATGTTAATCAAATGGGAAAACTAGAAAAATCTTGCGCGACCCCTAAAAATATTCCGATCGGGCTCATCTTTGGACACAATTCTCTTGATGGAAGATACTTTGGCGTGAGTGTATTTTGGTTGAAGAAAAAAAAAAGTTTTTTTTCAAGCCACCCTAATATACATATTACGGAATTAACGCAAGAGACATGATTTATAGAAAAAGTTATAATCTTTCATTTATTATGAGTACTCATATTAAAAGAAATGCATATATCACGAGATACACGCGAAAAACTCTGAAAAAGCCCTTTTTTCACCTTAATCGATTCTCGGCACTATCAGGCATGCACTAAATCGAAAAAAAGTATTTTTCCCTTTTTTTATACATCATAACCTATCGAAACAAGAGGTAGCCCAAAAAAAAGTTATTTCAACGGACACTCTACTGTATACGTGTAGGAATCGGGTCGCGAGGTGATTACGAAAATAACGAATCCTTCATTATTTCAAATATCGGTAAACCGAATTACATACGAATCTGATAGATTACACGTAACGGTGTTCACGCTTGTCCGAGTTTTTTACGACTGTCGAATTCTTATTTATTTTCGGTCGTCAAGCCTCGACCGCTTGAATTTGATTTTGTATCGCCTACTCGGGAATCCATTCCCACATACGATATCCACGATGTTATACGATGTTGTCGCGGTTTTATTTACAAAATCTCAGACCGGCACGAGCGAACACGGGGCCTGCAGTCACAGCACTGCACGAGTGCCAAGGAAGGGAAATGGTGGGGATAGCAGTCGATCGACTACAGCCGGTTCTGGCTCGCGATTGGTACTTCAGATAGCGTACATTGTCTCCCTATTACGTACGCTATGAGAGGTTCCACTGTACTTCGTCGTTAATTTTTTCTGTGTTTGCTTTGGCGAAGATCGGTATCGGATGGTTTTCTAGTTCAATTCGACTGTTTAGTTTGATTGTTATTTGAATGGTGAGATGGTCAGAGCCGAGGTCAGGGGTTGTTTCGACAGCAGTGATATTTTGCATTAGAAAAGTCGGAGGGGTTACGAATTGTTTGTAGTTAGTGTTTTTTATGAAGTTCTTAAGAATTTTCTTTTTAGACTCGGTGTCGCAATTGAAATCTCCTATTATCATTCCGTATTCAAAGTTTGCTGCTTGAGTCAGGACTGTTTCTTCTATTTTAGAGAGTGGGTGGAAGTATACAATAAAAATGTGAAGTTGTCGATTCTGGAAAGGTAAAGAGAAATGGATTGCTTCGTTTCTTCGGTCTCTAATGGCCGGACGGTTGTTCTTCCTTGGTTTCAGTTCTGGTTGAATTTGTATCAAGCTTCCGCCTCGGTTTGTTATATTTCCGTTGTGTCGTATGCTTACCCAGTTTCTATAGGATATGTTTGTTTCTTCTGTTGTTTTTGTTTCCACAAAAGCGGTGCAGTTGATGTCATTGTCTTCTATGTAGTGGTTTATAAGGTGTCTTTTCTTTGCGTAGCTGTTCAGGTTGGCATATAGTAATTTAAGTTCCTCTATTGTTGAGGGTAAGGATGTGCACGTCTCCTTCAGTGGGTTCGGTTGGAGAGATCGCCTCTGGTGTATGCAGATCGAACATTAATATATGGGGTATTCCTGGGAATTTCGGCAACTTCGGACAGTTGGGTCAAAATTTTTGCCCCCCAATTTTTTCCATTAATATGTGTTGAAAATAAAGAGACACGTATTTCGGCGTTTTTTATTTTGAGCCCCCACTTTTAAAATACGGTCAAATGACGTTTTTGAAGTATTGACCACATTCGATCATTCAAATCGATATATCTCAGCAACGGTTAGTGATAACTCGAAAAACCACGGGTCTTTATTTTTCGTTTTTGAACGCTCTATACAATGAAAACATTGACGATTATGTTGCACAAATTCAACAATAAGTTATAAACAATTCAAAATTAAAAATGAAATAAAACAAAAAACCCACTTTTAATTTTTGAAATGTATTTTTTTTTATATTCCTTGAACAAAAACGGAAATTTAGCCACCTTGAACTTTTTGGGCCGACGCTTCGTTCGGGAGTTATAGATTTTTTTGGCACAAAAAACCCGTAAATTTACGTATTTTATAAGTAAAAATTTGCAGGAAAAACAAAGTACCCTTAGTTATTGAAATTGATTTTTTTTCAAATTCCTTGGACGAAAAGAAAAATGTTGAGACGCGGCCCGACTTGGGCCGACGTTTCGTTCGAAAGTTATAGGTTTTTTTGTCATAAAAAACCGGTAAATATACGTATTTTATTAGTAAAAAATTGCATGAAGAAAAAGTACCCTTAATGATTGAAATCTATTTTTTTTTCAAATTCCTTGAACGAAAACGAAAATTTTGAGACCCAGCCGGACTTGGGCGATATTCCCAGGAATACCCCATATACATTCGATTACCCGAGAATATTGCTGCTGTGTCGACGTTGAATTCTTTGATGAAGCGATTTTTTAGCTTTTCTAGCAACTCTCCTCGGTTGGTAGCTGATGTTGTGGTATGTTGATTTTTCTGGTGTAGGTGTTGATTATGTGGTCGTGGATTGTGATTGGGCTATGAATTCTTGATTTTCTGAGCGAGGGGTTTTTTATCTCTATCGATTTTTGTTTGTGAATTTGATTTGTGTGTTTCGTATTCCTGGCAGTGGAGCTGTTGGGCGTTTCGGGCATTTTATTGACCAAGCTACATGTTCGTCGGAGTCACAGGCTATACACTTGAGGGGTAAAGATGTGCTGCATTGTGCGGTTTTGTGGTTGCCTTTGCACTTGTGGCATACGTCGCTGTTTGGGCAGTTGATTGTTATATGCTCGTAGCCAGAGCATTTTCCGCATGCTTGTGGGATCGGAGGAGGAGGCGTGCTTGGATAAACCGGATAGTGTTTGTGCATGACGAACATACCGTTGTTCATGAGTTTCTCTATTGCTTCTTGCTTGCTGGTGATGATCCTGATCAGTTGAGTTGGTTTGTTCGTGGCTCTCGATATTATTCGTTTGCAGTAGCGGTGTTCGATGCCCTAAGCTTTGAGAGTGTCGCTTACTGTTGTGTCGGTGATATCCAGTTCAACTGTTGCTATGATTGCTGAGTATGTCGTTGAGTTGGGGGTGGATGATTGGTTGCTTGGTTTTGCCGTTGTTTCGGAGTAGTTTGCGATCTTTCCGTTTTTCATTAAGCTGTCTAGTGTCGCAGTGATTGTTTTTTGTCGGTGTCTGTCTTGAGAAGGAATCCTTTTTTTGTTTGTATGATGACGTCTTGTGATTTCGGGTGTACAGCTTCCCAGTTTACAGCCATTCTGGTTCGAGATAGTATGTGTGGAGCGCTTAGATAGTAGTAGCTTGTATAGATTTTGTTTGTTTTCGCTTGAGTACGTGGCGAGTGGTTGATGGTGTGCGGGCTCTTGTTGACACCCGGGCGAGCGTTGGATATCGATGTGATGATCTGAGATTTCGATGTTTGCGGTGTTAAGTTGCTCGAGTTTTCGTTAGTGTCAATTTTTCTCTGTTTTTTCGTGAGTTTGCGTTTTCTTTCACGTGATGACAAGACATCCACCCACTCCATACCACTCGTTGCACTTTCACATTCACTTTCGTCCGTCATAATTGACGGTATCGCTAGTTTAGCCGCGTTTATGTTTACAAAGCCGGAGCAGACGATAACACGTGTTGACTCTAGCACGGCTTAACCGAGACTCCCCAGAAAATATATGTTGCCAAACGGCAACACGACGCATTTAAGGGTTCAATCGTAATCGTCAAACGGCCAAATCCACGAAGAAAGTGAGGCCCCATTTGGTCATGTATTCTTGCGTCAAAGATGAAGATAACCTTATAGAATAAATGACAGCACGATACGATTAGGTCAACGAAGACGGCGTACGAAATACAAAAATGCGGAAAAAGAAGAAAAATCCGAGAAAAAATAAAAAAAATAATGATATTAAAAATATTTTTCAAAAAGACAAAGAAGATACTTTATTATTATTAAATGCTAAGAAAATGATAGGAAATACAAAAAAAATACAAAAGAACTCAAAAATACCATTAAAAAAACGATAAATAGTACATTGTGTAACACGGAGGGAAAGTGGCCGTTTTCAGCTCAGCGCGATTGTTTTCGAAAAGCGCGCGAAGATCAAAACGGCTCCCCTCCACGTTCCAAACGATACTTTATATAGCATAGACGCGTTTTCCGAGCCGCTTGCAACTGAATGTGCATACTGCCCGGGGTCCAGGAGCAAAGCCCCGGTGGGATCCAGGGGCAAGGCCCCGGTGAGGTCCAGGGGCGAAGCCCTGTTGGGGTCCAGGGTCGAAGCCCCGGTGGGGGGGGGGGGGCGAAGCCCCCCAGTGAAGAAGAAACAAATTTAAATGCAATACATATTAACAAAACTATAAGTGATTTATTTTCATGCATATTGCATGAATATTGGAATTTGTATCAGTCTTTTTGTCATGTAGATATAATGTCTTAAAACGTACGCAATAAACTTAAATAAAATATGATAACAAATTAAAAACAAATGAATGGTAATATTTGATATCAGTTTTTTTATATAGATATAATGATTAAAACAATGATGATATTATAACGATTTTAAAACAAAACGAATTGAAACAAAAATCATGTCAAGATTATTTAAGTAAGATAAAAACGACTTAAAAATAAATGATTTTATATTTCTAATTACTCATTTTTTCACGCCGTATAGTAAGTGTGTATCACAAACGAGGAATTCGGTTCCTTCCGTGACGGTGAGGTTGCTGGAACGGTTGTCAGCGATTCCTTCATTAATGTTCTAGCGGCCATTTCAATTCCATCTGGTTGAATCCTCGTTGGTATAGTTGGTGAAACGCTGGTTATTGGGTCTGATGTTGAGCACGATGCCAAGAGGACGGATGATGAAATTATCTTGCTGATGTTAGCTTTGTTGTTAATCGATTCTTCAATATAACCCTCCGCAACATTGCTCGACTTCCATCCACCATGGCGCTTTAAGGTGGTGATGTTCGCCCCACTGTCAGCGAGCAATGTTGCAGAGGTTCGGCGGAATGCATGACCGGTGTAAAGGTCTGCATCATCCAATTTTAAATACGCTGCAATGTCTTTCGGCATCTTGGAAAACTTATGTATTCGAATGACTTGTACCGTGTATTGGCTTTTTCTATAATTTAGGAAGACTCGATCGGTGCTCGCATGGGCCGGGCGAAGGTCCCAATACTGCTGTACAACCTTTGCAAAACGTTCAGCGGCAACGAATGTTCGTGGTCTCTTCGTTTTGGTGACAGGTATATTCACCACGAGCAACTCTCCCTGGCGGGTAATGTCTTTTCCTTTTACGTCGACCAGCTCGTTGCTTTGGCATGCCCCGCTTATTCCGAATATTAAAGCAACCTGTAATATATGGGTCACATTTAATAATATGAACAAATTACTAACTCAAATTTAAAATAGTAGTATTTTTAAAATTGCCTTTGTTGCTAAAAATTCACTGTCGGGGGCTTCAGCAAGAAACTTGTCGATTTCCTCCGGTGATAGTACTTTAGATTTTTTCGCCACGAATCCCGTTGATTTTTTTTTGATGAATGCTTTAAGCTTCACGTAGCTGACAATATCGACGTGTTCTTGAATTTTTAACGATGATCGAAGCATGGAATCCAGTGACCACAGTGTCGACGGTTTATATTTTTTATTTAAGCCATTGAAGTACGCCAAGAGTATCGATTTGTAATTGGATTTTGTTTGATGATCTCGTTTCCACGCAACGTATGCTTCGTATGTCGATTCATATATTCGTCTTGATTTTGACGGAAATAAATTTTGTCACGCACTTTCAGCTTCTTGCTGAAGATCCGGTGGCGTGGACGGCCCACTCTCGTCACTACCTTAATTGAGCATTTCTTCCATTTTTATTGAATAGCAATCTTAATCTGTTCACTACACGCACTGTCGAGTTGGTTGTTATGGTACCACGTAGCGATGACAGGAACGACAGCGGATGTTTTTGGCTGCCGCGTCGCCTGTGTGGTCCGCTCGAGTTCAGTCTCTTGTTTACAGATCTATTCGTGACAAAAAAATGTCGAAAAAAATCTTACTGTCCGCTCAACAGCGATGAGTCATGGATTGTGCAGTACTAGTACTTGAAAGGGGACTTTTTAGTACTGTTGACGATACCGACAGTCAATTGTCACGCAAACGCCTACCTTAGCACCCACGAACAACCCCCAAAAAGCGAGGAAAACACGGCTGCGTTGTATAAGATACTAAAAAGAGGGGAAAAAAGACAGTGGAGAAGCCTTATCTGGGAAATCCGAGCCCTCTTGGCTGTCTGCCCTTCCGTGGTCCTTCGCCTTTCCCCCTTTTTCCTCCCTTCGTCCCTCCCGTCGCGCTCGTTCTCGCGCCAGCTATTCTCCGCGACCGTCAAATCCTCACTCCCCGTCCATCGTTCGTCACATGAAAATAGAACATAAAAAAACTCATGACATAATTAATTCAAACATTTTTCGACCCGGGACCTGATGAGCTCGCTCGTAACGCAAACCAAAAAGCCAGCACCTCGAGGCATAATTGTAACGCTTAATTTCAAGCGTTACAGGTTGTAGCGTGAAAAACTCGCCGATCCTCTCGCCACGACGACACCGGCAGGCCCACGGTTGTTAGGATGGAATAGAGCGTTTTTAAATGATCTTGTTTGTTTTTTATTTTTATTTTCATGGTTTGTAATCGTCCCAGGAGGACAAGAGTTTTCCGGAACGAGGAGTTGTATCCGAACGTCCCGGACTGTTTATGCAAGGAGAAAGAGCGCCTAGGGTGGGGCCGAATTGTTCAGGAGGGAGCGAGGAGTCGACGTGCGACGAGCGCTACCGTCGCCAAAATTCCGTTGCGTCGACCCCGCTTGCAAAACCCCCGAGAGTAGGTGTCGTGGGGGTCAGAGTTCGTCGCCTGGGCCCCCCGACATGGAGCGATAAGGAAAGTGGGGATTAAGGGCCTCGGGCCAGATAACGAGCGAAATATCAGGGCTGTTCCGGGGAAGTCGCCGAGGCGAGAGGTTGGGTTTTTTTGGAAAGATTTTGGGGTCCCGGAAGAATTACCGGAGATCGAGGCCAGGGGTTTGGCGTTTTCGGCAAGGCCTAGGAAATTAATTAAACCTCCGTCGTTCCGGTGAGTCTGTCTGTTCACTTTCTCTGCATCTCGGGACGAATTTTTGGTTATTATTGTTATTTTATCGTGTCTCTCTGTGACGCGATTTTACCGGGTGTTGGGATGAGTCGCCGCGACGGCGGTTGGACCACGCGGTCTCCGATTGCGAATTATTTACCGGTTCCGTGGGTTTTGCCGGGAACTTCGTTCCCGGAACAGTCAGCGTCATTTTGTGGGGTTTGGTGTTCCCCGGGAACATTTCTTGAATTTCGGCCGACGCGCGCTTATGAAACCTAATGTTCCGATTCCCGGGGACGTGTCGAGTCGTCTGTGGGGTTGCGCGGGCAGGGCGGTCGACCCGTGTGTGCGTGCGCGTGTGTGGTAGTGGGTGATCCGCGATTAGTCCATTATTTTTGGTATAGTTTTTGTTGTATTTTGTTTTTAGCGGTGAACGGAGTAGCCGCGATCGGTGTAAATGTGTCGCGGGTTTTTATTGTATATTTTGTTTAATCGTGCGTGCGTGAGGGTGTGCGTGGAATGACGCGGAGTGAGGTTCGTCCGTCTTGGACCGCGGGCGGGAGTGTGAGAGAGAGAGAAGTTGTGCGTGTGGGTGAGTGACGCGACGAGTCGTCGCATAATAATTGTAAAATCTTTGCCCATTAAAATTATTGTGAATCGGGATTTTAGTGTCGTTTGTTGTTTCTTTGTTTTTGGATTTGACTCCGCACGGTGGAGGGCGAACACCGCCACTCTACCGGGGCAAGGCTGCGGCTGGTCGGGCGAACAGCTTAGTCCGTGGTGTGCTCCTTTCCCGGTGCAGATGCACCTGGCGCCCATATAAAAATAAGGGAAGGGATTGTGCCTGGACTTCAGCTTTGCAGCGGATAGTAGGATTTTACGCTACAAGGTTAAAACGCCTTTAACTGTGTAAAACTATACTGTATGGACATTCTCAGAGGTCGAAAAGTTAGAATCTGATGGGATGCTAGGAAATTTTGTATAAATTTAGTATTTTATTTTTCAAATTTCGTTTTTGAGTTCAAATCGACGGAACTATCGTTTAAACCTCATCAAACATGTTGAACTATTCTTTTCCTATCATTTGCATGCCCGAAAAGTCGAAATCTGAAGGGATGCTACGAATTTTTGTATAAATTTGGTATCTCATTTTTCAAATTTCGTTTTTGAGTTTAAATCGACGGAACTATTGTTGAAACCTCATCTAGCTCGTAGAACTATTCTTTTCCTATCATTTTCATGCCCGAAAATTCGAAATCTGACGGGATGCTAGGAATTTTTGTATAGATTTGGTATTTTTCTTTCAAATTTGGTTTTGGAGTTTGAATCGACGGAACTATTGTTAAAACCCACTAGGAACTATAGAACTATGCTGGATGCCAGCAGTTCCGAGGTTTTTTAGCGGGATGCTAGAAATTGGTATGCTAACTTCACAGACATCAAACGGCGCTCATAAGACTTGGCGGATGCAGACTCCGACCATCCCTGGATTCGCGACGACTGCCTTTAAGAGGGACGATTGGAGCTCCTTAATTTTCTCCGATCACTGGTGGGAATCCGGGATTCGTGACGACGGCCCCTAAAGCCTGGTCTACACGTACCGCCTTGTCGTCTGTCTTGCATGATCATGCCAGATTCGTCAAACAAAACATTACGTGTGGACGGCAAGATTGGAGCTTTCTATACAAGCAAGACGGCAGATCAGTCGGAACCTGTAGAATCACTTCAGTCTAATCGGTCAAACTTCGCCCCCTCTTAAAGCCTGGTCTACACGTGCCGTCTTGTCGTCAGTCTTGCATGAGCAGACAAGACGGAGCAAAAGACTGACACAAATCGTACGTCTACACGACTCAAATTTTTGCTCAGTCTTTCGCTCAGTTCTCCCGAAATCGTTATGGAAGAAGAACTCATGGTGACAATAATGGCAATATGTGCTAAAAAATTGGCAAAAGAACGAAAGTCTGCTGTAATCTTTCGATTTGACTCGCCAGAGGTAAGGAAAACTTTGGTACAGCTCTAGAAATTCAGTGAAAAATTTGCGGAACCAATGCTTCAAATGTGCTGCCATTTTTTTTAGCACTAGACGAGTAGACTGTTTCTTAAATCAACAAAAAAAATTAAACAAGTTGATTGAAAATGTTTAGTTCTTTTACCCATGTTCAGGAAACTTCGTAATTTCGGGAGTCACCGTGGGGGGTCAGCAGCTCTCGGCCGGTCGGTGGCATGACCCCCGCGGTGCTCCAATAAGCTTCTCAATTGACCTATCGATCGACGTGAAATCTCAATCGATTCCCGGGTTCTTCTAGACTTATTCGCTATACTTCGTAGTGACCGGGCGCGCTTCTCTCTTGCGGTTCTACCTCACGGCAAACAGCACGCTTCACTTCGACTTATTACTTCTACTGGTCGGTTAACTTCTTCTGTTTGGTACAACTTCTGTGGTCGTAAACTTCGAAAATTAAGGCGATTTACGACCGTGTTGATTTTCGGGTTCACGATATCCCTTCGATTCTACAACGGCTAAAACGGACGCTTCTTTTCTGCTCATTAACTTTGAAAATAACGGCTCTCTTCGGCTTTGTCTTAACGGTAGTGTTTATTACAATATTCGGAACGATTTACGCCCGGTCCGATTCTCAGATACACGCTACGGTTACGGTTCACTTCGGTTGTGTTCTTTCAAACGGTTTCCACTTCTTGCGACGCGTTACATCACCTCTACGCAACCACGCGGCACCAGTACGACGCCATTACACACGTGGCGACGGTGACCCAGACTTGTAATACATTACCATTAATTATTAATAAATCACCATTTGTTTCTTTTTCGTTACTCGCAGTGCTTCAGTGTCTCTTCATTTTTCGGCCTCTTCACCCAATAAGCAAATCCTTAATTTTGGAATTCCCCCATCACCTTAAGACCAGATCCGAGGTCTGTCCCCAGACAACCCATTCTTAGTTTGTAATCGTAAGTCTACCATCGAGAGAATGAATAAGACCAAATCTCACAACTCAGTCAACAGCATCCATAACAAAAGAAAATACAAAAACAACTTTCAGCGTCGCCGAAAACATAATAGGAGGGGGCGAAGTTTGACCCACTAGACTGACGTGCGTCTACACGCACCGACTTATCTGCCGTCTTGCTTGTACACAATGCTCCAGTCCATCAGTCTTTTGCAAGTTTGTCAAACCTCGTTCAGTTCATGCAAAACGTCAAACTTGCCGTCCACACGTAATGTTTTGTTTGACAAATCCAGCATGATCATGCAAGACTGACGACAAGACGGCACGTGGAGACCAGGCTTTATTATGTTTTCAGCGATTCTGGAGGTTATTTTTGTTTTTTCTTTCGTTAAGGATGCTGTTGCCTAGGTTGTACGGTTGAGTCGTTCATTTTCTCGGATGGTAGACATACGATAAAGAACTGTTATGTCCCCGGATGGCCCGTGACTCCTTGGACTCAGATTACGGGTCAGGAGAGATGTAGGTTTAGGGATCGTTCGCCAATCAGGAATTTAACTCAAATAAATATTGTTACGGTCGGAATTTATTGTAATGATAATCTCTGTTAACATACACTTTTATTATCGGTTTATTAGTACAACGTATTACTGAATTACTGCACCGCGGGTTTGACTCGGACGTTTCTATTCGCGTTAACTAATCGATATCGAAACTCCGTCGCGGTACGGGAGTCTACGACACGGAGGACCGTTTTACTTGATCGTTAGTTCAAGACTGCCTCTTTGCTGGCGAGTTTTCGGTTCCTTGAGACTCGTAGTCAAAAAGCTGATTTTGCAAATTTATGGCGTGACCGTTGCCAGCCAATCGCCCGATAATCTGTCAGCGTTTTGGTGCTGGTTGCGAGCACGTGCCTTGAGTTGAAGGTGAAATAATTGAATTGAATTTCGGTGTATTGGTAACGGAAATGCGGCAGTTCCGTTACTTCGCGTAAGCATTCTCATAATGCTGTTAATAAATCGTTTTTTGACCGTGAGAAACAATTTCTTCTAGAAGAGAATTGTTTCGTATAATTTATGATTTAACATTTTTCCTTCTATTTTATTCATTTAACGCGTCGAAATTTGGGGGCATAACACTCCTCCACCCTGAGTAGTAAAAATTTGAATATGGAATAAGCACAATTTTCACTCGGAATATAATTTCGATGTGCCCGGAGAATTTCCGGCGTCGTTTGCAAGTGTTCTATAATTTCTCGGACTCGCTGTTCGAGTTTGCGTAATTTTGCGGGGTTTCGTATGACTGGCTGGAGCATGGCTGTAGCCCCGTCCTTCTGGATGATGGTTGCATCTCCCTCCGCGTCCAGGAGGGTGAGGTTGCTGGAGGGTAGATAGTCCTCCCGGACCATCTGCGTGTATCGTCGTCCTGTGGCGACGCTGAAACCTCGGGCAGTTACTTGACATACTCCTACCAAAGCCATAACTCCCGTCCCTATTAAATTTTCTTACTTAGTTATGCCGTTTTCGCATTTTATTCTGATGGTTTCGATTTTCGGCGCTACGTATAGCCATCTGCCGGGTTGCAGCATGGTTATTATAATCGTTTCGTTTAGGATCGCGGCCCGTTTTTTCATTTTATTTCGTTGTCGGGTCGTATTTTTGCGTATAGTTGTACTTCGCACGGCGCACTCTCGGTTAACGGTCGCACCGGTTGCGCTGCTGCATATATATAATTTTCGGCTCTTTTTGCACTTTGAAAGGTCGTCATTCGTCATCTGTATGAAGTTTCGGTTTTCAGGGTCGATGACCACGACGTCTTCCGTGATGTCGAGGAACATGTGTGTGTGCCCGGTCGACTTTGTCGGGAGGGGGTACGTCTTACTGACTTTGTACCGCCGCTGCTCGAGGAGTGGTATGTCCACTACTACTACCAGCGTTCCGTTGTAGTAGTAAGCCGATTTGTCACTGTAACTGAGGAGCTGTGACATCTGATCGCGCGCGATTCTCGTTGGGAATGAGCTCTCGGTCGGGAGGCACGGCAGTGCGTCGGTGAGGTAACGCACGAGTTTCCGTGTCGGGATTACCGCGGCGTCCAGACGGCCGTGTGCGAAGTCGACGACGAGCCTGATAAGTTCCTGGATGTCGTCGAGCAATTCTTCTACTACCACGCTTACCGCGACTATGTTTTTGGTTAACTGTTGCCGTCGTGTTACTTGATCCACAGCTTCGGTCAAGCTCTTTTCGAGTTTGTTGATTGCGTTCCTCAAGGTTTTTTGATCGTTACGGAGTTCGTCTATCTCGGCTCCAATTTTTTCGGCGTCGTCCGCGTCCATGTTCCCCGTGGTAAATCGGATGGCCGTGCCAAGGCCGTTGGCGAGACCTCTTCGGGGTCGCGTCGTCGTAGGTCCTAGTATGTCCGGAATCGTTTCGTGACCCGAACGTTTTTTTTTTTTTTTTTTTTTTCGATTTTCCTCGTTACGGTTTCGTTACCGCTCTGCAGAGGTTTTCGGGTGCGCTGAGGTTATCTTATCTCGCCAGAAGTTCCTCCAGTATACTTGGGACGGCGGCGCATCATCTTATCACGGGCTCGACGCGTAGGGCTATCGCCAGCCTCCACGTCGTTTCTGTTGACGTCAGCGTTCCCAGATCTCCGTAATATATGCCCGGTTGATTTCCGAAGGATGTTATCGCGTATTGCGACTCCGTTTCGGATATCCCGGCCTGCTCGAGTAGCAGGAACGGGTTCGCGGCTTCTAATCCCTTTATTCGAGCTCATTAACTGCTCAAAATGTGTCGTGGCGGAGGGCTGCCAGACTCAATTCCGGTATAGCGGTTACTGCGGTGCCCTCCACTGATGGAGTTCATCCTTCGTTTCTGGGTAAATGGCTGTCTTTGCTCTTTCTTTCCTTAGGGACGATTTGTGGGTGAAGGTAATTAAAATGTTTCCATTTTTTTTTGTTTTGTTCAGCCCGACGTCCCGGCTGGTAGGACGAGCTTGAGGCTTACTTCTGGCTGGAGTACGAGGGATGGGATCCGGGCGAGGCTCTGTACGGTGCTCGTCACCTGTTCGAGCGACGGTTTCTCCAGGCGAGGCGGATCCTGCTGCGGATGTGCGCCTCGGATATGTGGTCGGGGCCGGAGCCGTTCAAATTGCGGTGCCTTTTTGCGGGGGGATAGACCGTCAGGGGCTTAGGTGTATTGTACGAGAAAGGGATCCGTCTCCAGTGGAGCCGGGTCCAATGAAATGAAGATTTTTTTAAACTTCGTTTTTTGCTTATTTTTACGTTCCCTCGTTTTCCCTTAATTTTAGTTATTAAGTTTTGTTATTTATTCAATTCTTATTTTCCTTGTATTATTTTTTTTTTAAAGGGCTTGAAATGTGTTCGGTTCCGATGCCGAAACACACGTATTTGATTTTATTGATTTTTCCCGATTTTGTTAGTGGTCCACGACCAGTTTTATACGGTACGCGCTAATCATCTGTTCCTTCTTTCCCTTCCTGATTTTTTAGGTGACCGGGGTGCGTTGCTCAGTCACCTCATAAGGGCCCCGCCCATTTGGGGGTTAGTTTTGCTGACCTTCCCCGTCGCACGGTGTCTTCGTGGAGGAAGACGCGGTCACCGACGCGGAAGATCATTTCCGCGGTCCTTTTGTCGTAATTTAATTTCGCGCCCTCTTTCGCCTGCAGCAAGTTGTCGCGGGCGATGGTCCATGTCGCTCGCAGCCTCTCTCTCAGCTCGTCGGCATAGTCATCGTACGAGTAAGGCTTCAGGGCTCCTGCTGCACCGCCGTCGGTAACTGCCGCTCGGCCGAATACTAACTCGTGCGGTGACAGTCCCGTAGCTCTGTGGGGGGTGGTGTTGTATGTGAACATTGCATACGGTAACCATTCATCCCAATCGCATTGATCTTCACTTATGTAATGCCGCTGGTACTCCGCTAGGGTGCGACCTTTCCAGGGCCCCGTTACTTTCAGGGCGGTACGCTGTGGTTTGTATTTTCTTTATCCGCAGGAGCCGGCACATCTCTTTAAAGGTTTTGCTCAGGAAATTCGTTCCTTGATCGGACAGAATTACCTCGGGCATACCGTATCGGCAAATCACTCCTATTACGAGTGCTTTTGCGACGGTATCAGCTTCTTCATTTTCGATGGCCATTGCTGCGCTGTATTTCGTCAGGGCGTCTTGAAACGTGAGCACGTATTTGTTGCCCCGAGGTGTTTCGGGCAAGAGGCCGACGATATCTACGGAAGCTCTTTCGAAAGCCCGTTCGGGTGTATCTGTAATTACCATTGGAACTCGTTCTTTTCTGCAGAGCTTGTTCTTTTGGCAATTGATGCGATGATTTATGTGGTTTTCCACACCCCGTTTTATGCCGGGCCAATTGTACTTGGTCCTGATCCTAGCCAATGTCCTTTTGATACCCTGATGTCCTCCGAAGGGCGTATCATGGTATCCTTTAATAATAGTTTTCTGTTCCTCGGGGCTAGGACAGGTTACGCTACTGTGGACGCTGCACTCGTTCTTTGTACGGCTGTCTCCGTCGCTACCGTGCTGCGTCTCCGTATCGCTGTCCTCCCCGCTCTCCGCTTCCCCAGTTGCGGTTCGCCGTCCGTCGACTGGTGGTTGGCTGCCCGAGCCGCCGGACTTTGCGCTCGCTACACCGCTAGCTTCGCCGTCGCAAGGCAAGAGGCTCGTGCTCTCTCTCTTCTTGCTCCGTCCTTTCGTGAGGCCTTTTGCGTTGTCCCCACTCGTGCCGCTCGCGGTCGCGCCGCGGTACGGTGTCTCGGTAGGGCGAGAGGCCATGCCGGGGGAGTTATCTCCCGCGCGTTGTGCCCTCGATTTTCCCCCTCTTAGCTTCTCGTCACCGCGCATATTCTACTTAACGCGTCGGCGTTCGTATTTTTGTTACCTGCTTTATATTCTATCTCGAACTCGTGCTCGGATAATTTTATTTTCCATCGCATGAGTCTCGAGCCGGGGTCCTTTACCCCGAATAACCAGGTAAGGGGTTGGTGGTCTGTTACCACCTTGAAGCGCGTACCGTATACGTAAGGCCAGAACTGCGTTATCGCCCACACGATCGCGAGTAATTCTTTCTCGGTCGTGGTGTAATTGAGTTCGGCCTTCGATAGCGTACGACTAGCGTAACGTATCGGAAGGTCGTCCCTGACCTTCCCTTGCGATAATATCGCCCCGATGGCCTTGTCTGACGCATCGGTCGTTACGACAAACGGTTGGCTGAAATCCGGATACTGGAGTATCGGCGCCGTTGTCATCGCGGTTTTTAATTCTTCGAACGCTGCGTCTCGGATGGCAGTCCATTCGAATGCCTCATCCTTTCGCACGAGTTCCGTGAGAGGTTCGGCAATTTTAAAAAAGTCTTTTATGAATTCTCGGTAGTATCCGGCCAACCCAAGAAAAGATTGCACCCCCTTGACTAGGGTGGGTCAAAAAAAAACTTTTTTTTTTTTTTTTAATGTCACCCACGAAAACTAGTTCCTAGCTACCTCTCCAAAGTACTCACCGAGTATAAGCTCTTAATATTAATGGGAAGAACTGGCTCATCGTCGTTTTCCATTTTCAATGTAGTCTCATATAAAAATGGTCATATCTTATCACGAATAAATTGTTAAACCAGTTTCATCATGAATATCCATAGGAAATTGAACGCTTTACAAAAATGATCTCTTATACTTTTTTCATTAATCGAACCATTTAAAAGATATTCAAGGTCAAAGATTGAAGAATTTATGAAAAAAATAACTTTTTGTTTTGAATTTTGTAACTTACTGAAAAATAATTATTGTCAAATGGGTATCAATTATTTCTGTAGGAAATTGAACGTTCTACAAAAAAGGTCTTTTGTGGTTAATCGATTGCTCGAACCATTCAGAAGATATTCGCATTAGAATTCCAATGCTTACTGAAATTCTAATGCGAATATCTTCTGAATGGTTAGAGTAATCGATTAACCACAAAAGACCTTTTTTGTAGAACGTTTAATTTCCTACAGAAATAATTGATACCCATTTGAAAATAATTATTTTTCAGTAAGTTACAAAATTCAAAACAAAAAGTTATTTTTTTCATAAATTCTTCAATCTTTGACCTTGAATATCTTTTAAATGGTTCGATTAATGAAAAAAGTATAAGAGATCATTTTTGTAGAGCGTTCAATTTCCTATGAATATTCATGATGAAACTGGTTTAACAATTTATTGGTGATAAGATATGACCATTTTTATATGAGACTACATTGAAAATGGAAAACGACGATGAGCCAGTTCTTCCCATTAATATTAAGAGCTTATACTCGGTAAGTACTTCGGAGAGGTACCTAGGAACTAGTTTTCGTGAGTGACATTCAAAAAAAAAAAAAAGTTTTTTTTTGACCCACCCTACCCCTTGACGTTGTTTGGGATCGGGAAATTTTTCACAGCTGATATTTTTTCGGGGTCAGCTTTTCCGATATGATGTGACCCAGGTAATGGGTTTCTTTTCGCAAGAGCTGGCACTTACTCGGTTGTAAGGCCAGTTTCGCTTCTCGCAGGCGTTGGAATACTTCTGCGAGTCGGCCGTTATGCTTCTGCAACGTCTTACCGTGGATGACGATATCGTTCAGGTAGACGTAACATTTTATCCCGTCCAAACCGGCTAGTACTGAATTCATTAGTCTTTGGAATGTCGGGGGAGCATTTTTTAATCCGAAGGGCATTCGGTTGTGCTCGAAATGTCCCTGGGGAGTTGAGAAGGCGGTGTTTTCCTTATCGTCCTTCGCCATGGGGATTTGGTGAAATCCCGACGCGAGGTCGAGCGTGGAAAAATCTCTCGCTCTTCCCAGTTGGTCCAATATTTCGTTAATATTAGGCAGCGGGTACGAGTCTCCAATGGTTGCTTCGTTCAATTTACGGAAGTTTACCACGACTCGCATTCGTTGTTGCCCGTTGGCATCGGGTTTCTTTGCCACAACCAGCAGTGGCGCGTTCCATTGACTTTTGCTCGGTTGTATGATGCCATCGGACAACATTTCTTCCGTCTGTCGTTCTACTCCCTTTTTATGAGGTTCGGGGAGGCGATACGGGTGTACCTTTGTCGGTAGTGTACCTTCCTTTAGGAGGATACAGTGTTCGACTTTGTCTGTACACGGAAGCACGTCTCCCGGAAGGTGGAAAATGTCCTCAAATCTCTGTATTATTCCGTCGAGCGACGATAGATCTTCGGCGTTGAGGTGTGCGAGATGGAGTTCGTTTCGCAGTCGGTCGAGCCTCTCGACCCCTCTGCCCGCGCGCACCGTGGCTACGCTGAACGCCTCGGCTACGTTATCCTCTAGCGGCTCGAGTTGCACTACGGGTCGTAGCACTGTACGGGAGCGTTCACTTGTGTTGACTATGCTGACCGCACAGCTGTTTCTCGTCGGTGGCGTGATGCAAGCTCCCACGAGAACGTCATTCTCGATCTCATATTTTTTTACGTAACCGATGGCTTTACTCCTGGTTTTTCCATAGACGATGGTTTCACTCCGTGGCCGTAGGGTAATTTTTCCGGTCCCATCTATGAGTGGCATGCTGTGTCTTTATAATTTGAATGCGTCGCCACCGCGGATGTCCGCGCGATGTTTCCTTATGAAATCCATTCGAAGTAGTCCGTTGACCTTCAGCGGGACGTCATCTTCGACGCCGTAGAACCAGTGCCGTACCGAGGTCGTTGGCACGTCTACGATGACTTTCGTTTTGCATATCGGTCGGGGCTTCTCTTGGCGATGACATTTCTTCGAAAAATTTCCCGATCAGATCGACCGTTGTTTGCTCCGCTCTTCCCGCAAACGTAGCAACACTTTCCCCCTGTCCCTGTCGAAGGGAATTGAACTCGAGCTGGAGGGCGGCCAGCGACTTGCGCTTTCCGTACAGCATTTGCAGCTCGGTCTTAAGTTTCTCGAGGTTTTTAATATCTTTATGTTTTAAATCTTGCGCCGGTCTACCGTCGATGTGACCCGATATTACGAATTTCACGAAGGCTTCGTGATCTTCTCACGGTACATGGTCGTGCGCGGTCTGACAGGCGCGTAGAAACAGATCTAGTCCGTCCGGGCCTTGTCCGGAGAATTTTGGTCCCTGCTTCATGGCCATCGAGAGATCTACCGTCCCATCGATCGCCGGAATATCCGCCTCTTCGGCGGGTGGATCGCGATCTCGATGATGATTCGTCCATCATCTCATTTTCCAGCCGTTTCAGTCGCCGTCGTAGGTCCGCGTTTTGGCCCTCGGGGGCTCTAATTAATTCATACGCGTCACTGCTGACATCCTGGAGGGTATTGGCTAAGTTACGCCGTGCCGATCCCGCCGGATCGTCATTGTATCGACGCTTATCGGCGTTTGCCCCGCCGCGAGCGGTTCGATCCGAATCCCTACCATCGTCGTCGTCGAGTCTCCGCGATTTGGGTATTGCCCCGAGATTTTTTGGCGAAACTACGCAATCCCTAGGGTTTGTGGGTGAATAGTTTGAGGCTTCCGCCCGGAGACGGTTTATGTCGGCGTCGATCATTGCGTCCGTAACTCCGAGGGGGGGGGGGGGGGGGGGGGAGCGGAGTCGCCGTTCCCGTTCGGAATCGTTTGTGTCCGCAAAATCCGTTCCGCGTCTCACGTTGACCCCTATGTCTCGGAGGCTTCTCGACATTGCAGTCCCGCGAGCTCGGGGTAAGTGCCCCGACGGTGACAGGGAATATAAAGCTTCGTTCGTACGGAACGTAATATCACCGAGCGCGGCTTGAGCCCCGGCCGCGGCTCCGACGGCTTGCCCTGGCAGACCGACTCGAAAGAATGCGAGACCCGCTGGTCCTTCGATTCGTCACTCATTATGCGTTTGTTTTTTTTCCTAGTGTTAATCCTTTAGATTTTCTGACGAAGTTATTCCGTCTCTGTTAGGATTTTTATTTATTTAGTCTTCCGTTCTTTTAATTTTTCCCGAAATTATTTTTTGTTAAAATTTTCTGGGGTTTTATTTAATTTAGACCTTTGTATTGTCGTGAAAATTCTCAATTTTAGTAGTTCGTTACTACTATTTCCACGCAAGCAGACTCCCTTGTCGGTTGCGGTAACAATAACGCGAAAAACTCTATTTACCCTCAGGAGGACGTGTATCAAAATTTCGCGGACGTTGGCGTAATTCTAACTAAATCGGCTTTGGTAGGCTAATGTGTAGAAAGTATTAACTGCCACTTACAGGTTGTAGATCCCTGATGATCCTTGAAACGGTCGGCCTCGGTTAATTTCCGCTGCGTTTCCTTGAGCTGGTGTCCGGTTCGCCGTCCTCGTCCTTGACCCTCTGACGCGCTCTGCTCGGATGGCTCGTTATCTTGCTACGGCAGATACCACTGCGCGGTAGGAGAACCAGGCTGTACTGCGACGCCTGCGTGTCGTGTAGAGCCCGGGATTTTCGCACTAGGGCTGTGCTCCAATTGTTTCACTTTCTCACAACGGTGTAGCCTCTGCCGCCAGGTAAATTCTCGCGATGTGCACTTCCAGAATTTAACCCTGGGTTCACGCGCGGGCACTGTCAATTTCTTAATCACTGCGCCGCACAGCCAGGTAAAATGCCTCGTCAGCTTCGGTAACGGGATTCTATCACTGGATTACTCCACGCGCACCGTAAACACTGCTGGCTGGGCGCCGTGTAGCCGGATAAAAATGTAACCAACATTTTTATCACGGGTATTGCTTATCGCGGGCTATCTCGGTTGTTTTGACGTGATGCCGCCTTCCAGGTGAATTCCTCGATGACTGCGTGTCAGGAATTTCTACGCTGGAAATACGTCGTAAGGAAAGATACGAAACCGCACTGATTTTAATTTATTTTGGCAGATCCCACCAATGATATGTCCCCGGATGGCCCGTGTCTCCTTGGACTTAGATTACGGGTCAGGAGGGATGTAGGTTTAGGGATCGTTCGCCAATCAAGAGTTTAACTCAAATAAATATTGTTACGGTCGGAATTTATTGTAATGATAATCTCTGTTAACATACACTTTTATTATCGGTTTATTGGTACGACGTATTACTGAATTACAGCACCGCGGGCTTGACTCGGACGTTTCTATTCGCGTTAACTAATCGATATCGAAACTCCGTCGCGGTACGGGAGTCTAAGACACGGAGGACCGTTTTACTTGATCGTTGCCGGCCGTGCCTTAAGTGGAAGGTGAAATACGTGAATTGAATTTTGGTGTATTGGTAACGGAAATGCGGCATTTCCGTTACTTCGCGTAAGCATTCTTATAATTCTGTTCATAAATCGTTTTTTGACCGTGAGAAACAATTTTTTCTAGAAGAGAATTGTTTCGTATAATTTATATTTTTACATTTTTCCTTCTATTTTTTTTATTTAGAGCGTCAAAATTTGGGCGCATAACAGAACTGAGAATTGGTTCAATTTTTTTTTGTTATTTTAGAAAACAGTCAATCCATCTAGTGCCTAAACAAATGGCAGCAGATTTGAGGCATTGGTCTCGCGAATTTTTACTGAATTTCTCGAGTTGTACCAAAGTTTTACTTGCCTCTGGCGAGTGAAATCGAAAGATTACAGCAACAGAGATCAGACGAACCAGGCATACAGCGCTTTAATTACTAAGTGCAAAGAAGTCGATCGTGAAGCAATAAAAGAGTCAATCACGAGAAAAACACGAGGAAACATAGAAAATTTTCAAGAAGAAGTGAGTAATAAAAATCAGTTTTTATTTTCGTGGGCCACAACTTTTATTTATTACCTCCCTCAAGCAAAAACCGTTTTTATAAATATCTTTAGCAAAACAAAATAATGTACAGCGCGTTAGCAAATAACAAAGAAACTGACGAATCAAAAGTAATCTCTTGCAGTGCATTTTTTTACCAAGCGTCATGTTGTTTTAAGTATGGTTACGGGGTGGCCTTGTCTTGTCATGGAACCGTTCCTCCATTGTTGAAGTAGATATTAAATTTGTTCCTCACTTGTCTTGCACTTTCCAAAATTCGACGAAGTCCGCCAAGGTGAAGATTACGCATAATTTCGGGATTACATCTTGATTTTCATACCAAAACCATCCTCTATATTTTCTGCGTCGAGTACATTAAATGACGAGTAGTTTCGAGTACACGGCCTTCTTAAAAAGTTGTGCAGTACACAGCAAGTTATCACGACGGTATCAACATTGTTCGTATCCAAATTATGGCAGTTTGCAAAAACTCAAAAACGAGACACCATTGTACCAAATCCATTCTCAATGACAGGTCGAGCTCTTGATAAGCGGTAATTACAAATTCGTGTGTCTCGGTTCAAGCTGCTTCTGGGATAAGGCTTAAGAAAATCAGAGCGCAGTCCGAAGGCTTCATCGTCGATAAAGACGTAGAGCAATACTATCGTTTAAAACTTTCTTTGCTCACGGAATCTTGAGGCTATCTTGATTTAACTTATCATAAAACTTTGTATTTATTATGACCCCTACACCTGAACGCCGATCATTTGTTCCAACATCACGATAAATGAATTTATAATTATCATTGGCAATTGCCATGAGTACAATGCCCTCGGTGTTTTTGTAATTGAAGTAGTGAGATCTATCAGCTGGTGGTATGATACTCACATGTTTCCCGTCAACTGCACCAAGACAATAAGGAAACCGCCACTTCGTATTGAATTCTTCAGCTATGTCTGTCCATTCTCTTTGGTAGTTGGGAACCGAAAAGAACAAAGATGGAGTGATTTGAGGAATAGTATGACGAAAAAATTGGGGCAACAAAGTTAAATAGCTGTTCCCTATAGTTTTTATTTCTTGACAAACATAGAAATTCTTGTTTCATTTTTTTAGGTGGAAGATGAGCAATGAAATATTCTCAGTCCCTTCTGCACCAGAAGAAGAAAAAACGGAAACTGCGTCAAAGTGTGACACGCCATTGTCCAGCGACCGATTTCCGTCCCCGAAGAAGAGGAACCGATCGAAGATCTGCAGCGATGATTAAACTAGTAAAGTACTTCAGCTAGCTGGAGATAAATTAAAAGCCATCCGATGTGATTGTTGTGCCCCGCAATTTTCAAGTACATTTTGTCATTATAAATTTATATAAAATAAATTCACGAAACAATTATATGCTTCTCACGATATAATTGTTTCTCACGATCGAACATCGCTGATTCCGAATCAGGCGATATGAAAGGAGATACGATATTTCCTTTGCAGACAGCTAAATATTGAAATTATAAAGAATAAAATAAAACGAAACAGCTTACGCGAAGTAACGGAAATACGGATTTCCGTTACAACAATTGAATCCTTTTCGAAAGACCGTGCTGACAAAGAATCATGCGATTGGCTGGCAACGGTCAGACCACAAAATTGTAGAATCAGCTTTTCGACAACGAGCCTCGAAGAACCGAAAGCTCGCCATCGAAAAGTCAGTCTTGAACGAAAGATCAAGCCGAACGGTCCTCTGATCATCAGACTCCCGTGCCGCGATAGAATTTCCTCGTCGATACTTTGTAACAAGCGCGAATAGAAATATCTAATAGAAACCCGCGGCGCGGTAAACGTGATACGTCGCACCGCGATAATAAAGTGTTAGTCCGAGTCATCGAGAATAACATCTGCTGTGTAAAAACCCAAAAACCATAATAAATCCAAAGCGTGTCTGTATTTTATGAGTTAATACTTATTTGTGGCAAGAGATCCCGACTTATCCCTCCTGACCCGTAATCTGAAGATTCGAGGAGACACGGGTCATCCGGGGGACACAACATTGGTGGCAGCGGTGGGATCTGCCATAATAACTCTAAAATCAGTGCGTTTTTGAACCCTTCCATACGCATTCAATACAGGAAGGCTTCACACAGCCACGCGGACCCGAGCTCGACGAGTTGGTCTACGCTCGCGACGTATCCCCAGCGTCGAAGTTCCCGACACGCAGTCGTCGTGGAATTCGCCTGGAAGGCGGAAACGTGATATACACTATCGACATAGTCCGCGATAAATTAGAACCGCGATAAGAAATTTTCCGAAAAGTGAACGTTAAATTTTTATCCGGTTACACGGCACCGCATCAGAACAGTGTTTGCGGTGCGCGTGGTGTACCAGTGTCAAAATCCCGACACCGAAGCTGTCGAGGCATTTTACCTGGTTGTGCAGTGCAGTGATAGTGAATCAGCTGTGCCTGCACGATACTCGGGGTTAAATTCCGGAAGTGCACATCGCGAGAATTTACCTGGGTGCAGCGGCCACACCATTGTGACGCAATAGTGCAATCGGTGCAGAGTCGTGTGCGAAAGTCCAGCGCTCTACGCGACACGCAGTCGTCGCGGTACAGCCTGGTTCTCCTACCGCGCAGTGGTATCTGCCGTAGCGAGATAGCGAGCCGCCTGAGAAGCATACGTCGGAGGGTCAAGGACAAGGACGAACCGAACACCAAGGGGCTCAAGGAAACGCAGCGGAAGGAACCACAGCCGACCGTTCCAAGGATCAACAGAGATCATCGAGGAAACGCAGCGGAATGGAACAAGGCCGACCGTTTCATGGATCATCAGGGATCATCCACCTGTAAGTGGCAGTACCTAATCTTATCATATAAACCTATCAAAGCCAATTTACAATTTATTCCGATGTCCGCGAAGATTTAGTAAAAGAAAGATTTGTAATACAATATTTCGGATTGGTATTAACCGTGACAGAAAAGATAATCTGTTTACGCGGCAATCGTAGTAATAATACGCGAGAGAGAAAAGCCCACGCAGCGTGGCACCTGACTAACGCTTCGAACAAAATTAAATTAAATTCAGCCAGAATTAATTCTCAACAAATAAAACGCGGAGTAATCGAATCAGGCGAGAGGTAGAGGATTAGGGAAACGTAAAATAGAAGTTTGATAAATCCATAAAAGGAAAATTTAAATAAATAAAATATGGAAAACAACAGGCGAAATGACCCGCGACTCGCGCATTCCTTTGACTCGACCTTGCCCGGGCAAGCGGTAGGGGCAGCGGCCGGGCTGGATGCTGCGCTTGGCGATATCACATTTCGCACACACGAAGCGCTAAACACGCTGTCGCCGGCGGGGCGCTTGCCCCAAGCTCGCCAAACCGCGATGTCGGAAAGTTTCCGGCAGATGGGGGTAAACGAGAGGCGCGGTACGGATTTCCTGGAGGCGAGTGACCCTGACCGAGATCTGCGCCGTCGGGCGCGACGTCGTGTCACGGACGACATGATCGACGAAGAGATCTTGCGCCTCCGAGATAAGGCCTCGGGTCTTCCGCCAGCGAACACCACCGTACGGCCAGTCGCGCCCAATCTCGGGGCAATACCGAAAACGCGAAGAGTCAACGACGATGACGGTAGAGATTCGGGTCGAATGTCTCGCGACGCTGTAAACGTCGACACGCATCGACGCCCCCGCGACACGTCGAGATCAGCTCGACGCGACCTGGCTGAGATGCTTCAGGGCGCCGACGCCGAACCCTACGAATTAATTAGGATCCTTGAAGAGCAAAACGCCGAATTAAGGTACCGATTAGAACGATTGGAAGAAAGAATATCGGAAGGAAGGACGTCGAGACCGTGGAACCGCCGACAAACCGGATTCCCGGGCGAACGACGGACCGTGGAACTCGGGATGGCAATGAAACAGGTCCGAAAATTTTCCGGAGAAGGTCCTGACGAATTAGACCAATTTCTACGCGCTGCCAAACCGCTCACGATCGAGTCCCATACGAAGACCACGAAGTCTTCGTAGAATTCGTCATATCGGGGCATATTACCGGCAGGCCGTCGCAGGACCTAAAACATAAAAATATCAAAACCCTAGAAGAACTTAGGACAGAGCTGAAGATGCTGTACGGAAAGCGTAAGTCACTGGCAGCTCTACAATTGGAATTCAACTCCCTGCGGCAGAATCAGGGCGAAAGTGTCGCGACGTACGCATCGAGGGTAGAACAGGTGACGGTCGACCTCATAGGAAAGTTGTGTGAAGGAATATCAACCCCTGGTGAGGCGCGGACGATCGAAACCATCACCCGACGAAGTGCACAGGCCAATTTCGAGAACGGACTACATGGCCAAGTGCAAACGATCGTGCGTGCTCGAAACTTTACGACGCTACACGAAGCCGTAGTCGGAGCTATCGAAATCAGCGAGATGATGTTACCAAAAGGAAACGGAGGAGTGCAAGGCTCCAACCAACGCCGTAGTTATAACAACAATAACAACAACAACAACGACTACAGCAACAACGGCAACCAACGCCGAAGCTACAATAACGGTAACAATAACAACGGCAATGGCAACAAAACCTGTTATCATTGCGGAAATGGAGACCACTACGCGAGAGATTGTCCGAAGCAATCCGGACGAAACAGCCTTCCCGTCGCGGATCAGGACAAAACACTCCACCAGGTGGACATAGTGTGTCATTACTGTCAGAAAAAGGGCCATGTGAGGAGAGATTGCCGAAAGCGAATGGCAGACGAGAAAAACGGAGGTCAACAGAACAATCGTCAAAACGGTCAACAGAACAACCCGCAAGGTAACCAAAGAAACAACGGAAACGGTCAACAGTCGCAAAATAACAACAAGAAGAATTACCAGAACAACCAACAAAAGACGGGGCAAGACGACGCGTCGACAAAGCTAACGTTGGGTTCGCTATCGATCAATCTAGTATCGATAAGCAACCAAGAGTCGACATCAGACGCCTCGGAAGAGGAGGAAATGCAAATCATGCAAGTCTCAATCCCGTCAGAGTTGTCGGGCAGCGACTTCGACGTCGAGTCTCCAAGTTCGGCCAGCGGTATAATCACCCTGAAAGCCGACACCGGGGCTCAGTGCTGCGTCATCAGACGAGACTGTCTGTTGCCTCAAACGACGATCGAAAAAACAAAAGTGACCCTGAAGGGCGTATCGGGAAGGACTATCCACCCGGTATGCAAAGCGGAGGTCACCCTAAAAGTACCAGAGGTCACAATACGACACTGGTTTTACGTCGTCGAGGACGACGTACCGTTGAGCGTTAACGGGCTTCTCGGTATGGATTTCATAAAGAAGCACCATGCCGATATCCTCGGTGGCGAGGTACTGAAGTTATACGGACACAGTATGCCACTGATAGACGGAACCGAGAGGGTTACTTTGCCCCCGCGGAGCGAAACGATCGTCCACGGGAAAACGAAGAGCAAGACCATCGGTTTCGTGGAGAAATACGAAATCGAAAAAGAAATTCTCGTCGGTGCCTGTGTAACGCCACCGAGAGGGAACAGCTGTGCAGTTAGCATAGTAAACACCAGCGACCGAGCACACACAGTACTACGACCCGTAGTGCAACTCGAGCCGCTAGGTGATAGCGCGACCGAGTCGCTCAGCGTAGGTACGGTGCGCGCGGGCAGAGGGGTCGAGAGGCTCGACCGACTGCGAGACGAACTCGATCTCGCACACCTCAATGCCGAAGAATTATCGTCGCTCAAAGAAATAGTACAAAAATTCGAGGACATTTTCCACCTTCCGGGAGACGTGCTTCCGTGTACAGACAAAGTCGAACACTGCATCCTCCTGAAGGAAGGTACGTTACCGACAAAAGTACACCCGTATCGCCTTCCCGAAGCTCATAAAAAAGAAGTAGAACGACAAACGGAAGAAATGTTGTCCGATGGCATCATACAACCGAGCAAAAGCCAATGGAACGCGCCACTGCTGGTTGTGGCAAAGAAACCAGATGCCAACGGGCAACGACGAATGCGAGTCGTGGTAGACTTTCGTAAACTAAACGAAGCAACCATCGGAGACTCGTACCCACTGCCTAATATTAGCGAAATATTGGACCAGCTGGGAAGGGCAAAGTATTTTTCTACTCTCGACCTTGCATCGGGGTTTCATCAAATTCCAATGGCCACGAGAGATAAAGAAAAAACCGCGTTCTCGACTCCGCAAGGGCATTTCGAATACAACCGAATGCCCTTCGGATTAAAAAACGCTCCCCCGACGTTCCAAAGGCTGATGAATACAGTCCTAGCGGGACTGGACGGGATAAAATGCTACGTCTACCTGGATGATATCGTCATCCACGGTAAGACCCTGCAGGAGCACAACAGTCGCCTCGCAGAAGTTTTTCAACGCTTGCGAGAAGCGAAATTGGCCCTTCAACCGAGTAAATGTCAACTAATGCGAAAAGAAACGCATTACCTCGGTCACATAATTTCAGAAAAGGGCGTACAAGCAGACCCCGAAAAAATAGCGGCTGTAAAAAATTTCCCAATACCAACCACCGTTAAGGGAATACAATCTTTCCTTGGGTTGGCCGGCTACTACCGGAAATTTATAAAAAACTTTTCGAGCATTGCGAAGCCCCTAACGGAACTCGTGCGGAAGGACGAAGCATTCGAATGGACTGCCGTCCGAGACGCAGCGTTCGAGGAGCTAAAAACTGCAATGACTACGGCACCGATACTCCAATACCCGGATTTCGGTAAGCCATTTGTAGTAACGACCGATGCGTCAGATAAGGCCATCGGAGCGATATTATCGCAAGGGGAGGTCGGGGACGACCTTCCGATATGTTACGCGAGCCGTACTCTGTCCAAGGCCGAACTCAATTACACAACGACCGAGAAAGAACTGCTCGCGATCGTGTGGGCAATTGCACAGTTCCGGCCTTACGTTTACGGTACACGTTTTAAGGTGGTAACGGACCACCAACCCTTAACTTGGCTATTCGGTGTGAAGGATCCCGGCTCTCGACTCATGCGTTGGAAAATTAAATTATCCGAGCATGAGTTCGATATAGAGTATAAAGCGGGGAAGAAGAACACGAACGCCGACGCATTGAGTAGAATATGCGCGGTGACGAGAAGCCAAGGGAAGGAGAGGAAGGGGCACACTGCGCGGGAGAGAGAGAGAAGCAACTCCCCCGGCATGGCCTCACGCTCAACCGATCCACCGTACCCCATAGCAACCGAGAGCGGCGCGAGTGGGGACAGCGCGGACAGCCGTGCGAAGGGAACGGGCGAGAAGAGAGAGAAGGCAAGCCTCGCGCCGTGCGACAGCGAAACCAGCGGTGTAGCGAGCGCGAGATCCAGCGGCTCGAGCCGCCGGGCAGCGGTCAGCGGACGGCTACCCGTGACTGAGGAAGCGGAGAGCGGGGAGGACAGTGATACGGAGACGGAACACAGTAGCGACGAGGACAGCTGTATTAAAGACAAGCGCAGCGTCCACAATAGCGTAACCTGTCCCAGCCCCGACGAACGGAAAATTATTATTAAAGAATATCACGATGCTCCTTTAGGTGGACATCAAGGACTAAAAAGGACTCTATCCCGGATTCGCATCAAATACGAATGGCCCGGAATCCGAGAGGAGGTGGGGGACTATATCTCCCGCTGTTTAAAATGTCAAAAAAATAAGCTCCGAAGGAAGGAGCGAGCACCGATGATAATTACGGACACTCCTGAAAGATCCTTCGAGAAAACCGCGGTTGACATAGTCGGTCCCTTACCCGAAACATCTCGGGGAAATAAATACGTCCTGACGTTCCAGGACGCACTTACCAAGTATAGCGCAGCTATGGCTATACCAAATCAGGAAGCTAATACCATCGCTAAAGTTTTTACCGAGGAAATAATATGCCGATACGGAACCCCAGAAACCGTTCTTTCCGACCAGGGCAAAAATTTCCTCAGTACCATTTTCAAAGAAGTGTGCAGGCTGTTGCACATAAAGAAAATACAAACGACTGCATACCATCCCGAAAGCAATGGGGCATTGGAGCGGTCGCATCGCACACTCGCAGAATATCTTCGTCATTTCATCAACGAAGACCAGAGTGACTGGGATGAGTGGCTCCCGTACGCGATGTTTACGTACAACACCACCCCTCACACCGCGACCAGCTTATCACCGCACGAGCTGGTGTTCGGCCGTGAAGCCGAGCTACCGACCGCGGTGAAACAAGAGCCGCGTAGCACCTACACATACGATGACTACGCGAGCGAACTGCGCGAGAGGCTGAGAGCTGCATGGACTATAGCGAGAGAACGACTACGAAGCGGAAAAGAAAAAACAAAACTCTCTTATGACAAGGGAACGAAGCCGACAGAGCTCCGCATCGGAGACCGCGTACTCCTAAACGACGAAACAATCCGACGCGGAAGGTCGGCAAAATTAACACCAAAGTGGACAGGTCCTTATCAAATAATAGGACAGCCCACTCCGGTTACGTTTGAAATACAAAAAGGAAGAAAAACATTAAAAGCACACGCTAACCGGCTGAAGCTCGCCGTAGAGCATTAGAAAAAATAAATAAAAAAATAAATAAATAAATAAATAAACAAAAATAGAAAATAAATAAAAAAAGAAATAAACAAAAATATTCCTCCATCTACTGGAAATATTCCTCCACTAGACATTTCCATAGACATTTTTAACGAAACCTCGAGACACATCGAGACGAACGAGAAAACCCCTAGAACTCTCATCAAGAAAACGGCGTAAAGTCTCACCGACAGCTAGGATAAGGTCACCCGACGAAAGCAGCTAACCGAAATTTTAGACAGATGTCGAACAACGACCTTCCGAAACGCAAATTCGAAGAAAACCTGCACGTGTGTTCCGCAGCGTTGCCGGTGCAACCATTGACCGACTAAGCGCCGTGCGAAACACAACCATACGCGAAAATACGTCCCGATAGCGAAATCGGATGTAAGAAACGGGCCGCGAATTTAGAAGTAACAGTTAAAATAACCATGCTACAACCGGGTAGATGGCTACGCGTGGCGCCGAAAATCGAAATGACCGGGATAACGTGCGAAAACGTTATAACGAAACAAAAAAAAAAAAAAAAAAAAAAAAAAAATTAACAGGGACAGGAATAATGGCTTTGATAGGAATATGTAAGGTAACTGCCCGGGGCTTCAGCGTCGCAACGGGTCGGAGATACACGGAGAAGGTCAAGGAGGATCATCTGCCCCCAGCAATCTCACCCCCTTGGACGCGGACAAGGAAGCGCCCATTTAGAAGAACGACGGGGAAATAGCGAACCTACTAGTAGTGTTACGTCCTAACTACGAATATAATAAAATATCCGCTCAGACGTAACCCAGCTTTTGATCTCGCTTTTGAGTCAGGTTTTTACGCCTTTACTCGGGGACCGAGATCTAGCCTAATCACGATCGAAATGTATGAACCTCTTGGTTTTTACTTGTCGTCCCTTGTCGGTGGTGCGGTCTGGATGGCGGCGGATGATTGTTGTTGCAGTTACTCGTCCTTCGACCTCTAGTATTTCTTTTCTACTGTAAAGGGGCAGGTTGGTCGAAAGAGAGTTTGGAATGTCAGATTTGGGACGCACACACAATCTTTTGTATTTTCACGTGTAAGATGTTTCGGTATACAGTTCAGCTTGGTTAACATTAATTGTTACACAGTTCACAGTTCGTTCGCGCACAAAATGTCAGGTTGAAAGCGTTGTTATAATTATTGTTTTAATGTCTATTGTCGATCGGGTTAAATCTTATTCAAGGTTGTGGGCGTATTATCCCGTTTTCGGTTATCTCGATTGCCCTCTTTTAGGCTTCAATTATTTAGATTCTACGCTGGACTCTACGGTCTCTTAAGCGTGTGTATTTATTTATTTATGAGGACACTTGGCCCTTGATTATTCTTTATTTATTTAATATTTCAATCGCGGATTTTTGTTATTTATTAATTGCCGTTAATCGCGGACTCTTGGTCGTTGATATATTTATTCTTCAGTATTCAGTTTATTTATTTGTTTATTTCGTTTATTAATTCTTCAAGGCTGGACTTCGCTGTCTACAGCTTATTCAGGAACTCGCGGACTTTTAGTTATTTATTTATTCTTGTCAATCGCAGACTCTTGGTCGGGGACGTATTTATTTATTGGTTCTCAGTTTATTTGATTTGTAAGTATTTTTAGTCACGCGGTTAAATTTATATTTCAATATTACTCAACTCTACCTGACTGTACAAAGAGTCAGGTGGTTTCGAAAGAATCTACGACTGCACGCGTAAACGAGTCTAAGTCCCAACCGTAGATGATACGGTGGATGCAAAGAGAAGTCCGGACGCGAAAACGATTCTAAGTCCAAACCGAAATAAAAATCGGTGGACACAAAAATATTCTAAGTCCGTTCGGGCAGAGTAACGGTACTTATTCGCGTCGCGAAAACAACTGTCGTGGACGTATTACATTTTAAAACTGAGACACTTTATGGTGAAAACCCTGGGTTTATATACCATTTTCTGTGGGCGTGGTGCCGTAAAAACCTAAAAATAGATCGGAAAAAGGGGTCTGATATTGGGGGAAAAAGGGTGAACATTCGAGAAGTTCGACTCAGATCTATAAGAAAAAACATAGAGAAAGAGAAAACCGTCTTCATCTAGCAGGTGGCTTGTTGCGGGAAGAAGACCCATAACCCGGCGGTTAGGCGCGTGGCTCCTAACCGGTGAGGAAGAGTGGGGTAAAGCGCGGCATGAATATTCGGTTGAGGAGTGGTAAAGAAGGGGAACGGGCCTATGCAGCGATTGCTGCATCGGGAGGTGCTGTCGCTCATCGGGCATTATTTTAAACTAGGCATCGCCTGTTTTGGGATAACTGAGTCATCACGACATCGTTCGTACGTGGCTCGGTCTTGAAGTTTTTTAAGATAGATATTGTTTTAAAAATTCAAAAATAAGTCTTTTTAACTTTTGCACGTTAACATTTGAATATAGATTAAACGCAGGGACGTAACACCTCCCCCCTTAAAGACGAGGGTTAGTGAAGCTAACACTCGGTTACATGCCCTCATGTAACTCGGCAAATATGCCACTAAGAAAAATTATTTCCGTCAATAAGCCCGTGGGGTTTTCACATTCGTCAGGCTGCGAGATGTCTTATTTTTCGATTAGGTTATTGTTTATCCCGGGTCATTCATTTTATTAAAATAATTTTTTTTTTTTTTTTTTTTTTTTATAATATATTCATTTATTTTATCATTTATTTTATTAGGTTTTTTTTTTCTTTTTGGTTTAAATATTTTTTGTTTATCTACTCGATTACTTATTTAGTTACTTAACTCGGTATATTTATCCTTCCGGGCAAATTTATTTTTGGTCGATAAGCTCATAGGGGTTTCCGTATTCGCCGCGAGGTAGATTTCTTATTTTTATATTAGCTGAGAGTTTACTCTCAATTTGTTTATTTGTCCATTCTATTCAATTTATTTAATCATTCCATTTATTTCCTTGATTTATTTTATTTATTTTATTTATTTTATTTATTTTATTTATTTTATTTATTTTATTTATTTTATTTATTTTATTTATTTTATTTATTTTATTTATTTTATTTATTTTATTTATTTTATTTATTTTATTTATTTTATTTATTTTATTTATTTTATTTATTTTATTTATTTTATTTATTTTATTTATTTTATTTATTTTATTTATTTTATTTATTTTATTTATTTTATTTATTTTATTTATTTTATTTATTTTATTTATTTTATTTATTTTATTTATTTTATTTATTTTATTTATTTATTTTATTTATTTTATTTATTTTATTTATTTTATTTATTTTATTTATTTTATTTATTTTATTTATTTTATTTATTTTATTTATTTTATTTATTTTATTTATTTTATTTATTTTATTTATTTTATTTATTTTATTTATTTTATTTATTTTATTTATTTTATTTATTTTATTTATTTTATTTATTTTATTTATTTTATTTATTTTATTTATTTTATTTATTTTATTTATTTTATTTATTTTATTTATTTTATTTATTTTATTTATTTTATTTATTTTATTTATTTTATTTATTTTATTTATTTTGTTTATTTTATTTATTTTATTTATTTTATTTATTTTATTTATTTTATTTATTTTATTTATTTTATTTATTTTATTTATTTTATTTATTTTATTTATTTTATTTATTTTATTTATTCCATTTATTTAATTTATATTTATTTTTTGTTTATTCTATTTATTTTACTTATTCCGTTTATTTTTTCCTATCTTATTTCTATATTTTCTTTTTCATGTATTCGTTCATGAATTTACTTTTTCCTCTATATAAATTTTTATTTTTTTTATTTGTTCTGGTTTCGTTTTTTCCTTTTGTTTTTTTTTTTCTTTATTAATTAAGTATTCATTAATTTTATTTATTTTATTCATTTACTCATTTATGTCTTATTATTGTTATTTAGGTTATTTATTATTCTGGGTAAGAGGGCGGTTTCCAATTGAATTATTATTATTAATGTTCCTTTTTGTTAAAATTTTTTCATTTTACGGGAAGGTTATCTGGTCGATGGTTCAAGTATCCTTGTGTCGATCGACTTGATTCAAAAATAAAATATATTGCAATAACGCATATAATGGCATGCAAGATTAATGACGTACAAAATGACACACTAGATTAGTACCTTATATATATGCGGGACCTTATATATATATCTGCTATTTCTCTCGGCTGTTATTATGAATGTATTTGAAAATATTTCTTTTTTTTTTCTTTTTTTTTTTCATTTTTATTACGATTATTTTTACTATTATTACCATAATTTTTATTTTATTATTTTTTTTTTGAACGTGTTGTATCTCGGAGAAGATCGCTCATGTATATATTTGATTATCGTTATACGGATTCCAGGAGTCTTTCGAATTCTTCTCTTTCAAAATCTTTTTTTTTTCAATTTCGCGTAAGTCTTCTTTCTTTTACTATTTTGATTTTTCCTTTCATTGTTATCATAGTTATTATTTTTTTTTTTTGATTCGTTATAATTAATTGATTTTGGCTTCTGTTTGGATATTTCGTGAGAGCGACTCAAATGTATCTTATTTTCGAGAGAATGAAATATATGTATAATGTATGTGGCTAGACTAAACTCATAGAGGGGTTCGGGACTTTCCGAACTGTTCCCAATTGTTACTCTCTGGCACACGTACTCTTCGGTAACCGTTTCAGCACATTTTTTTCCATTTTTTTTTTTTTTTTTTTTCTTTTATCCATAAATTTTCCTTTTTTTTTTCTATAAATCTTGTATTTTTTTTTGTTCCGAAGGAAATATTACTTCCTACTATATTATTGTTTAATAATTCAGATCGATGTGATTCTAAGGAAACTCGTTCCTGAGGATGTCATGTTAGTAATAGTTGGACACATAAGAAAACTTATGATGTACCGTTCAGTTTTCAAGTTTTGTCATGTTAAATGGAAAATAGTTTGTTACGCTTTACACATTTGGTTTCTTGACTCGAAATATCATTAAATTCTGCAAATACTGAAAATGTTTTGATCTTACTTGGGATTATTACTGCTACATGGTGTTCTGATTTATTCTTTACAGTGCTGATTTTTTTCTCTCTTTTTTTTTTTATCACGAAATTTTGATGTTGCACGCTTCAAATCAAAATCTTTTAAACCATCTAAACATAAATCGCCGGTTCCTGAAAAAAAAAAATAATTGCAAATAACTGTCTTTTATGATAATTAGCTGGTCTCGAGGGTAGTTTATTGGACGCCGTGCTCCGTCATTGGTGCCCAAATTCTTTCCGGACATTTGTCTCGTGATGAATTGCCAACTTTTTGCGATGTCCAGATGCTCACGAACTTGACCCCTGAAGCAGGTCCCTCTTCTTTGCCGGCGACACTTTTCGTGCTTTTTGATTTTAACCGTCGGTCGACCGACCTTTCGCTTCGCCGGCGGTTCCATGTTTTCCTCGTTCAGATGATCCGGGCGCATCATATTTTTATTTTCGTCAATACGCTCAGATTCTCTTACGGTGCAAACGGCCTCGCACCGTGCGTTCGATACCGTATCCTCGAGCGCGGGACAACCTTTCTCCTGAATTTCCGCAATCTGGGCCGACTGCGAACTTGCATATTGCCCTACGTCACAGGCTTCGAGGTCCATATGAGAAATGTTTTCACTTGGGTCAAAAATTAAATTGGCTGTTGCTGCTTTAATGTTTTTCTTAATTTCGTTAATTAAATATATGGAAACTCTTCTATTATTGGTAAAAAGGGGTGCGTCGGGTCGAGTTCTCGTTACTCGAGCGGGGACCACCGGATTTTTCAGTTCAATAAAAGGTATCAAATTTATTCCTAAACGTAGATTTCTTCGTAAGTAGGAAATTTCAGCGTCGTGGGAATCGAAAAATTTGGATCCGATAATTCCATCTTCTCGAATCGGAAAATCGTTAGATACCAAGTGAAACGTAACACTGGCGTTGAACATTTTAAGCTGGGCCTTCCCCAGTGTACGAATTGTGCGCCCCGTTATTCCAGAAATCTGCACAGTCTCTTCCCTATCCACATGCACTTCGGAGGCGACGACACAGCTCTTGATTAAATTCAGCTTTGAGCCTGTATCGATCATGAGTATTACTGACACAAGAAAGTCTTTAGAACGTACCTCGATAGCTGGTACGCTGTTTGCGTGATTTATCGTCGCAGTAATTGAATTTCGCGACAAATTATTTTCTTTGGAGATGTTATTTTGGAATATCTTACGTACTCCGCTGCCATCGCGTGAACAGGTGCGCGGATTATGAATTACATCGTCTTTTAGAGTTGGCCGTTCTGTGCCCTTGGAAAAATTGTTATGATCTTGCGTGTAACAATTTTTGATCGTATGTCCTCGCTTTTTGCAGTAGCGGCAAACAAGAGATTCTTCGAAGACTGGTTTTCTTGCTAAACCTTTATTTCGCGGTGTTTTCTCGAAAAGTCGATGACGGCGCGGTCGCGGTCCGAAATTATTGTATTCACGGAATCTATTGTCCTTGAATCGTTTTCCGATGTAAGAATATTTTTTGTTGCCACTAAATCTTAGCTGACAGCAATCCGCTGTATGACTTGAGTTTCGGCAAATCTGGCAAGTTGTATTACTTTCGGTGATATTATAATACCGTTGATAACACCGATCTGCCGTGTGTCCTGTTTTCTGGCAAATCTGGCACCTTGGAGTTGGGACACCAATGTGGTGTATTTGATCTTGACCATAATATTTATTTTTCGGCCTTAAATTATTTATTGACTCCCGATTGTTTCTTAGTGCTTCTTTAGCCCGTATTTGTCGATCGATATTAATCGCATTTTTTATAGTTTCTTCAAATGTAGTATCAATGCGGGGCAATCTGATTTCGATTTCGGTATTTAAACCGCGAATAAAACACTCATTAATTTCTTTATCCAGCCGATTATTTTCGGCTTCGGTTAGGCCCTCGTCTGCGGCAGCGACGTGGCTCGCCACAATTTTGTTTCGCAATTCTCGCGCACGGTTACTGTATGCTATTATGCCCTCACGCTCTCCCTGGAAAATGTTTCCGAGCTCACCCTGCAGCTGGTAAATTGATTTTAGTGGGGCATACAAATTCTTAAGAAATTTTGTGAACTCGTCCACCGTGTTGAAAGTTCTATCATGCACCGAGTGCCGGGCTTCTCCGTTTAGTTTAGTGCGTAATAATTTCACTAGAAAATTCTGATTGTCCGGTGGCACTATTTCACTTGCCTCTTCGCACCCTTCTATGAAGTGTGTTACCGGAATGTTATATCCGTCGAATGTAGGTACCGCAGCGAGCGCGTATTTTATGAACATTGGGGCCGGTCGCACGCGGTTACCCTGATTACCCGGAATAGCCATGTTTAATTCTAACGGATTTACTTCGTTTATTTCTTTATTGTTTTTCGTTATTTTTTTTACTATTATTTGATCTTCTTTAATTTTCTTAATTAATTCGTTAATTTCTTGCTCGCGAACTTGATTTTAAGATTTATTTACGTTTATATTAGTGTTCGAATTTATATTCGGCGGGGAACCTCCCGCGTTGGAGCCTTTAGGCCCTCGTGGATTATTTGCAGATGGCGTGTGAGCGATTCCAGAAGTTTTAATAAGTTTACCAAGGGTATTCGATCATGATTGAGGGCGTTAATATCCCACTTCTGACACCAAAATTAATCTGTGTTACGTCCTAACTACGAATATAATAAAATATCCGCTCAGACGTAACCCAGCTTTTGATCTCGCTTTTGAGTCAGGTTTTTACGCCTTTACTCGGGGACCGAGATCTAGCCTAATCACGATCGAAATGTATGAACCTCTTGGTTTTTACTTGTCGTCCCTTGTCGGTGGTGCGGTCTGGATGGCGGCGGATGATTGTTGTTGCAGTTACTCGTCCTTCGACCTCTAGTATTTCTTTTCTACTGTAAAGGGGCAGGTTGGTCGAAAGAGAGTTTGGAATGTCAGATTTGGGACGCACACACAATCTTTTGTATTTTCACGTGTAAGATGTTTCGGTATACAGTTCAGCTTGGTTAACATTAATTGTTACACAGTTCACAGTTCGTTCGCGCACAAAATGTCAGGTTGAAAGCGTTGTTATAATTATTGTTTTAATGTCTATTGTCGATCGGGTTAAATCTTATTCAAGGTTGTGGGCGTATTATCCCGTTTTCGGTTATCTCGATTGCCCTCTTTTAGGCTTCAATTATTTAGATTCTACGCTGGACTCTACGGTCTCTTAAGCGTGTGTATTTATTTATTTATGAGGACACTTGGCCCTTGATTATTCTTTATTTATTTAATATTTCAATCGCGGATTTTTGTTATTTATTAATTGCCGTTAATCGCGGACTCTTGGTCGTTGATATATTTATTCTTCAGTATTCAGTTTATTTATTTGTTTATTTCGTTTATTAATTCTTCAAGGCTGGACTTCGCTGTCTACAGCTTATTCAGGAACTCGCGGACTTTTAGTTATTTATTTATTCTTGTCAATCGCAGACTCTTGGTCGGGGACGTATTTATTTATTGGTTCTCAGTTTATTTGATTTGTAAGTATTTTTAGTCACGCGGTTAAATTTATATTTCAATATTACTCAACTCTACCTGACTGTACAAAGAGTCAGGTGGTTTCGAAAGAATCTACGACTGCACGCGTAAACGAGTCTAAGTCCCAACCGTAGATGATACGGTGGATGCAAAGAGAAGTCCGGACGCGAAAACGATTCTAAGTCCAAACCGAAATAAAAATCGGTGGACACAAAAATATTCTAAGTCCGTTCGGGCAGAGTAACGGTACTTATTCGCGTCGCGAAAACAACTGTCGTGGACGTATTACATTTTAAAACTGAGACACTTTATGGTGAAAACCCTGGGTTTATATACCATTTTCTGTGGGCGTGGTGCCGTAAAAACCTAAAAATAGATCGGAAAAAGGGGTCTGATATTGGGGGAAAAAGGGTGAACATTCGAGAAGTTCGACTCAGATCTATAAGAAAAAACATAGAGAAAGAGAAAACCGTCTTCATCTAGCAGGTGGCTTGTTGCGGGAAGAAGACCCATAACCCGGCGGTTAGGCGCGTGGCTCCTAACCGGTGAGGAAGAGTGGGGTAAAGCGCGGCATGAATATTCGGTTGAGGAGTGGTAAAGAAGGGGAACGGGCCTATGCAGCGATTGCTGCATCGGGAGGTGCTGTCGCTCATCGGGCATTATTTTAAACTAGGCATCGCCTGTTTTGGGATAACTGAGTCATCACGACATCGTTCGTACGTGGCTCGGTCTTGAAGTTTTTTAAGATAGATATTGTTTTAAAAATTCAAAAATAAGTCTTTTTAACTTTTGCACGTTAACATTTGAATATAGATTAAACGCAGGGACGTAACAGTAGTGATTCGAAACCCCACAAAGTTACGCGATCTCGGACAGCGAATCCGAGAAATTAAGAAAAAATTACGCGAAGAATTCCGTATTAAATTCCATAGTACCCTCGCGATAGGTACTACTGACATGTTTACCATCGCAGCGAAACTAAATAAACCGACACCCTCCAACAAGTCGAAAATTCCATGGGCACATAAGAAATGTATTCGGAGTAAAAATTGTGTCCATTGTCAATATCCAAATTTTTACTTTTCAGGGGGGAGGGATGTTGTGCCCCGCAATTTTCAAGTACATTTTGTCATTATAAATTTATATAAAATAAATTCACGAAACAATTATATGCTTCTCACGATATAATTGTTTCTCACGATCGAACATCGCTGATTCCGAATCAGGCGATATGAAAGGAGATACGATATTTCCTTTGCAGACAGCTAAATATTGAAATTATAAAGAATAAAATAAAACGAAACAGCTTACGCGAAGTAACGGAAATACGGATTTCCGTTACAACAATTGAATCCTTTTCGAAAGACCGTGCTGACAAAGAATCATGCGATTGGCTGGCAACGGTCAGACCACAAAATTGTAGAATCAGCTTTTCGACAACGAGCCTCGAAGAACCGAAAGCTCGCCATCGAAAAGTCAGTCTTGAACGAAAGATCAAGCCGAACGGTCCTCTGATCATCAGACTCCCGTGCCGCGATAGAATTTCCTCGTCGATACTTTGTAACAAGCGCGAATAGAAATATCTAATAGAAACCCGCGGCGCGGTAAACGTGATACGTCGCACCGCGATAATAAAGTGTTAGTCCGAGTCATCGAGAATAACATCTGCTGTGTAAAAACCCAAAAACCATAATAAATCCAAAGCGTGTCTGTATTTTATGAGTTAATACTTATTTGTGGCAAGAGATCCCGACTTATCCCTCCTGACCCGTAATCTGAAGATTCGAGGAGACACGGGTCATCCGGGGGACACAACATGATAATGAATGTGATGCTTGCGGTTTTATGGGTAGCGCATAAATCACGTGTTCTGAACGGCAACCAGCACAACTTTGCGCAAAAGCTTATGAACCCCTTGAGTGTGCAACTCGGCTACAGCCGCGGGCATAGAAGTGGCCAAGAACGGGTAAAAAAAAAGTCATCGGATTTTCATGGCACTTTGTATCCACAAGTCTTTGATATCGCTGAATCCAAAAATGATGTCGAAATTTCAAAATTCAAAATGGCGGATCCAATATGGTGGATCGAAATTAAAATATCGGTGAATGTTTATGAAACTTCGTATCTATAAGTTCTTTGTATCGCTGAATCCGAATATGATGTTAAAATTTCGAAATTCAAAATGGCGGATCCAATATGGCGGATCAAAATTAGACTTTTTTAAAGATGCGGCTATAGCCGCGCTACCTATTCTTGGCCACTCCGGTTGGTGCGGCTATAGCCACGCTACACACGCAACGGGTCAACGAAGTTATTTTCAAAGCTGAACTGAAAGCATAGACGAGAGACTGTAAGGTTGTGAACCGTGCTGGTTCTTCCGGAGGACAGTTTTTAATGCAAGAGAGTTTTCCATATAATCATCGGGTAAATATTTCCAATAGCACAATGGCTTATCCACGACCTAGTCATCCTCAGCCTATGGAAAGTTCAGATACTAGGACAAGTCTCGAGAATTCGTTAGGCTTACAAAAAATGTCGACGTACTTTGCTAATTTCCGGGGCAATACCTAAAATTATGTAGACATAAAAATTATTTCTGCAACGGATTATTTGTTTTCTCCATTAAGCTTACTTTTTTACTTTTATCTAAATTAACCGTATATTTCTTTAAAAAGCATGTTCTGCTTTTTAAATCTAATTGCGTAGATTTATTTACTTACCTTGGGCTATTTCTTCTTTAGAACATTGCATATTGCTTCGCAGTCTTCTGGTATGATGCAGCTCCGGAGTTAGCTCCGAAGAAAGCTTGCTCCGAAATTATCGTCGTGTATTCGAAATCCTTGTAGCGCCTGCCAGTTGCTAGAAACCTTAAAAGTTGCGGCGAGTGTCTCGTGGCGGCTGATCGCCGTCCTTATAGAAAGGTCTTGTTTTTCTGTTTCTCGAATAACAAGCGTTAACAATTTACAGTACGTATCTATGTCCATACTTAACCGTTTTTGTCTCACGCAGCGCGATCGCGCTTTTCAGATTTTATGTCGAGAAAACCCAGCACATTTCGACCGATGTCGACAACTGACGGTGTGTCGCTGACGGTCGCAGCCCCGCGCTCAGATTTACTCACGCAAGTATGTACATCTTCCAGTTCCTTCTTAAAGAAAATAATACATTTTGCAATCGGTACAATTCTAGAATTATCGTGCAATAATAAATGAAGAAACAGAATAATTTTTATTTCAATAGATTCCATCGAACCAAACTTGAAATATTTATAAACTTACAGTACGCACACGAGATAATGAAGATGTATTTCCGAAAATAACGAACTGAGAAATAAAAATATTTTTGTGTCATGAACAAAGAATTAAAAGGGATGGTAACAGTTATGATTTTTAACATTGGTATTTATCAAAACATATCGGATCCTTTTCTACATACCACACAAATTCAATGGGATCTTTTCAACTTCCCGATTATATGGAAGTTATTGTAATGAAATCGGAAATCGGAAATCGTTTTTGTCAGATCTTCACGTTTCGAGCTCATTGGGGTAATTCCAGCCTATTTTGAGTATAATGTTCGTGTGTGTGTGTGTGTGTGTGTGTGTGTGTGTGTGTGTGTGTGTGTGTGTGTGTGTGTGTGTGTGTGTGTGTGTGTGTGTGTGTGTGTGTGTGTGTGTGTGTGTGTGTGTGTGTGTGTGTGTGTGTGTGTGTGTGTGTGTGTGTGTGTGTGTGTGTGTGTGTGTGTGTGTGTGTGTGTGTGTGTGTGTGTGTGTGTGTGTGTGCGTGTGCGTGCGTGCGTGCGTGCGTGCGTGCGTGCGTGCGTGCGTGCGTGCGTGTTGATCTATTCGGCTTTTTTTTCGGAGATGTCATTGAGGGACAGGTTTGTGTGATAAAACCATGACAGCCTATAGATTACCGAATAGCGTCACCGGTAACGTTAAGGATTATCACGCGGTCGGCCCGGGTTTGATTCCCGCAATTTTTTTTCCATTCAATGTGATGTTTCATGGCTTCTGAGAATTTTGTAAATTCCAAATTCGTATTTTGAAAAAATATGAATTGAATCCTCAAGCTGTAGGAGCTTTTTTTTAACTCTGGCAATTTTTTTTCGTAATTGAAAGAGAGAAATATCCGAAATATCGTGTCGCGTGTGCGTGTGCGTGTGCGTGTGCGTGTGCGTGTGCGTGTGCGTGTGAGTGTGCGTGTGCGTGTGCGTGTGCGTGTGCGTGTGCGTGTGCGTGTGCGTGTGCGTGTGCGTGTGCGTGTGCGTCAGGGAACCACAATAGGGTGGGTCGAAAAAATCGACTATTTTTTTTTTCACTCCGTACTCCGAAAAATAGTTTACTAGACACCTCTAGAAAATTCACACTAAATATAAGCTTTTTATTTTAATGGGAAGGTCCTCCGCCTCACAGTTTTTTATTTTTTCTGCAGTTTTAGAAGGAAAAATTCATATCGCTCTATCAACTGATCGTTAAAAATACCCCCCCCCCCCCTATGTACTTGTAGAAAATCGACCGCTCTACAAAAAAGGTCTCGTACAGTTTTTTTGTAAACCTCACTGTTGGAAAGATATTAACGGTTAAAGTTTGATCATTTTTAGACAAATTTATGTTTTGCTCATAAATTGTATAACTCGTTAACGAAAAATCATTATAAAAGGCGCAATGTTGAATTTTGTAGGAACTTAACTGCTCTACAAAAATGGTTTCTTATGATTATTCGATGGAATTAAGCGTTCAAAAGATATTCATCGTCGAACTTTAATGCACGCCAGTTTTAATAGTTGTTGATTAACAATTCGAAAAAATTTCATTTAGTTTATGAGTTTCAGGGAAATTAATACAAATTTGAGTTTCGATAAACAGAGAAATCTTTAAAATTATTTTTCTAGTTTTTTTTTTAGTCGTAAGCATGTTTGGTTACATTGAAAAAAAAAGAAGTGCATTATTTCTGACTTAGAGTCAATGATTTATTAAATCTTGAAAAAAAAACGTTTTTGTTAGAAATTTATTGTAGAAAATATTAATCTTAAAGAAAAAAAATGTTCAATTTGTAATAAAAAAGTTTTTTTATTTAATAATCATTAATAATTATCATTGATAATTAGACGAAAAAAATTTTTATTAACAAATTGAACATTTTTTTTCTTTAAGATTAATACTTTTCATAATAAATTTCTACAGTCGAAAACAGTTCCTAAAGTACACAGTAAATACAGCTTCTAGAGTTTTTTCATTTAATTATCAATGATAATTAAATAAAAAAACTTTTTGATAACAAATTGAAGATTTTTTTTTTATCAATGATAATTACATAGAAAAACTTTTTAATAACAAATTGAACATTTTTATTCTTTAAGATTAATGCTTTTCATAATAAACTTCTAACAAAAACGTTATTTTTTCAAGATTTCATAAATCATTAACTCTAAGTCAGAAATAATGCACTAATTTGTTTTTCGATGTAACCAAACATGCTTACGACTGAAAAAAAACTAGAAAAATAGCTTAAAACATTTCTCTGTTTATAGAAACTTAAATTTGTATGAATATCCCTGAAACTCCTAAACTAAATTAAAATTTTCCGAATAATTAATCGAAAACTGTTAAAATTGGTGTGCATTGAAGTTCGACGATGAATATATTTTGAACGCTTAATTCAATCGAATAATCTTAGGAAACTTTTTTTGTAGAACAGTTAATTTCCTACAAAACTAAGCGTTGCGCCTTTCATAATGATAAAGAGTTATAAAATTCATAAGCAAAACAGAAATTTGTCTAAAAATGATCAAACTTTCACCTTTAATATCTTTTAAACAGTGAGGTTTACGAAAAAATTGTATGAGACCTTTTTTGTAGAGCGGCCAATTTCCTACAAGAATATGGGAAAGGGGTATATTTTTATCGAACAGTTGATAGAGGGATATGAATTTTTTCTTCCAATACTGCAGAAAAAATAAAAAACTGTGAGGTGGAGGAGGACTTTCCCATTAAAATAAAAAGCTCATATTTGGTGTGAATTTTCTAGAGATGTCTAGTAACCTCTTTTTCGGAGTACGAAGTAAAAAAAAAAATAGTCGATTTTTTTGACCCACCCTAGTGTATTGTGATGAGGTAAATCAATAATGAATAGCCAACTCGGCTACGGAGCGCGGTTATAACGAAAGGAAGGCACGGTTGACACTTTAAACGTTTATTTTACCACCGGAGACACACGTTACAAACTTACGCGTATGACTCCTGAAAATAGACTGACTGTAGATGCTCAAAGAGCAGGCTTTATAGGGATGTTCGGTCGGAAAGTTGGGGCAGTGGGAGGACAGCTGCAAGATATTCGGGAAATCGTCGTGAAGGTGAAAGCGGGAGAGTTCTAGGAAACAGAGAGGTAATGGCATTCGGAGACCTGCCATAGATGGGTGTACAAGGGTAGGTAGTTGTGAGCGAGCGGCGAAGGGATGATGATGGTCGGAAAATGGGGAATACGGGAAAAAGGCGAAGGTCTGTTGATTTGTGTGGCAGCTGCATCTTGGGAGAGAGGAAGGAATGCGAAGAGTCGTAAATGAGTAGGTAGGACAACGGACTTGGATAAGGGTGTAGGCAGTGTCCGGCAGGCAGAGGCTTGAGGATCGGTACTGTTAGGATGAACGTAAGCAGAGAAATAGAAGTAGCGATAATTGGAGAATGCGTTACACCTCCCCCATTATTTGAGAAAATTCATATAATACAAAAATAAATGAATTTTCTATGTAGCTCGGACTATGATCTGGCGTCGTGTGTTCACAAAGTGTTTTTACATAATTAATATCGGAAATAAGGTTTCAGTTTATTTATATGAATGATTTTCTTTCTGTTTCTGAGTAAAATTTCGTAGTTGACGTCAGAAGTTCGATTAGTAATAATTGCTGGTCCTTCCCACTTTGGGGCGAGTGGCGATTTATCCCGTTCTTGAGCGACGAGTACTCCGTCACCTATTTCGAAGACCGGGGCGGGGCGGCGTATACCTGCGTCTTGTACCGCCTTGTATCTTTCCTTTGCCGCTATTAGGTGGTCACGACCCTTCCTGAGGATCCGATGGTGGTCCGTCCGGAGACCCTCGAAATATTGGTCGATGGTGACGTTGGTGCGATGGAGCGGCAGATTATTCGGCACGTTTGGCTTGCGTCCGAATTGCATCTCGAACGGCGTGAAGTTTGTCCCCTCGTGTTTAGCCGTGTTATAGGCCATGGACACGAATTTTAGTTTTCTATCCCAGTCCTCGCGATGGTCATGGATAAGAGACTTGATTTGTTCTTTAATGGGACCATGAGCTCGTTCCAGGCTCCCATTGCTTTGAGGATGGAACGATGTGGTGGTCATATGGGATATTTTGAAGAGTCTTTCAAAATGTTTGAACGTTTGGCTGATGAAATTGCGGCCTCCGTCTGTGAGAATCTTTTTTGGTGCCCCGTGAATGTAGATGTAGTGTTCCACGAGAGCATTCACGGTAGACTGGGCATCTTGTGTCTTCAGAGGAATGAGAGTGATATATTTTGTTAACTGATCTTGTACAGACAAAATATATTTGTTCCCCTTAATCGATTCTGGTATAGGACCCACAAGATCCAAAGCAATTTTATCGTTGGGCCTTTCCGGCGTGTCGGTAATGACGGCTTCTGCCTGAGGCCGTATGCGCACCAGCTTGATTCTTTGGCACGTGTCACATTTACGAATGTAGTCCTCGATGTCCCTCTGCATGTTAGGCCAGGTAGCAACGGCCTTTATTCGTTCGAGGGTCTTTGCTATGCCAAAGTGTCCGGTGGCCCTCGTACCATGGTGTTGTTTTATGACCTGCAGTCTTTCCTCTTCGGTCCCCGGTTCGCTGGGCTCTGCGTCGTAGAGGTAGAGTGCAGGTCGATGATTTTTTTTTGACCAGATGAAGTTAATCATCTGCTTTATTCTTGACTTCGTTGCCGGGTGGATCGTAAGGTGGTTGCAACCCAGGCACAGTTTAATGGGTTCATTTACTTCCGTTAACTTCCCCGCTAGTTGATTAAACCACTGTATCTCGTCCTCAGAAAAATCGATGTACACGTCTTGCTCATTCTGTGAAGGAGAGTCCACGATGTTCAGAGATTTTATATTTTTCGGAGGCGCCCGTTCCATTATTTCCGGTACGCATGGGTTTTTGTCGACTAGCTCAAACTCAATGTAAAAGGGTACGTCCACCGGCTCGGGGTTTGCTTCTTCGTTGTCCTCGTCTTCGTCTTCTCCATTCGATGGGCCCGTTTGCAGCTCAGCTTGTCTGCGGGTCGTTACAGCGTGAATGCGGGATAGCGCATCCGCATTAGTGTTGAGTGAACCTTTCTTGTAAATGGGCTCGTACTCGTATTCTTCTAGTTTCATTCTAAGTCGCATGAGACGGCTGTTGGTTGGAGGATCCGTTGCTTTCAAAATCCAAATAAGCGGTTTATGGTCGGTGACAATTTTAAACTGTTTTCCGTACAAATATTGACGGAAATGTTTTGTTGCCCATGCTATTGCTAGCATTTCTCTTTCAGTGGTCGAGTACCGTTGCTCCGCTTTATTAAGGGTGCGTGACGCATAGGCAACCGGTCGGTCCTTGCCGATCGGTCCCTGCGATAGCACTGCACCAACAGCATGATTACTGGCATCAGTAGTCACCACAAATTCCTTCGTAAAGTCCGGGTACTGTAACACCGGAGCGGTAGTTAAGGCGGTGCGTAGCATCTGAAACGACTGTTCTTGTTTTTCTGCCCAAGTCCAGGTACTTTCCTTCTTTAATAACTCCGTTAGTGGCTTGGCAGTTTTACTGAAATCTTTTATAAATTTGCGATAGTATCCCGCGAGCCCGAGAAATTGCTTTATTTGTTTGGGATCGCGCGGAGTTGGAAAACTTTTAACAGCACTTATTTTATTCGGATTCGGTTTCACTCCGTCCTGGGAAATAACGTGACCCAAAAATTCTAATTCCGGGCGAAGAAATTCACACTTGTCCGGCTGAAGTTTTAAATCAGACTCACGCAGTCGTTTGAACACATCCACTAACTTTTTATTATGATCCTCGAGAGAGTTACCGTAGATGATAATGTCATCTAAATACACGAAACACGTATTACCAATGAGGCCGCGGAGAGCGTTATTCATCATCCGTTGAAACGTTGGTGGGGCATTCTTTAATCCAAAAGGCATCCTATTGTAATGGTAATGTCCGGATGGCGTGGAGAATGCTGTTTTGTGTTTATCTCGCTCGTCCATTGGTATCTGGTGAAATCCGGATGCCAAGTCAAATGCTGAGAAGTATTTCGCTCGGCCTAGTTGATCCAGAATTTCGTCGATACACGGAAGAGGGTACGCGTCGTGGGCGGTCTTCTCATTTAGTTTTCTAAAGTCGATGACAATCCTCCACTTCTTTTTTCCGGATGCATCGGGTTTCTTCGGGACTACCCACAGCGGGGCGTTGTATGGCGAGTCGCTTGGTTCAACGAGTTTTTGCTGTAGCATTTCGTTGACCTGCCGGTCGATCTCCTCCTTATGCACTGGAGGGTACCGGTATTGCTTGACGTTTATTGGCACGTCGTCGTTCGTAATAATGCGGTGTTTCACTGTCCTTGTACCTGGCAAGGGGTCGCCAGGTAGCGCGAAGACGTCAGGATAGGATGAGATTATGTCCCATACCTGTTCCGCTTGTTCTGGAGGCGCGTGCTCCAACCGCACGTTTTCCTTAAGTTTTTGAATTCTTTCTGCGGAATTCTGCTCGCTAACATGATAAATCTTTGCTGCGTCTGCCGGTGCGTCTTGGCGCTCCTCCGACAGTGAAGGGATGAGTTCCTTGAGTGGGATCCCACGCAAAAGGTTTATCGTTACCCGTTTTGGGTCTTCCGAGTCGTTTATGACGGGCACTCGGGCTTCATAGTCTCGTGCTTCGTACACACAGGGCACTATGGGTTCATTACCTTCTTCGGCCGTGACGGCTGATCCGTTGGAAACATTCGTCGGCACTTTTATCCAATAAATTGCTCTTGGTGGAATTGTAAACGTGAAGGGCTCAAAATGAAAACGTTTTCCATTCAATTCTAAATAATTTTCTTTTCCGATACCGATGTTGGTTTGGTATTCCTCCATAAAAGGGATGCCGATCAGCCCATCTTCTTCGAGTGGAAAATCATCGGGGACGACGTGGAAAATGTGCTTCACACCGTCGAATATTTGTTCCGTGATAAACAACGATCTATGTAGGTCGTTGCCCATCTTAAAGTCGGTGTTGATTCCTTTGTTGACGCGCGATTTCCCACCGAGAATACCTCTTTTGATGAGACTGATTGCTGCTCCGGTATCTAATAGAAATCTTCCGTCTCTTCGAGTGTGGTCCATCGGCAGTCGGACGACTCGTTTGGTGGATGCGATTGCGTTGACCTGCGGGACATATTCTCGTCCCTTTCCAACGCTCTCGTTCCCTTTTGCACGTGGCGGACGCGTGGGGGAAAAGGGGGGCGAGGTACCTGCTGGCGCTCGTGAAAACCCGTCGGATGCATTGAGTTGTCCGGTACCCTCTGCGTATTGAACATCTTTTTGCGGCACACAGCTTCCAGATGTCCCAGATTTTTGCAGTAATTGCACTTTATTGAGGCTCGTTGACTTGATGCTGGATTAGGTGGCTTGCTGTTTGTACTTACAGGTCGATGGTGCGTGTCGGCGTTACGGTCGGCGAGGTTTAGGTTGCGCGTCATCAGTTCCCTCGTGCGGTCGTAGGCTTCCACAGCCTGAGCCCTTGCAATTGCCGCACGGATATTTTCGGGTCTTTGTGCCCGCACCTCCATCGAAATCTCCTTTCGAAGTCCCAACAGGTATTGTTCGAGACCTTGTTCCCTTTGAAATTTCAGAATTGATCGTCTTTCCGTCTCGTCCGTCATGGAATTGGAAACGACGGACAGCACCTTGTTTTGTATTTCTAAGTACCGGTTAGTAAATTTTGAAACACTTTCATGCTTTCCTTGGAAAGTATGCGATCTCTCGTCCAGAAAAACATTGATCGGCTGCAAATTGCCGTACAATATCCGGAGAGCTTCGTACAGTTGCTCGTAAGTGTCCGTATTGAATTCATTCACCTCGCGTTCCGCGTCGCCAATGATCTTTTTAGCGATTATTAAACGACGGAAATAATCCTGTCGCACAACTAGGTTACGCACACTTTCAACCGAACTTATGAATACCTCGACACCGCCACTACGTCCGTCAAATGTTTTAATTAAATCGATGGCTTCTTTAGGCTCGAGAGAGTCGAAACCGTTTTCTAACGTTACACTCGCGCGTTCTGATCGTTGATCGTCCTCCGGGGGAACACTGCTGTTTTCATCAGGTTTTTTATTCACGGTATTTTTTATCAATTGATTTAAGCTTGATAGAGACATGTTTTCAGTGGTTGAACTTGAGTCTGAGTCACTCGCGAACAGCGTCGTATCGCGATATTGCGTAAAGGGGTTTCCGCTTACCGGTTTGTTCCGTGGCTCCAGTGTTAGGCTTTCGTGTAGCCCTCGTGTCGTTATGCTCCTAGCCACGTAGAATTGACTTACCCCACACTTAGCACCAAAAATGTAATGAGGTAAATCAATAATGAATAGCCAACTCGGCTACGGAGCGCGGTTATAACGAAAGGAAGGCACGGTTGACACTTTAAACGTTTATTTTACCACCGGAGACACACGTTACAAACTTACGCGTATGACTCCTGAAAATAGACTGACTGTAGATGCTCAAAGAGCAGGCTTTATAGGGATGTTCGGTCGGAAAGTTGGGGCAGTGGGAGGACAGCTGCAAGATATTCGGGAAATCGTCGTGAAGGTGAAAGCGGGAGAGTTCTAGGAAACAGAGAGGTAATGGCATTCGGAGACCTGCCATAGATGGGTGTACAAGGGTAGGTAGTTGTGAGCGAGCGGCGAAGGGATGATGATGGTCGGAAAATGGGAAATACGGGAAAAAGGCGAAGGTCTGTTGATTTGTGTGGCAGCTGCATCTTGGGAGAGAGGAAGGAATGCGAAGAGTCGTAAATGAGTAGGTAGGACAACGGACTTGGATAAGGGTGTAGGCAGTGTCCGGCAGGCAGAGGCTTGAGGATCGGTACTGTTAGGATGAACGTAAGCAGAGAAATAGAAGTAGCGATAATTGGAGAATGCGTTACAGTATAATAAAACCACAATGTCATAGAAATCCCGGAATTTATCACCAGTAGCGTGGTGGGCTGATATTACGCGGTGGATCCGGCTTCGATAGTTGCAATTTTTTAAATCTTCTGCCAATTTCTTTTCGTAATTGAAAAAAAGAAAATTCGGTGATAACATTTTTCGGAATTCAGATGATTCCATATTTACAATATCGAATTGCTTGTAACTTTTTTGTTTAGAATTTTGAATCGTATTCGCTGCTAGAGTACAGAATTAGTCGCCTTTCCCCGTCTGATTTATTCGTTGTAGGGTCAAAAATAACGCTTTCCAAAAACCGATGGAAAGAGATGGAAACTTCAGAAAATCCGTATACTGCATCAGGACAAGAAAATTAGAATTTTGGCAATACGCAAGCCCATTGTGATAGAAAACGAAGTAGCAGTAAGTGCGTGTGAGAAGGCACTAGTGATGATCATGTGGTGCGAGAGCTATGTAAACATAGCTAGAATGTATATGATTGGTTCCATAAACTATAGGCATCGGTCCGGGTGACCCCCCCTCAGATTCTTTTCAAATTTTTTTGGGATGTAGTCCTTGATGACCTATATGTGCCTGAATTTTTTCAGATTTTTTCCTCCATTATTTCGGCTGTAGTAATTAAGGGCATTTCCTGACATTTCCGTTTTTTTTTTTTTTCAATCTAATTTCATAGTATTGTATCGCAAAATGAAAATTACACTCAGAATGCATTTCTATGTGAAATTGTCTCAACTTTTTGAAAAAAATATTGATTCTCAGTTTGGACTAACGCAAAACTCTCAAAATCGACCTTTAATAATAAAAAGCTATTTTTCGGCCATTGCGCATGTCTGAAATTTTTTTTCAATATTTTTTTCAGAAAGCTGAGAAAATTTCACATATGATACGTCCAATTCACGTTGGGATGTCTGTAAAAACTGCTAGAATCGATGAAAGTTCAAAAATTCAATGATAAACCAAATTTTATTTTCTCCCTTCAAAATGTATAAATTCTCCTTGAATCCTCTTGAGCTATCGATCATTTTAAATTTTTGTCTTTTAGATAGAAATGCAATGTCTCGACTACTCCCAATATTCTGCAGTGAAAGAAAGTTATACGATTATTTATAGAATGAAATCAAAAATAGGCCTTAACATTTCTTGAAAATATTTCTTTAATTGCAAAATAGTTTTTATTCGTTTTTAAAAACTTGAACAATAGAAAAATTTGAAGAATTCGACACAGGCCTTACAATAGCGGAGCCTAAGTTATTGCTAATTGGCGTAATGTTGTGAATTGATCGGGTCCCTTTGATTGATTTCGAGTGAGATGCTCGTTCATCTAACGTTGGCTTTAATTCAAAATATTTCGTCCCCTCAACGAACACAACGTCGATATTTGGCAGACTTTGATTTGTCCTCTCAAACAAATCGTATGGTGTGAGAATGTGTTCGTCTGGGTCCATCTGCAACGACCTTTTTCTTGCATTTCGCTTAATGGCCCCTCCCAAACCATCACACGGTCCTTTGCCATGCGCGGTCGCGAAAAAATGCCAATCAGCCTCAATATCGAAATCATTTTCATGATAACATAAATTTGTAAATGCGTTTTTATTTTTAAATTGCTGCGGCGCTCCATCACTGAAGTAGTGAATTCTTTTTACCACATGAAATTTTTTATTTAAGTAAGCTACCAATTCGACTTGAAATAAATGAACCATAACGAAATCGTGTTTGAGACAGTTACGCCAATTAGCAATAACTTAGGTTCCGCTATTGTAAGGCCTGTGTCGAATTCTTCGAATTTTTCTATTGTTCAAGTTTTTAAAAACGAATAAAAACTATTTTGCAATTAAAGAAATATTTTCAAGAAACGTTGCAGGCCTATTTTTGATTTCATTGTATAAATAATCGTATAACTTTCTTTCACTGCAGGATATTGGGAGTAGTCAAGACATTGCATTTCTATCTAAAAGACAAAAATTCAAAATGATCGATAGCTCAAGAGGATTGAAGGAGAATTTATACATTTTGAAGGGAGAAAATAAAATTTGGCTTATCATTGAATTTTTGAACTTTCATCGATTCTGGCAGTTTTTACAGACATCCCAACGTGAATTTGACGTATTATATGTGAAATTTTCTCAGCTTTCTGAAAAAAATATTGAAAAAAAATTTCAGACATGCACAATGGCCGAAAAATAGCTTTTTATTATTAAAGGTCAATTTTGAGAGTTTTGCGTTAGTCCAAACTGAGAATCAATATTTTTTTCAAAAAGTTGAGACAATTTCACATAGAAATGCATTCTGAGTGTAATTTTCATTTTGCGATACAATACTATGAAATTAAATTGAAAAAAAAAAAAACGGAAATGTCAGGAAATGCCCTTAATTACTACAGCCGAAATAATGGAGGAAAAAATCTGAAAAAATTCAGGCACATATAGGTCATCAAGGACTACATCCCAAAAAAATTTGAAAAGAATCTGAGGGGGGGTCACCCGGACCGATGCCTATAGTTTATGGAACCAATCATATAAAATGCGCCGTTACGTGTTGACAAGCTATATCTAATGTCGGTCGACTACGTATAAAATGCGCCGATTCGGTTGGAATCTGCAGACCGGCCTTGGAAACCGAAATGTGATTTCGCATTTTGCCACAGTATGACCGAGACGTATTTACGTGCGTGCAAGCAGTCTCTATTATCGACCGGATACATTCGTAATTCGCCGTTTCGTTTGGAATCTGCAGATCGGCCTTGGTAACCGAATTGTGGTTTCGCATTCCACCACAGCATGACGGAGGCATTTGGCCACGCCCATTTGCGTGCGCGCGCGCGCATTCCAAGTGATGCGCTACTTTGCTTACAAGGGGAAGGCCTCAACTGTGAAACTGACTTTTCAATGAAACTATCATAAGTCGATAGTACATTGAAAATTATGAGACGGGTGTCTCGGCTTTTTTGTAGGTAGGCCCTAGTTTTATTATTATTAATTTTTTAAAATCACGGTTGAGGCCGCAGTTAAAGGACGTGCCAGTCGCGTGCTGTACTATCACAAAGCGCCGATGACGCAGGGCGAAAGTGTTAGCCCAGCAAACATGATGTCGCTGGTTTAAATCCTGTCGATGTCTTTCTTTTTTTTTTCTTGTTTTCATTTCTTATTATTGCAATCGTGCAAACAATTATTTTATGACGCTCCCCGGTCATTCAGTTTTTTTTTACAGTTGGATTAATGGAAAATAAGAATCACGCAGACACTTTTTGGAAACCGTAGAACAATTGTCGGGAGAATTCGGAAACGTCATTGTAACATGCTCAAAATCGGGAAAGCTAACGAAAAAGCTTTTTATCGACTATCTCGAGAAAGTCCTCAAGCCCTACGTTAGTGACAACAAATGTCTGTTACTTCTCGATTCGTGGGGAGGACTTGCAGATTCGGTCATTTACTATGACATATTTGCTAATGAATCAGACGGAGTAACTTGCACCGTTAAAGTCATTCCTCCGAAATGTACACCTTGTAAGAATTATTCTCCTGTGTCCGACGAACACGGTAGCGAGAAGAATTCCCCCACCACGAGCCACTCTTTTTTAAACTCGAGGCGGTTCTCATAAAAATTATTCCTTTTCTGAAAATTCATAAACTATAATAAATCGGAGGGACCGACGAAGAAAATGTCCTATGAATTCGGGAGCTCAATAACGTGTATATATTTTAAACAATCGATCTCGATGTCATTCGATATAACAATAAAAATAAGAATAAATCCAACACACATTACCCTCGCACCATGACGAGATTCCGCAAGACGCGAGATACGAACACACGTATACATCTAATGATAAAAAAAAAATATAACGGAACTAATACGCACACGATATACAATTTAAGTCAGATTTTAATCAAACTAACCGGAAATTCCGAAATATGATGCACACGGAAGGATCACGCGGCACGCGAGATGAATAAAAATTATATATATATATATATCCACGATAACATACGCAATCGAGACAAAATCGCTACTTATCTTGACGCTCGCAGCACGCACGCAGGCAGCGATGAACGAAGTGGATGGCTTCCAAAAAATATCCGGAGAAGATGATATTATTTCTGTCCGGCGAAGTCGTTGGCATGCTTTCCCTGGAGGATGCTATTGCGATCGGATGATCGGCAGAGATTGCTTCAGTGCCCGGATCGGAGCACGATGTGGGACGATGGCGTCCCGACGGTAACACGACACGTGGCCGAAATTTACGTCCAAATAACCTTGACGAAATACGACGAATGAATATTGTCATACAGCGTATCGACAATATCACGATGCTTGGCCGAGAATTTCCTCACAGGGAAATTCGACGAAGGATATCGAATTATCTTGGTAGATGGCGTATAGATTGTACCACGACGCGTCGCCGAGAATTTCCTTCCAGGAAATAAGATGAAATACGACGAATATCGTTATTCCCAATGAAAAAATGCAGTCCACTGATAGCTGAGTAACTGGTAATATGGATGTTCACGGACGCCGTTGCGCGACGCCGTGAGAAATTCTATACTTTCGTACGATTGAACCGAACGTTGAACAATCGTACACGCTCCGAATTCCGGAGCAATGCCAATGTCCGTGTACCGCGGCCCACGGCCGTTAGAAGAATGTACCGAGACTCCCTCTCCGCTCTGGCACGACGCGAAGACGATGGGCGCGATCTTATAGCGCGATCGAAATTTACATGCGTGTCGCACCTCACACCCAATCACCCGTAACGCGCGAGCAACCAATCCGGCCCACGAAACTGGACAATACGATGAGACACATTAACTCGCTTTGACCACAGGTGACCGGCCCGCAGATATACGCGACAGCTGCCGTATCGACGCTTACAACGGCGTGATCCGTTACAACCTCTTCGCCAGCCCTGCGACGTATCCTTTCACCGACAAACGGAGAACATTATCAAAAAACTGCGAAATGCATCGAATTTATTGAAAGAAAAACGAAAAATCGACACTCGCGGGGATACGATAAAAATTCATTCGATCATCCACCACCAATTGAGCGCTCCGATATTTAACCATATGGTTAAATACGCTTACAAGGGGACCACATGGGCATCGGATTTTTGTAATTTTTCATACTCATCGTACGTAAAGTTGACACCCCAAATATGAATATGCCGAAGCAGTTCGATGCCATATTCAGAAGTTTTCGAGAAAAACGACTTTAAAGTTTTGCGAGCAGCTTATGAGGACGAACGAAATTCTACCTACCAACTGGCCGAGCGGCCGAGCGGGCAGCGAGCAAGACCAGTAATCGGAAAGTCCCCAGTTCAAACCTTACCATGGGAAATTTTTATTTTTCATTTTTTTTTTTTATTTATTTCGAATACCTACGTATTTTAAATATAAGATTCATCAAATATATGCTAATTAACATATTATCATTAACAAATTATCATTTTTTATTTTTTCGCATTATTTCGCAAAAAGTACCAAAACGTCGCAGTCACTTCGTCGAAATCGGGAAAGTTCACTACAAACTTATATAAAGATTTTTGAATCAACGTTATCAAACCATACGTAAAAAAAGAAAAGTTTGTTTTGTTTATTAATTCTTGTGGTGGACAAACCAATCCCGTAATGTACAACGAAGTTTTTCGAGATGATCTGCCAACTACCACCATCTTCCAGCATCTGCCGACTTGCACCTTGCAAGTTATTCCACTAAAATGTACCCCGTTATTACAGCCATGCGATATTTATTTTTACCGTCAAGTAAAAAATTTCATCAAGCGTCTTCAAAACTGCGCCTACCTGATCGAAAAAGGCCGCGAAATCAACGATCGAGAGGATTGTATAAAAATTCATTCAATCGTACACCATCAGTCGTCCTCTCCGATCTTCGGTAAAATGATCAGGTATGCGTGGTTCGCTTCGAAACTTTGCGATACGAGAGAAATGTTTGAAAACGTCAACGAAGTTTCTTTCCTTTTTGATATTTTAAAAAAACATTGCGCCTGTAAAAACGCAGCATTCATACGGTGTGCTAGATGCCGTGTGTTGTGCCCCAGAATTTCGGAAAGAATATTTAGTTGCGGCATTTGACATTCTTAAGGGAGTGTCGAAAGCCGTGGTCATCACTCTGTAAAAAGGTGGCTCGATCGATGACCCGATCGATTGTTCGCTGCTTGCAGCCGTTGCGCCATCACTGTCTTGCTGGCGCAGCACCATTGGCTAATTCCAAAGCGGGTGCAGCGACCGAGTCGACCTACTAACCCTCAGATCAGGGATATATTAATGACCAGAGTGATGATCAACGTCAGTCAAGTTTTCGGATCAAGGTGGAATCGCTGTTCGAAGCGAGACTCCCGAACCGCGGTAGCTACACTCTTCCACGGGTGCTTAGAATCTGCCGGCTACGCACGGTTCGGTAAAGGTACAAGTCGGTACCGATAATTGTAAAAGAACATTGTAATTTTGTAATAAAAACCAACACACAAACTAATTCTACGTGAATTCCAATTCTTCAACGGTAAAAGATCCCCAAAAAATAAATAATTAAATGATAACGCCCTCCCTTCCCGTTCCATCGCAGTAGAACGGTCGGTGGGCACAACATTTTGGTGGCAGCGGTGGGATCTGCCGTAGTAGAATCAGTGCGTATAAAACGGTGAACTTATAAGTACAGACGGTCGGTGTGCGCGTGAGTCAAACGCAGGCACACACACGAAACCCAGTAGTGAGACCCGACACGCAGACGTCGGTGTAATCGCTGGTACAACTCAACCAAGGCCGGTGGCAAGTTGTCGGAGAAGAGGGAACGAAGCCAGTAGCCGGGGACAGGGTTAAATTCCGTTGCAACCACATAGATAAAAGGGGTTTAAATGGAAAACAACGATCGTCCTCTTCATCCCCGTGGGGGCCACTCTGAGGAGAGTCAGCTCCCGTCGGACGGAGTGGGGGCTATGGCCAGCCTGGAGGCTGCCCTCGGAGATATTACAATGCGGACGAGAAACGCACTAGCGCAGCGGCTCTCCCCGCGGGGTGGATTGCCCGGGGAGAGGCAGGATGCCCTTGCGGAAAGCCTACGGGGCCAGTTTGGGGTCAACCCTCGACGGGGAACGTCCTTCACCGAATACAGCGACGGGGAGACGGACCTGCACCCCCCACGCAGAATATTCTCCCGTCAGGTTTCGGAGCAAATGGTCGACGATGAGATAGGTGCGATGATGCGTAACACGATGCCGACCGGGAGGGGGGCTGCAGGGGGCGGTCGTGGGGCAATACCCCGCCGCACGACGCGACCGCCTGAGCTACCGCCGCCGCATGACGACGGGGGAGCGCAACTCGACGAAAGGGATGCCATCGCGGCGATGCAACGGGAGTTGGACCGACGACGGGATCGGTTATCGCGAGGGTCCACGGGGGCGCAACGAGACCTTACAGCGACACTGCGGGAGGTAAACAGCGACCAGTATGAGCTGATACGGGCACTACAGGCCCGAGTAGCGGAGTTAGTGGTGAATTTAAGTCAGCGTAGGGCGGAAGCAGGTGCTTCGCGGGACGCTAAGTCGTCTGCTCCACGACAAGGAGGGATGCTGACGTTGGAAGCAGCCCTCAAGATCGTGCTGAAATTTCATGGAGGGGGGCCCGACGAGCTGGACGCCTTCCTCTACTCCTGCAAGACGGTTCAAAGGAGGGTGCACTGGGAGGATCAGGGCCTGTTCTTGGAGTTGATATTGTCGAGTCACATCACCGGAAGGGCCTCACAGGAGTTGCGGCACAAGAATATTCATACTGTTAAAGAGTTGCGGACGGAGCTGGAGGCGCTCTATGGTTAGCGCAAGTCGCTGTCAGCTCTCCAGGTGGAGTTTCACTCCCTGCGGCAGGGCGCCGGGGAAAATGTCGCCGCATATGCGGCTCGCACCGAGAACCTTACCACGGAATTGGTAACTAAGTTGACCGAGAACGTTGCATCGGAGAGGGATGCTCGTACGATCGAGGATTCTACGCGGAAATGCGCGCAGGCTATCTTCGAGAATGGACTGCAGGGGCAGGTGTAGATGCTCGTGAGGGCGAGGAATTACTCCACCCTCCATGAGGCCGTGACCGGGGCGAAGGAGATCGAGAGCCTGGTCAACCCAAGAGGTTTTGGGGGGGTCACAGAACAACACCACACGGAAACCTACAACCTCGCAGGCCAAAGTCGACGAGGAAAGGCGCTGTTACAACTGCGGGGAGCCGGGGCACCTAAGTCGGGACTGTACGCAAAAATCCAAACGTACAATTCTACCGCAGGCGGCCAAGGCCGTGGACCAGGTCGAAGTTTTTTGCAGGTATTGCAAGAGGTCAGGACATGTCGCTCGGGACTGCAGGAAGCGTCGATGGAACCAGCGGAGAGGCAGCGGAAGCGGCGGAGAGAAATCCCAATCCGACGGAGGAGGGTCCAGCGACGAGCAGGGGGGCGGACGCGAGTCCCAATCAAACACTGATACGGGGGTAGTAGGGAAGAGGACCATAGGAACCTTGGACGTACTAACGTTATCGGTTGGAGCTGTACCAGCTCCCCTGCAAACGTTTCCGATCAGTCTGCCTGCCGGCAGCGCAGTGAGTGATTTCGTAGTCAAGTCAGCGGATGCCGTCGAAGGACTGCTGACCCTGAAGGCCGATACGGGGGCGCAGTGCTGCGTCATCAGGGCAAGCAGCCTGCTGCCCGAAACAGCGGTCAAGGACTGTAACGTGGAGCTTATGGGAATTTCCGGTCGAAAATTCAGACCGAAGGGTGTCGTGGAACTGACTCTCAATTTACCCGCAGTCAACGTTAAACACCCTTTCTTTGGCGTAACCGACGAGTTAGCGTTGCAGGTACCTGGGGTACTAGGGATGGACTTTCTCAGAAAACATAACGCCGATATCCTCGGCGGCGAAAAGATAAAAATCTACGGGCATGAGATGTTACTGATCGACGGAAGGGTGACCGAGGAGTCACCCCCGCGTCGTAAAACAATAGCCCACACGAGAGTGGAAAGTAAATTCATTGGCGTCGTGGAAATACACGCAGCGTTACCTAACGTCACCGTGGGGTCAAGCGACACACCCACGGGGGGAAATAATCGTACAACGGGCTTCGGCAACGCGGACAGGAGCACGTGTTCGGTGCACCGTCTCATATTGCAAACCGAGCCGGTAGACGGTAGCACGGCAAAGGCGCCAGAAGAACGCATAGCGCACAAAGATTGCTGAGTTTGCAAAAACCCTCTGAAGCTGGTTCGCGAACATCGTCGCGCGGGAGCGACAGAGACAGCGACATCGGTCCGCCACTCAAGAGGAATAGGGACAGCGACGCCCGCGTCGAGCACGGAGACGCAAGAGGCAGCAAGCTTCATACGTCGCATGTGAGCGACGAAGACATCGGCGGGGGAACCGCGAAAGGCTTGGGCAGCGGCGATGGCCGCACTCTCCCCGACGATAGAAGCGCGCGGGGCATCACGACCCCCTCCCACGGTCCGACAAGGGTTGAAGGGGCACTGTGAGGTGGGGAGGTACACTCCCTCATGCCTAAGTCGTCTGAGGAGGCGTTAAGGAAATCGGTTGATTGGTAAAATGGCCGAGGCGTATAAAAAAAAAAATAAGAAAAAATATATATATATTTAGGGAACAGATGAAAGAAACAATTTGATAATATCGCACCAGTTGCAATCGGGTGGTGTACGCTAGGTGAGTTAACGGTGGTAACCCCGGCCTGTGTTAGCTTGCACTCGTCAGCAAAATTCCACGGCGACTCCGGTCACAACTGTGTCGGTGGGCCTCGGGGCCACCGACCTGGCGGAGGTCCGCGCGTGAGAGAGAGAAGGAGAGCCTCGTGACGATCTCGCGAGACAGCTGGGTCAGCGTTACGCCCGTTACCCCCTAGCATTGCGAAATCCTGGTGTGAGGAGATAAGTAGGAGTAAAAATTAATTTCTAAAATTCTCAATGAATTTTTACTTTTTAGGGGGGAGGAGTGTTGTGCCCCAGAATTTTGGAAAGAATATTTAGTTGCGGCATTTGACATTCCTAAGGGAGTGTCGAAAGCCGTGGTCATCACTCTGTAAAAAGGTGGCTCGATCGATGACCCGATCGATTGTTCGCTGCTTGCAGCCGTTGCGCCATCACTGTCTTGCTGGCGCAGCACCATTGGCTAATTCCAAAGCGGGTGCAGCGACCGAGTCGACCTACTAACCCTCAGATCAGGGATATATTAATGACCAGAGTGATGATCAACGTCAGTCAAGTTTTCGGATCAAGGTGGAATCGCTGTTCGAAGCGAGACTCCCGAACCGCGGTAGCTACACTCTTCAACGGGTGCTTAGGATCTGCCGGCTACGCACGGTTCGGTAAAGGTACAAGTCGGTACCGATAATTGTAAAAGAACATTGTAATTTTGTAATAAAAACCAACACACAAACTCATTCTACGTGAATTCCAATTCTTCAACGGTGAAAGATCCCCAAAAAATAAATCATTAAATGATAACGCCCTTCCTTCCCGTTCCATCGCAGTAGAACGGTCGGTGGGCACAACACGTGAAAATTATTGTTTCCCGTGTTTTTACGACGCTTATCACTGCGGCTCGTGTGATACTGCACCCATTGTTTAAAAAATGAATACAACTTTGATAACTTTCAATAAAAATTTAATTTCAATCACATCAAAAGCATTTCATTTTCTACCCCAGGTTTTTTCATTTTCTACCCCAGGTTTTTTTATTTTCTACCCCAGGTTTTTTCATTTTCGTTCCCAAAACTTTATTTGTAATTTTATTTTAATCCATTTTAAATAATTGTATTAACTCACGTGCGATTTTTATAAAAAATGATAATTTGTTAATGATAATATGTTAATTATCATATATTTGATGAATCTTATATTTAAAATACGTAGGTATTCGAAATTTAAAAAAAAAAAATTTCTCACGGTATTATCATAAAAAATGATAATTTGTTAATAATAATATGTTAATTAGCATATATTTGATGAATCTTATATTTAAAATACGTAGGTATTCGAAATTAAAAAAAAAAATGAAAAAAAAAAAATTTCCCACGGTAAGGATTGAACCGGGGACCTTCCGATTACTGGTCTTGCTCGCTGCCCGCTCGGCCGCTCGGCCAGTTGGTAGGTAGAATTTCGTTCGTCCTCATAAGCTGCTCGCAAAACTTTAAAGTCGTTTTTCTCGAAAACTTCTGAATATGGCATCGAACTGCTTCGGCATATTCATATTTGGGGTGTCAACTTTACGTACGATGAGTATGAAAAATTACAAAAAGATGCCCATGTGGTCCCCTTGTTAGTATGCATCAGAATTGTTTTCGGACAACATTTTTTTTACTAACGTGAATGAAGCTTGCTTCCCGCTAACGATTACCCGAGAAAGCTGCAATTGCAACGGGATTGCATTTATAAAATGCGCTTGTTGTAGGAAAACTTTGTGCTTCAAATGTTTGTACGATGACTATCATCCACGAATATGTAAATAAAAATAAATCACGATTTATTGAATGTTATTACGATATATTAATCGATATGTTAAACGATGTATTGAATGTTTCTACGATGGTCATCATACATGAGTATGTGGATGAAAATAAATCACAATTACTTGCGAAAATAATCCAAAAAGTGTCTGCATGATTTTTATTTTCCATTAATCCAACTGTTTAAAAAAAACTAAATCACCGGGGGAGCGTCATAAAATAATTGTTCGCACGATTGCAGTAATAAGAATTTCAAAGAAGAAATGGCATGAACGGGATTCGAACCAGCGAAATCATGATTGCCTGGCTAACACTTTCGCCCTGCGCCATCGGCGCTTGGTGATAGCACAGCACGCGACTGGCACGTCGTTCATCTGCCACCGCAACCGTGATTTCAAAAAATTAATGATCATCAAACGAGGGCCCACCCACAAAGAAGATGGGACACGTGTCTAATAATTTTCAATGTACTATCGACTTATGATAGTTTCATCAAAAAGTCAGTTTCATAGTTGAGGCCTTCCCCTTGTTAACTGAGAATTTGGCCGCGATAACCGAATAAGGGTTCTGCATTTCGCCGCTACGTTTCAGTGCCACCACATCTCAGACCATCGAAGAGGCCACCGTTGTACATCTCCCTACTAATCTCTGACCCAACTTGGCCGGATTTAGTTTTAGAATCCCCGAGAAAAAATGGTCAGATCTGCTCAAATCAATTTTGATCTGGTCAAATTTGCTGTAGATCTGATTTAATCTGGGGTAAGCTCGACTGAATACAGTCAAATCTGAAGCTATATTTGATTATATTTGGATTGAATCTGCGCAAATTTGAGTTGACTCGACGTAAGCTTATACCAAATATGTTCTAGTTTGGCAATAAATTTGACCGTATCTAATTAGATTTGGTCAACCTTGAGTTAACTCGACGTAAGCTTGGACCAAATCTGACCTAATTTGAAGACAAATTTGACCACGTTCAATTAAATTTGGTCAATCTTGAGGTGACTCAACATACACTTAGACTAAATATGACCTGATTTGGAGCCAAATTTGACCATATCTGATCAAATTTGGTCAACTTCGAGTTTGGCCGACGTAAGTTTTGACCAAATTTGACCTAATTTGGAGCCAAATTTGACCATATTTGATCAAATTTGGTCAACCTCGAGTTTGGTCGACGTAAGTTTTGACCAAATATGACCTAATTTAGAGCCAAATTTGACCATATTTGATCAAATTTGGTCAACCTCGAGTTTCGTCGACGTAAGTTTTGACCAAATATGACCTAATTTGGAGCCAAGTTTGACCATACTGTTGTGCCCCGAAATTTTCATCAAATTTCTGTGATTATAAATTTACTTAAAGGTTATAAAATAAATTTACGAAACAATCATATGCACGATGATTGTTTCCCACGATTGAACATCGCTGATTCCGAATCAGGCGATATGAAAGGAAATATGGCATGACCATACAAATTTTTTAGAATAAAAATTCATAAACAATTATATCGAGTATATAATTGTTCCCCACGGTCATCGAACTAGCTATTGCTAACGAAACTGCTTACGCTAAAGTTCAATAAACTCAATAAGTTCATTTCAAAAGACCTCGAGCATTGACCGTGCTGACCAAGAACCAGGTGATTGGCCAGCAACGATCAGACCACCGAAATTGTAAAATCAGCTTTTCGACGACGAGCCCCGAGCAACCGAAAGCTCGCGAACGAAAAGCCAGTCTATAACGAATCATCAAGCCAAACGGTCCTCTGACCAATAGGCTCCCGTGTCGCGACGAATTTCCGTAGCTATCCTTGAAAGAGCGTACGGAAACACTAAGTACAACCCGCGGCGCGGTAACAGTGACACGTTGAACCGAGTAATACCTGTACCGAACGTTGTTAATAAATAGCGACCGTATCTGTGTTTAAACGAGTGTATTTAATTCGGCAAACGATCCCAAAACTTATCCCTTCTGACCCGTAATTCCATCATCGAAGGAGACACGGGCCATCCGGGGACACAACAATATAAATTTTCTCAAACTTGCGTTAGCTCGACATAGACCAAATATAACGTAATTAGAAAACGAATTCGACCATAAATAATCAAATCTGCTCAGATATATGTTTATTTTTGATCGAAAATATGTTTAGAAAAAATGTTCAATGATAGTTTTTATTAGACCGAAAAATTGATGCCCACGGTGGAAAGATATTTTTCATATTTTATTAGTATATGAATAGAATTATTTCAATAACTCATTAATAGTGGGTGGGGTTGCTATTTTACATATCCATTTTCAATCTCATTTATTCATTCATTTGCACACTACCAATTATTACAAAATTTGCTTAATATAATTTGGGCGATTGCATATGTAGTTGGCGATTCTAATAAGAATTTTTATGGATCTGACATAAATTATGTCAAATAATATATGGGGTATTCCTGGGAATTTCAGCAACTTCGGACAGTTGGGTCGAAATTTTTGCCCCCCAATTTTTTTCATTAATATGTGTTCAAAATAAAGAGACACATATTTCGGCGTTTTTTATTTTGAGCCCCCACTTTTGAAATAAAGTCATATGAAGTTTTTGAAGTATTGACCACATTCGGTCATTTAAATCGATATATCTCAGCAACGGTTAGTGATAACTCAAAAAACCACGGGTGTTTTTTTTCCGTTTTTGAACGCTTTATACATTGAAAACATTGACGATTATGTTGCACAAATTGAACAATTATTTATAAACAATTCAAAATTAAAAATGAAATAAAACAAAAAACGCACTTTTAATTTTTGAAATGTATTTTTTTTCAAATTCCTTGAACAAAAACGAAAATTTAGCTACCTTGAACTTTTTGGGCCGACGCTTCGTTCGGGAGTTATAGATTTTTTTGTCACAAAAAACCCGTAAATGTTTACCCGGTTGTTAAGCATAAGAGCTATAACTTTCGAACGAAACGTCGGCCCAAGTCCGGCCGGGTCTCAAAATTTTTCTTTTCGTCCAAGGAATTCGAAAAAAAATCAATTTCAATAATTAAGAGTACTTTTTTCTTCATGCAATTTTTTACTAATAAAATACGTATATTTACCGGTTTTTTATGACAAAAAAAGCTATAACTTTCGAACGAAACGTCGGCCCAAGTCCTGCCGGGTCTCAAAATTTTTCTTTTCGTCCAAGGAATTTGGAAAAAAATCAATTTCAATAATTAAGGGTACTTTTTTTTCATGCAAATTTTTACTCATAAAATACGTAAATTTACGGGTTTTTTGTGACAAAAAAAATCTATAACTTCCGAACGAAGCATCGGCCCAAAAAATTCAAGGTGGCTAAATTTTTGTTTTTGTTCAAGGAATTTAAAAAAAAATACATTTCAAAAATTAAAAGTGCGTTTTTTGTTGTATTTTATTTTTAATTTTGAATTGTTTATAAATAATTGTTCAATTTGTGCAACATAATCGTCAATGTTTTCAATGTATAAAGCGTTCAAAAACGAAAAAAAAACACGTGTGGTTTTTGAGTTATCACTAACCGTTGCTGAGATATATCGATTTGAATGACCGAATGTGGTCAATACTTCAAAAACTTCATTTGACTGTATTTCAAAAGTGGGGGCTCAAAATAAAAAACGCCGAAATAGGTGTCTCTTTATTTTGAACACATATTGATGAAAAAAATTTGGGAGCAAAAATGTCGACCCAACTGTCCGAAGTTGCCGAAATTCCCAGGAATACCCCATATATTCATCGGTTTCTTTTACAGGTATGATATGCTTGGTTTTTATGTGTGTCTTACGATGTAAGAACATTTTACGAAATTCAACATGGAAGCGTTGTAGAATGAAATAGAAATGATCGTCGACTGTAAAGAAGAACCCTATCGAGCCGTAAATAAATTGATTATTGTTATCAATTATGTGAACATTGCCACTATCAGTCTTAGTAATTTTATAAATCTGTGAAGAATACTCTTCTCCATTGATGCAAGCTCTTGCAAAAACGTTCAAGTTATCAAGAAGTAGACCTTTCGAGGCAAGAATTTCTTTTTCAAATTCATTGATAACTATGTTTTTTTTCTTTGCCCAAGCAATTTGAATTTTTTAAATCCTCCATCGACAGTATTATAGGACGTATTTTTAACTTCTCCGCATTGGTTCTTGAAAATGTGGACACCTTGGGCCATCGTAAGATTATTTATGATTCCAGCACCAAAATGCTTTGTACCATGACAGAGACGATTAAGAAAACCATTATAGTTCTCGAATGGAAACGCGGAAGACCCTCCTAAAGGTCCCCAACGCCGAACACATAAAGGTAAATGTAACAGCTGGTGAACGTTATATGTATATTCTCTATCGATATATAAAGATTCAATGTCTCTCACAAATAGACGCAGGCAAATTTCCGCTTGCTCTAATTCTGCTTAGGAAATTCGCTCTTGTAGTAATATAAATAATGCATTCACCAGTAATAACCAATGCTGAAAATATACATAATCTAGATACTGTACAATAGCAGGAATCGAATAGTATAATACCAATTGAAAATTTCATATGCTTTGAAGTATTTACAAAGAGATAAAGCCCGTGGCATTCTATAAAAAGATTTAGGAGGTCTTATTTTTTCTATAAAATTGCTAATTTCATCTTGGAAATTCTTAAGACTCCATTTTCCATCTTTGTTCAGCCAAATGTCTAAAAATTGTTTGCCAACACCTAATAATACTGAGTGCATGTACTCCGGTATCACGCAAGTAGATAAATCAATCAGAGGCATTGCAGCGATTACAGATCGACCTTTTACACCCTTAATGTGCGTTACTGTGTTAATCAAGGCTTTTTCAGCTTGTCTTTCCATTATACATGCACTTCTCAATCGACTAGATTTTTTAGTAAACGCAAATACGCGAGTACTTCGTTTATTCCTAATTCTTGTACACGGTATGGTCTTCATTTCGCAAATATTGCAACCATATGTACCATTGAAATTTTGTATATTTGGTATCTGAGCTCTTGCTGGTGCATCTGCTATAACCAATGGTGCGACAACTTTTGAAATACAAAGTTCATTGGTTTTTCGATTCATCCAACGAATGCCATCAAGAAAACATTCATACATTTTTTGCAAAAAGGTTGGAGAAACGTTTTCATCAATGGTTTGTTTTTAGTATCATACCAAATACCAATTGCGACGAGATGAGATTCTCGCAAATGTTCAGGGAGCTCAGCAATCATAAATAACAGGGGCCAACAATTACTTTTCGAACTTTCTACCAGAGAAAGACCGTCTGTATTGAGAATTCATGTTAAATCATATGGCTGCCTATCTCTACGATTATTTACTCTTATGTATTCGGATCCATGCATTATATCTGCTATGACCCGTTTATTTCCTGGTATGAAAGGTCTCAATTTCTCAGCGAGATTTCTGTGTTCGAATAAGTACCGAATTTGCTCAGCAATATCGATTTCGTAGAAGAAACGTGTACCCACTTTGTTTCCACATGATTCACACATTTCAAGTTTTTTACGGTGACAGCATAATAAGCATTGTCCACAGTAATAATGCTTGACTTTAGTAAGACGCGGCGCTATATTTTCCACAAATTTAAATAATTTATAAATAGTAACTGGCATTCTATTCGGTTTTGGGAGAAGTTTACATATTACATCCAAACAACCTTGTAAGGCAGTTTTTGTGGATTTTTGGTTCACGTGCTCCTTTATCAGCCACGAAGCAGCTTGTTTTCCTGTAACATCACTACCATCATGAAGCAGTTGATCCATGACGCTCCCAACATCACTATCATCTATACTGAGAGACCTACTGGTATGATTACTCTCATCACTCTCACGTGCTGTACTATTACCGTCATCACACTCATAACCTTCATCATAACTAGGATCCCGACCGAAGAAAGGGTGAAATAACGGACTGACAACTGAATGTTAATTGGAATATATTGTTACATTAAATAAAATGTTAATGAAGATAAAAATGCATGAATGAACAATCACACGTCTTGTCGTTCGGAAGTCTCATATTCAACTGATCGGTTTCGACTCTTTCGCCAGAGGCGCTCGTATCACACCCTCCGTCACAGAACGTTCTCGAACGTTCTTCGACCATAGTCGCGCGCCTACATTCGGCCATTCCTGATTAGTCTTCGGACCCCGAAGAATCTGGATGATACAGCTTCATGTAGTTGGCCGCAGTGGACGTCATCACTGGGCCCTCACCCTCTCCAACTCGGATCACTTCGTAGCGATTATTTCCGTTGACGTGCGAGACTCGGTACGGACCAAGAAACTTACGTTTTATCTTAAGTCCAGGACCGAATTGTGTTCGTTTTATCGCAACCAGATCATCTTTTTTGTATTCGGTGGCTTTCTTACAGCCTCGATTATACGTTTTTCGGTTTTCTTTTTCTTCTTGTATTTTACGAAGATTCTCCTTCGCAAGACTTCGTAACTCTTCACAGTTATCCTCGAATACCTCAACCGCTTCTTGCTCGATGAGTGCTAAAATTCGAGGATCCTCCCTCTGTCGTAGTTTGGTTCCAAACATCACCTCGAATGGTGTCATCCCGATACTTCGCTGGTACGTACTGTTCAGGCAACCTTGAACTTTATCAACGTACTGATACCATCGTTCCGGATTATTTAACGCAAGCTTCGTTAGAATCGAAATTACTAATCGATTGATACGTTCGACCTGTCCGTTCCCACGAGGAACTCTCGTGGTGATCGTAATGTGCTCGATATTTTCATGAGCACAATAATCGTTGAATTCGACGGAGGTAAATGCTGTCCCTCGATCGCTGATAATGCGCTGGGGGTTTCAAAAGATGGCTTGTTGAGACGATAGTCGCGAAACTACTTCTTTGGCGTTCGTAGTTTTAGTGGGATAAAGCCACACGAATTTAGAAAATCCATCGACGACTACAAACAGATGTTTGTAGAGCTTCGACGTGGCAGTCATGGGACCAAGATGATCGACGTGGTAAGTTGAGAGTGGACTATCTCCCTTCGGTATCGGCATAAGTTCCCCCTCTTTCTTTCCTTTTTTCTTCTCCGACAGGATACACGGGACGCAGCAGCTGACGAACTTCTCCAACTTGTCCCTTAACTTCGGAATATAGAACTCTTCGTTGATGCTTTCGCTCATCCTCCTCACACCAAAGTGCCCATTTGCGTGCGTCTTTCGAATCATTTCGTGATGCATCTTCGAAGGTAAGACGATGAGATTTTTATCACCAACTTTCTTCATGAGGATGCCGTGTTCAACGAGATAATCTTCGTATTGATCTTTCTTTAGGATCTATTTGATAACCCGCAATCTTTCTTCTTCGTCTTGCTGTTGTTGTATCATCAGAGAGACTTTATCATCGACGGTCATAATTGGGTACCGACTGAGAGCATCTACATGCTTCAGACGTTGGCCCGGACGATGTTCGACTTCGGAGTCGAACTCCTCGAGTAGCAGAGCCCATCTTGCAAGTTTGGCTGTGATGTCTTGTTTGAATAGCGTTTTCTTTAACGCCTCGCAGTCTGTGACCAGTTTGAATTTTATCCCATGAAGATATACGCGAAACTTCTTGATCGCGTTGACGATGGCGAGAACTTCTAACTCGTATGAGTGAAGTTTCTTCTCAGCGTCGGAGGTTTTTCTACTCATGAAATGAACGGGATGAAAGTCTTCGTCAATGGTGTTTCTCTGCAACAAAGCTGCTCCGTATCTGACTTTGCTTGCATCGGTATGCAGTTCTGTCAATGCATCAGGTCGATATATTCGTAGTGCCGGTTCTGTCGTTAGAGCTTTTTGTAATTCGTTCATCGCGCGTTCCTGCTCGTGGCCAAAATTGAACTTTTGACTACCCTTCAGGACATCAGATAACGGACGAGCAATGATAGCGTAATCACGTACAAATTTTCTGAAATACCCAGTGAGTCCGAGAAAACTCTGTATGTCTCGTCTGCACGTAGGTTTCGGAAACTTTTCGACTGCTTTCAGATTTTCCGTGGATGGACGAACGTGTCCCTCCTCGATGATGTATCCAAGGTACTCTACTCGTTTTTGCAAAAATTTGCCTTTTGTCCAATTAATGGACAATCCTTTTTCCGCTGCGACGTTGAGAGTTTCTTGGAGATTTTCGAAAGCTTCTTTATTATCCTTTCCGGGAATTATGAGGTCGTCCATATACGTAAGAACGATGCCTCGTCGACTCAGATCGCGAAAAACTTCGTCGATGAATCTCAGGAAAATTAGTCGAGCTATTACATAGTTCAAACGGCGTCTCCAAAAACTCGTACTGGGCTTCGTGGGTCACAAACGATGTGAATCTGTGCCTTTCAACTGCGACCGGAACATGAAAGTAACCATTTTTCAGATCTAGGAGCGAGAAGACTTTTGACGTTGCTAGGGCGTCGATTTGGTCCTCGATCAACGGCATCGGGAATTGGTCTCGTATAATTTTTTTGTTGAGCTGTCGATAATCGATGTAAACTCGATGTGAACCATCTTTTTTATCGACGATGACGACTGGACTTGAATACGTACTGTGGCTTGGTTGTATTATACCTTCTTGTAACCATTCGTCTATTTGTTTGTCCAAAATCAGTTTATCTTTTACCGAAAGCCGCCTTGGTTTCAAACAAACCGGTTCTTGATCCTTTAGCACAATCTTCGTTTCGATGTTGGTTTGTACTTGTTTTGTCGGGTGATGCTCCTCTATCAGTTTATGAATCTTTTCTTGATACGATTTATTCACGTCTATTTCGCCTGGTTCAATGTTATTAATCGTTGTTAATTCGATGGTGAATAATCCCTCGTTGCTATCGCCGTCTTCTTTTGCGAATCGTCCATGTTGCTTATTTTCGTTGTTTTCGTCTGCTTGAGGGATACTTTCGTCTCCTCTCGTCGTTGGTATTTTCTGAATCGTCGTTAGTATTTTCTGAATTGTCGTTGGTATTTTCTGAATTGTCATCCGTCCTCCTTGGATGTTGATATTCATTGGTTTCTGCAAATCTTTACCCAAAAGCATTTTCGAGTCCATGACTTCTACTGGCACGATGTATACTTCGTTGTGGTAGATTTCTCCATCAATATCTAGCTCGGCATCGAAGACACCGACTGACTCACTCTGAGCATTACCAAATCCTCTAAATACTCGCGACGTTGGACGCAAGGTCAGACCACTTATTTTACGAAATTCGTCTTCACGAAGTAGGGTCTTGAAGCGTCCTGTATCCAGCATTGCTGGGATTTGGGTGTCGTTTATGCGAACGGTAAGTACGTCGTCGTTACTCGTTATGCAATTAACTTTTTCTCCTCTTTTTCCAGGTTTCGCAGGATTTTCGCATTTCGACGCTATGTGCCCAAATTGATCGCATTTAAAGCATTTGGGTCCTTTGTCCTGATGCGGACATTCTTTCACTTCGTGCTCCGCTGATCCACACGCAAAACAACGTAGTCTTTTCGTCGTCGGCTGTTTTGTATCTTTTTTATCTTGTCTTTTATTGTTATTCCCGTCGTACTTGGTTGCGGGTTTCTTCTTTCCAGACTTTTTTACGTCGCACAGTGGCCAATATGCCCGATTTAGGTGGACAAAATTCTTTAATGAGTAAATACAGCAGATGGAATGCCGATCTTATAGAAAATTTCACGCCGAACTGAATATACCTTATTTCATAGACCCGAAGTGCTTTTTTCACTTGTTTTTTTACCTAAAACCCCTAAAATTCGCGTTTCTTACTCAAAATTTCGTCCGAATTACTTCATGTGATAAAAATTTTATAGAGAAAAAATTGAATTAATAAATGGAAAAAACAAACAAAAGAATTTTTTTTTATAACAATTAGGAACAAACGAAACGGTTACATTACACTGTCATAACATAAATTAAACAACTGTAGTCGCTTTTTCAAGAATGATTAGACATGAAATACAACGGTTATAAAGACAATTTCGTCAATATAAAAGAACAAATTTCATTTGTCTCTTTCGAGAATAATTGAGGACAAAGTACAACGATTATTTGCCACACAATTTCGAATAAATACCACGTCCGTAATTAGTGCTCGGAGATTAGAACTTGTTGTGGTGGGGCACCTGGTGCAAGCAGAGATCGAACGAGTGCATCCAGGGGCTTACTAGTTTTTCTAATCGGTGTCCTGTGACTGGCAACCACTGGGTCAGACGAAACGAAGAGCATTACTAGTAGATCTTCGTTTGTTAATGATCGGGTACTCTTTCTCGTGTTATTGAGTCGATATTTTCTACACTCTTTATTTCTTGCTTCTTACGCTTCTTCGGTGAGTTGGCCAATGGGTACCAAGTGGTGACGTATAATCTGGCCGCCATACTCAAGAATTTTGTGCACTGTTGGGCTTACTTCATACCAGGAGTATAGGGAGTCCAGTAGCTCTTTAGTTTCTCTCGCATACACCTCAAAACTCTCAACATTTATTTCGTAGCCCGAGGACATGACCTGTAGGATAACTCTAGAATGAATTATTAAATCCTTATCTAGCCCAGTTATTACAGCACTGTTTTCGGCATTCTCAAAGAATCGTCTGGCCGTATTTCCATCGTTCGAGTTGCCCAGGCCTTGTTTCGGCTTATCAATATGGAGTCCCATTTGTTGTTGGAATTCTTGTTGGATGAACTTCTTTTTATTTTCTTTCGTTTGCTTATCTTGATCACTTGAAACTCGTTTCGTGCACAGCTCCAGCCGGTATGCGATATTAAGTAAAAACTCGAACGATCGGATCCATGCATGGAGAGTGGACATGCCAAACGTGTAGTTTTCTGGGTTGTCCGGAGGAAGTGGCAGGGCACCTTTGAAATGTTTGGGAGTGGCTCCACAGATGAAACACGCTTGCGTTGATTTGGTGTTCGTTAATGCGTTCGCAACTTTTCCATCAAGCATTGTTAATACCAATTCGTGTTTAACACGGATTTTGGTCGAGTTGACAAGCACGGAGGTTAGCGATAACTCGCGGATCTGCTCTCTGACGAGCTCCGTTTCTGCGACAATGACAGCAGCTGTTTCCTTCGCAAATAAGAATTTCAAAGGACGGCAATATCTGGTTGAGCCCGGAACTGGATTTTGCCAGGCATACACAGCCGTACTTGACGTTTGTAGATGGATCGGTACGAACGAAAACATAAGCAACAATTTAATGGATCAATTGGCAACAGGCAACTGAGCTCGAATGAAATATGAGGAACTGATGAATAAATGCCATTTACGTTGAAGGGGCTCCTGGACGATAAAGGAGGGGGCGGGCAAATTCGATATAAAAAAAGCATATTTTCGATAATTTTTTTCAACGACACAGTTAATACACATTTTTTCTTATAAGAACTACATAACAAAGTAATATTTGAAGGTATTTTATAGAATTTTCATTAACTTTTATGAACAAATAAGTCATTGACGATGAATCTCCGCAGACGTCTTAAAAAAAAGTTCCATTGCGGTGTCCTTCATACCCTCATTACTAGATTATCTGAGGTTGAAAAACCAAAATGATTTTATCAGGGGGTAAGCTTCTACGGGGAACAACATCGAGTTTTCTTTTAAAATTGATTTTTCAACTTTTTACAGCACTTAGAAACTGAAATACTGATTTTTCATTAAAATAATTGAAAATGTTGCTATTTTAGAAAACGTTAAAATAAAAATAACAAACTCGAAGTTGTTACCTTTAGAAATTTATCACCTAATCAAATCATTTTGGTTTTCTCATCTCAGATAATCCAGTAATGAGTTATGAGGGGCACCGCGATTTAAAAAAAAAATTCGGACGTCCGTGGAGATACACCGTTAATAGCTTATTTGTTAATGAAAGTTAATGAGAATTTCATGCAGTATTCTTCGAATGTTACTTTATTGAGTAGTTATTCTAGAAATGAATGTATATCAACTGTGTCGTCAAAAAAATTATCGAAAATATGTTTTTTTAAATATCGAAATAGCCCCCCCCCCCCCCCCCCCCCTAAGCTCTCTAAATATGAATTCATGTGCCATGTATTGAATCTGACCTTTCGGTACTTATCATTCACGGTCATTCACGTTGAAATCGGGATCGTCCCCGAAAGACTAATTCTGCAACTCACTGATTTTCGAGCCGAACCACGTAACATTTTTTCCCCATAGATTAGCATTCGAAGATCGTTCCATCGTAATAGTACACTTGTTTCTTCAAATTCTGTCGGACGTTTCTCTATCGGCATTTTATCGTCACACGTGAAAAAAGGGATTCTACCTTCGACATCTTTGATCGTAAACGTGTTCGGTGTATTCACTACGTACCTTCCTGCTAGCTCCGCTGGCGCATTCCGATGACTATTCGTCATTAGTCTTCGCCCAGCTTCATTGTTGACAGGTTGATGACGTTCGTAACGTCGATATTGGTTACGTCGATCTTCGTCACGTTGATCCTCGTCGTCCAGATCTTCGATCTCTATTGCGTCGTGAATATTCTCGCCGATGCCAGCGCCACCTTGAGCGACTTCGTTTTCCTCGTTATTCATTATTTCGATCGCCGATTTTAATCTTTCGTACAACTCTTCTTTCTTACCCTTCGTCGAATAATTTAACTGCGATAGGTGTTCTTTAAGCTCTTTCACTGTCATCGTTTCGATCGATTTTACGATATGTTGAGCATTGCCCCCACCATGCAGAGAATCATGACTGGACGTTATTTCTTGTATGGTTTTTCCGTTTTCTGTGTCAGGATTGTTGGCGCTATCGCCTCGCGAAGTGTCCGGAAGCTGCGCGCCCCGCGTCTCGTCGTCTTTTCCGCCGTTCTGTTCGTCTTTAACCCTTGATGGTGTAGACGACATACTTCTGCTATTCGCCCACTCACCGACTCAAATAACGCCTGATTTATCCGTCTATATCGTCCACCGCTCAACGTATCCCGTCAATGTTCGATCTATCGTACTCGTATCACGAGTCACTCACCCGCAGCGTGAACAGCTGACCCGTCGCGCGAACTATCGTGCACGTACCGCGACTCAGTCTTCGAGCGCTCGACGCGCCACGCGGGCCCTTGACGGTCATCGTTTGCAACGCACTTGGTTGGCGCGGAGCGTCACAATATGGCCGCCTTTCGATCGATATTCACACAACCTCGATGTTTCAGCACGCGCCGACTTTCACAATGCTCGACGTTTTGCTTACCCGATCTCAAGACGCACAACTTTTACACCCGACGTTCCAACACCCGACTTTTCTATTCGACAACTTTTCTACACACAACTTAATCGACTTTTCCGCCTTTTTGCGACGTAACCGGCCGGCGCCGTTCGTCGCAAATATGGCCGACTTTTTTGTCTTTTCAATCGAGCTCACCCAACTTCAACTTTTATGCGCACGGCAACTTTCGTGACGCATGATATTTAGTTTACTCGATCGTCAGACACACGACTGTTACAACTGAAGCAACTTTTCAACTTTTCTCGCCTTTTGCGATGCGGCTACGCATTGTACGACGCGCCGGGGCTCGCTTACACAACGATCTCGTGGATTGTTCTCGACTTTTTTATTACACCGTATTTCACTTGATTATCGGTCGTCATCCCGGACGAGCCCCCATATGTCGGATCCCGACCGAGGAAAGGGTGAAATAACGGACTGACAACTAAATGTTAATTGGAATATATTGTTACATTGAATAAAATGTTAATGAAGATAAAAATGCATGTGATAACACTCAAATTTCGCGGGTGCGACGCGAGGGCGCTGCGCTCGAAACAGTGCACCGGATGTAGAGGCGCGACGGGCGCGTTCGAGAACATTCTAAACGACGAGAGAGTTCCGACGGACGCGGCGGCAGGACACGCGGCAGCAGTCGAGTAACGGACACGAGACGTTCGAGTAGTCTGTGGTACCGCGGACGCGCGCGAAACTTAACCAGTTGGGCCGAATTTCGAGAAAAATTTCGTAAAACGTTTATTATCGCGGAGAGCACCACGGTGAAATGGCGGAAGATGATCGAACGGGTCCAAAGACGGGACGAACCGATTAGCGATTATTTTCACACGAAAACCCGTATGTGCGCTGGGTTAAATCGGGACGAAGACGAGACTAAGGAACAAGTCCTTACCGGACTTTGGTCACGCGAATTGTGCGGAACATTGCTCGGGCAGACGTATACGGATCTCGACGATTTATTGCGTGATTTGATCGTTAGTAACAGAGCATTGGGACGAGCCGCGACGCGATCGCGTAACGAGAAAGAATTACCGACGGCGAGAGGCTTCCGGGGGCCCGCGGCAGGAGTGCGCCCCGCGGACGCGGCAAAACGCGAACCGACGGAGTCGGGAGGGAGAAAGCCGACACCCACGAACGAACGAAAAACGAACGCGAGCGCGACCGCAGATTGGAAGTGTTTCAACTGTCAGAAAGTTGGACACTTATCACGCGACTGCCCGGAACCGCGAAAACCGATACAATGCCGAGCCTGTAAAAAAAGCGGGCATATCGAGCGATACTGCCCCGAGAAAACCGTCTCCGAAACGGCGGACGTGAACGCGATAACAAGTCAAGCCGACGCGGACGAGCAAAAGTATTTAAAAATTGTGAAATTTAACGATAACGAGCTGCGCGCGTTGATTGGCACCGGTGCGCGAGTGAGCATGGTGCGCGCGACATGTGCGATCGAGGAGGGATACGCCATCCTACGGGCTCCGATGAGCTTAATGGGGTGGGGGCGCGCGGATAACACCGTAAAATCACCCGGAGTGATCGAAGTAGACGCGACAATCGACGGAGTGACCGTGGCAGGGTTGTTAGTGCGGGTAGTCCCGACGATACGCAACCCTACGATGCGATCATAGGGCGGAATTTCACCGAGCGACCGTGGGTGAATTACCGCAAGAGCGGGGAGGAGCTACGCTTCTCGGAGTGTGAAGAGGGGTGGCAAGGGGCGACGGTCCCGACGCGAAACGGAGCGAGCGTGGGGGCAACGTTAGCGAACAACGAAACGGTCCCGACGGCCACCGTAGCGTGTGTGCGTGTGGAGGGGGCAACCGGGTCCCATGACGTGGCGTTAATAAATTGCGGAGACACGAGTCGCCACCTACGGGCAGGCGAGAAAATTGTGCGTGGCGAGATTTCGCCGTTACCGGTGGTAGAACATTCGAATAACCGACGAGCGTTAACGATGGACGACATACGTGTAAGCGACGAACAACCCGAGACAGTAAAGTGCGAGTTGTTAACGCTGATGAACGACTACAGGGACTGTGTCGCGTTAGATTTATCAGAAATCGGGTGTGCGCGCGAGGTGAAAATGGATATCGTCGAAAAACCGGGCAGTAAACCGGTCAGTGCAAAGCCTTATCGAGCGAGCGAGCGGGAACGCGAGGAAATGCGTCGAATCATTCAAGAGTGGCGCGGAGCGGGAATCGTACGAGATACGGAGTCGCCCTATGCGAGCCCCGTACTACTAGTAAAAAAAAAGGACGGAAGATCGCGCTTGGTCGCGGATTTCCGACGACTAAATAATCAAACGGAGCGCGTGCATTTTCCCCTTCCAAGCATGGACGATCACCTTATGAGGATCGGGGACAGTAAGATGTTCGTCACCCTTGACCTCGCGCACGGCTACCTACAAATCCCGCTTACCGAAAATGCGTGCGTGAAAACAGCGATAATCACGCCGGACGAAACCGTGGAATTTACAAGGATGATATTCGGGCTAATGAATGGGCCCGCGTATTTTTCCAAAACGATGCATAAAGCTCTAGGTCCGCTGAGGGATCGTACGGTTCTGTTTGACCTGGATGATATCTTCATCCCGGGAAAGGATTGGCCCGAAATACGTGAGCGATTAAAATTAGTGATGGACGGATTACGAAAATCCGGACTGACAATAAATCTTGATAAGTGCGAATTTCTGAAAAACCGGGTGAATTACCTAGGATACGTAATAAGCGCGGACGGCATCGAACCGGGAGAAATAAAAACCCGCGCAATCGAAAAATTTCCGAGACCAACGAACGTACACGGGGTGCGTCGGTTCCTCGGCATGACTGGTTTCTTCCGAAGATTCGTGCCGCGGTATGCACATGTTGCAACACCGCTACATCAACTGCTGAAAAAGGAAAAAAATTTCGAGTGGACGGAAACGGAGCAACGGGCATTCGACGACTTGAAACGAGCCGTAACGAGCTCACCGGTGTTACAACCTTTCGATCCGGGCCGAAGAACGGAATTGCATACAGATGCAAGTGCGATAGGCCTAGGGGCGCTACTGCTCCAACGGGACGACGCGAAAAGATTGCGACTAGTGTACGCAATCAGCCGACGAACCAGTTCGATCGAAGCCAACTACCACTCGAGCAAGTTAGAACTTCTAGCGATTGTTTGGGCCGTAACCCGGTTACGACCGATTCTGGCGAACGTGGAGTTTGTCATCGTTACCGACTGTCAAGCGTTGATGCACCTCAGCACCTCGAAGACGCTGAACCCCCAAGTGGTTGGGTGGAATAACACCTTAAGAGAATACGCATTCGAAATAGTACATCTTCACCTGCTTCACGTCGATGCAGTTCGCGACGTTTTGCGAGTCACACGGAATTCGACATACGTTGAATTCGCCACGACATCCACAGGCCAACGGCCTGGTCGAACGAACCAACGCGACGATTGTACCGATGCTGAAGGCCAGCATAGAACGAGGAGACGAACGAGATTGGGACGCGCGAATCGGCGAAATCCAACAGGATTTGAACGACGCGCCAAACGCCTCGACGGAAATGAGTCCGTTCAGGATGCTGTACAGATACACGGCACGTCGCAACGAGGGAGAGCTACGCCAGCTCACGAACGACGAAGAGTATATACCACCGACGACACTCCAAACCGAAGCGCGAGATAAAATCACTCAGAAGCAGGAAAAACTAAAACAACAATACGATCGAGGACGTGCGCGGAACGTCGTGTTCCGGGAAGGAGACGTGGTATACATGAAGACGGCGCCAACGCAAACCGGCGACAGTACCAAACTACAGAATAAATACCGAGGACCGCTGACGGTGGTTAAAGTATTACCCGCCGATACCTTTCGGGTCGCAGATTTGCGGGAAGATAGAGGACGACGATACGCAACGACGGCGCACGCCAGCCAACTGAAAATTTGGCTGCCCCACAACGACGACGACGAAGAAGAAAAAGAAACGAACGACGACAACGAAGAAGAAAACGAAACGAACGACGACGACGACGATGAAGATGAAGGAGAACCGAAAAACGTCAGCGACGAAGAAGCGAGAACGACCGACGACGAAGAAGACGAAGCAAAAGGGAACGACAGCGAACCACCCGTACCAGCTGATAACCCCCAGCCGGTCGCAACAAACGAGAATGCAACGACTACACGACCGAAACGCGCCAGACGACCACCACCATACCTATAAAACTACTACGTCAACCGAGAGCTCGAGGACGAGCCGGATGAAGGATGGCCGAGTGATAACACTCAAATTTCGCGGGTGCGACGCGAGGGCGCTGCGCTCGAAACAGTGCACCGGATGTAGAGGCGCGACGGGCGCGTTCGAGAACATTCTAAACGACGAGAGAGTTCCGACGGACGCGGCGGCAGGCCACGCGGCAGCAGTCGAGTAACGGACACGAGACGTTCGAGTAGTCTGACCGCGAGAGTGCGGTGTTGAGTCCAAGTAACGCGATATTACGAGTATTGGCGACGGTTCGAGCGGAGGTGCGCGGTAGAACCTGGGTTGGGTGGAGTAGCCGAGTGGGGCTTCTCTGTCCTTGGGCCATAGGCCGAGTAGATTGTGCGAGAGTGGAAAAGCACGGACCTCCGACCGTACGCAAGGACGTCGCGCGGCCGGCCGTGCTAGCGTGGGATGGTGTCGTTACGCCCCTCGGGGAAGAATTCTATCGTATACCTTATTATACGCCCTTCGGGGGAAAGTTCAAACATTTTCCGTATTACACGCCCTTCGGGGAACCATTACTTTACTCACGGCTTCGGCGGCCGTGCTTATTTCCTTTTCCTTAACAAAATATATCTTTCTTTTGTTACGCCGGTGTCTGATTTCGATCCATTTATTTTTACCCGCGCGAGAGTTCCTACCCAGCGACGGAGTTGAGACGAGCAGGTAAAGTACTACGACGTTCAAGCAGTATTTCGCCCCTGTCTCTCTTAACACATGAATGCACAATCACACGTCTTGTCGTTCGGAAGTCTCATTTTCAACTGATTTCGACTCTTTCGCCAGAGGCGCTCGTATCACACCCTCCGCCACAGAACGTTCTCGAACGTTCTTCGACCATAGTCGCGCGCCTACGTAACTGTTGTTATTTTTATTGCCTGTAGAATTCATTTTTCCTGACTCCGTGTCGCTATCGAAACGTTCAGGATCACTATCGTCATCTTCATCTGATGAATGGCGCAATACTCCTGTGATTCCATTAGTTGAATTTTTTCTGCTTGTCGCATTTTGTTTCCATCGTTGCAGCGTCCTTAAGGGAATCTGAAAAAAATGCGAACAAAATTGGGTCCAGTATGTATTGTGACGTGGCGGTCACAATTTCTCCCCCCGATCCGGATCGAAGTACCAGCGCCCCTCGGCACCTGAAACATTATAATAGAATATTACCCATAAGGCTCGACAAAAACCAGAACAAGCAAACATTTTAATATTAATTGAACCCACTATTATACAATAATTCATACCCCCCACAATCTTACCCTGTAACCTGTGAAATATAGTGCGATGCTCCCCGTCGAGTCCCCGAAGCCATCGCCTCCGTCCTCTCGGTCCCAATATCAGATACCGCTACCTGAAAAATATACAATTAATTAATATTAACCCCCACACCCTTCCCAAATACACCCCCTTACCCTCCCACACCCCACATCCCTTAAATAACCCCCCATAATTACCTGCGATCCCCCGATGACAATGGATGGCCCGTCGCCAACCCAACAGAGGCCCCGCCGTCGCACCCAGGAAGGACGAACCCCCGGAGACGGTGTGGGAAACTCAAGGATGCCGCAGAGGCCCGGGGGGAATTTCCCTGGATGGACCAGGAGCCCCGAGGCCTCTCAAACCGAACCCAGACCCCCACCGTCGTAAGATCCGGGGATAACCTCAAAATTCTCCTGAGGTTCCCCAGAAACCGCTGAAAACCACCACACCCGAGAAAACCACGCACCACTGGCCACAGCTCGACCCCGACCACCCTCGCGACGGAAATCGCACTCAAAACCGCGAGGTGGTCCACAACAGGAGTCGAGCTGTCAAACACTGGAACCCGTAACACCCGCGGGCCGAGGACGACGCAACTAGTGTCCAAAATAACCGCCCGAGGGAGCCACCTTACGGACCCTCGGCGGAGGCCTGTGGGAGCGAGCCCCGCTGCCAGTGGCGCGAACGAGCGCCCACACCCGGACCCCGAGAAGATTCGAACCCGCGATCCCGATTGGCTGCTGCGATCCAATCAGCAACACCACCCGCAGCACCAGCGACCCAACCGCAATCGATGGATCGATTCGCGCAGTCCCCGTCGCAGCCAATCAGAGGGGAGAATCAGCGATGAAGAAGCAAGAAGACGGCGACGGCCATTAATCGTCACTTCGATCCGAGATCCCGAATTGTAAAGACGTGCGAATAGACCTTTTCCGAGATATTAGTAGTATTTTCTTTGAGCGTTTCCCGGTTATTTCGACCGTTTATCGGTATTTTTTTGTTTGAGAGTAGCGAGAGGCGAGAAAAGAGACGAGGAGAGTGTGAGAGAGACGAGGAGAGCGTGAAGGAGTCGAGAAAGGAGAGAAAAGCGAGCGGTACACGAGCGAGCGGTACCCGAGCGAGCGATACTCGAGAGTGAGAAAGGCCGTCGTAGGCCCACCGCGAAGTAAGTGCGTTTGATTCCCATTTTCCCAAGCCCCCAATTTACCTGATTTTCCCTCCCCGTGACCCCCGAATTTGTTACACCGTGAATAATATAATTTTTGCCCCGTCATCGCGCGACGGAGAACACGCGGTCCCGTCGCGCCATTTTGTGCCCCGCGAGTTTTCGGCGGCCATTGCCGTGCGTGTGCGAGCAGTGGTGCTCCTTCGAGATCGAGTTCAGAGTAGGATTTTTTCTAACGATTTTTCCCCGAGCAACTCTTCCGTTTTTTTTATTATTCAGTATTTTCTTTTTCGTTTTGGTGCCGAGGTATTTTTAAGAGCCAGAGACAGTACCCCCACCCCCTGTGTGTGTCCATCCCCGCCGACGGCTAGCCGAGCGTCGAGAGTTATTTTTTTTGTGACTTTTTTTCAGTTCTCTATTATTTTATTTTTTTCGTTTATTATTTTTATCACCGCGTTCCTTTCTTTTTTTCCTCTTCGGTGTTGCTCCCGCCTGAGCAACTGGCGCCCAAAATGTCCCTATCTATATTTTTTTTTTTGAGTGTAATATTTCTTAGACAGACCAGTGCCGGCCAGCCACCCCGTCTACCCAACTTTCCCCTTCCCCGTGTAATAGCTAGCCTACCACCGAGTATTATTTTATTATTTATCATCTATTTCCTTTTTTTGCGAATTATTATTTCACCTTCGGGATAGTTATCATCAGTGTTATTATTTCTTTTTTGCGGATTCTTACTTCATTTCCGAGGCGATTACTGTTTATTTTATTATTTCTGGTTTTTGAGGAAGTTATAATTTACTTAGTCATTTATGTTTGCGAATTATTATTTTAGTTTTGAGACACCTATTATTTATTCTATTATTTTCGTTTGCGGATTTTTGTTTTCTTACTTGCGTTATTATTTCTCCGATTCCTTTTTTTTTGTTATCTTTTTATTCTCCGGCACATTATTATTTGGTTATTCCTTTGTTTGATTAGGCCTCAGGAATTTATTGTATCGAACCCCGGAGAGGGGCAGCCATCTGATCTGCGAAACCCTATTATTTCAGTTTTTTTGTCAAATACATTCGTACTATTTTTTTTATTCTACCTTACACCTCTGGTTTATTTTTTTTGTCATTTATTTTATTTTTCCCCCTCCCTGTTATTCCTCCCCCACTCCCGACCAGTCGCAGATTACAGTATATAGGCAACTACAATATATTTCTATACATTATTTCTATCCCCCTTACCACTACGTCGCTCTCACTTCTCCACTTTTTATATTTTTTGGGTGGCACCGGGAACTGATCTACTTCTGATGATGACATGTCCGAAAACTCAATTCTGTATGTAGAGAGATCAAATGTTAATGCAATAATAACGTAGGTCTCGAAATTCAGAATCTCATTCGGCCGAAAATGATCTTCACGCGGTACAACGAACTACGCCACTATATATATTAGAGTGGTCCTTATATTGCCTTCGAACGAATTTTGACCCGCTCCCCCCTCAGATTGGCTGCAAATAATTTTTAAATAAATGGCCTAAATTGCCAGCCCGCCATCTTTAAAACCGGCCTTTACCAGCAGGGGTCATTTTTCCCCTTTAAAATACGCAGGATTTACTGATTCTCTAGTAATATCCCTACTCGGGTCTCCTGAAATCATCTTAAAAATCCAAGAAGTATCTCAATGAGTCCGAGGCACCTTTGTACATGAAAAAAAAATCTTACGGTATGATTTTGAAATGGTTATGGGTCGTTCCACGCCGATATATAAACATATTTTTCGGTTTTTTTAAATTCCCGGATAATTTTGTCAGAAAATTTTTTAGATTTGAATTATCAATCCTAAAATTCATAATACTGATCTTGAAAGCCATATTGGACATTCCGACTCAATTTGTTTTTTTTTCTTCTTTTGTTTTTCCTCTAGTTGCCGAATAATTTTATCAAAAGAAAGTTTAGAATATCCGATCTCATTCTGAAAATTAAAAATACTGGTCTTGAAATTAATATGGGCTATTGCAACTCGAAACACTATTTATTTTGGAAAATTAAATTTTAATGGAAAATAAAGAGTGTTTCTAGTTGGAATGGCCCATATTAATTCCAAGACCAGTATTTTTAATCTTTAGAATCAGATCGGATATTTTGAACTTTCTTTTGATAAAATTATTCTGCGACTAGAGGAAAAACGAAAGAAGAAAGAAAAACAAATTGAGTCGGAATGACCAATATGGCTTTCAAGATCAGTATTTTGAATTTTAGGATTGATATTTTCAATCTAAAATATTTTCTGACAAAATTATCCGGGAATAAGGAAAAACCGAGAAACATGTTTACATATCGGCGTGGAACGACCCGTACCTATTTCAAAGTCAGACCGTAAGATTTTTTTTTTCATGCACAAAGGTGCCACGGACTCATTGAGATTGAGATTAGATTTTTAAGATAATTTCAAGCGACCCAAATAGGCACGTTACTAGAGAGTCGAAAAATCCTGTGTATTTCAAAGGGGAAAAATGACCCCTGCTGGTAATGGCCGGTTTTAAAAATGGCGGGCTGCCAATTGAGGTTACTTTTTTTTTTATTATTTGGAGCCAATCTGGGGGGGGGGGAGGAGCGGGTCAAAATTCGCCCGAAGCCAATATAAGGACCACTCTAATATATACTATATTTATACGTTTTCGGTTGATTGAGATTCTGTACTTCGAGACGTACCCCAATGATATTGCTGGGTTACGCTGGTGAATGCTTCGTCATATAGCAAGAAATATATGTGACGTTTCGAATTTCAGCGAAATATATGAACAAGAAATACGTAATAGAGGGGAAGCAATCTGTTAAAGATAGCCACTTATAGTATTATTTCGGGCCACCGGGATGAATAAAGCACGAAATATGTAAAGAAGGAAAATCTTACGGTCGATTTATTTGCACGTAATATTACGAAGATAGACAAGAATATAAATGGTTAACGATTTGTTTCGAGAAAGACGGGGGCGGCGAAAGACCGTGCCCGCCCGTGCACGCGTGTATTTTAACGAGCCGATCGTCGGCACTTCCGACGAACAAGAATCGAAGAGAGAGAGTGCGCACGCCACTTGCGAGGGCTCTCACGACCAGGGACGGCGGAACTCCTATGGGGGGTATAGACAACTCCACACCCGAAAAATTCCCGGGTATGGAATTCCACACGCGAAATTCTCGAGCGTTGATTTTTTTCTGTAAATTTTATTTATTTAAAAATTTTGTTTTGTTTTTTGTAAACAACACCACACGCTTGTGCTGATCTGCATCGGTGACAGATCATGTGAACTATTAGTGTAAGCCCAGCCAATCAGAAATCGATGGCGGGAATTGGCGGGAAGAATGACCATCGACGTATATGGACTGCTAATGCACGAGAAAAAGTGAAATCGCAACAGAAAGAGAGGAAACCAGAACGGGCCTATCTCTCTCCATCTCATGCATCGTGAATGATTGCGACCAATCAGCTTTAACTTAGAGGGAGTGAGGCTTAGACCCACCCCAGTCTCCTCTCTATTGCGTTTTCGCTTATTCTCGCGACATCAGCAGTCCATATCTATGTGTCGATGTCTGCGACTACTCATGTATAGTGCGCTATTATTCGTGTTGGTGCCATTTAAAGACACTAACACAGTGAATGGGAAGCAGCCTTTGTTCTCGTTCATGCCAGCCGTGTCGTTACACCTCAATTCTTCTCGCGATTTGAAATTCGACGTTATCTGGGAAAAGAGTCGGAAATTTATTGAGAACGTTACAGATTTTGATATAGGTGGCCCAAAGCTGCCTCGTGCGCGAAAAATTCCAAGGCGCCTCGATCAAGGCCAGTCAGAAAATTACGTTTTTCAAAGTCCACACGAGTGGTACCGAAAAAAGTATTTTACCATATACGATCAAGTTACGGCGTCTTTAGAGACAAGATTTAACGTCGAAGGTAATCGGTTTTTTAAATCGTTAGAATTGTTTGCAATTGGCATTGCTACCGATGAAGAAAAGATCTTAGATTTTTATAAATCCGATTTCGACGTAGAAAGACTCTTATCGGATCGTAAAATGTTTTTGGACGTGGTAAAACGTAATAAAACGGAAGTGAAGAATTTGGAAGCGATTGTCGAATTTTTTAAAGGAAAAGAATGGAGCGTTGACCTTGTGCCTGAATACGCACGTTACATCCGTTTGCTCTTGACGATTCCGTGATCGTCATGTTCTAACGAACGATTGTTTTCGACTCTACGAGGTCTGAAAAGTTATTTGCGGTTCACGATGCTTCAAAAAAGACTTAACCACATAGCGATTTTGTATGCGTATACGCACATGGTCGATCATTTAGACATAGATATACTCTTATACGAATTTATTTTTTAGATAGAATTTATCAGAAAATGTTATCAGAAATCCTGATAACGTTTTATTCTGATTATCCGGATTCCTGATAACATTTTCTAACCTCTCCCATCTGATTCTTCATGTATAGAACCTAACAAAGATCCTCCAAAAAAAATGTTCAAAAACTGTGAAATTCGAAAAAGCCGTAAAAGTAAATAATTACCAAATCGCATCCTAAAATCGTAGTCATTTTATTCTATTTTTTCATCTCCCCTCCTTTACTCCCTCCCCTCGTTTTACCCTCTCCCCTCCTTTACCCATCTCCCCTCCCCCGCCCCTCCGTTTACTCCACACCCGGGCTCAAGCTCTTCCGCCGGCCCTGACAGTGCGCACAATTGTGTACAGTGCTGTACAGTTCCACACAGTTCCGCTTGTGCGCATCCGAGCTATCGGCACGTTTGTTCATCATTGCAAGCAATACCACGCTCAATGCCACGTGTTTAGCAAAACGTTATTTTACATTCTTGAAGTTCCCGTGTTCATATTTTTGTTCATTCAAATATTTTACATCGTACAGAGAAAAAAATTTTCTCATTGAGTGTTTCGACGATCAGTCCGATTGTATTATTGAAGAAGATGTTCTCTTGGACGACGATGAAAAAGTATCTGTGGGGACGAAGTTATTTTCTTCAAGAATGGCAAACAATACGAAGGAATCGTTATAATGTGTTCAGGTAAGCAATTATGTACTATTGAAATTATTAACTTCATTTTTACTTGATTGGTATAATTTTGTACAGATAGTACACTTGACCTCACCCGCCATATGACAAACATAACCTCTTTCTATGATCTCAAGAGCTCGTTGCTTGACAAAACTTTTATCATTTCAGAAAATATAAAGAAGTTAAACAAGAAATTGACAGAGAGAACAGCGCGATTCAAAAAAGTTCTCTCATTATAGAACGCAAAAGAAAACATGTTGAGAAAAAAATTTAGTCGCCTCTCGTAGTGAAGAAGGAGAGTTCAACAAAAATAATTCAGTCCAAAAAAAAATCAAAAAAAGTGAGTTATGTATTTATAAGTCAACATGGCCTAAACACAAAAAAACACAAAAGAAAGTGTATTAGACATTTTTTTTATTGCCTATTAATACATATGGGGTATTCCTGGGAATTTCGGCAACTTCGGACAGTTGGGTCAAAATTTTTGCCCCCCAATTTTTTCCATTAATATGTGTTGAAAATAAAGAGACACGTATTCCGGCGTTTTTTATTTTGAGCCCCCACTTTTGAAATACGGTCAAATGAAGTTTTTGAAGTATTGACCACATTCGATCATTCAAATCGATATATCTCAGCAACGGTTAGTGATAACTCGAAAAACCACGGGTCTTTTTTTTTCGTTTTTGAACGCTCTATACAATGAAAACATTTACGATTATGTTGCACAAATTCAACAATAAGTTATAAACAATTCAAAATTAAAAATGAAATAAAACAAAAAACGCACTTTTAATTTTTAAAATGTATTTTTTTTTAAATTCCTTGAATAAAAACGAAAATTTAGCCACCTTGAACTTTTTGGGCTGACGCTTCGTTCGGGAGTTATAGATTTTCTTGTCACAAAAAACCCGTAAATGTTTACCCGGTTGTTAAGAAAAAAAGCTACAACTTTCGAATGAAGCGTTGGCCCAAGTCCCACCGAGTCTCAAAATTTTCGTTTTCGTTCAAGGAATTTGAAAAAAAATTGATTCCAATAATTAAGGGTGCTTTGTCTTCATGCAATTTTTTACTAATAAAATCCGTATATTTACCGGTTTTTTATGACAAAAAAAGCTATAACTTTCGAACGAAACGTCGGCCCAAGTCGGGCCGGGTCTCAAAATTTTTCTTTTCGTCCAAGGAATTTGAAAAAAAATCAATTTCAATAAATGAGGGTACTTTTTTTCATGCAAATTTTTACTAATAAAATACGTAAATTTACGGGTTTTTTGTGACAAAAAAATGTATAACTCCCGAACGAAGCGTCGGCCCAAAAAGTTCAAGGCGGCTAAATTTTCGTTTTTGTTCAAGGAATTAAAAAAAAAATACATTTCAAAAATTAAAAGTGCGTTTTTTGTTTTATTTCATTTTTAATTTTGAATTGTTTATAACTTATTGTTGAATTTGTGCAACATAATCGTAAATGTTTTCATTGTATAGAGCGTTCAAAAACGAAAAAAAAGACCCGTGGTTTTTCGAGTTATCACTAATCGTTGCTGAGATATATCGATTTGAATGATCGAATGTGGTCAATACTTCAAAAACTTCATTTGACCGTATTTCAAAAGTGGGGGCTCAAAATAAAAAACGCCGAAATACGTGTCTCTTTATTTTCAACACATATTAATGAGAAAAATTGGGGGGCAAAAATTTTGACCCAACTGTCCGAAGTTGCCGAAATTCCCAGGAATACCCCATATATATGTGGGATTCGACCCCGAAGCCGCAGCTCCGACCGACCGCGATCGGGTTTTACGAAAAGCGATCGCGCGCGACCGCATGGTGGCGAGCCGGCGCGACGCCAGAGCGGCCGCAGCCCTCAAGTATATTTACGAATAGACATAACATAGAAGTATACAGGTTATAATTACAGACTTAGCTGGTCTTCTTCGCTGAAGATGATATCGCGACAGCGACGAGGATGACGCGGTGCGAATGAGCATGGAAAAATATCCGGAGGCTCCCGAAGTCGATGGAATCCGGCTCCTCGTGGACCAAATATGTCCCGTTTGACCGAAGCCACGAGATGACGGCTGAGTAGCATGGTGACTCGCACCCCGCAGCCTCTATTCGATTGCGCGCTCCGCAATGAGGCCCAACCGCCCGCTATGCCTCCATGGGGGATAATTATCGACGAAACGACGATGATTTAAAGTTATACATTCTTATCACTTGTGCGGACTACTTGAACCGAAGGTGTTGCACGTTATGAGGATAGCGAGCGACTGGGGTGAGGAATTGGAGCTCCCGTGGCTCGTTAGCGCGGCGTATAATGATATGTCGAGATAGGCAACCGTTTAGGGCCATTCGCGGGCCCGCGAGTCGCATGGAAAGAATGATTAGGAAACGAGCCGCGCACGCAGAGTAGCGCTAGGTGCGCTCACTATTACAATATACATGAGGGCGGCTTGAAAAAAAAACTTTTTTTTTCTTTTAATCAAAATACCGTCACGCCAAAGTATCTTCTATCAAGAGAATCGTGTCCAAAAATGAGCCAGATTGGACCATTTTTAGGGGTCACGCAAGATTTTTCTAGTTTTCCTATTTGATTAACATGGGAAGAACGAAAAGTTTCCATTCAAAGAATCGTAGCTCCGCCAATTTTATAGGTACATTGATCCGGTTAGTTCCATTTGAAAGTTATTGAAAAACCGCTTAAAATGACGTGTGGACCTTTGAAATCCGATTGCAACTTCCGTCGATAATTTCTTACGAAACACTAAAATTATTGATGGAAGTTGCAATGGGATCCCAAAGATCCGCACGCCATTTTAAGCGGTTTTTCAAGAGCTTTCAAATAGAACTAACTGGATCAATGTACCTATAAAATTGGCGGAGCTACGATTTTTTGAATGGAAACTTTTCGTTCTTCCCATGTTAATCAAATGGGAAAACTAGAAAAATCTTGCGCGACCCCTAAAAATGGTCCGATCGGGCCCATCTTTGGACACGATTTTCTTAATGGAAGATACTTTGGCGTGAATGTATTTTGTTTGAAAGAAAAAAAAAAGTTTTTTTTTCAAGCCGCCCTAATATACATGGGTCATTCTTTTAAAACCCGACACACTTGTGGACCTCATAGTGCTCGATCGCCGTGTAACTTTGTCATTCATTTATATATGTCAAACAGAGGACACTCAATTTTTTTCAGATTTTTCAAATGACATTTATGTCCCATAAAGGTCATTGATCTTTTGGCATTTCTTCAAACTTTAACTTATAAATGAATTTTTTCCGCATATCAACGTGGAAAAAAAAATTCCGGACAGAATAGTTTTTTTTGTAAAAAATCCTCAGCTTTTCAATAAAAATACTGTCGATCCAATTCGTTCTCAGAAAAACACTGAAAAATGCGAAAACAAATAAAAAAAGTCGTTTTTCGTGACAAGCCTTAAGGTTGAGATCAACAAAAATATTTTTTTCGGATTCCTAGGGATGTTTTACTTATTCGGTGAAGTTTTTAGACTGGGGTAAGCAACTGGGGCATTGCATCAAAGGTTTTAGTAAAAAAAACGAGAATGACAAAAAAAGCCACCCAATTTTTATCATGTTTAAAAAATCTCTTTATTTGTCTAATAATGTGTGTAAATAGATTTTTTTCACTGTTTCACCACTTTTACAGTGGAAAAGTGGGTAGACGTCGAACATCCACTCGCTTGAACGTAACCTAGTTGTGAAGTGCATGGGACTACTTTGTGATAGTTTTGAGTGCCTTTGACAGTGATCGCTTGAGAAAACCGTTCTTTGAGAAAACTTGTTGCACTATCATAGACATCTTTTCCGACGAAAACGAAATCGATATTGTCGAAAGTATTAGATGCCCACTCGAACAAGTCCGAGGGTGTCAAAATTTGTCTCCCTGTGCCCATTTGCAAGCTGGCCCGTGCTGCGAGGCGTTTTACTGTGCCAGCCAGTCCGTCACAGGGCCCTTTCCCGTGTGCAGTCGCAAAAAAATGCCATTCCGCTTGGACTCCGAAATCAAAACGGTGGTAACACAAATTCGCGAAGGCCTTTTTGTTTTTGAATTGTTGCGGTGCACCATCCGAAAAATAGAAAATTTTTTCAACCACAGCAAATTTCGATTTCAGATATTGAATTAATTCTGTCTGGAACGCGAAGACCGCAATTGAATCATGTTTGAGGCAATCCGATATGCAAACAAAACTACAATGCTTCGTCACGCCATTTTCGCGGTAATAAATGACGATTGGAAACAGCGTAGCTTGATTATTATTCCAATGGAATGCGTGCGCAGCTTCTTGTACAATGAACGCGTAGTTTTCGGCAAAGTCTTGGACTATTATAAATTCTCCCGGTTGCAAATTGTTTTTGAGATCGCTGTAAAATCGGCTCTGCTTCTTAGCCACATAGTCGTGAAAGAGAAGTTTTTCGAGCTTGTCTGAGAGCGCTTCAATAAAATCGTCAGCACTGCATTGCACATCGACAATGGTGCAGCGGTCTGTTGTCGTCCACATCTTGTAGTGAAGTTTGTCAATATCGTTTTCCTGAAATACGTTGCTGATAGCTTCGATTATCTGGGTGTCTCCTGGACATGATGTACATGTTCGATTATAACATTTTTCCGTTGGATCCGAACAAATCAACTTCGCTAACAGATCTTTGACCGTCGGTTTTTCGGCCCGAAGCCAAGTGTTATCGTCGAAGAGAGTCGCAAATTTGCAGCCTGAAACTCAGAAATCGAATGAAAATTCCCATGCGAAAGCGTTCTCCGCGATGTTCAATCTTCTTTAATCAGGAAGTTTTTTGTGGGTCGTGACTATTGAAATTTGTTATCCTTCGGTTTTCCGCGAGCAAAAAACAATCCTTTTTTCACACGGGTTCAGGAGTGAACAAATATTAGGACCTCATTAGCGACAGATCAGCAATAACGCATTATTAGAGTAGAGCTCAAGAAATGAAAGAGTGGGGATATTGATTGTGAGACTAATAAAATATTGAAGAGATGTAAGATATGCTCTCAGACAGTGAATAGTGACGTCTAAAATTCTTACCCTCCAGCATTAGCTTCACATTCTGATGTGTTATGCATACGCAGACCGTATGTGTCCCACTACTACCAGCTAAAATGCAATGCTGCGGTCGCAACATAGCAAATTTGGAGAAGCTTATAGCGTCCTCTGGATACTTTTCTTGGAAACTCCGATAAAGTTCGCTGAGATTACTCAAAACTAATTTTTTTTGCACAAGCTTTCTCTTGCCATCCGATCCGACAACTGATTTGACATCTTTTTTCCCTGCAAGCTGCTTAGAGTTTTCTTCGTTTTCGTAAAATTGCTTTACTTTTTCTTCAATGGCAGCATCTAGAGCATGTCTTCCTCTCTTTGTCAAAGGCAATTGTACACTCATCTTTTTACTGAGCTTGTAATTTTTAGAAGCCTCGATGAGTGGTCGTGATGCATTGAATTCTCGTCGTATTCGATTGAGTCCCCAATTATCGGGCAGCAATGCCAGAAGCTCAATTTTTTTCGATCTGCAAGTACCTCCATGTTAACCCTCATTGTACACTTTTACTGCCACGTAATATAGTAGTCGTGAATGTTTCGTAGTTATCACCTTAATTAGCAATCCGTGAAGACTTAAAAGCTAACAATACCTGTCGTCCTCAGAATCGAAGGCTTCTTTGAGATTACCCATAATAGCTTGGTGATCTTCCATGATCTGGTCCATTTCTGTGAGAGGTGATATTTGAAAATTTTCTTGGAATCGATTTTTGACTGCAACTTGAATTTGGCTTAATTTTGAAGCCATGTACGATGGTCTTTCAACACTGTCAAAAATGAAACAATGTTTTTATGATTCATTAACTCATCGCAGCTGTTAACGGTATCTACTACAATATTGGACAATTACTATTTATGTTGGACTGGTGATACCCCAACTAAGACGTCGATAGTTTGATTGATTGGGCTATAGGCCTCTTTGGAGCTTTGACTGGAAATCGCAATACTCGATTGGCTCGCTTGTAACGGTTGTGACGGTGGCGACTCTCTTCGGTTCTGCGGCAACGGTTCATACGCCGCAACTTCTTTCCGACAGTTTGTACATAGCAATGACCTTTCGTCTGCATCATCAAATTTCCATAACAACGTTGCCGGGAATGGCCGCAAATCTGCGATGCTTCTGCTATCTAGAATTTTTTGTATGTTTTGAGGTTATATTTTCAGCTATCTGATCGCAGAATTTTTACATGTGAAATATCTATAACGAGGAAAAATAAACAAAACGTTGATAGAAACCATTATGGCCCGTCGCAAAATTAAACTGGATTCCGATATTTATCGCCAAAAAGCGCTACGGAAATGTCAAGTGATGTTTTCACGTTAAAACTGTCGAGTCCTCTCGTACTTATTTTCACTACTTACGTGCTTTGGGCTTCTTGAAGGGATTAAAACACGCCTTATTCTTCACACTTTTTTTTCGTGGCTCCATTTTTTATGTCCTATACACGCAGAGGGAGTAGACCAAGTTACATAGAAATATAATGACACTCCCTACAATTAACAAAAATATGTACCAAGTATGTCAGTTGTAATGAGTTGTTGTTGGTCCTCCCCCGCAGGAATATGACTTGAGGGCGTTTGGTAGTGCTCGCAGGAGTCAGTTAACATGTATGGTAAATTTAAACGTAGATAAAACGTATTTTATACAGACTGGCAACTACGCGCTCGCTTCGCTCGCGTAGCGACCATTGGTTGGGAGTAACGATCGCTGTATAACAAATCCAACGATCCCGATTGGCCATACAAACTGGCTTCACTATATCTCTATGTTTCGATTATCGATATATTTCGATTTTTGAAACATGATAAAAATAGGGTGGCTTTTTTGTCATTCTCGTTTTTTTTACTAAAACCTTTGATGCAATGCCCCAGTTGCTTACCCCAGTCTAAAAACTTCACCGAATAAGTAAAACATCCCAAGGAATCCGAAAAAAATATTTTTGTTGATCTCAACTTTAAGGCTTGTCACGAAAAACGACTTTTCAATTTGTTTTCGCATTTTTCAGTGTTTTTCTGAGAACGAATTGGATCGACAGTATTTTTATTGAAAAGCTGAGGATTTTTTGCAAAAAAAACTATTCTGTCCGGAATTTTTTTTTCCACGTTGATATGCGGAAAAAATTCATTTATAAGTTAAAGTTTGAAGAAATGCCAAAAGATCAATGACCTTTATGGGACATAAATGTCATTTGAAAAATCTGAAAAAAATTGAGTGTCCTCTGTTTGACATATATAAATGAATGACAAAGTTACACGGCGATCGAGCACTATGAGGTCCACAAGTGTGTCGGGTTTTAAAAGAATGACCCACATATATAATTCCGTTTTTTTTCTTACACACATAAACACGCACATTCAAAGGTTAATGGACTACAAATCACATTAATTTTCTTGGCATTTGCAGGTAAGTAAGAATTATGATCATTCCCAGGAGCAAGTAAAGAAAATCATTGACGGCAATAAAGCAAAGAAGAGGTCAATTGTTATCGACGATAGTGATGACATGGTTGAAGATGATTCGATGTCAGAAATAAAAGTATGTTTAACTCATTATATTATAATGTAAAAAAGTAAGCACGTCATTTTTTTAGTAACGGCAGTAGAGTAAACATAAAGCTAACTTCTAGCCAAAAAAATGTAACTGGCTTTCACTGTCATCAATCCGACTTATATACATTATTTCAGAAAAAACGAAATGAGAAAACGACAGACATCCAGAAATTAAGAAGTTTAATCCGGGACTCGTCAACATCGACAGAATCAACAAATGTGAAATCCCCGATTGCCTCAACTTCTGGCCTGTCAAAGTCGAATCCACGGTCGAAAAGCTTGAATATATATTCCAATGAGGCAACTCCACGATCAAGAAAATCCCGAAGTCCGACGCCGTCTGATAGCTCTCATACGTCCCCAACGAAGGAGGAATTGAAGAAGCAGTTGGAGAGTGCTAAGGCTTTATTGCGAATTGTGATGTACGTAGGTAAGCGTGAGTGCAAGGATTCGGGAGGTGTGATTGGCAAGGGGTGCTATTGATACGCACAGTTCCGGATAAACGTTTATTGACTCGAGATCGACACGCTCCTTCTCTGCTCGCTCGACTCGTTCTGCCCGTCCTAGCGCCACACACACACACCCTGGGAGCTTCGCTCCCCCCTCGTACCTACGCTTAGCGTCGTTACATATTCGCGGTACATTTCGTCGCTCTGTTGCCAGATCGCCGTGGCGCACACACACTACACGAATAAAAGGAAAACAATTCGCATTCCACAACGAAACTGAAGCTGATAAAATGTCACCACAATTTCTCAATCAGAAAAAAAGTTCTACAATTATTTTGCCAGCCGAACATGATGATAAAGAGTTTGATGAAGAGAATGTTCAACTTCATGATTTAGATTCTGGTAACGATCATGACCTTGAAAATAGAGGGCTAAGTAAAAGCATTTGGCAAGGATCTTCCGAGACCGTACACCGAGACATCAAAGATGTCAAGGACTTCAATATTTTACCTCAAGGTTTTGATAGCGATAATGACAGTCACGTGCTAGGCAAAAATTGGACAGGTGGAAAGGTAAACATATATGTCACAGGCATGTTATTTTAAAATGCTTCTGTGATAGATTAGAATTAGGATTAATTTGGATTATTTCACTTCCCGATGGTCCATCTACGGGAAAATATTTATTGCCGGAAGATAATTTATGATGAAGTTATGGGGGGGGGGGGGGGGGTCTCATCTATCATCGCATGTAACTCGCCGACTCATCGAAAGTGTCTTCGATCGGAAGGCTCTACTTAATCGCACCTGCAGTGGTCGGCCTGACAGATCAAAAGGACGTGATCAACCAAAAGAAAAAACTTATCCCCCAGACGCACGTGCTAAAAATGCCATAATAGGTAAGAACACCATTTTTTTTACAATAAAACGACTGATTGAATTCTTGACTCATGAAAGATTATTGTACATTGGGTATTTTTCCATTTTTTTTGTAGATTTCGCGATTGCCTATGGCAAGAAGAATGGTGTGAAAGAGAAAAGAACCGAAAAGGACCTGCGGCAGGTCATGTCGCAAAAACTATGCGAGATCAAAGAAGAACTACGAAGGGAGATAAAACGATAGATTGCGTGCCGAATCCAAAAATTTCGAGTGCCGACTTTCAATATATATTTTATAATATTTCTATATTTTTATAAATCTTGAAAAACGAAATCGGTATTAAAATCCGACGGTTACGTTGCGTGCGAAATGAAAAATTTCGAGTCGTTACTTTCAATATATATTTTATAATATTTCTATTTTTTTGTAAGAGTTGAAAACGAAAAATGATATTAAAATCCAATGTTTAAATACCAGGTTATTTACGGATACCAAAAGTATGGAAACACTCGCTGCGATGTCGAACCACACAAAAAGTTCTATCTTCCTCTGAAAAATGATGATATCCCAATTGTCCAAGCGGGGTTTTGAAGAGAACATATAAATCTTCATTTACCGTTTTTGAAAAAATTTTTACGATTTTTTTTGAGCCCGGTACGCACTTTGAAAGTTGATCGTTTTTTGGCTTTTTTGGGGGGGTTGAAATTTTAGCGCACGACTTGTAGGAAATTTTTTTTACTTTTTTTTCCAGTGGAAACTTAAGGTGGACAGTAAAAGCTTCAATTTAGTTTTTTTAAAAAGTTTCATATGATTTTTTTTCGCATAACCGTTGAATTTTTTGCAAAAAATGACTTTATTTATAGAATGTTGCCTAATTCTGAAACTGTTGAGTTTGCGTAAATTCACGCAGAGGGTAAAAATATGCATACAATCATTGTGGATGCACCTAATTTTTTTCAGAATTAATAGAAGAAAAAAAAGTTGTTTTCAAGAGGCGACGAAATTTTTTTATATTTTCAAAAATCCGTTCTCTTACCTGTTCTACACGGTTTTTTCGTCGAAAAAACCGCCCCTCGCTCGGATCACAGCTTTAACCAGTCGTGGCATCCGTTCGATCAATTTATCCATGTGACTCTGCTAAGCAATTACAGCTCCACGCTTATCAAGATCGATTTCTTTTTTTCGTGACATTTTTCAACGAAATAGATAATAAAATATTCGCGAAAATCTATAAATTTTTTTCACGCATTCACGTTCGAAACGTTAGAACAACTGGATAACTCTATCGACACTGTTCTTTGTCGTCCTACAATGTCATGATCGACGTGTCTAAGATCGACGTTCAAAACAAATGTAAACACAAACGATGTGTTTTCTATTTCTTGGCAAAACTCGCTGTCTCTCTCCACTCCTCATCGGTTTACATTTTTGTAGGACGACAAAGAACATTGTCGATAGAGTTATTCAGTTGTGCTAACGTTTCGAGCGTGAATGCGTGAAAAAAATTTATCGACTTTCGCGAATATTTTATTATCTGTTTCGTTCAAAAATGGCACGAAAAAAAGAAATCGATCTCGATAAGCGTGGAGCTGTAATTGCTTTGTATGAACAGGGTATTTCGTACCGGATAATTGCACGAGAATTAAAAATTTCGGTCAAAGGAGTGCACACGACCATTGTAAGACACAAAGTGACCGGTAAAAACGTGAATCGTAATCGCTCGGGTCGGCCCCGGAAAACAACAAAAAGTGACGATCGACAGATTGTGATGACCAGCAAAAAAATCGACGATTAACAGCGGCTAAAATCCAAGCTTCGTTCAATAAATCGCGCGAAAATCAAGTTTCCGGCACAACAGTGAAGCGTCGTTTACTTAATGCTGGCTTAAGGGGTTACATACACTTGTAATTTTCAAAAAATCGTTTTAGCATCAAATCGAATTATTAGAAGCTGCCAACGATGCGAACGGATTATTATATGGCCCTGGAATAGATGACTCCATGTAAGTTGAAAAAAAACGAAATTTACCACATGCAAAACGCTTTTGAAACTTTAAACGCGTTTTTCTCAAAACTATGTTTTCAAAATCGGTGATCAAGATTTCTCGAAAACGGCTGAACCGATCAGTCTCAAATTTTAACACAACCTTTTTAACTAGATTTTTTAGTAATTAATCGAAGATTTTTTTTCTCCGATAAAAATTTTCCATTTTATAAACAATTTAAGGCTTAAATTTTCGTTCAAAATCGAGTCTTTTATTTTGAGAAGTCGTCATTTTGTCAAAAATTTTTTTTTCGCTAATTCCTTCGATTAAATACTAGATAATGTATTATATTAACGAAATTTATTTGGTTTTTTCATTTCAGATAATCCGGTCCAGAGATATCGTGATCACCGCAAAATTGGTTTTTTTTGCGGAGCTCTAGGAGATCGGCGATAGCAACATTCGCGATGATTATTTTTACAAATAAAAAATATGTAAATATATTATAAGGTTATTATAATATGTACACCAATTTTCAAATTAATAAATTGAATAGTCTGCGCGAAAAAAATTCTTGAAAATCCGTCTTTTTAAAGCCTTCTAACTGTATGTAAGGCCTTAAGAGGCTGCGTTGCGGTGAAAAAACCCTTGCTGCGTCCTGTCAATAAAAAAAAAAGGTTTCGGTGGGCCCTCGAACATCGAGGTTGGACGATTGAACAGTGGCGAAACGTTTTGTGGACGGACGAATCAAAAGTTTTAATTTTTGGATCACGCCGAAGAACTTTTGTTCGAAGGAGTACCGAGGAAAAAATGGCACCCCAGTGCTTGGTGCCCACCGTTAAACACGGAGGTGGTTCCGTTATGTTGTGGGGGTGTTTTTCTGGCCATTGAACCGGAGATTTGATAAAAATCGAAGGGATAATGATGAAAGAACAATATAAGCAAGTTCTTATCCGGCACGCGATTCCATCGGGTTTTAGAACGATCGGTCGTGGCTTCGTTATGCAGCAAGATAACGATTCGAAGCATAGCTCTCACCTCTGCCGAGGATACCTGAACAATAAAGAAGCCAAAAACGTCATTGTCAACATGGTGTGGCCACCCCAATCGCAAGATTCAAATCCGATCGAGCTCCTGTGGGACGAGCTGGATCGAAAAATACGGAAAACATGTCCCACATCTTCTAGCGATTTGTGGGAAAAACTGAGAGAAGCTTGGGCCACCTTGGAGCAGAGTCACATGGATAAATTGATCGAACGGATGCCACGACTGGTTAAATCTGTGATCCGAGCGAGGCGCGGTTTTTTCGATGAAAAACCGTGTAGAACAGGTAAGAGAACGGATTTTCGAAAATATAAAAAAATTTCGTCGCCTCTTCAAAACAATTTTTTTTTTTCTATTAATTCTGAAAAAAATTAGGTGCATCCACAATGATTGTATGCATCTTTTTACCCTCTTGGTGATTTTACGAGAAGTCAACAGTTTCAGAATTAGGCAACGATTTATAATTATAGTCATTTGTTGCAAAAAGTTCAACAGTTATGCGAAAAAAAATCATATGAAACTTTTTAAAAAAGTAAATTGAAGCTTTTACTGTCCACCTGAAGTTTTCGCTGGAAAAAAAAGTGAAAAAAATTTCCTACAAGTCGTGCGCTAAAATTTCAACCCCCCAAAAAAGCCAAAAAACGACCAACTTTCAAAGTGTGTACCGGGCTCAAAAAAAAATCGTAAAAATTTTTTCAAAAACGGTAAATGAAGATTTATATGTCCTTTTTAAAACGCCGCTTGGAAAATTGGGATATCGTCATTTTTCAGAGAAGGATGGAACTTTTTGTGTGGCTCGACATCGGAGCGAGTGTTTCCATACTTTTGGACGGTAGTGTATATGAATTTGTATTTGTGTCTTATTAGATTGTTTAACGTGTATATATATATGGGGTATTCCTGGGAATTGCGGCAACTTCGGACAGTTGGGTCAAAATTTTTGCTCCCCAATTTTTTCCATTAATATGTGTTGAAAATAAAGAGACACTTTGTAATAAAACTTTTTCTCTATTACTTCGTTTCATTTTATTTTATTTTTGTTTTCTTTAGTTCGGACCGGAGTGGGGTCGGTGAGGTGGGTTTATTTTGAATAATTTTATTACTTCAGATGATTTTGATTAAATATTTGGACGACGAGATATTATAATTTATTCTTCAATCATTTATTTATCTTGCCCACATTTATTTCATTCTCCCTTTTCACACCACACCTACATTCATTCTTATTTTTCCTTTTATTGGTTTTATTCTCTCAGTAATATTCGCCCTTACATTCCAATCCCATGTAAACATTCATAATCCCTTTTATATCCACGGAGTCTATTATAATCGTTCCTATTCATTGTCCTTGATCGTCGCACGTCGTTTCCACAAACCGTTCTTCAAAATTTAGCCGTTACATTTACATTTATCACACCATATTCATTTCACATTTAAATAGATTCTTTTATTTTCTTTCTTCAGTTCTTGTCGTTTTATGTTTCATTTTTATTATTCACTTTGTATCACATTTGTTTTATTTCGATGTTATATCATTTTACGTTCACATATTATTTCAGTTCATGTCCCATTTGGTCCACAAATCATTGTCCATTATTTAGAATGCCAAATTCGTTACCGCGAGACCGTCAAATAAATAAGCACATTTATGACACTTTACGAATTCAATAAATAACACAATACACGATAAATAATACAATACATGGTTCAATAAATAAACGACGACATAATAATTGCCCACCGACTTGGTAGCAATTATCGAAGAAATATGTTTTTGGAGCCCTCTGCTCCCGACGATGGGCGTCGAGCGACTCACCGAAGGATCCCTTTCAATTTGGGCATGACGCCGAAATCCAACGATCGAATTTCAAATCGACCGATTGCCGAAATCGTAACGGCGCTGGCCCCGCGATCGATGGTAGGGGATCGCAGCCGTTACAACTTATTTCGGCGTTTTTTATTTTGAGCCCCCACTTTTGAAATACGGTCAAATGAAGTTTTTGAAGTATTGACCACATTCGATCATTCAAATCGATATATCTCAGCAACGGTTAGTGATAACTCGAAAAACCACGGGTCTTTTTTTTCGTTTTTGAACGCTCTATACAATAAAAACATTTACGATTATGTTGCACAAATTCAACAATTATTTATAAACAATTCAAAATTAAAAATGAAATAAAACAAAAACGCACTTTTAATTTTTGAAATGTATTTTTTTTTAAATTCCTTGAACAGAAACAAAAATTGAGCCACCTTGAACTTTTTGGGCCGACGCTTTGTTCGTGAGTTATAGATTTTTTTGTCACAAAAAACCCGTAAATGTTTACCCGGTTGTTAAGAAAAAAAGCTATAACTTTCGAATGAAGCGTCGGCCCAAGTCCGGCCGAGTCTCAAAATTTTCGTTTTCGTTCAACGAATTTGAAAAAAAATATATTTCAATAATTAAGGGTACTTTTTCTTCATGCAATTTTTTACTAATAAAAAAAGTATATTTACCGGTTTTTTATGACAAAAAAAGCTATAACTTTCGAAAGAAACGTCGGCCTAAGTCGGGCCAGGTCTCAAAATTTTTCTTTTCGTCCAAGGAATTTGAAAAAAAAATCAATTTCAATAATTAAGGGTACTTTTTTTTAATGCAAATTTTTACTAATAAAATACGTAAATTTACGGGTTTTTTGTGACAAAAAAATTTATAACTCCCGAACGAAGCGTCGGCCCAAAAAGTTCAAGGTGGCTAAATTTTCGTTTTTGTTCAAGGAATATAAAAAAAAATACATTCTAAAAATTGAAAGGGTGTTTTTTGTTTTATATCATTTTTAATTTTTAATTGTTTATAACTTATTGTTGAATTTGTGCAACATAATCGTAAATGTTTTCATTGTATAGAGCGTTCAAAAACGAAAAAAAAGACCCGTGGTTTTTCGAGTTATCACTAACCGTTGCTGAGATATATCGATTTGAATGACCGAATGTGGTCAATACTTCAAAAAGTTCATTTGACTGTATTTCAAAAGTGGGGGCTCAAAATAAAAAAACGCCGAAATAGGTGTCTCTTTATTTTGAACACATATTAATGAAAAAAATTGGGGGGCAAAAATTTCGACCCAACTGTCCGAAGTTGCCGAAATTCCCAGGAATACTCCATATGTAATTTTAACTGCTAAAGTCTGAATTCAATTAAATCAGACCATATCAGATCAAATATATAACTCCCCTATTATGATTAAATTTAATCAGATCAGACCATATATGATCAAATATATAACCCCAAATATGATCGAATTCAATCAAATCAGGCCATATATGATCAAATATATAACCCCAAATATGATCGAATTCAATCAAATCAGGCCATATATGATCAAATATAGTACTTCCCAAATATGATCAAATTCAATCAGATCAGACCATATATGATCAAATATGTAACCCCCCAAATATGATCGAATTCAATCAAATCAGGCAATATTTGATCAAATATATAACTCTACAAATATGATCAAATTATACCATATCTGTTCAGATACTATCAAATACAGGCAATTTTGTAATTTGATCAAATTTGATGGAAACAAATCTAATCTAATTTAAACAGATCTGATCATTTTTTCTCGGGTCATGTATGACAATCGGGACAAGCTTTTAGTTCGAGAGCCGCCGAGAGCAGCGCTCGCTACGACTCGAGGCGTATATATCTATCGTATTCTTCATTTAGTATAACTATATATCGCTTGACATAAAGTGAAAATGATATTTGACTTCGCGTTTGACAACATCGCATATTAATACCATGGAGGCTCCTTGATTGATGCATAAATGGTCGTCTTCTTTGAAAAAAGGTAGGTACAGAAGATTCATTTCAGTTTTATGAATCTATACTAACAATATTTGTGTGATTCTGTTATTTATATCATTATAATAATATCATTATTGTTTCAAATATTCTTTCATATTAATAAAAATATGAACCATTCAATACTTATAATTATAATACTATTATTATTATAATTACTATAACTTGTATGCAAATTGTTTTTTATATAATTTTTGCGAGTTACGTTATCCATTAATATTATAGAATCTCTGATGAATTCACCAACAACGTGCGAAAATTTCTTAAATAAGAGTATAGTCTCTAAACGAGCTATGAAGCTGTTGCTTCGTTTCGCTTCTACAATCAATCGAATGTAACCTCTTACCATAGTTATACTATAGTTGACTCGAGTTGGGTTTCAGAACGCAGCCCAGCTGACTCACGTCACAGACCCGTAATTTAAGAATCGACTAACAGGAACGCTGCCTTCAACGGATCCTCATGTCACGTGACTACCGCGTTACTTCGCCCGTTTTTCTGTCATTTTTTCGTACCCATAGTTGTGTCGAAGAAGACTAGAGGAAAGGGGACCGAACTATCGTTACGGAATATGGGACAAAAAGCGGGCTGAGACCACATGACAAGGGAATCTTCGCGGGCAGCGCCCCTGTCAAGTGATTTTACAACTATGGTGCTATGACGTAGCCAGTGAGCCAGCTGGGCAAGAACTTAGGTAACATTCATTCGAAAAGCAAAACGAAGCAACAGATTGCGTATCTTTTTCGGAAAGTTGTTCTTCAGATCTACGCCCACTTATGATTATATTTATACTATTGACAAATATCTTGATTTTTCATGCAAAAAATGTTTCCCCATGTTAACGAAATTAAATATTCCGTATCGCAATATACACTTGTGAAAACGCAGCAAAAAAGTATACAGTGTAACGTGGTGCTTTCGCGGCACCCCGTTGCTGCGCTTTAGCGCTTGCTAAACAACGCTGTCGGCTGTCCACTACCGATCCTCCCTCCGACAGCCATTTCAGATAAGATAAATTCGTTAGGGAAAAGATCGATAGGTAGAATAAATAATAGTTCCCGACGTTATTTTGTCTTTTTCCACGCACACCCGGGTCTAAGTCGCCGCTATCATCGGAGCAACGAGAGGTTCCGCTCCACAGCCGCAGTCGTCCGTCGTTCCTGTTCCCGTCGAGGAACGGCATAGCCCCTCGGGAGTGAGGCACCCGAGATCGGTTTGCAGTCGCCTCACCGCCGGATGGAGGGAATGCCAGCAGCGGTCGGATCCGCGGACGGACCATTCCCCCGCCACGAGGATCCGAAACACTGAGCCAGGAGCTGCGAAGTGAGATTGGGGGTCCCCGCACTGTCTTCGTGCCACCCGAGTATCGACGCCCGCCGTAAGGCCCGTTATTCGGCTTACAAGATGGGAAAATTAAACGGCTTGGAGCCACCCCTGATATGATCTGTTTTATAAGGCTTATAATCGCTGTCGACAAGCCCTCAGCGGGTGGCTGTCATCGTCCGTCGATAACGACGAGACCGGGATCCGCATCCATCAGTGTTGTCGACATTTTACCTAAGGAAGAGGAATTACGGAGCGAGCCAACGTTGTCCACTTCACCAGAAGAGCGAGCCCGCATCGACCAAGCTGTTGACTCGAGGTGGGGATCACTCGGACGAGGCCCCACACGGCGAGCCTCGAGTCGCTCTCTTCTCGTCCAGCTCTCGTCGGTGGTGGACCACTACACCATACTTCCTGAAAGGGAAGCCACCATTAGCGAGGCCAGATCCGGCGTGCCGTGAGTAAAGTAGCTCGTGCTTACGCCAAGAACTTTCGATTCGGACCGAAGTTAGTTGTCAGCGAATATTAGAGAAATTCGGGTTAAAAGAGTGAAACCTTGCCGTTATCACGTAGAGATTTCCAAATTAATCATAAATTAATAGTTAAGTTATCAGTGTCATACGGCCAATATTTTCGTCGCCAGCTATCGAATATTTTTGGAGTTAGTGAAACCACGAGGGTTAAGACAGCTATCAGAGTTCCGGAGCATTCGTCTCCGTTATCATTCCTTGGCTCAGTAACTTAATTTATATCGGTTATCAGACTCGTGGCTAAAGGCTGTCGGAGGTGAGCGTGCGGGCGAGAAGCCTGCATGGCCCATTTCCACGCGGGGATTATCCCGCTATCTTGTCGTAGTTGGGTAGGACGGAAGTCAGTGAGAAATAGGAGTCCTCAAGGGACGTAGTTAGTAGGGGGAGGGTTAGAGCGAGCGGAGGAATGAATGGTCCGGCGAAAAGGGTCGGAGTGAGTGAATGAGTACAAGTCTCGGCGAAAAGTGTCAAGAGGGTTTAATCGGCGCGGAAAGCGAAAAGGAGAGAAGTACAGTAGAACCCCGATTAACCGCGGGGGTCGGGACCGCGAGTTCCATGGATAACTGAAACCACGGGTAATCCGAACCACGGTTGCGCCGAGGCCGCAAGCGAATTTGGACGGCCCTAGCGGATTGAGAGACCTTAGAACAGTCAAAAAATGGCTCAAAATGACCATATTTCGGTCATTTGGACCAATTTTTGGTATTTTTTTAGATTTTTTTTAGGTCTCCTAATCCACTAGGGGGGTCTCGCGCGTCGGTCACGGGAGGCGCGGAGACGCACGGTTAATCCGCTCCCCGGATAACCCGACCCCGGTTAATCGGGGTTCTACTGTATTCAAATATTATTACCAATTGTAAACCGTATGGGGCCTCAGTGCCACTCGTTATACCACAAACGACCGAAGTTTCATCCATAGCTGTATGTAACTTCTAGCCGGGGAAGACCCGTGCATATTAAAAACTATTGTAATTCGGTCGGTCGAGAGATATCATTACCACGCGGTCGGACGATTATCCGACCGTGCTATAAATCTATTATCCAATCTTAAATCGTTGTCGAGATTATTTGACCGTACCGGCCTACGCCCCTCTACCGCGCAAGGCTGGTTAGCTGGTCAATTCCGCATCGCTCCGCGCTGTCGCAAAACCGTAGTCGGCCCCGGTTCACGCCGGGGATACATTTCTGGGCCGCCTTAAGGCGGCTGGCGCCCAACCGGTGCAGCGCAGGAGCGGCGAAGGTGTCCGAATAAAAACGGTTTTACAACAAATATTTTCAATCTTTGAAACAATATTCCTCCTTTTTTAATTTCAATAGATCATGTTACTACTAACAAACATTCAGGTTCACGACTGCACGGATCTCTGTTTGATTTGCCAGCTGTATGCATGGCCAGTCCAACTTACAGAAGCTCAGGACTTCTCGAATATGAAAAAGAACAAAAGAATTAAATGTAACGGTCGGGCCTTTCGTTTTATTGCAAGGCAAAGGAAATGTATACGTATCGTTGGTCGAAATGACGGTGAACTCGGTCATGAAGAAGAATCGACAGCCAGGCATGCTGTTTAGGATTTGCTAACCTTTCCATATAGTTATCTCGATTGCCTCGTCCCATCGGCTAATTCAGTGACGTAGTGCGTTTCGATATCTTCGGGCCGAAAGTGCTTTGCGCACACCAAGTCAGTGGACGAAAGTTGTCTTTGATTTCCAAAAAGTGCAGGATTCCACTTCTCCACTTGACTGTGACTCTGTGTGATATTTAATGTTGACATTGATTCTAAGTATTAGTGATTGATAGAAAAATATGAAAACTGCTACAAAATCGTAACTTGGGCATAATTATAGCATTCTTTCGAGGAAATAATACATTGTATTCAAAGTAGGTATCATTTTTGAATTCCTTTTTTTTGGTACCGAAAACAATGAAATTCGCCCCAGGTGGAGGAGTTCAACCCGCTTGCATTCCGATGTCAACCCAGACTTGCACCCGTCAACCACACAGCGATTAGGCATTTTTTTCGTAATCGATAAGTTCTGTGAAATAGATAAATAACTTGCAATGACATAAAAAATAATATGAGGAGGCAGAGGATAGAATAAAATGGTTAATATTCAAATCACTATCTCAAATGGGTCTATCTTCAAATATCTACTTCTATTATCTTTAGGAAACTTAACCTCAAATTAAGATTCATTTTAAACTCACTTTTTTAATTATATTATCTAAGGATTCTATTGCAACACAGAATGTCGACGATAACGAATTGAAAATTAAATTAATCAATAGATGTCACAGTACATTATTTAAAAAATGACGACAGACGATTTATCCGTCAAAACGGTACTCACCAGTTTCAGTATGCTTTCGCAATGAGAAGCAATTCCATATCGTATCACGTGTTTTATGTTTTGAAGTAAAATCTGGGCAAGTTCGGCCTCTGTGGTGTATGCGTGTAAGAGTGGGACGCGCGTGGCGAGAGTGGGGACCGGGTCGGGTATTGTCCGGCCCGGCAGTTCGGAGAATACCTGGTGAGAATAAAGACGTACGATAATCCACATGTAATACGTTCCTTCCAAGCCCCGACATCACAGTCTCCTTTCCTCTAGTCTCCCTGGTTGTGTCTCGTGTCAGTGTTGCTAAATTGAGAGGAAGGGACGTTTTGGAGAGGCCCCTCCCAGGTCTTTTTCGAAAGGCGCTTGAGGAGAGGCAGCTTGTTGTCGCTGCCTTCAGTCGTGTCGAGAGAATAGCGTTACTCAACGCTCTACCTATCGACTGTCTTTACCGACTAGTTCCGTTCTTCCGTTGCGCGCCAACATTTAATATGTGCATGCGAATAAGATCTCGGACTCGGCCAAGTCGAGTCGGCTTTCTCAACGTACGAAGCGCTGAAATAGATTGGAATTGGTACATTTATTAATAATGAACCAAAGTTGTAAGCAATAACAGTTAAATATAAATATCGTTGCTATTACGATCATACCATATGTGTTGCAGACGTTTGCAAATAAATAGTGCAAATAAACATTTTTCTAGATAAAGAATCAAGTCCGCATTCGTCGATTATGCATTGTAATCTGACCGAAAGTGATTATAATGCACTGTTTATTTCCCAGGTCCCACCACGTGGAGGTCTCTGCATGAGGACCCGCCCGTGGGGCCGTTGCTGTGTGCGCATAGCAAAGCAAATACGGACACAGCGAAGATCCTACTACCACTCTAGAGTAATACAAATAAAAAGAAAAGGCAAAACAAAAAATGGAAACAAAATAAATAAAATGGAACATTCTTATCCGTTTTGGAATGCGACGACATTTTTCAATCGTAAATAATACGTGAAAAAAATAAAAAAATTGAAGAGTTAAACATTTTTTTAAAAAGAATAAATCAGCGATGTCCAACCCCGGAGCAAAGATCAAAAATCTGTCAACTCATCAATCCCCTCTCTTACCCACCGTGAGGCCAGCATATGGTAGGCGCGTCGCAGTGGTGGGGGGTCGGCTCCGCTCGGCTGCATGGCGAACGCAGCCTGTTGTGCCGGCGCACCGCGCGACCGATAGGGAGCAGGTGGGAAGGCACTTTAACAATTATTTATTTATTTTTACGTAGGTATCTACCGTAAAAGATTAGAATCCACGTAGATCAGTGAACAAATTGGTTTATTTAGTTATATTTATCGGTTAATACAGGGTTTACACAATGCTTTATTTACGTTATCCCGACCGGACCGCGACTCGAATTGGCATACGCCTAGACACCATCCCTTGGTGTAATTCGACGGTCCGGGAGTCTCCTGCTGAAGGCAGATGGCTCCTTCTCGATGCAAGACAAGACTGCCGCTTGGTTGGTAGCTGGGTCTCCCATTACGACTTCCAACCAAGGGTTCAATAATCTAATCGTCTATATTAACAAAATGTGTACGCTGTGAAGTGCTGACTACCCGTCAGCATTCGAGGGTTCAGTGACTGTTCGCGTCAGCTGCTGACGGGCAGCCGCTCATTGCACTCAGTCACTGCCCTCGCTTTCGACATTCTCCGGGAATGTCGGAAGTTGCAAATATTTCCTTAGTTTTTTTATGATGAGTTTTGGCGGCACAACACCCCTTCCCCCTAAAAAGTAAAAATTTATTTTGAAGAAATTAATTTTTACTCTGATTATTAATTTACTCCAATTCTCGTTCTTGCCCTCGTCTCTACCTCATTCTCGCTACCACGCAGTTCTCTGGCGACCCAGTGGCCCCGAGACTTACCGATACAGTCGTGGTCGGGGACGTCGTGGAATTCTGCTGACGTCGGTATAACAAGAGATAAGCTATGGCACAGTCCAGAGCTACTAACGTTAACGTAATGATTTCGGTTACAAAACTACTATTAGGGATCGGAGTGTACGACTTGTTCTCGACTTCGGACAGAGTGAGGTTCCCAACATCAGATCGCCGAAACCTCGGACGGTTACAACGCAACTACCTGTCAAAGCCAGAATGCCTGTCGATATAAATTTTCGCGTTATCCGCTACGTTTATCCTCTAGAGTTTTTCCCCGTTCTCTGTAGAGTTTTTTTTTTTTTTTTTTTTTTTTTTTTTTTTTTGCTTTCTCAGACGTTCCGCGGGTATGGGGTTGAACTTCCTCCTCCCCACCGTGTCTCTTCGGCCCTTGTCGGACCGTGGGAGGGGGTTGAAGGGCCCCTGCGCGATTCTACCGTCGAGGAGAGGGTGGGCATAGCTGCTGCCCGAGTTCTTCACGGTTTCCTTGCCGATGTCTCCGTCGCTCGCATGCGACGAATGGAACTTGCTGTCTCTTACGCTTCCGCACTGGTTGCGGGTGTGAGCCCCCTCGTTCCTCTTGGTTGGCGTAAAGATGACGCCGTCCTTTTCGCTCTTGCGCGGCGTGAGCCTTTCGCCGTCTCCCTCGCCGTTCCGTGGCGTGTGGGTGTTGTCCTCGTTGTCGCTATTGCGTGGCGTGAGCGTCTCGCTGTCTTCGTCGCTCCTGCGCGATGTAGGCGTCTCGCCGTTTCTGTTGCGTTTGCGCGACGTGTGGTCGTTCGTGCTGGCCCCACTCTTTCCGTCGGCTTCTTGGACGGGTGGTAGTGGGTCAGCCACGTAGGGAGCTGTGTCGTGCTGACCAGCTTCGTCCCTGTCGCGGTGAGCGTTTCTCGCTTTTTCCTCTGCCGGGGCTCCTACCGCTGCGCGTTTGCGGCTTGGAGCATCAGCATCTGCGTTTTGCTTTCCTGCTTCACGATTTTTAGCACAATCGTGACGTTTCACTCTACGAGTGATAGGTATGGGTGTCTTATGTTTCCCCTCGGCGACGATGGGAGCTGTCGTGTGAAACTCTACGACGCCAACGAATTTATTCCTTACTTTTTTTCGTGCGTTCGTCTTATGATGCGGGGGTGGCTCCTCCTTCGGCCCTCCATCGATTAGTGGCATCTTATGGCCGTACATCTTTATCATCTCGCCTCCGAAGATGTCAACTTTATGCTTTTTGATAAAGTCGATACCTAGTAGCCCATCTACTTGCAACGGTACGTCTTCCGTCACAACGTAAAAAGGGTGCTTAACTATGACTGCGGGTAGACCGAGGGCCAGTAACACGACGCCTCTCGGTCTGAGCTTTTGGCCCGATATACCTTTAAGCTCGACGTTGCAGTCCTCAATCACAGTTTCGGGCAGCAGTCTGCTAGCTTTGATTACGCAGCACTGCGCTCCCGTATCGGCCTTTAGTGTCAGCTGCCTTTTGATGGCATCCGCTGACTCGATAACGAAATCATTCATTGCGCTGCTGCCGGTCAGTGTGACGTGTAGCGTTTGCAGGGGGGGTGGAAGCGCTCTTGCTGACAGCGTGAGTACGCTCAAGGTTCCTATGGTCTTTCTCTCTGCTACCCCCGTATCAGCGTTTGATGGGTGCTTCCGTTCACCCCCTTGTCCGTCGTCGTCCCTTCCCTCGTCGGATTGCGACTTCCCGTCGTCGCTCTCGCTGTTTCTTCGTCGGTTTCGCCGACGCTTTCTGCAGTCTTGGTAGCCATGTCCTGTCCTTTTGCAGTTCCCACAGTAGAGCTCGATCTGGTTTATGGCCTTGACTGCCTGCGGTAGAATTGTATGCTTGGGTTTCTGCATACAGTCTCGTTTTAGATGCCCTGGCTCGCCGCAGTTGTAACAGGTTCGTTCCTCTTTGACCTCGGGTTGCGTCGATGCCGATTTTCTTCGGGATTCGCCTTGTGACGCCGCGGACCCTCTTGGCTGGATCGCTGCGTCAATTTCAATGGCTGCTACCACAGCCTCGTGAAGGGTTGCGCAATTTCTCGCCCTCACGAGCACCTGAACCTGCCCCGTTAGGCCGTTCTCGAATGTGGCCTGTGCGTATTGCCTGGTCGACTCCTCCACTGCTCGCGCGTCTCGTTCGGATGGGGCTTTATCCGTAGCTTTATCCACCAGCTGAGACGTGATGGCCTCTGCCCGTGACGCGTATGCAGCAACGCTTTCGTTCTGCCCTTGCCGCAACGAGTTGAGTTCCATCGAGAGGGCTGACAGCGACTTTTTCTGGCCGTATAGCGCCTCGAGCTCCGAACGGAGCTCCGCAAACGTAAGGATATTTTTATGGGTCAAATCCAAGGCTGCTCTCCCCCCGATCTGGCTCGCGAGGATCATCTCCAGTAGTGCCCCGTGCTCCTCGTACTCCACACGTCGGCATACCGCGTCGCAGGACCGGAGGAAAATCCGCAACTCGTCGGCGGAATCCCCGTCGAACGTGCGGACGTATTTGAGTGCGTGCGCGAGGGGCATTATTCCCGGACGCCGGTGCCGGGGTGGCTCCGGGACCTGTTGAGGATTTCCCCCGGCCCGGAGTCTTTGCAGCTCCTCATTTATCTCCCTCATCTGCGTCCGCATCTCCCTTATCAGTTCATACGGGTCACTGTCGACGTCACGGAGGGTTGCTGCGGTGCTTCCCCGCCCTGGCGGTCCTACCTGCGTTAGTCTGGCCCGGCGCCGGTCGAGCTTTCGCTGCAGGGAAGCGATCGCATCCCGCTCGTCGCGCTGTCCTCCCTGATTCAGGGGTGTTGGCGGCCGTGTGGCCCGTGGTGAGGGAATGGGTGCTCTACCCTGCGTTCGCTGGGGGTGCCCTGCCGGTGCCTGTGTCCGAACCGGTGGCGGGAGACCTGCCCTCCTTGCCATGGCCGCTATGTTGGCTTCCACCATTTGGCTCGAGACGGGCCGGGAGAATATGTCGAGGGGCTCGCCCTCCTCGCTTTCCGAGTCGCTACAATACACGAACGTCGTCCCTCGCTGATGGTTCGCCCGGCCGTGCTCCTCAGGATTCCTCGTGGGAGTGACTTGCTCGTCAACAGCTTGCTGAATCTGGGAGGAGGATAAACTCCCCAAAGCTCGACTCGCTTGTTCAGATATGTCCAGGAGCGCGGCCGCCAGGCCGGCAAAAGCCTCAGCTCCTAACGCCGGGCGCTGCGAGGCTCCTTGGCGATCCTCTGGGCTCGGGGTAGAGCGTTTGTCGTGCGGCATTGTTTTTTTTTTGTCAAAATCTAACCCTTTTTTGCAACAACTACTATCGCGGACGCGGGACTACTGGCTTTGACTTTTGGTAATTACGTTAAATAACCGTCACTTACGGGTCGATGTTCCCTGTTGCCGTCCTTCGTCCGTGGTTGTCGGTGAGGCTGCTCCTCTTCGTCCTGCAGATCCGTGGTCCCTTCCTTGGCTGATTCTGCGTCGTCGGATGGCCCGGTGTCCTCGTCCTCCACAGCTTGTAGCTCCTTGGCAAGGTTCCCTCGCGTTAACGCCGACGTCTGCGTGTCAGGTTTCGCTCGGTCTGCGACGTGAGGCCAATGCTCGCTTCACTCGCTCTGTTGTTGACCGTAACTGACCAACGTTAAGTTATCACTGAATCTACTCGGTAGATCTCACCGCTGCCACCAAATGTGCCGGCGCACCGCGCGACCGATAGGGAGCAGGTGGGAAGGCACTTTAACAATTATTTATTTATTTTTACGTAGGTATCTACCGTAAAAGATTAGAATCCACGTAGATCAGTGAACAAATTGGTTTATTTAGTTATATTTATCGGTTAATACAGGGTTTACACAATGCTTTATTTACGTTATCCCGACCGGACCGCGACTCGAATTGGCATACGCCTAGACACCATCCCTTGGTGTAATTCGACGGTCCGGGAGTCTCCTGCTGAAGGCAGATGGCTCCTTCTCGATGCAAGACAAGACTGCCGCTTGGTTGGTAGCTGGGTCTCCCATTACGACTTCCAACCAAGGGTTCAATAATCTAATCGTCTATATTAACAAAATGTGTACGCTGTGAAGTGCTGACTACCCGTCAGCATTCGAGGGTTCAGTGACTGTTCGCGTCAGCTGCTGACGGGCAGCCGCTCATTGCACTCAGTCACTGCCCTCGCTTTCGACATTCTCCGGGAATGTCGGAAGTTGCAAATATTTCCTTAGTTTTTTTATGATGAGTTTTGGCGGCACAACAAGCCGAACGGGTTCGTAGACCTGTTCGAGCTTAACGCGTGCGCAGATCCCCATTTTTCATTGTATCACGATTCGCCGTACCGAACACGTCTCTCATTCGTTTACAAAAAATTCAATTCATTGAATTGGAAATTAAGCTCTGATGTTATTCCTGTCCTTCAACGTTTAATGTTTAATGCTAATGCTTTGTTTCTAATAATTTGTTACGAATCATCAGAAATGCCGAAAGTCAGTACACACGTTAATTCTCCCAAGTTTGATTCCGGATGGGAGCTAAAATATTTATTCATTTTGAATTTCAAAAATTTTTCAGAATGCGCAATTTGTGGACAAGTGATGACCAACATCAGGAAATTCAATATTTCTCGGCAGAAAAGCTGATTTTTTTCAAAATTATCGTGAGAGGCAAGGGGACTCACGTGAATGAAGTACCCTGAGTTTTGAGGAGAGAAAATAGTTCGTATTAGAAATAAAATTATCGTGAAAGGCAAGGGGACCCACGTTAAGTTAACGGGGTAAGCACCCCGGAAAACTAATAAATAAATTGTGAACTTGCGTTCAAATCCTACGCGTTAGAAGCGAGTTAATGCGCTCACCGTAGTCGCCTGTGCTGGCCTGCGCGCATCTAGGCGGAGTCGAGCGGCAAGGACGCAACGAGAAGAGGAGAAATGGACGGAGAAGGGGAAGAAAAGCAAGTTAGGAGACGCGCGGGGAATCGTTGTTGGACATCCCTGGAATAAATGAATAAATGATATATGAAAAAAATGACACAAGCAAATAAAATAAAATAGAACATGTTTTCCCTTCTTGGCATGCGACGACGTTTTCTAGTCGCAAATAATGAATGAATAAATGAAATATGAAAAAAAATGAAACAAGGAAATAAAATTAAATTAAACCTCTGGTTGCTTTCCGGCATGCGACGACAAAAAAAAAAAACATTTTAAATAAAAATAATATTTTTCACTGGCCGCAAAAAATAAATAAATAAATAAATAAAATATGAAATAACTGTAACAATTAAGAATAACAACATTTTCTTTGGTCATAAACGTGACGTTTTTCGTCACCTAATAAAATTAAAATTCGTTATTCTACATAAAAAATAATAAATCTTAACAATATGAATGTATAACGATATATATCTGAAAATAAATTATTACATATTATAAATTCTCCAAAACATTTGTCGATTAGTTTGTTAATGTGTCGTAACTTTTTTTTCGTATTGAATACGGTGTTACGTTCGGCGTAACAATATATTGGAATTGCCCTGTTTTTGACCTTAGCAAATGCTAATTGTCCAGGGATACGGGCTGACGATTTGATTCAGAAAGAAAGTGTTATATATATATATGGGCCATTCCAAACCAAACCGTGGGGTCATTTCCCTCGGGTCCGCCGATTGTTGCATAATTTTATTTTTGACTTTGTTCCGACTCAAAATAGACCCTAATTTTTTTTCAGAATTTTTGCACCACTCTTTAAGGTGATGGGCGCCGATTGTTGCATAAACTTGCATATAGTTATTTGCATAGAAAGAAATTATATAATTTGCATACGATTTTTTTTTAACTTTGTTCTGACTACAAACAGACCCTAATTTTTTTTCACCATTTTCCCATCACTCCTTAAGATGATGCGCGCGCATCGTAGTTGCAAAGATAAGAGTAAGCCGACAAAACGGCCATTTTGAAAAATTTGATTTTTTTTCTACAAATGCTATGTTATAAAATAATAGTTCTTTTTTCTAATTTGGGAGTGGGACGCAGCTTGCTTGTATTTAAAAGAAAACTTTTTTTTTTTCAAATCTTTAAAATCGTAAAAATTTCTAATTATAAAAATCATTACACATGTGAAAAAAAAAATCAAAAATATAACGTGTCTTAAATAATGTTGATATTTTGCATATTTCGTATCTCGATTTTTCACTTTGCTGTGCTCAGAGACGGTCACGTGCTCTCCCCTCACGAAATATGAAAAATATCAACATTTTTCAAGATATGTTTTATGTTTGTTTTTTTTTCACACGTGTAATGATTTTTATAATTAGAAATTTTTACGATTTTAAAGATTTGAAAAACAAAGAAAGTATTTTTTTAAATACAAGCAAGCTGCGTCCCACTCCCAAATTAGAAAAAAAACTATTCTTTTATAACATAGCATTTGTAGAAAAAAAATCAAATTTTTAAAAATGGCCGTTTTGTCGGTTTACTCTTTTCTTTGCAGCTTCGATGCGCGCGCATCACCTTAAGGAGTGATGGGAAAATTGTGAAAAAAAATTAGGGTCTGTTTGTAGTCGGAACAAAGTCAAAAATAAAATTATGCAACAATCGGCGGACCCGAGGGAAATGACCCCACGGTTTGGTTTGGAATGCCCCATATATATATATATATATGAGATATTTATTGAGAATAAAGTGTAAAATGTATGTATGGGTTAGTGTGTGTGTGTCATAAAGGTCCGCGTGGGTACGCGTTACCTTTATATCTAAAACTAATGTTAATTTAGTTAATAAAAGAATGGGAGTCCGCGTGGGTACGCGTTACTCCCGCGATTTGGGATGAGAGTCCGCGTGGGTACGCGTTACTCTCGTGATTTGGGATGAGAGTCCGCGTGGGTACGCGTTACTCTCGGAGTTGGAAGGATGTGAGTCCGCGTGGGTACGCGTTACTCTCGGAGTTGGAAGGATGTGAGTCCGCGTGGGTACGCGTTACTCTCGGAGTTGGAAGGATGTGAGTCCGCGTGGGTACGCGTTACTCACAAAGGGTAGTTATGTAGTTGGGAGAAAATCGAGAGGAAACTTACAAAAAAGTTAGAGTCCTTTTTCTTTGAATTAAACTTCAAAATATTTATTAGTTGGGACTGGGCCCGAAATGATTTAAAGAGATGTTGCGACGTCGGAGGTTGAATTATTACTGTCTAAAAGACGCGTGTGTGGCCCTTTTATACAATTTCGGGTCCACACAAAATATTTAACCAGGTTGGAGAGGGCAGTTTTCCTGATTTATTATTGGTTGAAAACACCGTCTCCCACCTTCTTATTCTCTAAGACGCGTTTCGCTTTTAACTACGAAGCTTGTGGTAAGGGTGGGAAAGGGTAAATTTTCTTTGTATCTCATTGGCTAAAATTTCCCGTTTCCCACTTCTCAGTTTTATGCAAAGGGTGGAAAGAATCTTATCTTTTCGAGCTGAAGGCCCAAGAACTCCCTCCCTTGTATCTTTGTAGGCCCCTTGAGAAAGGCCATACGCTCACGCCCGTGTTTGGAGGGTTGCAGCCCTTCAGGCGTCTGTGTGGTGGCGTTACGGGGACGTAACAACGGGTTTAATATATTTAACATATAAAACAGATTTAATATTGAGATTTAAGGCATCAACTACGTTTTCCGTTTTATTTTTTATTTTTACCCGGCGATAATATCGTATTTGTCTATTTAATTTTAGAATTTACTAATAATGATGATTATTAAAACGCGTTGATCGTCGCCCAGCAGTGAACGGTATACACAATGAGAAATCGCCAAACTTGTTTATACGGCGTCCGGTTCTTGCGACGGGTATAAATTTTTGCTGCAATGCAGCGCCAGATGTCGTTCGTCTGGCCTATGTCAGCTGCGAGAAGACATAAGGCTGATCCGACGGTTGGTTGGACGCAGTTGGAGAAACATGCTGCACTCGTGTTAAAAGGCGTACCGCAGCTCGCACATGCGGTAAAAATCCCAGTCTGGTAACAGTATTAGACACGAGTAAAAAATGTTCCCCAAAATTACAATTCCCCTTTGCATCAGCGATCTAGTATGATTTTGGAGTGATAGCTTGTCGATGTTGTGCGAAATCCGAGCAATGTGTCCGAGTCTGAGGCTTGGATACATATTTCGGATATTAGCGCGCAAGCGAGGGAGGTTAAGAGTGACGGTCGACGAGCGGATGCCGAGAGCGACACTATCGGCAGAGATTAGAGGAGAGATGTACCGTGAAGCCTGTTTTTGCGGTGGATGTTTTTGCAGCGCCACTACCCGTAAAAGAGGAAGATGTGAAACAACCGATGCTGCAGATTCCGGTCTACCGACTTGTGGATGTAACGGTCAGTGTTACAGTCCTCGCGAATGTAGACGTGAAAAAAAATGGCTGACTTCCGGTTCTAAACAGCTGAACCCGGAGGCTCCGCCCCGTGCACGTGGTGGACGAGATTTCAATGTATATAGATCAGAGTGTTTCAAAACAAAATTTGATTTTCCAACGGGCCACACCGGAAATAGTCAGCTTAGATAGAAAAAAAAATTCTGGCAAAAAATGAGCATTCTAGGTTGAGTGGTAGATCCCCCTCAATTGACTTTTAATATATTTTTTTCCTTTTTTTGAAATAAAGGCAGATTATTGTTAGCAAAAATTTTTTTTTGTGCCTACACCTGCCAAGGGAACAGCTTAGTCTCAAATAAAATGTTCTTAGAATTTTAACTCTTTAATTAAATTTAATAAGGAAGATATATAAAAATAACGTAAAAAACTCAGATTTCAATATTCATTATCAAATGGAAACTGATGATTTTATGAACACACTCTATAATAACTTAAATAATACACTCTGAAGCAATTTTTGTATTACTGATACACTCTGAAACATTGATATAGGAATTAAAGCAATTCCTGTACTTCACAAAATCATCAGTTTCCATTTGATAATGAATATTAAAATCTGAGTGTTTTGTTATTTTTATACAGCGTGTCCAATTTTAATCTTACATTTAATTTATCTCGAAAAATACTACTCCGATCGAAAATTAAGTATAACAAAACTTGGAGGGCCTGAAAGGGGACGTACAAAAAAATTTTTTTTTTCGGTCGAAAATCCAAAATAACGATTTTAAGGTAGCTAATATGTTTTTTTTAAATGGAACATTACTTATTTCTTCACATCAAAAATTTTGTCATGTCGAGACTGACAACTTTTGTACGAAACTTTTTTCGATAAAATTCATAATTTCTAGGTTAGAACACAATTTTTCAATTGACTATTTTAGCGTTATCTAGGATGTACCACGAGGAGGTAAAGTCATTAACATCCCACGTGTGAGTGTAAGTGTAAGCGTAAGTGTAAGCGTAAGCGTAAGCGTAAGCGTAAGCGTAAGCGTAAGCGTAAGCGTAAGCGTAAGCGTAAGCGTAAGCGTAAGCGTAAGCGTAAGCGTAAGCGTAAGCGTAAGCGTAAGCGTAAGCGTAAGCGTAAGCGTAAGCGTAAGCGTAAGCGTAAGCGTAAGCGTAAGCGTAAGCGTAAGCGTAAGCGTAAGCGTAAGCGTAAGCGTAAGCGTAAGCGTAAGCGTGAGCGTGAGCGTCAGCGTCAGCGTCAGCGTGAGCGTGAGCGTGAGCGTGAGCGTGAGCGTGAGCGTGAGCGTGAGCGTGAGCGTGAGCGTGAGCGTGAGCGTGAGCGTGAGCGTAAGCGTAAGCGTAAGCGTAAGCGTAAGCGTAAGCGTAAGCGTAAGCGTAAGCGTAAGCGTAAGCGTAAGCGTAAGCGTAAGCGTAAGCGTAAGCGTAAGCGTAAGCGTAAGCGTAAGCGTAAGCGTAAGCGTAAGCGTAAGCGTAAGCGTAAGCGTAAGCGTAAGCGTAAGCGTAAGCGTAAGCGTAAGCGTAAGCGTAAGCGTAAGCGTAAGCGTAAGCGTAAGCGTAAGCGTAAGCGTAAGCGTAAGCGTAAGCGTAAGCGTAAGCGTAAGCGTAAGCGTAAGCGTAAGCGTAAGCGTAAGCGTAAGCGTAAGCGTAAGCGTAAGCGTAAGCGTAAGCGTAAGCGTAAGCGTAAGCGTAAGCGTAAGCGTAAGCGTAAGCGTAAGCGTAAGCGTAAGCGTAAGCGTAAGCGTAAGCGTAAGCGTAAGCGTAAGCGTAAGCGTAAGCGTAAGCGTAAGCGTAAGCGTAAGCGTAAGCGTAAGCGTAAGCGTAAGCGTAAGCGTAAGCGTAAGCGTAAGCGTAAGCGTAAGCGTAAGCGTAAGCGTAAGCGTAAGCGTAAGCGTAAGCGTAAGCGTAAGCGTAAGCGTAAGCGTAAGCGTAAGCGTAAGCGTAAGCGTAAGCGTAAGCGTAAGCGTAAGCGTAAGCGTAAGCGTAAGCGTAAGCGTAAGCGTAAGCGTAAGCGTAAGCGTAAGCGTAAGCGTAAGCGTAAGCGTAAGCGTAAGCGTAAGCGTAAGCGTAAGCGTAAGCGTAAGCGTAAGCGTAAGCGTAAGCGTAAGCGTAAGCGTAAGCGTAAGCGTAAGCGTAAGCGTAAGCGTAAGCGTAAGCGTAAGCGTAAGCGTAAGCGTAAGCGTAAGCGTAAGCGTAAGCGTAAGCGTAAGCGTAAGCGTAAGCGTAAGCGTAAGCGTAAGCGTAAGCGTAAGCGTAAGCGTAAGCGTAAGCGTAAGCGTAAGCGTAAGCGTAAGCGTAAGCGTAAGCGTAAGCGTAAGCGTAAGCGTAAGCGTAAGCGTAAGCGTAAGCGTAAGCGTAAGCGTAAGCGTAAGCGTAAGCGTAAGCGTAAGCGTAAGCGTAAGCGTAAGCGTAAGCGTAAGCGTAAGCGTAAGCGTAAGCGTAAGCGTAAGCGTAAGCGTAAGCGTAAGCGTAAGCGTAAGCGTAAGCGTAAGCGTAAGCGTAAGCGTAAGCGTAAGCGTAAGCGTAAGCGTAAGCGTAAGCGTAAGCGTAAGCGTAAGCGTAAGCGTAAGCGTAAGCGTAAGCGTAAGCGTAAGCGTAAGCGTAAGCGTAAGCGTAAGCGTAAGCGTAAGCGTAAGCGTAAGCGTAAGCGTAAGCGTAAGCGTAAGCGTAAGCGTAAGCGTAAGCGTAAGCGTAAGCGTAAGCGTAAGCGTAAGCGTAAGCGTAAGCGTAAGCGTAAGCGTAAGCGTAAGCGTAAGCGTAAGCGTAAGCGTAAGCGTAAGCGTAAGCGTAAGCGTAAGCGTAAGCGTAAGCGTAAGCGTAAGCGTAAGCGTAAGCGTAAGCGTAAGCGTAAGCGTAAGCGTAAGCGTAAGCGTAAGCGTAAGCGTAAGCGTAAGCGTAAGCGTAAGCGTAAGCGTAAGCGTAAGCGTAAGCGTAAGCGTAAGCGTAAGCGTAAGCGTAAGCGTAAGCGTAAGCGTAAGCGTAAGCGTAAGCGTAAGCGTAAGCGTAAGCGTAAGCGTAAGCGTAAGCGTAAGCGTAAGCGTAAGCGTAAGCGTAAGCGTAAGCGTAAGCGTAAGCGTAAGCGTAAGCGTAAGCGTAAGCGTAAGCGTAAGCGTAAGCGTAAGCGTAAGCGTAAGCGTAAGCGTAAGCGTAAGCGTAAGCGTAAGCGTAAGCGTAAGCGTAAGCGTAAGCGTAAGCGTAAGCGTAAGCGTAAGCGTAAGCGTAAGCGTAAGCGTAAGCGTAAGCGTAAGCGTAAGCGTAAGCGTAAGCGTAAGCGTAAGCGTAAGCGTAAGCGTAAGCGTAAGCGTAAGCGTAAGCGTAAGCGTAAGCGTAAGCGTAAGCGTAAGCGTAAGCGTAAGCGTAAGCGTAAGCGTAAGCGTAAGCGTAAGCGTAAGCGTAAGCGTAAGCGTAAGCGTAAGCGTAAGCGTAAGCGTAAGCGTAAGCGTAAGCGTAAGCGTAAGCGTAAGCGTAAGCGTAAGCGTAAGCGTAAGCGTAAGCGTAAGCGTAAGCGTAAGCGTAAGCGTAAGCGTAAGCGTAAGCGTAAGCGTAAGCGTAAGCGTAAGCGTAAGCGTAAGCGTAAGCGTAAGCGTAAGCGTAAGCGTAAGCGTAAGCGTAAGCGTAAGCGTAAGCGTAAGCGTAAGCGTAAGCGTAAGCGTAAGCGTAAGCGTAAGCGTAAGCGTAAGCGTAAGCGTAAGCGTAAGCGTAAGCGTAAGCGTAAGCGTAAGCGTAAGCGTAAGCGTAAGCGTAAGCGTAAGCGTAAGCGTAAGCGTAAGCGTAAGCGTAAGCGTAAGCGTAAGCGTAAGCGTAAGCGTAAGCGTAAGCGTAAGCGTAAGCGTAAGCGTAAGCGTAAGCGTAAGCGTAAGCGTAAGCGTAAGCGTAAGCGTAAGCGTAAGCGTAAGCGTAAGCGTAAGCGTAAGCGTAAGCGTAAGCGTAAGCGTAAGCGTAAGCGTAAGCGTAAGCGTAAGTGTAAGTGTAAGTGTAATGTAACGGTACCGACGCCGTTACACTCCCCACAGCTAAGAAAACAATAACATAACGAACCTAGGGCGGTTAGGCTTTGAAAAGAACAAGCTAGGGAAAACAACAGCGACCGGAGCGAGAGGGGGTCTGCAAAAAGACGAATCACGGGCAAGCAAGAGCCCGTGATTCAGTATAAAAAGAGCGGATCGAGCGCAGAAAAGGCACTCTGTTTTAGGGAGCACCAGCCGCCAACCGAAGGATCGACCAGGACAACCAGGGAAGGACGAGGACGCCCGAAGGAAGAGCCCGGGCGAGCCGAACGAGAAGCCGAAGTATCAGGGCCTCAGGAGACCAAAGGAGCCTTCCTTCGATCAACGGAAGAGCTCTCGGCGGCACGGTGGGGACAGCGGACCGCGACGGGTGTCCAGCCACCACCCTAGACCCCTCTCCACGGTCCAGCAGCCGCGTCGCGTCAGGCGAGGCCCTTGAGCGCCGGGGCTCGGGCCAGCCGTAGCTGTATCGCGGGTCGTCTTACGACAGGCGCTCGGCGGAACTGTATCGCGGGTCGTCATACCACAGGCGCGCGGCGTAACCGTATCGCTATTTAACACCTAAGAAGCGCTAGGGAGACACATTGTACGACGGGTTGCCACCCAAAAGGCGTCTACTGAACAGAATATACTCAAACTATTGTTTTATACCGTGTTACACCAGTTTCTTTTACCCACTCGAGTCTGAACTACCGTCTATCCCGACGGATATGTAGAACAAGGTAGAAACACCGTTACATTTGGCGCCCGAACAGGGACTCGAGTGGGTGAGGGGGCGTCAACCGGTGTAGGACGTAGGGGATGGAATATCGGTCACGGTTTGCAAGAAGAATTGTCCGTCAAACCGTAATGGAGGGAGATAGACCGACAGTGACCCCTGAGGAGGGGGAAACGGAGGGGGTATCGTTGCAGTGGGAGTCTACGACTGCAGACGCCCTCCTGCGAAATCGTAATAACCGGCGGACGATCGGGGGGCTCTCCAATATAGGGGGGAGTGAGGGGGAGAATAGCGAGGAGGGGGACGGTACGACACACCCCCCTCTCTCTGATGAAGTAACCCCGGTGGAGGCAGAGCCGGCACTGGCTCAGGTATTGGCTGCCATCGGGGGTATACGAGAGGAGATGCGGACGCAGTTCGCGACGTGCGAAAAGAGGATGGAGGACTCGCAGGATCAGCTCCGGTCCCGAGTTACCGTTACCTTCCAGGGTCTGGAGGAGAGACTCGACCGGAGGTTCAAGAGGGCGGAAGACGCACAGCGAGAGACGAGCGCAGCCTTGCAGGAGCAAGCCGCAGAGGCGATCGTTACAAGAGAGGATATCCGGAAGGGCATCCAGGAGGCTGTGGAGCGGATCCGACGTAATCAGGCCACCTTAGAGGAGCATGGTGCAAGGATTGCGCAACTTGAGCAGCGTCCCCGAACGATGGAAAGTAACCTTACGTTCGGGACGACCTTCGGGGATGGTGGGGGAGTTACCCGTATCCAGACCGTGAAAAGAAAGATACCGGTCTTCCGAGCGGATGGGAAACAGCGACCCATGGCCTTCCTCCACGATTTGGAGGATTATTACGCAACAGCAGGGATGGAGTTGAGGTGCGTTCTGGCTGAGGTGCTCAAGGGCACCGCGGAGGACTGGTGGCACCTCATCAGGGAGGAGATTACCGACATGGGGTCGTTCAAAGAAGCATTCACGGGTCGATACTGGACGCGCGAGATGCAGCACAAGGTCCGGAGAAACCTCGAGTTCGGGTGCTACCGTGCACACGAGCAGAGTCGCACCAAGGCCGAGTACGCGGCTCTGATGCTCGGGAATGCCAGGGATCTGGCCGAGAAGAAGACGGATGAGGAAATCATCCGATGTCTCGCCCGTCACTTCGACGAGGAGGTACGATCAGCGGTCCGTAGCCGACAGACGAGGACCGCGAGGGAGTTCCTGGAGCTCCTGGAGAACATCGACCTCGAGGGACCGTTGAACACCCAGAGGAGATCAAACGACCGTAACCGATCGGATTTCCCCCCCCCCCCCCTCCGGGGAAGACAGGACTATCGTCCTCCAAGAAGGGAGGATCGATGGTCGGCGAATGATCGACGAGACGGTGGCACGAGGGAGGAACGACCCCCTTGGACCGCTCCGGCGCCTCCCGGGGGACCGAGGGACGGTCAAGGACCATCCCGACCGCAGGAGCCTTCGGGAAACGCATAATCGTTGCGTCCGGAGCCTCAGGGGAGAAAAGCAAAGGACGGAGGGGTGACGCAACGGAAGGCGTGAAGGAAGCAGGCGGAAGGACGATGGCAATGGAGAGAGAGGCACCCGAAGGGCAGCCGAGGGGGCGGAGAGCGCCGGAGAAGACGAAGAGAAGTGGTGAAGGAAGGAAGGAGAACGAGAAGAAGAGGAACGGAAAGAAGAAGAACGAAGAAAAGAAGAGCGAAGAAAAGGAGAATGAAGAGAAGAAGAGCGAAGAGAGGAAGAGTGAAGAAGGGGAGGACAAGGAGAAGGAGAAGAAGAGTGAGGAGAAGGAAATCGCACGGACGGAGGGCTGGAACGGTACCGGGGAGCCACGGGAAAAACGGATTAGTACCATCTTCGAAGATCCACGGGAATTCCTGCACGAGGAAAAGGGTCGTGAGGGAGGAAGGTGGTACGGAGGTCAGTATCCGAGATGCCCGGAGATCGCGGTGCAACTTTCGGGGGTGCACACCACCGCGTTGGTCGATAGCGGCAGCGAGGTGAGTTGTATTTCCGAGGAGCTGTACCAACAACAGCTCTCCCAGTTCCAGGAACAGCCTGTGCTGTGTGGTGACCTGCACCAAGGTTGTAGGTGCATTCGGGGGAGAGATGGGTAGGGTCCGGCAACAACTTATGGTCGAGGTACGGGTACAGGACACAAAAGGTGGAGTACCGATGCTCGTCATACCGAAGTTGCTCCGACCAGCACTCATCGGCATCGACGGGATGCTGAGCCTAGGGATCTCGGTAGATTCCGTGAAGGGTGAGGTCACTGTGCAAGGGGTAACGATAGCGGTCCTAGTGGACGGGGAATGGAGAAGGGGAGGGAAACCGATGGAGACACAGGAGCCACGAGCGTTGACATGCAGCACGATGGTGCAGCAGGGAGCGGTGGAGACGAACTGGCGGTTAACGGAGGAAGAGTTCGACCGGAAGATGCAGGAGGAGAAGGGGGCAGACGACGGGACCATCCAGGTATTCAAGAGGATCGTCCTCGAGCATCGTGGGGTGTTCGACAAGAGGCCGGGAAGGGTCTCTGCATACGTACACCGCCTCTGCCTGAGGGATGCACACCCATACTTTCATCCAGCGTATCCGGTTCCCCTGGCACAACGAGGAAAGGTGGAGGAAGAAATACAACGGATGATGGAGTACGGCGTCATCCAGAAGTCGCAGAGCATCTATATCAACCCACTGATGCCGGTGATCAAGGGGGACGGGAGCGTCCGGCTGTGTCTCGACGCGAGAGAATTCAATAATTATCTCGTAAGCGATTACAACAACGCGCCACCCATCGAGGAGATCTTCCAGAGGTGTGGAGGAAAGACGGTACTATCTACCCTTGATCTCACTAGCAGTTTCTGGCAAATCCCGCTGCACCCCGATTCCCGGAAGTACACGGCGTTCCAGAACAACGGGAAGTGCTACGAATTTACCGTGACACCGTTCGGCCTAAAAACCAGCACAGCGGCACTCATTCGGGCACTCGATATCGTCCTGGAGGGACTGGATTTCGTCATCAACTTCGTCGATGATTTACTGGTTCTTTCCGAGGGGGTGGAGGAGCACCTACGACACCTGAAAACCCTATTTCAGCGGTTCGAGCAACACGGGATGACGCTGAAATTCAAGAAATCGCATTTTTTCAGGGAAAAAGTGGTATTCCTCGGGCACATTCTCACAACGGACGGCCTCCAGCCGGATCCAGAAAAGATCAAGGCCATCCAGGAATACGCGGCACCGAGGAACATCCGACAGCTCAGGGGATTTCTGGGGTTGGTGAATTTTTATACGAAATTCACCAACCGACACGCACACGAGACGGCACCGTTGTTGGAGCTGCTGAGGAAGGGAGTACGATGGAAATGGGGCCCGGAGGAAGCAGAACAGTTCGAAAAAGTGAAAAAGCTGTTCTGTGACGCGATCATCCTACGGTATCCCGATCCCGCAAAACCGTACCATTTAACCACGGACGCCAGCGGCTACGCACTCGGTGCTATCTTGTCGCAGGTCGACGAGAGAGGGGAGAAGGAAGTGATCGCGTTCGCCAGTCGCACACTCAAGGGCGCGGAGATTGGGTACATGACCACCGAAAAAGAGCTATTAGCTATCGTGTGGGCCCTAAACAAATTCAGGACCTATCTCGCCGGAGCAGCTATCGAAATCGCGACGGACCACAAGGCATTGACGTTTCTCCGTACGTGTCGATTTTCATCCGAGAGACTCATGCGGTGGGCCCTAGCGATACAGGATTACGATCTACGTATCGATCATATCGAAGGGAAGAAGAATGTGGTCGCAGACGCCTTGAGCCGGCCAATGGAGGAAGGAGGGAGCATCGGTGGAACACCCAAGGACACGGTGGTTATCGCTGCTGCGTTAGCAAAACAACCATCCTCGGGGTTGGTAAAGGAAATGAGCGATCTCGGGGCGGCGAGGGCAGGAGGACCTTCGGATGATCATGGAGCAGCTCGAGGAGGGGAAGAAGCTGCAGCGACATCGACTGCAGGATGGGATCCTGCAACGGAAATCACGGACGAAGACATGGAAGGTGGCACTGCCGGGAGCGATGGTCGAGCAGCTGGTGCGAGAATGTCACGAGATGTACGGGCACCTCGGAACAAGGAAGTGTTTCCGGATGCTGGACGAGGATTTTGCGACACCACATCTGGCACGTAGGGTCCGTAAAATCCTTGCCACGTGTGACGACTGCCAGCGGAATAAGGTGGCGACGCAAACGAGCTACGCGGCGACTCAAAATATTTTCCCGGAGGGGCCCGGGGATCTTGTATCGATCGATTTCTACGGGCCGTTACCGACGTCTATCGGCGGTGTCAAACACATTCTAGTGACCATTGACGCCTTCACGAAGTACGTGGTATTATTTCCAATGAGGAAAGCCAATACCGCAACGGTCGTGAAAAGGTTCTTCGACAGCTATATCCCTGCATTCGGGAAGCCGAAACGCATCCAGTTCGATCACGGGGCACAGTTCACATCGAAAACATGGTTGAAGAAATGAGAAGATGCCGGTATACAGGCGGTGTACTTGTCGATCCGTCATCCCCAGGGAAACATCGTCGAGCGGGTGAATCGAGAATTAGGTCGATTTTTCCGAACATTCCTGAAGGAGAACCACGGAGGATGGTTTAAATGGGTGCAAGTAGTACAAGACTGTATTAACGAGACGCACCATGAGACAACCGAATATCCACCGGCGGAACTACAATCGGGAAAAAAGGTAGTCCGGCTATGGAACCAATGGCTCGGGATACCCGCAAGCGAAGAAGAAGACCCGATAACATACGAAGCAAAGCTCGAGATCGTACGGGAAAGGATGGCACGGAAAGGGCGAATAAGAGCGGAGCGGTGCGACAAAGGAAGGCGATTCGTCGGATTCGAGGAAGGCGAGCTCGTGTTGGTCAAAGCATTAAACGTCTCCGACCCATCAAAGCAAATCACGTTGAAATTCCTGCCGTTGCGGGAAGGTCCATACCGCATAAAAAAACTCGTAGGACTGGCCACATATTTACTCGAGGATCCGGCAACGGGTAAGATACGGGGAAAATTCCATGCGAACCTGTTGAGCCATTACCGATCCACGTTAGACGACGAAGAAGCGGAGCCAGTACCGAACAACGACAGCGGTGCACGGCGGGAAGAGACCACACGGGGCCAGTGCGACGAACGGACCGCTAGAGACGACACCGGTGGCGTACGGCGGAAGGAGGAGATGGTTGACCCGAGGGCCCAGTGATCTAATCGATCGATTGATAATTACCACACCATCGGTAACACAACGATGAGCAAATCACCGGCGTGCGGGAGCAATGGATCGCGTAGAGGGCATAGCAGGGCTGATCGGGAGATACCAGACGGGGGAAAAAGACCGCGAGGGCCCATGCGCAAAATTTCAAAACGACCGTGCCATAGTCGAGAAACCCTACAGCACCCAAAAAGATGGGAAAAAGCATGATAGACCAAAACAAGGGGGTGGCGGTGGATCTGAAGCAGCCATGGAGACTGAGGGGGCTGGAGATCCCTGAAAAACGGCGACCGCGCGGAATCAAAAAGACGCGATGGGGTGTGAAATATCCCCGGGATTCCATCGGTCTTATCATCCTAACGGACGATAACATCAAGGATTGGTGCCCGGGGGGAAGGGACGAGGGCGGATTAACGGACCCAAGAAACGTTAGTCGAACGCAAATCATCAAATAGAGCTGACGTGTGAGCAAATTGGGAGAAGAGAAAAAAAAAAGAAAAAGAAAAAGAGAAACTCCATACCGCCGTGAAATCACGAATCGTAGATAAAAAAAAAAAAAAGAAAAAAATCGTCATACCGCGGCGAGATCGCAAATCAGGAAAAAAAAAATCGTTACGCAGCGACGAAGTCGGGAGTCGCCAGGTACCGGGGGAAGGATCAAGGATCGCCGACCGTCGTATCGCATCGAGAAGCCGGAGTCCGTCGGAGCAAGAAAAAAAACAAAAGAAAAAAAAAAGAAGAAAATGTTCCGCAACCGACCGGTGGAAAATCTCGCCGGGGACTATGAGGGGGTAAGAGTGGTGGCAGTCTCGACCCCCAACAGGGTCTATGTCCAGTTGGGAGACCCCCACGGGACCAGAGACGGGGTGTTAAACCAACTACAGACGGCACCGAGGGAAGGGGAGCTGTGGGGTCCCCTGGAACCCCAGGACATCGTGGCTGGGGCCTCCGTGATGTGGCAGGTGAACGCGGGGACCGGCTTCCGGGCTATAGTGTGTGGTGAGCCGGACGAAGGGGGCTGGACGCCGGTGTGGCTAGGCGATTGGGGGGTGCCAGCGATGGCGGCAATAGGCGACCTACGCCGGCCACCCCGCTGGGCATTCGCCATTCCATTCATGGCGATATGTATAAGCTTGCACCGCGCGAGGCCCACCGGACCAGAATACACGGAGGAGCAGACAAACCTCGTCCGGCGCGTCCTATCAACGCATCGATGGTGGCTGACCGTGATGCCCCAGCCTACCCACGCGGAGGCCCGATACGGCGTCTTCTGGATCGTCGACGGGGACGGGGGCACCGCGACGGCACAAGAGGCATTCTCGGAGGTGGGATGCGTCCAACCCGGGGATAACCCCCCATATTTCAATTGGGGTGCGGACGGTCCCGGGCTCATAGACCGACACCGCTGCGAGGGGTGCGAGGACCGGCAACAGGAGGAGCACCCCGGCAACCCCGACGACAACAACGACGACGACGACAACGAAGAAGAGTGGATGGAGTGGGAGGACGGGCGCTTCTCCAGCGACACATCCAGCGGTCTAGGCTCAAGCATCGGCGAGGAGGGCGGAGACGAGGTCGACGAGGGGTGATGAGATGCGGAAGCGATGTCGAAAAAAAAAAAATGTAAACAGAAACGATAGCGAAACTTAGCGGGACGGCGGATAGAAAAAAAAAAAAAAAAAAAAAAAATACCTAATCCGACCGGCCGAATAAAAGCGAGAAAATCAAAATACCGTGTCATGTTTATTAATAAGTAAGAGTAGTCCCGTTCGAATATTAAATGAAAGAATTCTTGTTTGTTCCAACCAAAAATTGAGGGGGCAATGTAACGGTACCGACGCCGTTACACTCCCCACAGCTAAGAAAACAATAACATAACGAACCTAGGGCGGTTAGGCTTTGAAAAGAACAAGCTAGGGAAAACAACAGCGACCGGAGCGAGAGGGGGTCTGCAAAAAGACGAATCACGGGCAAGCAAGAGCCCGTGATTCAGTATAAAAAGAGCGGATCGAGCGCAGAAAAGGCACTCTGTTTTAGGGAGCACCAGCCGCCAACCGAAGGATCGACCAGGACAACCAGGGAAGGACGAGGACGCCCGAAGGAAGAGCCCGGGCGAGCCGAACGAGAAGCCGAAGTATCAGGGCCTCAGGAGACCAAAGGAGCCTTCCTTCGATCAACGGAAGAGCTCTCGGCGGCACGGTGGGGACAGCGGACCGCGACGGGTGTCCAGCCACCACCCTAGACCCCTCTCCACGGTCCAGCAGCCGCGTCGCGTCAGGCGAGGCCCTTGAGCGCCGGGGCTCGGGCCAGCCGTAGCTGTATCGCGGGTCGTCTTACGACAGGCGCTCGGCGGAACTGTATCGCGGGTCGTCATACCACAGGCGCGCGGCGTAACCGTATCGCTATTTAACACCTAAGAAGCGCTAGGGAGACACATTGTACGACGGGTTGCCACCCAAAAGGCGTCTACTGAACAGAATATACTCAAACTATTGTTTTATACCGTGTTACACCAGTTTCTTTTACCCACTCGAGTCTGAACTACCGTCTATCCCGACGGATATGTAGAACAAGGTAGAAACACCGTTACATTTGGCGCCCGAACAGGGACTCGAGTGGGTGAGGGGGCGTCAACCGGTGTAGGACGTAGGGGATGGAATATCGGTCACGGTTTGCAAGAAGAATTGTCCGTCAAACCGTAATGGAGGGAGATAGACCGACAGTGACCCCTGAGGAGGGGGAAACGGAGGGGGTATCGTTGCAGTGGGAGTCTACGACTGCAGACGCCCTCCTGCGAAATCGTAATAACCGGCGGACGATCGGGGGGCTCTCCAATATAGGGGGGAGTGAGGGGGAGAATAGCGAGGAGGGGGACGGTACGACACACCCCCCTCTCTCTGATGAAGTAACCCCGGTGGAGGCAGAGCCGGCACTGGCTCAGGTATTGGCTGCCATCGGGGGTATACGAGAGGAGATGCGGACGCAGTTCGCGACGTGCGAAAAGAGGATGGAGGACTCGCAGGATCAGCTCCGGTCCCGAGTTACCGTTACCTTCCAGGGTCTGGAGGAGAGACTCGACCGGAGGTTCAAGAGGGCGGAAGACGCACAGCGAGAGACGAGCGCAGCCTTGCAGGAGCAAGCCGCAGAGGCGATCGTTACAAGAGAGGATATCCGGAAGGGCATCCAGGAGGCTGTGGAGCGGATCCGACGTAATCAGGCCACCTTAGAGGAGCATGGTGCAAGGATTGCGCAACTTGAGCAGCGTCCCCGAACGATGGAAAGTAACCTTACGTTCGGGACGACCTTCGGGGATGGTGGGGGAGTTACCCGTATCCAGACCGTGAAAAGAAAGATACCGGTCTTCCGAGCGGATGGGAAACAGCGACCCATGGCCTTCCTCCACGATTTGGAGGATTATTACGCAACAGCAGGGATGGAGTTGAGGTGCGTTCTGGCTGAGGTGCTCAAGGGCACCGCGGAGGACTGGTGGCACCTCATCAGGGAGGAGATTACCGACATGGGGTCGTTCAAAGAAGCATTCACGGGTCGATACTGGACGCGCGAGATGCAGCACAAGGTCCGGAGAAACCTCGAGTTCGGGTGCTACCGTGCACACGAGCAGAGTCGCACCAAGGCCGAGTACGCGGCTCTGATGCTCGGGAATGCCAGGGATCTGGCCGAGAAGAAGACGGATGAGGAAATCATCCGATGTCTCGCCCGTCACTTCGACGAGGAGGTACGATCAGCGGTCCGTAGCCGACAGACGAGGACCGCGAGGGAGTTCCTGGAGCTCCTGGAGAACATCGACCTCGAGGGACCGTTGAACACCCAGAGGAGATCAAACGACCGTAACCGATCGGATTTCCCCCCCCCCCCTCCGGGGAAGACAGGACTATCGTCCTCCAAGAAGGGAGGATCGATGGTCGGCGAATGATCGACGAGACGGTGGCACGAGGGAGGAACGACCCCCTTGGACCGCTCCGGCGCCTCCCGGGGGACCGAGGGACGGTCAAGGACCATCCCGACCGCAGGAGCCTTCGGGAAACGCATAATCGTTGCGTCCGGAGCCTCAGGGGAGAAAAGCAAAGGACGGAGGGGTGACGCAACGGAAGGCGTGAAGGAAGCAGGCGGAAGGACGATGGCAATGGAGAGAGAGGCACCCGAAGGGCAGCCGAGGGGGCGGAGAGCGCCGGAGAAGACGAAGAGAAGTGGTGAAGGAAGGAAGGAGAACGAGAAGAAGAGGAACGGAAAGAAGAAGAACGAAGAAAAGAAGAGCGAAGAAAAGGAGAATGAAGAGAAGAAGAGCGAAGAGAGGAAGAGTGAAGAAGGGGAGGACAAGGAGAAGGAGAAGAAGAGTGAGGAGAAGGAAATCGCACGGACGGAGGGCTGGAACGGTACCGGGGAGCCACGGGAAAAACGGATTAGTACCATCTTCGAAGATCCACGGGAATTCCTGCACGAGGAAAAGGGTCGTGAGGGAGGAAGGTGGTACGGAGGTCAGTATCCGAGATGCCCGGAGATCGCGGTGCAACTTTCGGGGGTGCACACCACCGCGTTGGTCGATAGCGGCAGCGAGGTGAGTTGTATTTCCGAGGAGCTGTACCAACAACAGCTCTCCCAGTTCCAGGAACAGCCTGTGCTGTGTGGTGACCTGCACCAAGGTTGTAGGTGCATTCGGGGGAGAGATGGGTAGGGTCCGGCAACAACTTATGGTCGAGGTACGGGTACAGGACACAAAAGGTGGAGTACCGATGCTCGTCATACCGAAGTTGCTCCGACCAGCACTCATCGGCATCGACGGGATGCTGAGCCTAGGGATCTCGGTAGATTCCGTGAAGGGTGAGGTCACTGTGCAAGGGGTAACGATAGCGGTCCTAGTGGACGGGGAATGGAGAAGGGGAGGGAAACCGATGGAGACACAGGAGCCACGAGCGTTGACATGCAGCACGATGGTGCAGCAGGGAGCGGTGGAGACGAACTGGCGGTTAACGGAGGAAGAGTTCGACCGGAAGATGCAGGAGGAGAAGGGGGCAGACGACGGGACCATCCAGGTATTCAAGAGGATCGTCCTCGAGCATCGTGGGGTGTTCGACAAGAGGCCGGGAAGGGTCTCTGCATACGTACACCGCCTCTGCCTGAGGGATGCACACCCATACTTTCATCCAGCGTATCCGGTTCCCCTGGCACAACGAGGAAAGGTGGAGGAAGAAATACAACGGATGATGGAGTACGGCGTCATCCAGAAGTCGCAGAGCATCTATATCAACCCACTGATGCCGGTGATCAAGGGGGACGGGAGCGTCCGGCTGTGTCTCGACGCGAGAGAATTCAATAATTATCTCGTAAGCGATTACAACAACGCGCCACCCATCGAGGAGATCTTCCAGAGGTGTGGAGGAAAGACGGTACTATCTACCCTTGATCTCACTAGCAGTTTCTGGCAAATCCCGCTGCACCCCGATTCCCGGAAGTACACGGCGTTCCAGAACAACGGGAAGTGCTACGAATTTACCGTGACACCGTTCGGCCTAAAAACCAGCACAGCGGCACTCATTCGGGCACTCGATATCGTCCTGGAGGGACTGGATTTCGTCATCAACTTCGTCGATGATTTACTGGTTCTTTCCGAGGGGGTGGAGGAGCACCTACGACACCTGAAAACCCTATTTCAGCGGTTCGAGCAACACGGGATGACGCTGAAATTCAAGAAATCGCATTTTTTCAGGGAAAAAGTGGTATTCCTCGGGCACATTCTCACAACGGACGGCCTCCAGCCGGATCCAGAAAAGATCAAGGCCATCCAGGAATACGCGGCACCGAGGAACATCCGACAGCTCAGGGGATTTCTGGGGTTGGTGAATTTTTATACGAAATTCACCAACCGACACGCACACGAGACGGCACCGTTGTTGGAGCTGCTGAGGAAGGGAGTACGATGGAAATGGGGCCCGGAGGAAGCAGAACAGTTCGAAAAAGTGAAAAAGCTGTTCTGTGACGCGATCATCCTACGGTATCCCGATCCCGCAAAACCGTACCATTTAACCACGGACGCCAGCGGCTACGCACTCGGTGCTATCTTGTCGCAGGTCGACGAGAGAGGGGAGAAGGAAGTGATCGCGTTCGCCAGTCGCACACTCAAGGGCGCGGAGATTGGGTACATGACCACCGAAAAAGAGCTATTAGCTATCGTGTGGGCCCTAAACAAATTCAGGACCTATCTCGCCGGAGCAGCTATCGAAATCGCGACGGACCACAAGGCATTGACGTTTCTCCGTACGTGTCGATTTTCATCCGAGAGACTCATGCGGTGGGCCCTAGCGATACAGGATTACGATCTACGTATCGATCATATCGAAGGGAAGAAGAATGTGGTCGCAGACGCCTTGAGCCGGCCAATGGAGGAAGGAGGGAGCATCGGTGGAACACCCAAGGACACGGTGGTTATCGCTGCTGCGTTAGCAAAACAACCATCCTCGGGGTTGGTAAAGGAAATGAGCGATCTCGGGGCGGCGAGGGCAGGAGGACCTTCGGATGATCATGGAGCAGCTCGAGGAGGGGAAGAAGCTGCAGCGACATCGACTGCAGGATGGGATCCTGCAACGGAAATCACGGACGAAGACATGGAAGGTGGCACTGCCGGGAGCGATGGTCGAGCAGCTGGTGCGAGAATGTCACGAGATGTACGGGCACCTCGGAACAAGGAAGTGTTTCCGGATGCTGGACGAGGATTTTGCGACACCACATCTGGCACGTAGGGTCCGTAAAATCCTTGCCACGTGTGACGACTGCCAGCGGAATAAGGTGGCGACGCAAACGAGCTACGCGGCGACTCAAAATATTTTCCCGGAGGGGCCCGGGGATCTTGTATCGATCGATTTCTACGGGCCGTTACCGACGTCTATCGGCGGTGTCAAACACATTCTAGTGACCATTGACGCCTTCACGAAGTACGTGGTATTATTTCCAATGAGGAAAGCCAATACCGCAACGGTCGTGAAAAGGTTCTTCGACAGCTATATCCCTGCATTCGGGAAGCCGAAACGCATCCAGTTCGATCACGGGGCACAGTTCACATCGAAAACATGGTTGAAGAAATGAGAAGATGCCGGTATACAGGCGGTGTACTTGTCGATCCGTCATCCCCAGGGAAACATCGTCGAGCGGGTGAATCGAGAATTAGGTCGATTTTTCCGAACATTCCTGAAGGAGAACCACGGAGGATGGTTTAAATGGGTGCAAGTAGTACAAGACTGTATTAACGAGACGCACCATGAGACAACCGAATATCCACCGGCGGAACTACAATCGGGAAAAAAGGTAGTCCGGCTATGGAACCAATGGCTCGGGATACCCGCAAGCGAAGAAGAAGACCCGATAACATACGAAGCAAAGCTCGAGATCGTACGGGAAAGGATGGCACGGAAAGGGCGAATAAGAGCGGAGCGGTGCGACAAAGGAAGGCGATTCGTCGGATTCGAGGAAGGCGAGCTCGTGTTGGTCAAAGCATTAAACGTCTCCGACCCATCAAAGCAAATCACGTTGAAATTCCTGCCGTTGCGGGAAGGTCCATACCGCATAAAAAAACTCGTAGGACTGGCCACATATTTACTCGAGGATCCGGCAACGGGTAAGATACGGGGAAAATTCCATGCGAACCTGTTGAGCCATTACCGATCCACGTTAGACGACGAAGAAGCGGAGCCAGTACCGAACAACGACAGCGGTGCACGGCGGGAAGAGACCACACGGGGCCAGTGCGACGAACGGACCGCTAGAGACGACACCGGTGGCGTACGGCGGAAGGAGGAGATGGTTGACCCGAGGGCCCAGTGATCTAATCGATCGATTGATAATTACCACACCATCGGTAACACAACGATGAGCAAATCACCGGCGTGCGGGAGCAATGGATCGCGTAGAGGGCATAGCAGGGCTGATCGGGAGATACGAGACGGGGGAAAAAGACCGCGAGGGCCCATGCGCAAAATTTCAAAACGACCGTGCCATAGTCGAGAAACCCTACAGCACCCAAAAAGATGGGAAAAAGCATGATAGACCAAAACAAGGGGGTGGCGGTGGATCTGAAGCAGCCATGGAGACTGAGGGGGCTGGAGATCCCTGAAAAACGGCGACCGCGCGGAATCAAAAAGACGCGATGGGGTGTGAAATATCCCCGGGATTCCATCGGTCTTATCATCCTAACGGACGATAACATCAAGGATTGGTGCCCGGGGGGAAGGGACGAGGGCGGATTAACGGACCCAAGAAACGTTAGTCGAACGCAAATCATCAAATAGAGCTGACGTGTGAGCAAATTGGGAGAAGAGAAAAAAAAAAGAAAAAGAAAAAGAGAAACTCCATACCGCCGTGAAATCACGAATCGTAGATAAAAAAAAAAAAAAGAAAAAAATCGTCATACCGCGGCGAGATCGCAAATCAGGAAAAAAAAAATCGTTACGCAGCGACGAAGTCGGGAGTCGCCAGGTACCGGGGGAAGGATCAAGGATCGCCGACCGTCGTATCGCATCGAGAAGCCGGAGTCCGTCGGAGCAAGAAAAAAAACAAAAGAAAAAAAAAAGAAGAAAATGTTCCGCAACCGACCGGTGGAAAATCTCGCCGGGGACTATGAGGGGGTAAGAGTGGTGGCAGTCTCGACCCCCAACAGGGTCTATGTCCAGTTGGGAGACCCCCACGGGACCAGAGACGGGGTGTTAAACCAACTACAGACGGCACCGAGGGAAGGGGAGCTGTGGGGTCCCCTGGAACCCCAGGACATCGTGGCTGGGGCCTCCGTGATGTGGCAGGTGAACGCGGGGACCGGCTTCCGGGCTATAGTGTGTGGTGAGCCGGACGAAGGGGGCTGGACGCCGGTGTGGCTAGGCGATTGGGGGGTGCCAGCGATGGCGGCAATAGGCGACCTACGCCGGCCACCCCGCTGGGCATTCGCCATTCCATTCATGGCGATATGTATAAGCTTGCACCGCGCGAGGCCCACCGGACCAGAATACACGGAGGAGCAGACAAACCTCGTCCGGCGCGTCCTATCAACGCATCGATGGTGGCTGACCGTGATGCCCCAGCCTACCCACGCGGAGGCCCGATACGGCGTCTTCTGGATCGTCGACGGGGACGGGGGCACCGCGACGGCACAAGAGGCATTCTCGGAGGTGGGATGCGTCCAACCCGGGGATAACCCCCCATATTTCAATTGGGGTGCGGACGGTCCCGGGCTCATAGACCGACACCGCTGCGAGGGGTGCGAGGACCGGCAACAGGAGGAGCACCCCGGCAACCCCGACGACAACAACGACGACGACGACAACGAAGAAGAGTGGATGGAGTGGGAGGACGGGCGCTTCTCCAGCGACACATCCAGCGGTCTAGGCTCAAGCATCGGCGAGGAGGGCGGAGACGAGGTCGACGAGGGGTGATGAGATGCGGAAGCGATGTCGAAAAAAAAAAAAATGTAAACAGAAACGATAGCGAAACTTAGCGGGACGGCGGATAGAAAAAAAAAAAAAAAAAAAAAAAATACCTAATCCGACCGGCCGAATAAAAGCGAGAAAATCAAAATACCGTGTCATGTTTATTAATAAGTAAGAGTAGTCCCGTTCGAATATTAAATGAAAGAATTCTTGTTTGTTCCAACCAAAAATTGAGGGGGCAATGTAACGGTACCGACGCCGTTACACTCCCCACAGCTAAGAAAACAATAACATAACGAACCTAGGGCGGTTAGGCTTTGAAAAGAACAAGCTAGGGAAAACAACAGCGACCGGAGCGAGAGGGGGTCTGCAAAAAGACGAATCACGGGCAAGCAAGAGCCCGTGATTCAGTATAAAAAGAGCGGATCGAGCGCAGAAAAGGCACTCTGTTTTAGGGAGCACCAGCCGCCAACCGAAGGATCGACCAGGACAACCAGGGAAGGACGAGGACGCCCGAAGGAAGAGCCCGGGCGAGCCGAACGAGAAGCCGAAGTATCAGGGCCTCAGGAGACCAAAGGAGCCTTCCTTCGATCAACGGAAGAGCTCTCGGCGGCACGGTGGGGACAGCGGACCGCGACGGGTGTCCAGCCACCACCCTAGACCCCTCTCCACGGTCCAGCAGCCGCGTCGCGTCAGGCGAGGCCCTTGAGCGCCGGGGCTCGGGCCAGCCGTAGCTGTATCGCGGGTCGTCTTACGACAGGCGCTCGGCGGAACTGTATCGCGGGTCGTCATACCACAGGCGCGCGGCGTAACCGTATCGCTATTTAACACCTAAGAAGCGCTAGGGAGACACATTGTACGACGGGTTGCCACCCAAAAGGCGTCTACTGAACAGAATATACTCAAACTATTGTTTTATACCGTGTTACACCAGTTTCTTTTACCCACTCGAGTCTGAACTACCGTGTATCCCGACGGATATGTAGAACAAGGTAGAAATACCGTTACAGTAAGTGTAAGTGTAAGTGTAAGTGTAAGTGTAAGTGTAAGTGTAAGTGTAAGTGTAAGTGTAAGTGTAAGTGTAAGTGTAAGTGTAAGTGTAAGTGTAAGTGTAAGTGTAAGTGTAAGTGTAAGTGTAAGTGTAAGTGTAAGTGTAAGTGTAAGCGTAAGTGTAAGTGTAAGTGTAAGTGTAAGTGTAAGTGTAAGCGTAAGCGTAAGCGTAAGTGTAAGTGCAAGTGTAAGTGCAAGTGTAAGTGCAAGTGTAAGTGTAAGTGTAAGTGTAAGTGTAAGTGTAAGTGTAAGTGTAAGTGTGAGTGTAAGTGTAAGTGTAAGTGTAAGTGTAAGCTTAAGTGTAAGTGTAGGTTTAAGTGTAAGTGTAAGTGTGAGTGTAAGTGTTAGTTTAAGAGTAAGTGCAAGTGTAAGTGTAAGTGCGTGCGTGCGGAACACTCACAAAGATTAGGTCTCTGCGGCTCGTCACTTCGCAGTATTTTTCGACTCCAAACCCTCTTTGTGACCGTACTCCGAACCCTTTCTAAAGGTGTTTAAATATTCCACCATTCATGTTTAAGCATGCCTGAACTCGTCTTTCAAAGCCATCGACTGTTTCTAAGAGAATATCTCAAGTGGTTACCTATTGGGAGGGGGGTTGAAAACGTCTCATAACTTTTACACTCGACTTTCGCTATAACGTGCTTGCGCTCTAAAACTTTCAACGATGTAAAAAAAGAGTAAGGGTTTGTTGACACAATCCGTGTCTGACAATCTTGAAACTAATGATGGATCGTCTGGTTGAAAATTACTCAAACACTTTAGAAAGGGTTCGGAGTACGGTCACAAAGTGGGTTTGGAGTCGAAAAATACTGCGGAAGTGACGAGCCGCAGAGACCTAATCTTTGTGAGTGTTCCACACGCACGCACTTACACTTGCACTGACACTTACTCTTAAACTTACACTTACACTTACACTGTAATAATTCCTAATTTATTCGATAGGACGTGCAAATATTTAATGGAGAATATTATTGAATGTTTTAAATAAATTTAGAGCCAGGGTAAAATCGGGTAATTAAACGATAAGAAAATAGTTATGGTAACAAATTTGCGTGCAATATTTATTGCGAATAAAACTTCAGATATATAATTCTTTCGATGAACAAACTTATCTTTTATGTTCGGACGGTTACGTGAACGTTGCGGTGATTCTTGGACGGTCGTCACGATGGATATAATTTAACAATTTTATTTATGATGCTTGCCTCATGTCGATTTAATTAGAGAAATTGATGGTCACGAACACGTCTGTTCGTGACGAATCTCGTGGAACAAGTGTCGATCGCACCGCGTTCACTTCAGCCCCTCTTTACACGTTCGATCGTTCATGGGCTTCCCTTTCTCTCGCACTCGCTTGGCGATTATTCACTCATTATTATATCACATCATCCCCCTATTTTGGGTTCATCGATCAATGAATACAAAATCCTAGTCATATCTGCATTCTTTAGTACACATCAATACACATCGTACACGAACACACACACACACACACACACCCACCTTCGACTCCACCTTAAATAATATTTGACACGTTGACACGCATCGCATTTCAAAATGTGTTCCTTAACGGCTCTACTTATTCCTCTCCAATAAAAGAAACCTTTGAGATGCGACAGGGTTTTGAATACACCCAAGTGTCCTAATCTGTCGTGTTCAGTGCGAACTATAAGTTGTTGAAGAATTTGCGGGACAATTATGGTCCAATTCGGATACCCTCGATTTTTATGAAACCATATTCCGTTGTATTTGACATACTCCTCGACCATCGCACTCAAATCTCGTGATTCCAATTGTTTAATGGCATCATCGTCTTGTTGTAATTTACTTAAATTTTTCAATTCCTTATTTAATTGCGAATTTATCTCAAGTTGACATATGATAGTGAGTGCATTTATTTCTTGAGTGTCATTTGGAATAGCAGTATACAGGCGAAGCATAGCTATTAAAATCGATTCTCTTTCTTCATTATGAAAAGTTCGATCCGGATTTCGACTAAAGAAATCGGCAATAATATTATCATTTCCTTTACAATATGATATTTTTAACGTGTACTCTCGTAATAGCAAACACCATCTAGATAGTCGAGCTGTACGAAACAATGTTTCTCGGAGAAACGTAAGTCCTTTATGGTCTGTTATTATTTCGAAAGGTTTTTGCA
>OZ020166.1:6277838-6532393 GCA_963971145.1 Sussaba pulchella
TTACATGGAGTAGTCCCCTCCTCTTTTCATTAACCTCTAGCGAGAATCGCGATCATCGTCACAATTCAATCGAGAGGTTAATAATTTTATTCATATGAAAAATCCCGGTTCCCCTCAGCATCATGTTAATTGATTTTTTTCATCATTATATGAATCCAAAAAACACCTCATAGCGGAAATGAAGAGTTGCTTGAAATTCTAACAAAAACTCATTATCCCTCCATATAAAGTGACCGTGGTGACGTAGGCTTAGACTGAGAGGGGTTGAAGGGGCTGTATTTGCGAGCGAGAGAGAAAGACGTGCGATCCGTTCCGAAAAGTGAGGCGCAATTCACCGCCACCGATTACCAAATGGAATATTTAGCATTATAAGATTAGAGTAGTGCGAGAAGTGTACGCGCATTCGTTCACCGCGCTGCACGCTCAGAGATTTCCTCATCATTCCAATATCTTTCAATTGTGCCACTGAAACGGTAAAATCGATGAAAAAAACAACTTCTTTTTACACACATGTTACCGATAAAAAATTTTTTTATTAAATATATTTAAAATTATTTTACATTTCTATTTTCTATGCTAATGAGAAAAAATTAATTTTTCTTCATATCCTACAGTTTAATCCTCCTCATATCCCCAGGGCAAGGTGTCAGTACAACCAAGTTGCAAGACTCTCTTGTCATCATTCCAATTTAACGCTAATTTTTGCTGTTTAATTGTCACAACCTCATGCTTTTGACTACGTATCAAGCATTGCGTTCTCTTGATATTAGCATGGTGCAACAAACATTTTTTGTAATCGTCAAACGTGATTTTTTTTAGCGCAGATATCTTGATACCCTGTGCACGCTTTTTCACATTTTTCGGCGGCTTATCTATAACGATGTAGGAATACAATTTTGCTCGAAGACCTACGATTACGGTCGTAATTTTGCCATTATTTTTATCCGTCATGAGGCCCAAAACTTTTTTGTTTGCCAACGGTATATCGTACCGGTTTTCCATCGGATAATCGGATGTGTCAAATTTATGTATATCCAACTTCATTTGCTCGTAAACGTTTTGATTGACGATATGGTAAATGAGACTGTCGGTGTCGGTGTAATTTTAATAGAAATCATAACCAATGTTGCTTTTTTCTCATTCATGTCTATTCTCGGGGCTGCCATGAAATCTCTTCAATGTTCTCGGCTGCTCTCCCATACCAACAATGAGCCGAAGATTGTTCCGTATCCGTTCATGCTCTGTTTCAAAGTCGATACGTTGCTGCTTCAGTTGATTATTCAACGTTTGCTCTGTTGTGCCCCAGAATTTCGGAAAGAATATTTAGTTGCGGCATTCGACATTCCTAAGGGAGTGTCGAAAGCCGTGGTCATCACTCTGTAAAAAGGTGGCTCGGTCGATGACCTGATCGATTGTTCGCTGTTTGCAGCCATTGCGCCAGCACAGTCTTGCTGGTGCAGCACCATTGGCTAATTCCAAAGCGGGTGCAGCGACCGAGTCGACCTACTAACCCTCAGATCAGGGATATATTAATGACCAGAGTGATGATCAACGTCAGTCAAGCTTTCGAGTAAGGTCGAATCGCTGTTCGAAGCGAGACTCCCGAACCGCGGTAGCTACACTCTTTCACGGGTGCTTCGGATCAGCCGGCTACGCACGGTTCGGTAGAGGTACGAGTCGGTACCAATAATTGTAAAAGAACACTGTAACTTTATAATGAAACCAACACACAAACTAATTTTACGTGAATTCCAATTCTTCGACGGTAAAGAATCCCTAAAAAATAAATAATTAAATGATAACGCCCTCCCTTCCCGTTCCAACACAGTAAAACGGTCGGTGGGCACAACAGCTCCAACCCTTGGATTATTATATCATAATTATCAATGGAACTTCGCAATGATGTCGTTATTTCATATAAAACACGAATTTCTTGACGTATAGCATTTTGCATTATTCGCGCGGAAATCGCATCGTTTTCATCTTTGGGATCAGCTACATTGCATAGTCTTCGATTATTCATATCATAGTGACCATCGATAGTAAGTTTAAATCCATCTCCAGGAGGTCCACGAATGTTTTTGTTGCAGCAGGATTGTGTGAGCGGGATGGAGTGAATGTTTGACACAGTTTCTAGTATTAAGTAATTAATATAAGATTTTATTAGTTTTCGACAGGTATTCGTTTACACGTGCTCAGCGGTCTTCTAGCTCGTGTGATTATCTACTCTTTTTGCACTGGCGTACGTACCTACTGCGCGTGACTCGAGAGACTACTCTGCTGTATCTACTTCGTCTCTTCGGAGGCCATGAGAGAGCTGGCGAAGTTTCTCGAGTCGCGGTCGGCTCTTTGCTATTACAGCCCCGATAATGAGACCGTGCTTGTACACTGTATCTAAGAAATGCGCTGAACTAACTATTCCTAATACTACCGCCGTTCGAGCCGTTTCTCGTTAATCATTTTCATGTTTAGCTTCAAACACAGATCTCGGAAACGATCTCATGGCATCGCTTTTGTAAATATATCCGCTTGTTGATTTTCGAACGGAACATACTCGACTTTAATTTGTTTTTCGTTGACTTTCTCGCGGATAAAGTGATAATGGACATCTACATGTTTTGTCCTCTTATGAAATACTGGATTTTTGACTAGTTGAATTGCGCTTTGGTTGTCAACGTATAGAATTGTCTCTTTATCACAGGGACATCCGATGTCCGATAATAATCTTCTTATCCAGGTTACTTCTCGCGCTGCTGTCGATGCAGCCACGTATTCGGCTTCAGTTGTGCTTAGTGTCACGAGTCGTTGCCGCTGCGATGACCACGTGACAGCACCGTTCGAGAGACGGAAAACATATCCCGTCGTGGATCTTCGCGTTTCGATATCTCCGGCATAGTCAGCATCCGAGAACCCGATTAATGCAGCTTCGCTACCGCCGCTTACATACTTGATACCGTACTCAATTGTGCCTTTAAGATACGCGAAGATTCGTTTCACTGATCGCCAGTGCGTCGCATTATGTTTGTTTAAATATTTGCTCACTGAATTTACCGCGAATGAAATATCTGGTCGTGATACGGCTGCTAAAAATATTAAGGACCCAACTGTCTCGCGGTATGGCACATTAGTCGTTTTTCCGTCGGTCTCCTCGGTCGGAGACAGTGCTGCGTGTGGATCTGCCGGCACACTCATCGTTTTTGCGTCAGCCATGCCGAATTTCTCGATTATTTTTCGCGTATATGCGCTCTGATGAATCGTTAATATTTTTCGCTCTCTATCGCGTTCGATTCGCAGCCCGACGAAGACATTCGAATCTTCGATCGTTATTCTGAACGTTTCACTCAGTCGCTGAATAATTATTTTTAAAGTCTCTACATTGCTCGATGCGATCAGTCCGTCGTCGAAAAATAACGCCAAATACACTGCGTCGTTTTTTAACTTTCCGGTAAACACACACTTGTCTGCCTCACATTCTTCGAACTCGAACTCGTTCAGAAATTTCGTGAATCTCAAGTTCCAACATCTTGGCGCCTGCTTCAGCCCATAGAGAGATCTCTCGAGCTTGCAGACGACGTTTTCGGCATCTTCTTCCACCTCGAGTCCTTCCGGAATCTCCATATATATCGTTTCTTCCAGCTTCCCGTACAAAAATGCAGTTTGGACGTCAAACTGCATGACTTCGAGGTCTTTTGCAGCGATCGTCGCTAGCAAAATTCTCAGTGAGTCGTACCTTACCACTGGAGAAAATGTTTCCTTAAAGTCGATTCCCTCGCGTTGCAGAAAACCTCTCGCACACAACCGTGCCTTGAATTTATGCGACTTCCCGTCTGCATCAGTTTTTACCCGAAACCCCCATTTAGAGTCGATGAACCTCATGTCCGGTGTCTTTTTCACGAGTGACCACGTGCTGTTGTCTTCGTGCGCTTTTAGTTCGCTTTGAATAGCACCCACCCACTGCGCGGCTTCAGTGCTATTCGTAGCTTCTTCGTACGTCGTTGGTACAATGCACTCGGCAACGTTTGCGTTGTGCCTGTACCTGCTTGGAGTTCGAATTCTCGAGCGATCTCGAAGATTTCTTGGAACATTTTGCGCTGGGTCGTTTTCTTGTACCTCGTTCTCATCGTTCTCTTTCTCTCGTTCGTCGTTTTCTCCAATGCTTTCTTCGTCAGCTACGTTCTTGTTTTCGTTCTCGGTTTCGTCGTCGGCTTCCGGCAGTGGAACTATTACCTCGTTCTCTTCTCGATTTTCTTCCGCTTTGTTCGGCGTTGGTCCGATTTTCTCCTTAAACACGACATTTCGAACAATGCTCACTTTTTTCGATTCCGGATCAAAAACCCGATACTTCGTCGATTCCTCCGTGTATCCGACAAAGATTTTCTTGCTTGCTCACACATCAAATTTCTGCGTGAATTGTTTGGGGGTGTGTACGTACGCGTCTGATCCAAAAATTCGCAGGTGCTTTAGTTTTGGAGTTTTTCCGACCCAGGCCTCGTACGGTGTTACTGCACCACTCGACCACACGGTTCGGTTGAGAATATACACCGCACAATTCACTGCCTCTGCCCATAGGCTCAATGGCAGATTTTTCGCGATGATCATTGTGCGCGCACTTTCGACAATCGTCCGATTGTCACGTTCTGCTTTTCCGTTTTGTTCCGGATTATAAGGAGCAGTAGTTTCGTGCCGAATTCCATGTTTTTCAAGATAATTGCCCATCTCTTGATTGCAGAATTCTCGACCATTGTCTGAGCGTAGCGTTTTCATTTTTCGACCGAATTTGTTCGCGATCATTTTCTCGAAGATCTTGAATTTCACGTACACTTCGGATTTGTTCTTTATGAAGTACACGTGCCTGTAGCCAGTCGCATCGTCCTTAAAGGTCAAGAAGTATCTTGATCCTCCGATTGAATTTGTTGGCATAGCCCCACAGACATCCGAGTGCATTTTCTCGCCCGGCTTTGTCTTCGTTTTGCGATCCAAGTTCTTTTTAAACGGCAACCGGTGCGATATCCCCATCTGACACGGTTCGCAGAAAACGTCATTTTTGTCTGTTATTGACACTCCACTGACTAGCCCTTTTTCCGCCAATTCATGTATCGCGCGCTTTCCTACGTGTCCCAATCTCTCGTGCCACACGGTTAAATTCGTCGTGGCAATATTCGCTTCTTCGGTACCTCCGTCTCTCATGACCATGAACAACATACGGTACACGTTGTTACCTTGCATAATTCCCGTCGCAAGCACCTCGTTATCGCGCATCACTTCGACTCGATCGGTATCGAAATTCACTGCGAAGCCATTTTTTGTGCACATTCCGACCGAAAAAAGATTTTTACGCAACTTCGGAACGTGCAGTACTTTCTCAATACGCGCATCATACCATACACCGTCGATAAGTTTTTTTATTCGCACCGTGCCTTCACCAGCGACGTTGCAGATTTGGTTATCTCCCAATGATATCTTACCGCCAGTGTTGTCCGTTGTATAGTCGATAAGCCAGTCGCGTCGATATGTTAGATGTCTCGACGTGCTGCTGTCGATCTACCAGATGTCGCTCTGATCGGCCGCCCTTACGTGACTATGCGTCCACAGCGTGCGAGCATTTACCGCACTTTTTGAACCCGACGCTACCGAACTTTCACCTGTTTGCACTACAAACGATCAATCGCGAGATTTCTCGCCGTCCTCGCGCGGCTTTCTTTTATTTTTACACTAACGCGCCATATGTCCCATACCTTGACACTTGGAGCATTTTATGTTCTTGATTTCTCTTTTATTTCCATTCTTTTTGTTCTCGGAATTTTTCGCTTCTCGTTGTCGTCGATTTTTCCCCGTTGCTGTCAAAGCTTCCGAAGCGTCTTCGTAATTGTTGAGCCTTGCGTCTTCTCGTATCAACCTCTCTTGTAAATTGTCGAGAGTTTGTCGATCGGGATCAACACTGTCCCCACGCCACTTGCAGCGTGCTGAACCTCGTGGTCAGACTAGCAAGGACTTTCGCCATTATCGCGCTCCCGACACGTTTCCGCCAATGTCCTTTACCTGACTCGCCATGTTTGTTACCTTGGCCACGTGTTGTACCGCCGTATCTGATTCGTTCATCCGGTACGCGTGAAACTTTTGCAGCAAGCCCAGCTTGTTTGTCGCCGTCTTCTGTTCGTGAATAAGGCACACTTTGTCCCACATCGTTTTTGCAGTAGTGCACGAGAGCACACACATCTGTTGAGCTTCGTCGAGATCGGATAAAATGATGAACCTCGCCGTTGCATTATCTTTCACGTTTTTCTTCACCGCGGCATCGTGTCCGTCCCCCGCAGCGGGCTCGGCCCTTGTACCGTCCACGACATCGAGAACGTCGTTTATCACGAATAACGCGCTCACTTGAGCTTTCCAGCCCTGGAAATTCGTTCCATCGAAAGGCTTCACACCTTTCACCGAGATTCCCACGGACATCGTGGATTCGATTCCCGCACTTTACCGCTACCGACACGTTACACCGACTCTCGAAAAAAACGTTTCCGGTTTTGCGCCACGCTCGACTCCCTGAGAAAATCTCACACCGTTCACACAATTTCTCAGTTAACCGCTAACTGGGCCCATAACCTGTTGCAGCAGGATTGTGTGAGCGGGATGGAGTGAATGTTTGACACAGTTTCTAGTATTAAGTAATTAATATAAGATTTTATTAGTTCTCGACAGGTATTCGTTTACACGTGCTCAGCGGTCTTCTAGCTCGTGTGATTATCTACTCTTTTTGCACTGGCGTACGTACCTACTGCGCGTGACTCGAGAGACTACTCTGCTGTATCTACTTCGTCTCTTCGGAGGCCATGAGAGAGCTGCCGAAGTTTCCCGAGTCGCGCTCGGCTCTTTGTTATTACAGCCCCAATAATGAGACCGTGCTTGTACACTGTAGCTAAGAAATGCGCTGAACTAACTATTTCTAATAGTTTTTACTATTGGAACTCTTTTTTATCAACTGACGACCAAACATATCTATGCTCATGTTGATAGTTGGCACAAGACTGAGCTTCGACGGTATCAAACTGACATTAATAAATAATTTCAGCTTCACGTAATTCTTTGATAATGGAAATGATTTCATTGGAATATCCAGCTGCTTGAGATACGCGGAGTAGTCGTAAACGATCAATGTCCCGACCTCTCTCGCACAGTAAGCCCACATCTCCAAGCTCACTTTATATTTATTATTGGAGAAATCTTTACGCTTTTGCACGGAGGATGTTAGAATTTCGAGCAATTATTTACCCTTGCTGTGAAGTAAATGTTTTTTGGATTCGCATAATTTTTAATATTGAAGAAAATTAAGTGTGAGCGAATTATTGTAATGCTAATGAAAGAAATAAGGATTTTCATATGAATACGGAATATTAATTTAATAATAAAATTATTAAACTCTCATTCGAATTATGATGAACACGATTTTTTCACGAGAGGTTTATGAAAAGAGGGGAGGGGGAGGGGGGGGGCTACTCTATGCAAAGCCATTTGGCAGGCATGATCGGGTTGACCGTTCGATCGCTGATAGGAAAAAACTTCTCTGAGGGGTAATCTGATATGTCGGCGGCGCGTCTCGCGAAAGTAAACATCCGCGGATGTTCGTTGAATCATTGCACGTCTCTCTTTCTCTCTCTTTGTCTTATCCCTCGTTTGGCCCGCCCCTCCCGCGCAAAATAAATCAGTGTGATTCTGAAATACCAATCCCTCAACATTAAGAACACAATTTTTCAGAAGAGGTTCATGAGGGGGGCTCCATGCAAAGCCAATTGGTAGGTATGATCGGGTTGACCGTTCGACCGCTGATAGGAAAAAACTTCTTATGCCGGCGTCGGCGTGTCGCGCGAAAGTAAACATCCGCAGGGTGTTTATTCATTCATCACGCGTCTCTCTCGTTTGACCCTCCCCTCCCGCGGAACTATAATCATCCATAAATTCCACGTGCAAGCTCAGTTGCAGTTCAATCTTATTGGATCAGTCTCCGTCGAAATGGCTGAGCGTAAAAAACATCTTGCTGATCGAGTGATTGAGACATGTGAAAAACTGATAGATTTTATGAATTAAGCGCTTGCTTGTGATAAATCCCGTGAAAGAAAGCAGTGTATAAAGGCGGGGGAGGAAAATGTAGAGCTGTTGAGTGATATTTTACGTGAAGATGATTCGTTTACGGTTTATCAAAAAATGCGAATTCAAACGACTATATCAACGCTCATATCTCTGACAAAAAAACTATTTAGCCGAAAATGTCGAAAATTGCGGACGCTAGCGTGGCTACAGACATTTTTTGAAAAATTCAAAACGCTGTCGAAGCCGAACAAGAGCGTTGATAATTGCGAAATTTACAGATTACATAGAAGGCATCACATGTGTGCAAAATTTGAGTACGGTAGCTTCAACCGTTCTCGAGTTATGAACGTTTGAATTTTAGAGGGTGGTTACATACACTGTGACGTGGCGGTCACAATTTTCCCCCAGCCCGGCTCGAAGGCCGCCACTCACCACACCGAGACGAATATTATAACACTATTACCGGCGCACTACTAGTAATTAAGTCTATCATTATTGATTTTTCCTCCACCCACCCGAACGATCCTTACACCCCTAAACTCGCATTCACTCTCGTCACCGATAACCGAAACACCCAGAGCAACGACAGCGTCAACCGTCTCCATGGCAACGCATCACCGCAGCGACTCACCCCACATCCACCGAACAGCTGAGATAATCGTCGCGTAACGGGGCCCGCAGATTATCGATTATCGCACGGGAGGCGCCACCCGATGGCTAGACGACTGTAATTATCGACGTATCGACCGGGGACTAGCGCCACTCAACCGCAGCAACCACCATGATTATCGATCGCGACCAGTGCAAGCTAGAGTCACTAGCCGCACACCGGTGAGCTTACATGGAAACGAGTCTGGACAACCACGAGCCACGGCCAATCAGAAGCCACTATTCCCACGATTTTCCCCAGTATTCCTCCAATCCCGCGACGGAATAAGAACACCCGTCCCTCACATGTAATCCATCCTCGTAATTCCCCCAGCAATTCCTCCAATCCCGCGGCGGAATAGAAACACCCATCCCTCACACGTAATCCATCCTCGTAATCCCCCCAGTAAGCCACTAGCGCACGACCAACCAGAAGCCGCAGCGGAAGGCCCTGCCATCGAGATCCGCCAATGACACCGCCCCTTCGACACCAATCACGATCGATCTCACGATCGATGAAGAAGACGAAGACGACGGCCATTTTTTCTTCACTTCGAGCCGAGCGTTAACCGAGCATAGAGTGTGTCTGAGCGAGCCACGATCCGTTTTTTCTGTTATTTGGACGTTACCCTGTCGTTTCGGCACAATCGTGTGCATTGTGTGAGCGTGGTGTGCATAGTATCGGCGCCTTCTTCCGCATTTGTGAGCGTCGTCGTCGGAAAACCGAGAATTAGCGCCGCGTAAATCGTGATTGCCGTGGACACGACCGATTACGGTATTACGAGTGCACAGAGTACGAACGAGTGAGTACCCCTTAAGTTTTCCATCCCTCCCATCCCCTCGATTTGTCCCAATTGCCCCAAAAGAATTGTGTGATAATTATTCTCTCTTTTTTTTTTTTTTTTGTTGTACACCGGCATTTATAAGTAATAAGCGAGACGCCACGTGTGAGCGCTCGCCATTTTGTACCGGCGTTTGTGCCGTTGCCTGTACGATAAATTTCGATCGCCGTCGTCTTTTCTTCGTTTGCGCGAGTGAGTGGCGGTGATAATTTAATCGATAGTGAATAGGACCGCGTTTATAAAATTATTAGCGTTTTCAGTCGCGGATTTGTTTTATTTCTTTATTTTTCTTGTGTGTCGAGGTCTTACCGATAAGAGCCGACGTCCAGTGTCCCCACCCCTCCTGATCCGTCCATGTTCGCCACTGGTTAGCCGAGTTTTATATTTCTTATCCGAGTCATTCTTTTTGGAAATGGCTTGCATTTTTCCGAATAATTAACTGCGGTGTCACTACCGATAAAGTGACTGGCGCCCAAATAAAATTAGCTTCAGTAAGTCGCAGTGCCTTCGTTTCTTTGGATTTTTCATTGTTCGCTATAACTCTAAAATAATCGCAACCGGCCAGCTGTCCCGTCTATGCCTTACTCCCCCCTCTCTTCCCCTCCCTTCCTCCCGCCTAGTAACCTAGCAAGGGCCGATCGTACGGCACCATCCCTTTTTTTTGCGTCATCACACTATTTTATTTTAAGCGCGTCTGGAATATTTTCTTTAGTTCCGATATTTTTTTGTATAAGAACCCTCGACCATAGGGCTGATTTTGCGTCATTTATTCAATTTATTTATTTTCTTCTATTTCACTCGCGTTTAATTTCACTTTATTTTCGACTGTTTCCTCGATTATTGGAGGCCGACGTTGCGCGATTTCCTTCTTTTTTTTTGCGTTTCGATATTATTTGACTTTAGTTTATCTTTCGTTCTTTTGAGATTTTCGTGCGAGAACCCTGACGTACAGGGCTGGCGGTGCGCTATTTATTCTTTTGTTTCTTTCACACGGGCACTGTATTTTTTTTTATTCTACTTTTTTTTTGCATTTATTAATTTTTTTCTTATATCATTACTCTGAATTTTTGTCACCATTGTTTTTATCGATACCATCTGATCGAACCTCGGAGCGAGGCAGACATCACTTCTGCGGAATCCATTCCTAGTTATTAAATACCGATTTATTTTTCATTACTTGGGTTTTCTTTTTATTTTTTTTTGTCCTTCCTTTTTTTTTTTTTTTGTCCCTCACCCACTCTCCCCTTTTACCCCCACCCCACTAGTCGCAGATCACAAATGGCGCCCAACGTGGGGCCTGGTAAATGAATTACTTCGGTTTATTCATTTTTTTTTGTAAGTGCTCACCTCGACACATTTAATTATCAATTTTTTTTTATTTTTATCTATTACGATTACACTCTCGAAAGTTAGGAATTTAGTTCAGATTGGGATTCGCCGCCACTCACGCTACTTCTCGATTGGCAGCGGGGACTCCGGAAGCTATTGCGTGTTCTTTCAGGTCACTCTATAATTCATACTATTTCCCCTTGTACATTGTCATTACTTGTATTAATTGCTTGTCATATAACCGGTATTATTTACATGTCATATTACCATTACCCTTTGATCGCTGTATAACCTGTCTTTACCCACGTATTACACGCATCATTCCCCGTACGTGACAGCTCGAAATTCCTACGAGTTGCCCGTCGATTTACTCGCTTTTGCACGACCACTACCCATTCTTTCCTCCACCCCTTGGACCCTACATCGCTCAAACAACTCGAATTTGACGTATCTTATCCCGATACGATTTTAAACCCGCAAAGTCTTACCCCACGCGTTAGTCCACGTTAATTACGCACGTATTTCACTAATTAACGATATTGTCAATCACGATGGATCCATCAGATGACACCATCCCCCCTCCCCCGCTGGTGGTGACAACCACCACCGCGGATGTTACTTGCACCACAACGGTGACAACAACCACGACCGTCACCACTCCCCAAGTACAGACCGGAACTTCAAGCCCCCATCCCACTCATCCGCCTCGGATTGACACGACCAGCCGCGCCGCGTTAAATACCTCAATACAGACGATAAAAAAACACCTCACTAGCCTGCCCGATAGCAGAGAAATCTTTCGCCTCTGCGACCATGCAGGGCTAAGTACAAGAGGTACCCTGGAGGATGTCATCAACCGCTATTGGCGGTACGAGGTCCGCCGACTTTATCCACAAATTAATGTGGAATGGTACCCTGACGAGGACGAGCGTCAGGACGAGACACCGTTTTGTCTTACCGCAGCACAATTAGCGCCTGAATTCGACGACACGATTCGTAGCACGCGCTCGCGCTTACCAACAGGAGATCCCTTACCCACCGGTCAATCAATCGGACCATACCAAGACCCTCTCCCCATGGACGATCCCGACGAATCTTTATTCCCACCTGACGCCTCACAGATCTCACCAGCTGATTTCCCGCTACTTCCTCCAATCCCTACCGCAACTTTCGCTCATCAATTCCCGCATCACTCACCCCTCCCCCGACCAGTACCCCCTCCACGCCTCTCCTACCTGCCCCCGACGACCCCCGCAACAGTACCCGCCCCCACCAGAGTAGACAACGAGACGTACCAGCTTCCCCCTCCACAACCACCTCAGGGTCGAAGTACGGGGGTGAGATTTCTCACCCGCCCGGAAACCACGACGCCGAGACCATCCACATCATACCCCTCCTCCTACAGCTTCCGAGATACGACCGGTATTGACCATTTCCGCCGGTTTGGCCCCAAGTTTGAGGGCAAACGCGGCGAGGATGGCGAGGAATTCCTCCTGAGACTGTACGAATACTGCGACAGCCGCGGGTACACCCAGGAGGAGGTCTTACGCGTACTACCCGAGGCTTTTTCCCGCGAAGCCCTGATGTGGCATCGAGTGGAGAGAGATTCTTGGCGTGATTATAACGAGTTCCTCTTCCGTTTCCGTGCACGTTTTGGCCACTGTGACCTCCAGGAGCGACTCCGACGGGAGGTGGAAGGCCGCACTCAGGGCCCGGACGAGTCAATTGGCGAATACCTCACCAAAATGAGAACGTATTTTCGACACCTTAGCCCTCCGTTGTCTCTCGAAGCGCAGCTAAACCTGTGCTATGACAATTTACACCCCGACCAGGCCCTCCAGGTGCGACGCGACGAAATCACCGACTACGCAGAATTCACGTGGAAATGCCGGAGGATAGAAGCAATGCGGGAACGCGTTCGCAACTATCGTCCCCCACCATCAGCAACAAGCTCCGTGCTTCCATGCGCTGCATACGTGCCTCAACCAAAATCCTCTACCAAAAATACAGCTGCACTCAGCCAAACCCCGAAACCTACCAACAATATCCCACCTTCCTGTAATCCCGCCAATACCGTAGCAGGAATATCCCCCCCTGAAACGCCCCCGCCAGCCCCAAGACCCACTCCTCTCCCTCCGCGACGTACTTCCCTATCCCCACCCCCGTTAATGCCCCCAGACTTTTCTCCCAGAAGACTCCCAATTATCCGTTCCACCACGGTGCGCTGTTTTAACTGCAAGCAGCAGGGACATGTGTACCGTGAGTGTCCCCAACCCCTCGGCACGTTTTGTCGACTCTGCGGTGCAGCAGGGACCGACACCCTCTCCTGCCCCCGCTGCCGACGCAGTCGGGAGGGAAACCCCACAGGGGGGGGCCAGTAAACGGTGCCTCCCCCGGACCCACTATCCAACCTAGTCAAAAGCCCGAAGCAGCACCCGCTTTCGACTTAGTAGACGCACAAGGAGAAGACGACCGACATTACTTACGAATGACAATTAATGGACGAACCATCCACGCTCTCGTTGATCCAGGCTCCAACCGATCGTACTTAGGCAATACGATGGTGGAAATTCTCGGAGACACAATCACTCCCTGTTCAGGTGGTATCCGAGTGGCAAATAATGCCATCGTCCCGGTAGTCGGTGAGATCATGTTAGATCTTACGATGGCGGGAACCACCAAATCTCTCATGGTACACGTAGCCCCTCTAAGCTACGACGGCTTACTGGGAATCGATTTTTGTCGATTATTCGGTCTAACGATCGACTACGGTGCCGGCACATGGTGCATCCCCGGTAGCACTCCCCGACCATTCATAGCAACCGCCCCCATCCCCGCAAATTCCGAAGACAAACCCGAAGACGAACCTGAAGCCGCGGGACTGGTCGAGGTCTCCCCAAGCACCACCAGTCGGCTCAATTCCCTCTTGGACAAGCTGGTGAAGCCTAACGCTACTGGAATCCTTAGCCATACTCCCCTCCTACAGCATGCCATCGACGTTGGCGAACACCCTCCCATCCGACAGAGGCCAAGGACGATATCCCCGTACCTGTTGCGCATCGCACAGGCAGAGGTTGACAGAATGCTCAAGGAACGGGTAATTGAACCCTCCAGCAGTGGCTGGCTGAGCAACCCCGTAATTGTCCCTAAACCCAACGGAAAGCACAGATTTTGTATCGACTACCGCGACGTTAACAAAGTAACCCGAAAAGACGCTTACCCACTACCTAACTTGGACCGAATATTAGACGGACTCCGACAAGCGCATCATATCTCCAAGTTGGATTTGAGCCAGGCTTATTTCCAAGTACCCCTCGAAGCCTCGAGTAGGCCAATCACCGCTTTCGCAGTACCCGGAAGGGGCTTGTTCCAATTTACCCGCATGCCCTTTGGCTTGACCAATGCCCCCGCAACCTTTCAGCGTCTAATGGACCGACTGATACGCCCCGAGTGGGAACCCCACGTCTTCGCATACCTCGACGACGTGATAATCGCAACCGAGACCGAAGAGGACCATTTCAAATATTTGCAACTGGTACTGACTGCCCTTTCCCACGCTAATCTCGAAATTAACCGAGAAAAAAGTTCCTTCTTCTGTTCGGAAATGAAATATCTGGGATACATCATTGCTCGAAACGGATTGGAAACTGACCCGGATAAAGTAGCTCCCATCCTCCAGTACCCCGCTCCCAAAAACCTCAAGCAACTTCGGAGATTTCTCGGTATGGTGGGCTGGTATGCTCGCTTTATCGGAGATATCTCCGAACATAAGATCCCCCTCGTTCACCTGCTCGGCAAAGGCGTGCCGTGGCATTGGGGTGAGGAACAATCCAAAGCCTTTGAAACCCTGAAACAAGCCCTTGTCACCACTCCCGTACTGGCCCGTCCCGACTTCACAAAACCCTTTACCATCCACACCGACGCGAGCGACCACGCGATCGGAGCAGTCCTAACCCAAGAATCCGAAGGCGAAGAACACCCCATAATTTTTTGCAGTAAGGTCCTTTCCCCCGCCCAACGGAGATACAGCGTGACTGAGAGAGAGTGCCTCGCGGTGCTATGGGCTGCAAAGAAATTGCGCCCATACATCGAGGGTACTTCTTTCAAAGTCATTACTGACCACAGCAGCTTACGCTGGCTGCGGAATCTAAGAGACCCAACCGGTAGACTGGCAAGATGGGCACTGGTGATGCAGGACCTGGACATGGAAATAATCCACCGAAAAGGTGCCTTGAACGTAGTCCCTGACGCCCTCTCAAGGATGTTCGAGGGAACAGGGGAAGCCTTAGCCGCTATCGGAGAATCGGTGGATCCTTGGTACCTCGAACAGATGAGGAACGTACGCGAGTTCCCGTCCAAGTATCCCGATTGGAGAATCGAGGACGATCGCTTATACCACCATCGCCTACACCCCGTCGTAGATCCCGCCCTAGTAGACCTAAATTCCTGGAAACTTGTCCTACCCCAAGACTCCCGACTACGCGCCATGCGGGACGCCCACGATCACCCCCAAGCTGGTCATTTGGGGATCGACAAGACCTACCATCGTGTCACGCAAGACTTCGCGTGGCCTGGCATTTTTCAAGACGTAGCACGCTTCGTACGCGGATGCCGCGTCTGTCAGCTCAGCAAAATTGAGCAGGGGGCGCCTGCAGGATTGATGCGTGAGAGAACTACCGAAGGTCCATGGACAGTGGTGGCTGCCGACGTCATGGGTCCCTTCCCTCCCAGCAAAGGCCGAAACCGATATATAGTAGTTTTCCAGGACCTTTTCACCAAATTCATCGAAGCCAAACCCCTCAGGACGGCGACCGGACCAACCATTGTCACGGCGTTGGAAACGCTGGTGTTAAATCGCTGGGGTTGCCCACGCTATTTACTCACCGACAATGGCACTGAGTTCGTCAACAAACACATGACGACGCACCTCGGACAGTACGGAATTCGACAGACCACTATCCCTCCCTATCACGCTCAAGCCAATCCCGTTGAACGCGCAAATCGAACCCTCAAGACAATGATAATTTCGTACGTGGGTGACGATCATCAGAACTGGGACGTACACCTTCCCGAGCTATGCTTCGCCCTTAACACGGCAGTGCAGAGCTCTACCCATATGACCCCAGCATTCCTTAATCTCGGACGAAACCCTAGATCCGCGAAAAGCATCCTCAACGAACTCCCACCGCCACCCGCGGAGAACAGAACCGACCCCGCAGTCTGGAACGACCGCATGAAACGACTACCGCTTATTCACGACTGGGTTCGCAAAAATTTGTCGAACGCAGCGAGAAAACAAGCCCATTATTACAATCGCGGAAGGACAGACCGCGAATTCCAAATCGGAGATTTAGTACGTCGAAAAAACCGAGTTTTATCCTCAGCCCTCCAGAACTACGCCGCAAAACTAGCCCCCAGGTACCGCGGACCCTACACGGTCACCAAGAAAATATCCCCCGTCATATATGAAATCCATGACACGCTACGAAACAAATACCCGAGGGTACACGTGAAAGACTTGGTCCCTTACCGACAGCCGTATGACCCGACGGAAATGCCCTCGCCAAGCCCAGTAACCAACCAGCGGACTATTCTCATCGACGACCCCCCGTTTCAGAATGGCAGGACGTGCTCGCCTTCCATGGAGGACAGTTCACCCAGGTCGGGGAGGATTGCGGACGGAGCTGGCCCGTCTGGGAACGATAGGGTACCAATCTCTCCGGCCCCTATCGGACCCCCCCCGAACGTGGGGATCACCCGGCGCCATCGACGCAGCCAGGAAGTTCGCCCAGCAGCACTCCCCGTGGCTCCTGCAGGGCCTAGATACCACCTCCGTCAGCGGCCTAAGGCCCCGTAATCCGACTCCTGACAACACCAGCGACGAGACTTCCGAGACGTCAGCCACCACCGACCGAGCAGAGCTCGACGACCTCGACGACGAAGAAATTGGCGACATCGTCGACGAAGCATTCGACAACGTCGACGACGAGATCTTCGGCGATAATCACGAAGTGGCACGGAGCGACAGCAGTGACGATCAAAGCGGCGATTTCGACGAGGGCGAGATCACCGCCACTGCTTCAACCCAACTAAGCCGGTTCACGATGTCACCCTCGAAACTTCAGTCAGCACCACCCCCCCGGATCTTCCCGTGCATGGCTGCCACTCCTCTCACTTCCCGTAGTCCCCAGCACACCAATCCCATCCGACCCAAGCAGCCCCCTCCTCGCTACCAGCCAACCAACCCTATCCATCCGCAAATTCCCACCCCTCGTTACCCACCGAAAGTTACCCCGAATCCCCAACCGTCTCACCTCGCTCCTCCAAGGCAAACCCAAGGAATCCCCTCACTAATGACCCTGAAAATACCCGTTCCCTGGGGTTGCCCCGCCGTAACCCGCACCCCCCCTCCGCTAGTCCCAAACCTATCTACCCTCCCCACCGCGCTGCCACCACGGCCAGTACTGTACCGGTGCTGGAATTGTGGGGAACCCCACCACTATGCCGAGCGATGCCCGCATCGACTCCGCAAGCGGTACGAGTAGGCGATCGTAGCCGCCCTCCTCTCCTCCCACCACGTTCCTTTTGATCCCACGACCAGTTCCCCTCGTTTTTTTTGTTGTTGTCTCGGCTGTTTTCCTTAGCCTCGCCGTCAGTCGTCATTCACCTCCTTATCCTTTGTTTTTTTGTTTTTTTTTGTTCGTTTGCCCAGGGTTGGACGAATTCCCCAACCCACGTTACCCGACTACGGCACCGGACATAACTGGTCAATCCTTCATTCCGCCTCACTCCATCCCGACTTCCTTTCACTCGCCCCCCCCGTACTCATACCCCTTCATTTCGTTTTTTTTGTTATCTCGTTTTATTTTTTTTTACTCTGGGACTGGATGACTTACCCAGCCCAGGGGGGGGTACCTGGGTACCGCAGGGTTTCCGGCAGGGACCGGGGCCATATCGGCGAAGGGCAAAGGAGTGAACAGAGCACACAGATTGAAAGGTTCCTATTAATCATAAGAGACATTTTTCATTTTATTTTCTTTGTTATCCTTTCATAATCACTGAAAGAAGAAAAAAAAAATAAACATACACTTTTGTTAGAATCGACATAAGACCGGTATTAAGAATTCAATTATTACCTCCCCCGACAAACCCGCGTGATGTGTCACGCAGCCCATCCCAATCCTTCCCCACTACCCCCCCAAGGCCCAGAATGAATGTGCTCAGGTCGTCCAGAGACGAACCTTCGGCAAGTGGGGGGGAGTTGTGACGTGGCGGTCACAATTTTCCCCCAGCCCGGCTCGAAGGCCGCCACTCACCACACCGAGACGAATATTATAACACTATTACCGGCGCACTACTAGTAATTAAGTCTATCATTATTGATTTTTCCTCCACCCACCCGAACGATCCTTACACCCCTAAACTCGCATTCACTCTCGTCACCGATAACCGAAACACCCAGAGCAACGACAGCGTCAACCGTCTCCATGGCAACGCATCACCGCAGCGACTCACCCCACATCCACCGAACAGCTGAGATAATCGTCGCGTAACGGGGCCCGCAGATTATCGATTATCGCACGGGAGGCGCCACCCGATGGCTAGACGACTGTAATTATCGACGTATCGACCGGGGACTAGCGCCACTCAACCGCAGCAACCACCATGATTATCGATCGCGACCAGTGCAAGCCAGAGTCACTAGCCGCACACCGGTGAGCTTACATGGAAACGAGTCTGGACAACCACGAGCCACGGCCAATCAGAAGCCACTATTCCCACGATTTTCCCCAGTATTCCTCCAATCCCGCGACGGAATAAGAACACCCGTCCCTCACATGTAATCCATCCTCGTAATTCCCCCAGCAATTCCTCCAATCCCGCGGCGGAATAGAAACACCCATCCCTCACACGTAATCCATCCTCGTAATCCCCCCAGTAAGCCACTAGCGCACGACCAACCGGAAGCCGCAGCGGAAGGCCCTGCCATCGAGATCCGCCAATGACACCGCCCCCTCGACACCAATCACGATCGATCTCACGATCGATGAAGAAGACGAAGACGACGGCCATTTTTTCTTCACTTCGAGCCGAGCGTTAACCGAGCATAGAGTGTGTCTGAGCGAGCCACGATCCGTTTTTTCTGTTATTTGGACGTTACCCTGTCGTTTCGGCACAATCGTGTGCATTGTGTGAGCGTGGTGTGCATAGTATCGGCGCCTTCTTCCGCATTTGTGAGCGTCGTCGTCGGAAAACCGAGAATTAGCGCCGCGTAAATCGTGATTGCCGTGGACACGACCGATTACGGTATTACGAGTGCACAGAGTACGAACGAGTGAGTACCCCTTAAGTTTTCCATCCCTCCCATCCCCTCGATTTGTCCCAATTGCCCCAAAAGAATTGTGTGATAATTATTCTCTCTTTTTTTTTTTTTTTTTTTGTACACCGGCATTTATAAGTAATAAGCGAGACGCCACGTGTGAGCGCTCGCCATTTTGTACCGGCGTTTGTGCCGTTGCCTGTACGATAAATTTCGATCGCCGTCGTCTTTTCTTCGTTTGCGCGAGTGAGTGGCGGTGATAATTTAATCGATAGTGAATAGGACCGCGTTTATAAAATTATTAGCGTTTTCAGTCGCGGATTTGTTTTATTTCTTTATTTTTCTTGTGTGTCGAGGTCTTACCGATAAGAGCCGACGTCCAGTGTCCCCACCCCTCCTGATCCGTCCATGTTCGCCACTGGTTAGCCGAGTTTTATATTTCTTATCCGAGTCATTCTTTTTGGAAATGGCTTGCATTTTTCCGAATAATTAACTGCGGTGTCACTACCGATAAAGTGACTGGCGCCCAAATAAAATTAGCTTCAGTAAGTCGCAGTGCCTTCGTTTCTTTGGATTTTTCATTGTTCGCTATAACTCTAAAATAATCGCAACCGGCCAGCTGTCCCGTCTATGCCTTACTCCCCCCTCTCTTCCCCTCCCTTCCTCCCGCCTAGTAACCTAGCAAGGGCCGATCGTACGGCACCATCCCTTTTTTTTGCGTCATCACACTATTTTATTTTAAGCGCGTCTGGAATATTTTCTTTAGTTCCGATATTTTTTTGTATAAGAACCCTCGACCATAGGGCTGATTTTGCGTCATTTATTCAATTTATTTATTTTCTTCTATTTCACTCGCGTTTAATTTCACTTTATTTTCGACTGTTTCCTCGATTATTGGAGGCCGACGTTGCGCGATTTCCTTCTTTTTTTTTGCGTTTCGATATTATTTGACTTTAGTTTATCTTTCGTTCTTTTGAGATTTTCGTGCGAGAACCCTGACGTACAGGGCTGGCGGTGCGCTATTTATTCTTTTGTTTCTTTCACACGGGCACTGTATTTTTTTTTTATTCTACTTTTTTTTTGCATTTATTAATTTTTTTCTTATATCATTACTCTGAATTTTTGTCACCATTGTTTTTATCGATACCATCTGATCGAACCTCGGAGCGAGGCAGACATCACTTCTGCGGAATCCATTCCTAGTTATTAAATACCGATTTATTTTTCATTACTTGGGTTTTCTTTTTATTTTTTTTTGTCCTTCCTTTTTTTTTTTTTTTGTCCCTCACCCACTCTCCCCTTTTACCCCCACCCCACTAGTCGCAGATCACAACACACACACACACACACACACACACACACACACACACACACACACACACACACACACACACACACACACACACACACACACACACACACACACACACACACACACACACACACACACACACACACACACACACATATATACATCCGGACATTTTTTCCGAATGTGTTTTCTGGATGTTTTAGGACAATCTGAACCTATTGACATCAAAATCTCGAAAAAAAAATTTCGGACCGTCACAAAGCTTCCTTTATGAGGAAGCAAAATTAGAAATCTTAAGGTGAACGATATTTTCTCGGGCAAATTTCATTTAACGCAAATTGATGGAATCTTGGAAGAGGACGGAAGTTTCAGGACTGCGAGTGAAGCTATTTTTCCTACCACGAATCTTGAGGAATGGTTTAAAGACTTTGTGAAAGAACCACTAATGCAAAAAATTCAAGATCACGAGAGAAAGGGATCGGGATGGAGTCTCAGTAAAATAAGCTATCTCACTGTCAACATGAATAAATATGTGCCGCTATGTGGAGGATTACCAACGTTCGTTTCTTTACCCAAAGATATCCAGAAGATGCACGCAGTCGTAAATATCATCAATAATGACGAATATTGCTTCCTTTGGTCGGCGGTAGCAGCCTTTTCGCCTGCAACAACGCACAGCGATCTGAAAACATCGTATCCGCATTTCAAGGACGTGTTGGTGTATGAGGGTTTAGAATTTCCGATGATCCTCAAAAATGTGCCACAATTTAAAAAAAATGAAGAATTTATCTATTAATATTTACGGTATTGCCGATCCGGAAAGAAGTAAGAAAAATGAGATAGAACCTATTTATCTAAGTAAACATCGCCCCGATCTATCAATTTCATCCACCATACATTAACTTATGATAAATACTACCAATGAATTTTTGACAAAGAGGATGACACTGTCATTCATCACTTTGCTTGGATTAAAAATCTGTCACGATTAGTTTCCCCGCAAATATCGAAGCACAAAGGAAAAATTTCGATTTGTGATAGATGCCTGAGTCATTTTCAAACTGAAAGTTGTTTTAAAAATCATAAAATTGATTGTATCAATCATAATAACTGTAGAATCATTCTACCAGAGGAGGGAAAATCGATCATGAAATTCAAAAATTTTAAAAACAAGGTAGCCGCACCATTTGCGATATACGCGGATTTCGAATGCCTTCTGCAACCTGCAAATACAAGATGCGGGAAAAACAGTGTCAGCTATCAAACTCGTGTGCCTTATAACATAGGGTTTTATCTTCAATGCGATTCCTCCAATGCGATCTCGGGTTATAAATCTTTGAGAAGTGATAACTGCATACAATTATTCGTCGAAGAATTGAAAAAAATAGCTGTCGAAGTAAATGCGCGCTTAAAACAAATCGTATCGCTGGAAGAATTGACGCCAGAGATGAATCAGATTTTTTATTCGGCAACAGAATGGCATATTTGCGAAAAATCGTTTACGCTGGAAAACATTAGGGTACGTGATCATTGTCATTTCACATGGAAATTCCGAGGCGCCGCTCATCAAGACTGTAATTTAAATTATACAAATTCTCACGTCATTCCCGTCATATTTCATAATTTATCCGGCTATGACTCTCACTTCTTGATAAGAACATTAGCATCAACCTTCGAGGGTTCTATACATTTATTACCGGTAAACAAAGAGAATTATATATCGTTCACAAAATCCGTCGACGGTACAATCGTCAAATTTCGATTCATAGATTCGTTCAGATTCATGCCTGCTAGTATTGACAAACTCGCATCTTATCTACCCAATGAGGAGAAACATATAACGAGGAAGTATTGCAGTAGCACAATGGAGCTAAATTTATTGACAAGAAAAGGTGTTTTCCCGTACGATTATCTCGATAGATGGGAAAAACTCGATGACACAGAGTTGCCGACTCTGTGTGAATGTGAAAAATCACGTTTGACGATTACAAAAAATGTTTGTTGCATCATGCTAATATCAAGAGAACGCAATGCTTGATACGTAGTCGAAAGCATGGGATTGTAACAATTAAACAGCAAAAATTAGCGTTGAGTTGGAATGATGACAAGAGAGTCTTGCAACTTGGTTGTACTGACACTTTGCCCTGGGGATATGAGGAGGATTAAACAGTAGGATGTGTGAAAAAATTGATTTTTTCTCATTAGAATTGAAAATAGAAACGTAAAATAATTTTAAATATATTCAATAAAAAAATCTTTTATCGGTAACATGTGTGTAAAACGACGTTTCTTACTTCATCGATTTTACCGTTTCAGTGACACAATTGAAAGATATTGGAATGATGAGGAAATCTCTGAGCGTGCAGGGCGGTGAACGAATGCACGTACACTTCTCGCACTACTCTAATCTTATAATGCTAAATATTCAATTTGGTAATCGGTGGCGGTGAATTGCGCCTCACTTTTCGGAACGGAACGCACGTCTTTCTCTCTCGCTCGCATTAAACATAAGTCGGGAGACGTTTTCTTTCGTATCGTCGAACATCTAAATCCAGATCGTCTTCATGTTCAATTATCTAATGGCGTCTTCTTTGCAATGTCAAACATCTATATCCTATATCATATTTATGGTTAATGAATGACGTTTCCCGACTGAATTGAGGGCAGTGAGGAAATTACCACGATTCAAAAAATTGAACTCATACAAACGAACGATCATAATTCAAACTATGAATAAACTAAGATGACTTCTTGAATTATTTCATCTTTTTTGAATTTATTTACTTATTTCATTCTTTTAATTTCACTAATTTGTTTTTTCCATTTTAAATTTATTAATTTGTTGTATTCTTTTTAGATTCATGAATTTTATTCATGCTTTCTATCAGATTACTTTTTTTTCGTTCTAATTTTTTTTGTGTTCGATTTTTACTCCAGCCGGGAGTTTTTAAAAATTTTTTAAATTTATTTTATTTCATACTTTTTAAAGATAATTCGTTATAATTTTCTCCACGTCCGCCAATGATTGGAATCATTTAGCTCGAACCAGACATCCACGTCACAAAACAATTTTTCCTACTAGTGTCATAATGTACTATTGTTTATCGATTCAATATCGTAAAACGTGACCATTGTATAGAAATTTGATGAGACAAGACTTTGAAAGTATCGACTAGCTGCGGCACATGCTGGTTGTCCTTGGGCGCAGTTGAGTACAGTCTCAGCGAAATGTCAGCGCATCATGTGGATTGTTCAGCGCGGCTCCATGTAGCCATGACAAATTGTCAGCCCATCGTGGAGTCTTGAGGGCGGCTTAAGGTTGTTGTGGGGTTAGGCCGAAACGATGTCAGTGAGATGAAATTTTTTGTGAACGTTCATGATCCCTTCACTAATCAACCTGTCAAATTTCAAAACAATCCACAGTACAGTTATTTAGAAAAAAAATCACAAAGTTGGAGTATTTGGTGTGCTCACATTATGTTTATGGGAATGTTCTGAACATTTTTCAGTATATTATATATATCTGCCGAGAAAACGATGCCACGGAGTTGAAAAATCAGATACGGTTAAATGGAATATCGGACTAACTTTTGGTGCCTTGAAAATAATAATTTACAGTACCGATTCAAAGTTATTCATGATTTTAATCGCGAATTTTCCAAAAATTGACCACACAAAATATTAGGCTTCGGAACCATGGCAACAGCGTAGCCGGCACAAGCGCTCCCTACCTTAGCGACATATGATAATTATGCATGTTTCCCGGACCGATGTTCATAGTTGATAAACAAACACTCCGATTTTGAGGCTAGGAACGGGCGCGTATATGACAGCTGTGCGACACTGGTGCTCAACCCAAGCATATTATCGTGGGTCATAATTTACGTTGTTGCCAGTTCGTTTTGCAATAATTTATCTTTAACGAATTATCGAAAACAATGCCATAAACCAATAGAAATAATTCCTGTAACCATCACTTTGTCAAAAATGCATATTCTTTTAAACTGATGTGGATATTTTCCTCGAAAAATGACATTAAATACGATGATAATTTGACGACAAACAGTTGAGAACCATTCATCGGTCCCGTGCAGAAGCATAGGGCGCCCCCCTCATGCTTCACCCCCGACGGCTAGACCCCACAACAACCTTAATACAGCCTCGACCAAATCTCAGTGCATTATGGAGATTTTAAGCGCGGCTCTATGTAGCCTAGACCAAATGTCTGCCCATTGTACAGTTTTCGAGCGCGGCTCGACGTAGCCTTGACCAGATGTCAACGCATTCCGCTCGTCCTTCCCAGTCATTATAGGTTTTGAATATGTCTTAAGCAAGTGAACATTGAATGAATGCTGCTTCGAAAAGGACCTGACTCATATAGGAAAAACAATGAAAACAAATATACATATTGTGCATTCTGACAAATCGCTCTGTCTAAAGTTTTGTCGGTTGGAGGATAAAGTAAAAAATTGAATCCGACAACAATTTTTTTCTTTCGAATTGCCAATTCCACCGAGGTAAACAATATCACTGGGCATAACCACATCGTCCAGCTGAACATCAATATTTACGTTTTTCACAATCCTGATAACATTACCATACGTTGAATAAAAAAGAATGAACTCATTAAACAATATCGTTCGTACGTGACATCAGTTGATGACCATAAATAAAACAATATCACCGGGCATAACCACGTCATCCGACCTAACCTCCACATTCACATACATCTCAATTTCACGCCCGCATACAAGTATCCAGAATTATTAATTCGACGTGCTTGATAAAATCGTCAGTAGATCAATCCTGCTAACTAACTAATTATTGAACGTTAAATGGAAAATGCACTCTTTAAAAAAATATCGTTTACACGTGAAATCAATTAATAAAAAATTTTCACTCTGAATCACTCGAGAAGAAAAAAAAAATTTCCGTTGAAAGTTCTGTTTCGAAGTTAAAACGATCGACCAATCGCGCTGTCTCTCTCGCACTCAGCGATATCGTCCAGAGCCTTGATGCAAAGCACACGGATACGTTCCACTACACTTACACACGCGCTGTCACAGCAGATGATGCCGTGAAGTCTGCGATTCATGCAGTCGAACCCATCAAAATTGCGATTTGAGAAAAACGTTCGAAAACGTTTAAATTTCTACATTTAATATCTCCGCGAGTTGAGATCTGATCATAAATATTATGGAAGCTAAACCCTCTCTGTGACTTCCGACACCGATGAGCATCAATTTGTAAGAAGAAAATCAGCCGTTTGGCCGGTAAAGCATTTCCAACAAAACGCCAATTCACGTTGCTCACAACGAAACACATAACTCCCGTTTTCAGGGGAGTTAAAAAATAAAATAAAATGAATCGAGAGATGCTTCCTCATAGAAGGATTTCGTGCACTACCGAAAATTCAGGGGAAGCAAATTGCAAGTTTCAGCTTGCAGCTTGTTCAAATCCATAATGATTGAATTACTCGGGGGTGGATAAGTTAAGAATCATCGTTGCTGCAGCCTGCTGCTGTAGTTGAATGAGAACCCGCATCTTCCGCGCTGATAGAGCAGGCAACGGCAGGCTTCTAGCCCATGCACAGCCTCGTTCGGTCATCGTTGCCATATATTTTTGCGAACAATGGCATAAGACCACAGGACCAAGAGAGACGTGCAATGATTCAACGAACACTCTTGCGGATGTTTACTTTCGTGAGACGCGCCACCGACATATCAACAAATTTATCAGATCCTGAGAAGTTTTTTCCGGTCAACGGACCACCGCCACCACCACAATTCCGTGTTAAAAGTAACACATAAGATTAGAGTACCACGAGAATTCGTTACACATTCGAAGATTTTTGGAGAGAATTTTTCCGTTCACCGTTCGTCGTTGAACGTTCGAACGTTCATCGTTCATCGTCCAACGTTCGAACGTTTATCGATCATCGTTCAACGTTCGAACATTCATCGAGCGAACGTTCGATTTTTGGAGGATTTTCAAAGATTATTCGTTATAGACTCGTCATACTAGGTTCAAGAAAGCGCCGCAAGATAACAGGGGCTGGCTCTGCCAGGTTCAGCAACAGCTGTCGGTAAGAGGAACGTTCATCGTTCGATTTTTAAAGATTATTCATTATCGACTCTTAATACAAGGTTTAAGATAGCGCAGCAAGATGTCGGTGATCAGCTGTAGGTAAATGTTCATCGTTCGATTTTTGAAGATTATTCGTTATCGACCCGGCTGTTGGTGGATAACGTCGGGAACACCGGCTGTCCGCTGGGGAGGGGGGGCTGTAACCCACCCACCGTTGGTAATCAGCCGAGCACTTACCCTCCGTCGGTAAGGGTTCGTGTCTCAGCTAAACTCGGTCGGTAACGTCGGTAAGTAGGGATCTATGGACAGAACCCGCCTTACTTCACTACTTTCAAACTAGCGACGATTGTGAAAAATTATTTAATTCTATCTTACATCTTACAAGGGAAGGACACGGTCGCTACATGGTCGATTGACTCAAAACTTACACAGTCTGTTGCGAGTATATCAAGGTAGTGCTGACATACCGACCGAGCGCGACGCGAAAACAGTCACGAGCTGACTAGCGAAAGACAATTTCTCGCTTTTACCATTCTTCTTCCGGTCGGCTCGTGCTTGACCAGCGTCGCATTAATTACGACTACTAACTCCCGATTTGCTGTACCGTAGGACGAGCATGTGTGCTCGCAACCTTTTTGTTTCAATAAAACTCTCGACGAAATGTGCTCCGAAAAGTAATCCGCCTTTATTTATTCGATCGCTACAAAACCCTGCCGAATAATATTCTCGAACAACACAGTTGATAGTCAATCGAAAATAATTGGACACGTATTTCGTCTTTCGCTATAGTGGGCCGATGTTTACGAGATATTTAATTTTTTTTTTAGAAAATTTTCGCCGGATGTAGCAGTATCGCCGAAACGCTCCGTTTCAACGGCAGCGGTAGCCGAGTGGTTAAGATCGCGGATTGCTAATCTGCGTAATCGCTGCCCCGGGTTCGAACCTCGTTTGGGGAAATTTTTTTTTCAATTATATTTATTAAGAACATTGTGAAATACATCCTCGAACATTTTTCCAACGCTTCTGTTCTTTTACAAGAAAAAATAGAAATAAATTCTCGCGAAGATGCTATCAAAATTCACTCGATTATCAACCATCAATTCGGTTTCCCGGTGTTCAATAGGATGATCAATTATGCTTGGTATGCCTCACCATTAATGCCCGAAAAAATTTCGTTCGAAAATGTTACCAAAGTTTGCTTTCCTTTAACATTAACCCGAGAACATTGCAAGTGTAACGGAGTAGCATTCATTAAATGTGCAAGGTAGAGAAACACTGTGTTTTAAGTGTTTCTACGCCGAATATCATCCGAAAAGTAGTCCATAACTCACTAATTAATAAATCACGACGATGGAGAAGTGATAAAAAATGTGTCTTATTTTAAACCCTATTATTCCAAATTTTATTTGAAAAAATTTCAGGTAGTTCATGCACGAGGGATCGTATTTTGTTGGTGTCTAAATGGGGTCGTTTTTCAATTCTCAATTGAAGATATTATCACTCCAAATTAATGTCAGAGTTATTAATTCGATATTGTAAATCGCTTTTTCAACTTATCTTTTGGTGAATGAAATGACAAGCTATTAATTAATCGTGGATCTATCACTGACTGAACCCGAAATGTCATTCGTCCCTAGCTAAAATATTATAGTTTTCTGTGTATAAAATCGCTGTAGAGAGCGTGGTAACGTCGCAGGTTTTCACAAGTATGCGAGCGTGTCTGTGAGATATTTGAAATGTCAGGTTAACAAAAACACAAAGAGAAATGAATCAAGAAGAAAGTGTGGAAAAAAGACAGAAACCTGTGACAGGAATGGCTCAAGTCAAGAAGAAACGAAATGCCGAAAGCAAAAGTGAGGTTATGAGTGCCTGTACGGGTAGCCGCATCGTCGATGTGTCAGAGCCGAAGTAAGGTTGCCACGGTTATGTGAAATATCGTTCATTACCAATTTCGTTCAATCTTTAACGCAATTGATAAAGATGACGTATTTCCGTTGGTGCGTCAAACCACCAACGTAGTATTTCCACGAGCGAACGCGATTAGCCGTCCGGAGCGCGGGCGACTAACCGCCTAAAAACACCAAATTGCGCAGGCGTGGCGGGAGGCGAGCGAGCGCGAGCCCGGCAACCCGACGCGACGCCACAGGGCAGAGTCTGCGTTGGGCGAGCGAAGCGACAGGTCGCAGGAGCCCAAGTAGAATATTCGAGATATACGCGATAAAGATTGTTACCGCGCGGCGTAGTATTCGTGGTTGGCGCGGAACGTGTTCGTGGCACGCCACTCGTTCGTTAAAGTCGTGAGAGTCGTACAAGTGGTACGTTCTCTCTCCTCGTTGCTCGACGTCGGAAGCGCCGACGATCGAGCCGGTAGAAATACATACGCGTGCACGGGCGGGCACAGTCTCGCCGCCCCCGTCGAACCTTCGTAAAACTCCGTTATCATTTATACTGTCGTATACCACACGTATTCTCCGATTTAATAAACGACGCATATTACTTTCTTCATCCATCATATCCTGTGCTTTATTACACCTGGCATCCTGAGAACTGAGTGGTTAAAGAGTGTCGTAGTAAAATATCTTTAACACAATATATTTTTGTTACTAGTAAGACAATCGTCTTGGACTCTTTCCCAGACCTTTATTATGTTGTATCCGGGCGAACGTTCCGCGGAATGTCCGACCGGATGCAACGACGGCGAAAAACGATCGGAATCGCGCTTCGCGACGGCACGTGTGTTTCCGCTAAAAATGCGTTTGTAGCGGTCACCTTGGTGCCTACGAATCGGCGAAATGCGATGCCGAGCCGTGAAAAAAAAATCGTACGATCCGCCCCTCCTCGATCACGAGTGACCGATGAGGGCGAGTCGTCACAAAATCAAGATTACTCTGAAAGAAGTGTCCAACCGAAACGGTCGCGGGAGTAACGCGAATCCGCAAAGTTGCATCAAGTTTTTCCACGGGAGTAACGGGGAAAATAACATAAAGTTAAAACTTCGCTAAACAGTGCGCGAGAGATCCAACGTGTCGCTAATAACCGGTCTCGTGAGAGCAGCAGGAACCGGGCTGTTCCTGAAAAGTAAACTTTAATAACTCTTTTAAAATATAAGTGAACTTTAATAACTTTTGAATATCAGTGAACTTTAATAACCTTTTCTAAATATCGAGTTCGCAAATTAAACATTTTTAGTGACTTTAAGTGTAGCCATAAGCAGTGAACCTTAATAACTCTTTTTAAATAACAAGTTCGCGAATTAAACATTTTTAGTGACTTTAAGTGTAGCCATAAGATCGAGTGCTCGACCCCATCGCAACGCGGCCTGCGAGCTGCCTTCATCTCCGGGAGTTCGAGCGCGATCCGTCGGCAACCATCAGCTTGCGAGCGAGGTTCCGACGGCACCCCGAGTAAGTTATAGACGCCTGCGGGCAAATAAGTTTTCACGACGGAATACCGTCCGAACACGCGTGTGTGCGGTACTTTAATGCAACAACAAACACTGCTTTCTTTATAAATAAATATTAATCAGTTCAAAGTTAACCAATTTCGATAGTTTGGGTTCATTCGGTTCCCCGTCGGGCGGTGCGGGCCCGTACGGGACGCGGCAGCCCCACTCTCCTTTTCCCTTTTCCACCCTACCCTTCTTTTGATTTAACCTTAATAATCTCATTACCTTGTTTTTGCTGCGCCTTCTGCGCAGCTGGTGGCAGCGACCCATAGATTTGAATAACACAAAAACACCGCTACACCTACGTACCACACTCGGTGGTACGTAACAAGTTTTGGTGGCAGCGGTGGGATACCATTACTGCTATTTACCACGCCGACTGAGAGACTGACGTGAGCCAGACTATCGATCTTTATTACTAAAGAATATATTTGCGAAATTAACGAAATTCACTAAATAACAATTGCGTTGTTTCTAAAATATTTACTAAATAAAAATTGCGTTGTTTCTAAAAATATCTACTAAATAAAAATTGCGTTGTTTCTAAAATATTTACTAAATAAAAATTGCGTTTTATCTAAAATGTCACTAACTCGAAAATTACGAAGTTTACTAAGAGAAATTTTATCTACCGTGACTAATTTTGCGTCGGGAACCTTTGCGAAGGTTCTGCGAACGTATATAACAACGTGTAGACTAATTATTAATCGCGAATTAAAAATTGTTAACCGATTGGAGCTTTAGGGAGAATAATATTTTGCTAACAAACATTTTCAATCATTGGGGTTTAATCATTGTCGAGTTTTCTTCCGTGATTGGCAAATTTAATTCAGAAATTGTTTTCATGGTTCAAAACGAGGAAGTTGAGCCGCAGGATTCGGGGCCTATCCTTGTCGATCTGCTTTCCACAGGACTAATCGGTGGTCACGGGCTTTTCCTCATCGACGTAGCAGAGCCGTTTGATTTAATTTTACTAGACGCGCTCGATAATAGTGTCGAGATAGTTCCTTATCCGAGTAACGTCAGCATCGTATTACATCAAGCCATTGGCCCTCCCCTCCATCCAGTAGGGTCCGTCGAATTGACGGTGGACGATCTCTTAATCAGCTTTCACGTGGTGGAAACCCTACCCCGTCCGGGTATTGGAGTAATCACAAAACAAAACGATTTTGAAAATATTGATTAAAAATAGTAAAAAAAAAAAAAAAATTGTTTTTCCTTCTTTTGAAAAAAATATTCGTAAAATTATAAATTAATTGGTTATTTACAAATTATTCCATTATCATGGAGGATAAGGTGGACAATTTGACCGCCAATGTGTCGGCCTTGAGCGGCGATGTCTCGTCGATATCGCTGGCAATGGCCAATCTTAATACTAGTACTCGCCTGAACACGATCCCCGATTTCGACGGGTCAAATCTCGCGTTGCGCGACTACTTGCAAATTCATAGGAATGTGAGTGCACTGTCAGCACCCGAGGCGGAAACCGATTTAGTTTGCGGGGTCCTAAATAAGCTGCGCGGGGCAGCGCGCGCCTGCGTGGAAGGCGTGACTGTGTCGACCGTGGACGATTTAATAAGTCGATTAAAAAAGGGATTAGGGCGCCGCAGATCGTATTGGGAACTTTCGAATAAGCTCGCAAAGTTGGAAAGGCGCAAGGACGAGACCTTGCGGGCCTTCTCTCAACGGATCTGTGCGCATATTAGCGTAATGAATGCCGCCTTCAAGGCCGAGTTCGGTGGCGAACCTAATGACGCAGCCCTCTACAACGCCGCCGTAGAAACATTCCTATGGGGATTGACGGGCACGTTGAATGGGATCGTGGCGTTATTAAAACCCAAAACACTGGACGATGCCCTCGACATCGCGGAAAGTATGGAACCCCGCGCTTCGAGAAGGACAGATAGGGAGGACTCGCGTCACTCAAAACCCGAGGTCATGACCCTTCTCGCGAGAAGCCATGACCGGGACAACGTGGGTCGGGACGCCGTAACCGAATACCCCCGTCGCGTAATGACAAGAGATAATTCACCCATGTCGCGATCGGTCTCACCCGTCGATCGAGTACAGCCACGTCATACACCGAAAGTTGACTACGGTCAACCAGCAGGTAGGACAGAGAATGAGAATACTGGATGCGACAAAAGATATTGTTGCATGCGCGGCACGGGTTGCCCGTGCTGCCCCTGGAACAAATGGAAACCCCGCAGTGGAATTCGAGCGGGAACCTGCGGGCTACGATATTGCTGCTTGAAACAAACAGGGTGTACTTGCTGCCCGTGGTCGGCTGGGGCCCGAGCGACGGAACCCCCGAGGGGGGCGTCGCCCCGTCCCTCCCCGCCCCGCGCGTCGACTCCAGAGCATTTAAACTTGCGAACGGCTCGTCGCACGGAGACGACAAGCCACAGCACACCCACAAGCAGTACAGATCGAAAGCCGAGCGTTACATTTCGTGCGGAGAGGGGGTAAATACTCGAGTCCCCGTACGAATGAGCTCGACGTCCTACACGTCATCTGATTCCGAGGAAGGCGTCGAATCACCGGTGATAAAATTATAGGCACCCGAACTCGCTCAAGGCATCGATAATTTCTTTTGCGACTCCGGTTCCGGATTAAATTTTATAAAAAAACATGCCCTCCGTAAAGACGTGAGATATGACCCGGCAAAACGTAGGGAATATACCGGTCCCTCGAACGAAAAATCGCGTTCCTTAGGGACGGTAATTTTAACTATAGAGAGCAAACCCAACGTTTTTCACGTCGTCGAAACGTTCGCGACGGACAGCAATGGATTGGAAGAAAAAGTTTTTACGATCAAGACGCGCGCGCGAACGCCTCTACCAATAGAAATAACGAATGACACGCTAATCAAGGGTTATCTTCCGCGCGTACAAACGGTCGATGGGGTATACATTGGGGACGCGTTAGTTAAACAACGGGACGGAGTATGTCACGTCCTTGCAATAAACACCCTTAATCGCTATGTCGAAGTAGAAGTAATTCTCCAGGATATAATCCCTTTCGAATAATACAATGCGAACGAGTACGAGTGTGGGCTCGAAAACGGCGAGTCTTCGGACGATGATGCTGAGCCAGCGACGGATCGAGTTATTGCGACCCTCGACGCGTTACGATTAGACCGTCTTAATGACCTCGAGTACCGACACGTATGTCGACTCGTAGAAGAAGATCCCATGCGATTTAAACTGCCGGGAGATCGCCTACCGTGTACCGACCGCGTCGCGCACCGAATTCCCACGGTTGATGATCTCCCCATAAATACGCGACAATATCGGTTCCCCGTTATACACCGCAAAGAAGCTGAGACTCAAGTCCAAAAGAAATTGAAAGATGAAATAATCGTTTTTTCTCAGTCTCCGTATAATTCACCCATATGGATAGTTCCGAAAAAGCCGGATTCTCAGGGCCGCGCGCGAATGCGAATGGTAATAGACTTTCGAAAATTAAACGAGAAAACTATCTCGGATGCTTACCCCCTCCCCCCACATAACAGATATTTTGGACCAGCTTGGAGAAGCAAGGTACTTTTCGACGTTCGACTTGGCGAGTGGTCTCCAGCAAATTCCCATGGACCCTCGGGATCGCATGAAGACTGCATTTTCCATGCCCAACGGGCATTACGAATATGCACGTATGCCCGAGGGCTTAAAAAATGCCCCGGCGACTTTTCAAAGGCTAATGGATAACGTCCTACGCGGTTTGCAAGGTACGGAATTATTCGTATATTTAGACGACATAGTTGTAATTGCAAAAACATTAGAAGATCACGAAGAAAAAGTTCGTCGACTTTTCGCGTGATTGCGAGACGCGAATCTCGTCCTCGGACCCGATAAATGCGAATTTTCACGAACAGATGTTACGTACCTCGGACACATAATCGGTCGCGACGGATTACGACCCGATCCGAAGAAACTCGAAGCGGTTAGACATTTCCCTACCCCGAAGACTCCACGGAATATTCGTCAGTTTCTCGGACTGGCTGGATATTATCGTCGATTCATAGAGAATTTCTCAGGCCGCGCTAAGCCTCCCTCGGATCTCACAAAAACGGGAAAACCTTTCGAGTGGGGCGCCGAGCAAAAGCGAAGCTTTCGAGACTTGCGCCGGGCACTCTGTAAAGAGCCGGTATTGCTGTATTCCGACTTTAACCGTCCTTTCGGATTGACTATGGACGCGTCCGACTTTGCCGTCGGGGCGGTTCTGGGTCAAGAGAGCGAGGGACAAGATTGGCCAATCGCATATTACTCGAAGGTACTTAGCCCCGCGCAAATAGGGTACGGTACAACAGAGAAAGAATGTCTTGCCGTGATACTCGCGATTGAACATTTTTTACTATATCTTTTGTAACGGTACCGACGCCGTTACACTCCCCATAGCTACAAAAACAATAACACCATAACAAACCCAGGGCGGTTGGACTTTGAAAAGAACGAGCTATGGAAACCGACAGCGACCGGAGCGAGAGGGGGTTCGTAAAAGAACGAATCACGGGCAGGCAAGAGCCCGTGATTCAGTGTAAAAAGAGCCGATCGAGCGCAAAAAAGGCACTCTGTTTTAGGGAGCACCAGCTGCCAAGTGAAGGATCGACCAGGACCACCGAAGAAGGACGAGGACGCCCGAGGGAAGAGCCCAGGCGAGCCGATCGAGAAACCGGAGTATCAGGGCCTCAGGACACAGCAGGAGCCTTCCCTCGATCCACGGAAGAGCTCTCGGCGGCACGGTGGGGACAGCGGACCGCGACGGGTGTCCCAGTCACCACCCTAGACCCCTCTTCACGGTCCAGCGGCCGCGTCGCGTCGGGCAAGGCCCTCGAGCGCCGGGGCTCGGGCCAAACGTAGCTGTATCGCGGGTCGTCTTACGACAGGCGCTCGGCGCAACTGTCTCGCGGGTTGTCATACGGGAGGCGCTCGGCGCAACCGTATCGCGGTTCAACATCCGATAGGCGCTAGGGGCACACACTGTACTACGGGTTGCCACCCAAAAGGCGCATACTTGACAGAATATATCTGAACCATCGTCTTATACCGTGTTCCACCAGTTTCTTTACCTACTCAAGTTCCAAACTACCGTCTATCCCGACGGATATGTAAAGGAAGGTAGAAATACCGTTACATTTGGCGCCCGAACAGGGACTCGAGTAGGTGAGGGGCGTCAACCGGTGTAGGACATAGGGAATAGAATATAGGTCACGGTTTGCACGAAGAATTGTCCGACAAACCGTGATGGAGGGAGAGAGACCGACAGTGACCCCTGAGGAGGGGGAGACGGAGGGGGCGTCGTTGCAGTGGGAGTCTACGACTGCAGACGCACTCCTGCGAGATCGTAATAACCGACGAACGATCGGGGGGCTCTCCAATATAGGGAGGAGCGAGGGGGAGAATAGCGAAGAGGGGGACGGCACAACACACCCCCCCCTCTCCGATGAGGTAACCCCGGTGGAGACGAAGCCGGCGCTGGCACAGGTGTTGGCTGCCATCGGGGGTATACGGGAAGAGATGCGGACGCAATTTGCGGCATGCGAGAAGAGGATGGAAGACTCGCAAGACCAGCTCCGGTCCCGGGTTACCGTCACCTTCCAGAGTCTGGAGGAGCGACTCGACCGGAGGTTTAAGAGGGCGGAAGACGGACAGCGAGAGACGAGCGCTGCCTTGCAGGAGCAGGCTGCAGAGGCGATCGTCACCCGGGAGGATATCCGAAAGGGCATCCAGGAGGAGGAGGAGGCCGTGGAGCGGATCCGACGGAACCAGGCCACTTTAGAAGAGCATGGTGCAAGGATTGCGCAACTTGAGCAGCGTCCCCGAGCGATGGAAAGTAACCTTACGTTCGGGACGACCTTCGGGGATGGTGGGGGAGTCACCCGTATCCAGACGGTGAAAAGGAAGATACCGGTCTTCCGAGCGGATGGGAAACATCGACCCATGGCTTTACTCCACGACCTGGAGAATTATTACGCAACGGCAGGGATGGAGTTGAGGTGCGTTCTGGCTAAAGCGCTCAAGGGCACCGCAGAGGACTGGAGGCACCTCATCAGGGAAGAAATCACTGACATGGAGTCGTTTAAGGAGGCATTCACGGGTCGGTACTGGACGCGGGAGATGCAGCATAAGGTCCGGCGAAACCTCGAGTTCGGGTGCTACCGTGCGCACGAGCAGAGTCGCACTAAGGCCAAGTACGCGGCTCTGATGCTCGGAAATGCCCGGGATCTCGCCGAGAAACAGACGGATGAAGAGATCATCCGGTGTCTCGCTCGTCACTTCGATGAGGAGGTACGATCGGCAGTCCGTAGCCGACAGACGAGGACCGCGAGGGAGTTCCTGGAGCTCCTGGAGAATATCGACCTGGAGGGGCCTTTGAACACACAGAGGAGATCGAATGACCAGAACCGATCAGATTTTCCCCCTCGGGGAAGACAGGACTATCGTCCTCCGAGAAGGGAGGATCGATGGTCGACGAATGATCGACGAGATGGTGGCTCAAGGGAGGAGCGACCCCCTTGGACCACCTCGGCGCCTCCGGGGGGACCGAGGGACGGTCAAGGGCCATCCCGACCGCAGGAGCCTTCGGGAAACGCATAATCGTTGCGTCCGGAGCCTCAGAGGAGAAAAGCGAAGGACGGAGGGGTGACGCAACGGAAGGCGTGAAAGGAACGGGAGGAAGAACGATGGCGATGGAGAGGGGGGCACCCGAAGGGAAGCCGAGGGGGCGGAGGGTGCCGGAGAGGCTAAAGGGAAGGGGCGAAGGAAGGAAGAAGAGCGAATAGAAGAAGAACGAAGACAAGAAGAGCGAAGAGAAGAGCGAAGAGAAGAAGAGCAAAGAGAAGGAGAACGATGAGGAGAAGAGTGAGAAAGAGAAGAACAAGGAGAAGAAGGAGGAGAGTGAGGGGAGGGAAACCGCACGGACGGAGGGCTGGGACGGTACCGGTGAGCCGCGGGAGGGACGGATCAGTACCATCTTCGAGGATCCACGGGAGTTCCTGCACGAAGAGAAGGGTCGTGAGGGAGGAAGGTGGTACGGAGGCCAGTATCCAAGGTGCCCGGAGATCGCGGTGCAACTTTCAGGAGTACACACCACCGCGTTGGTCGATAGCGGCAGCGAGGTGAGTTGTGTATCTGAGGAGCTATACCAACAGCAGCTCTCCCAGTTCCAGGAGCAGCCTGTGCTACTGCTGACCTGCACCAAGGTTGTGGGGGCATTCGGGGGAGAGATGGGTAGGGTCCGGCAACAGCTCTTGGTCGAGGTACGGGTGCAGGAAACGAGCGGTGGAGTACCGATGGTCGTAATACCGAAGTTGCTCCGACCGGCACTCATCGGCATCGACGGAATGCAGAGCCTAGGGATCTCGGTGGACTCCGTGAAGGGTGAGGTCACGGTGCAAGGGGTGACCGTAGCGGTCCTGATAGACGGGGAATGGAGACGGGGGGGGGACCTTTACGAACGCAGGAGCCACCAGAGTTGACGTGCAGCACGATGGTGCAGCAGGGGGCGGTGGAGACGAACTGGCAATTAACGGAAGAAGAATTCGACCGGAAGATGCAGGAGGAGAAGGGGGCAGACGACAAGACCATCCAGGTATTCAAGAGGATCGTCCTCGAGCATCGTGGGGTGTTCGACAAGAGGCCGGGAAGGGTCTCTGCATATGTGCACCGCCTTTGCCTGAGGGATGCGCACCCATACTTTCATCGAGCGTATCCGGTTCCCCTGGCACAACGGGGAAAGGCGGAGGAAGAAATACAACGGATGATGGAATACGGCGTCATCCAGAAGTCGCAGAGCATCTACATGAACCCACTGATGCCGGTGATCAAGGGGGACGGGAGTATCCGATTATGTCTCGATGCGAGGGAATTAAATAATTATCTCGTAAGCGATTACAACAACGCACCACCAATCGAGGAGATCTTCCAGAGGTGTGGAGGGAAGACAGTATTATCTACCCTCGATCTCACCAGCAGTTTCTGGCAGATCCCGCTGCACCCCGATTCCCGGAAATATACGGCATTCCAGAATAACGGGAAGTGCTACGAATTTACTGTGACACCGTTTGGCCTAAAAACCAGCACAGCGGCACTCATTCGGACACTCGATATCGTCTTGGAGGGACTGGATTTCGTCATCAACTTCGTCGATGATTTATTGGTCCTTTCCGAAGGGGTGGAGGAGCACCTACACCACCTGAAAACCCTATTTCGGCGGTTCGAGCAGGACGGGATGACGCTAAAATTCAAGAAATCACATTTTTTCAGGGAAAAAGTGGTATTCCTGGGGCACATTCTAACAACGGAGGGCCTCCAGCCGGATCCAGTGAAGATCAAGGCCATCCAAGAATACGCGCCACCAAGGAACATCCGACAGCTGCGGGGATTTTTAGGGTTGGTGAATTTCTACACGAAATTCACCAACCGACACGCACACGAGACGGCACCGTTGTTGGAGCTCCTGAGGAAGGGGGTACGATGAAAATGGGGCCCGGAGGAGGAAGAACAGTTCAAAAAAGTGACGAAACTGTTCTGTGACGCGATCATCTTACGGTATCCAGATCCCGCAAAACCGTATCACCTAACCACGGACGCCAGCGGCTACGCACTCGGTGCTATCCTATTACAGGTCGACGAAAAAGAAGAAAAGGAGGTGATTGCGTTCGCCAGCCGCACGCTCAAAGGCGCGGAGCTTGGGTACATGACCACCGAGAAAGAATTATAAGCTATCGTATAGGCTTTGAACAAATTCAGGACATATCTCGCCGGAGCAGCTATCGAAATCGCGACGGCCCACAAAGCACTGACGTTTCTCCGTACGTGTCGATTTTCGTCCGAGAGGCTCATGCGGTGGGCCCTAGCGATTCAGGATTACGACCTACGGATCGATCATATTGAGGGGAAGAAGAATGTGGTCGCAGACGCCCTCAGCCGACCGGTGGAGGAAGGAGGGCGCATCGGGGGAACACCCAAGGACACCGTCGTTATCGCTGCTGCGTTGGCAAAACAACCATCCTCGGGGTTGGTGAAGAAGATGAACGATCTCAGCGGACTGCAGCGAGAACAGGAGGACCTACGGATGATCATGGAGCAGCTCGGAAAAGGAGAGAAGCTGCAGCGACATCGACTGCAGGATGGGATCCTGCAACAGAAATCACGGACCAAAACGTGGAAGGTGGTGCTGCCGGGAGCTATGGTCGAGCAGCTGGTGCGAGAATGCCACGAGATGTACGGTCATCTCGGGGCAAGGAAGTGTTTCCGGATGCTGGACGAGGATTTCGCGACGCCACATCTGGCACGGAGAGTCCGTAAGATCCTCGCCACGTGTGACGACTGTCAGCGGAATAAGGTGGCGACACAAACAAGCTACGCGGCGACTCAAAATATTCTTCCGGAGGGACCCGGGGATCTGGTGTCGATCGACTTCTACGGACCATTACCGACATCTATCGGCGGAGTCAAACACATTTTGGTGACCATCGACGCCTTTACGAAATACGTGGTATTATTTCCGATGAGGAAAGCTAATACCGCAACGGTCGTGAAAAGGTTCTTCGACAGCTATATCCCTGCATTCGGGAAGCCGAAACGCATCCAGTTCGATCACGGGACACAGTTCACATCGAAAACATGGTTGAAGAAATGAGAAGATGCCGGTATACAGGCGGTGTACTTGTCGATCCGTCATCCCCAGGGAAACATCGTCGAGCGGGTGAATCGAGAATTAGGTCGATTTTTCCGAACGTTTCTCAAGGAGAACCACGGAGGATGGTTTAAATGGGTGCAAGTAGTACAACACTGTATTAACGAGACGCACCATGAGACGACCGAATATCCACCGGCAGAACTACAATCGGGAAAAAAGGTAGTCCGGCTATGGAACCAATGGCTCGGAATACCCGCGAGCGAGGAGGAGGACCCGATAACGTATGAAGCGAAGCTCGAGATCGTACGAGAGAGAATGGCTCGCAAAGGACGAATGAGAGCGGAGCGGTGTGACAAAGGAAGATGATTCGTCGGCTTCGAAGAGGGTGAGCTCGTATTGGTCAAGGCATTAAACGTCTCCGATCCATCGAAGCAAATAACATCAACATTTCTGCCGTTGCGGGAAGGCCCATACCGCATAAAGAAGCTCGTAGGGCTAGCTACATATCTGCTTGAGGATCCGGCAACGGGCAAAATACGGGGAAAATTCCATGCAAACCTGTTGAATCATTACCGATCCACGTTAGACGACGAGGAAGCGGAGCCAGTACTGGACGACGACAGCGGTGCACGGCGGAAAGAAGCCACACGGGGCCAGCGCGACGAACGGACTGCAAGGGACGACACCGGTGGCGTACGGCGGAAGGAGGAAATGTTCGACGCGAGGGCCCAGTGATCTAATCAATCGATTGATAATTCCCACACCATCGGTAACACGACGATGGGTAAATCACCGGCGTGCGGGAGCAATGGATCGCGTAGAGGGCATGGCAGGGCTGATGGGGAGATACCAGACGGGGGAAAAAGACCGCGAGGGCCCATGCGCAAAATTTCAAAACGACCGTGCCATAGTCGAGAAACCCTACAGCACCCAAAAAGATGGGAAAAAGCATGATAGACCAAAACAAGGGGGTGGCGGTGGATCTGAAGCAGCCATGGAGGCTGAGGGGGCTGGAGATCCCGGAAAAGCGGCGATCTCGCGAGATCAAGAGGACGCGATGGGGTATAAAGTATCCCCGGGATTCCGACGGCATTATCATCCTAACGGACGATAATATTGAAGATTGGTGCCCGGGGGGGAGGGGCGAGGACGGCCCAACAGACCCGAGGAACGTTAGTCAACTGCCAGTCACCACGAGACAATAACGTGTAAACGACAACTATCGAATCGCGTCGAAAATTCGGCGAGATTCATCGGAAGCCAGCGGAGAAGAAAAAAGAGGAAAGAAGAGAAAAATCGCCCAACCACGGCGAGAATCGAAGAAAAAAAAGGGTGAATCGTGCGTCAAGACTCGGCGAGTAAAAAGAAGAAACAGAAAAAGAGAAATTTCGGTGGTGATTCGTCGAAACCCGGCGAAAGAAAAAAAAAATTTCTGTGGTGATTCGTCGAAACCCGGCGAAAGAAAAAAGAAAAGAAATTTCGATCGCGGTTCGTCAAAACTCGGCGGGGAAAAAAAAAAAAAAAATCGTCTACGATCAGGAAAATGTTTCGGAATCGCCCCGTAACCAACCTCGCGGGAGACTACGAGGGCGTACGGGTGGTGGCGGTGACGAACCCCAACCGGGTCTACATCCATCTTGGGGACCCCAATGGGACGAGGGACGGGGTCCTCAACCAATTACAAACCATCCCCAGGGGGCAGCCATGGGAGGCGTTTGAGGGCCGGCTCGTCGTCCCGGGGGCCTCCGCTATGTGGCAAATCGACCAGTGGACGGGTTTCCGGGCCACCGTGATCAACACGCCAGACGAGGCTGGGTGGACAGCGGTATGGTTGGGCGATTGGGGGGGGGGGGGGCGGGCGATGGCGGCGGTAGGCGATCTGCGCCGACCACCGCAGTGGACCTACGCCATCCCCCTCATGGCCATTGGGGTGAGCCTCTACCACGCGAGGCCCATCGGCCCTGAGTACACGGAGGAACAGGTAAACCTCGTCAGACGCGTCATGACGTCAAGACCGTGGTGGATGACGGTCATGCCCGACCCCACCCACGCCGAGGCCAGATACGGGGCTTTCTAGACGGTAGGAGAGGATGGGGCCATCTCCACAGCGCTGGGGGCCTTCGTGGAGGCGGGGTGCGTCCGGCAGGGGGAAAACCCCCCACGTTTCCACTGGGGTGGGGACGGACTGGGCCTCATCGACCGACACCGGTGCGAGGGGTGCGAGGGGCAACCGGAGGAGGACGACCACGAGGACAACGTCGAGGAAGAGGACGACATGGAGTGGGAGGACGGCGAGTTCTCCAGCGATACCTCGAGCGGCTTAGGCTCGAGCATCGAAGAAGAAAGCGAGGCCGAGGTCGACGAGGGGCGAAGAAGAAGACCGTGACCGATGTCGGGAAAAAGAAAAAAAAATGTAAATAGAAATAGTAGTAAAACTTAGCGGGACGGCGGATAAAAAAAAAAAAATATACATAATCACATCCGACCGTCCAAATAAATCGAGAAAAATAAAAATGCCGCGTTCTGTTTATTGATAAGTAAGAGAAGTCCCGTTTCATTATCAATAGGAGAATTTTCGTTTATTCCAACCAAAAATTGAGGGGGCAATGTAACGGTACCGACGCCGTTACACTCCCCATAGCTACAAAAACAATAACATCATAACAAACCCAGGGCGGTTGGACTTTGAAAAGAACGAGCTATGGAAACCGACAGCGACCGGAGCGAGGGGGGGTTCGTAAAAGAACGAATCACGGGCAGGCAAGAGCCCGTGATTCAGTAAAAAAAGAGCCGATCGAGCGCAAAAAAGGCACTCTGTTTTAGGGAGCACCAGCCGCCAAGTGAAGGATCGACCAGGACCACCGAAGAAGGACGAGGACGCCCGAGGGAAGAGCCCAGGCGAGCCGATCGAGAGACCGGAGTATCAGGGCCTCAGGAGACAGCAGGAGCCTTCCCTCGATCCACGGAAGAGCTCTCGGCGGCACGGTGGGGACAGCGGACCGCGACGGGTGTCCCAGTCACCACCCTAGACCCCTCTCCACGGTCCAGCGGCCGCGTCGCGTCGGGCAAGGCCCTCGAGCGCCGGAGCTCGGGCCAAACGTAGCTGTATCGCGGGTCGTCTTACGACAGGCGCTTGGCGCAACTGTCTCGCGGGTCGTCATACGACAGGCGCTCGGCGCAACCGTATCGCGGTTCAACATCCGATAGGCGCTAGGGACACACACTGTACTACGGGTTGCCACCCAAAAGGCGCATACTTGACAGAATATATCTGAACCATCGTCTTATACCGTGTTTCACCAGTTTCTTTACCTACTCGAGTTCCGAACTACCGTCTATCCCGACGGATATGTAAAGGAAGGTAGAAATACCGTTACACTTTATGGTCGAAAATTCAAACTCGTAAGTGATCACGAACCCCTGAAATGGATCGGGGCAATGAACGATCCGAGGAAAAGACTAGTGCGTTGACGTTTAAGTCTCCAAAATTACGATTATGAATTCGTCTATAAGCCGGGGCGACTAAATGTGAACGCGGATGCGCTTTCTAGGAACCCCGTAAACCCCTTAAGTTCCGAATCGAGCTCCGATTCAGAAACTGAAGGGGGGGCGAAAAAGGTTTTGCCCGTTCAAAGGGGAAGACCGAGACTTGGATCCGCACCGACGATGCCGAGTGGCACCCGGGGCAGACCGATTGCAACGGCAACGCAGCGAAATCCTCGTTTGCCCACCCCGCTTCAAACGAGCGCTATTGCCACGGGTACGCGCTTGCGAGCAAACCCGCCCGCGCCGAGCGCCGTACCGAGGTACCTCGAAGCATCGGGCACGAGCTCAGGGGCAGAGGGGCGACCTAGGCCGCTGCTGCAGCGCAGCGCACCGTCGGCACCACTCCTATCCACATGTCGGCTAAAGGTTACCCGCGCTCCTCCCCCGGCTTGCCCTCCGTCTACCCGAGCATCGGAGACTGCTCTGCAGGCATGCGAGGCTAATGTTATCGCTAGCCCCCCACCCAATGACTCCGAAGTGAGCACGCAGGAGGAGGAAGCAATGAGCGATGGGAATAAACAATTCGCTAATGACTTAAAAACGTCGGTACAAAAATTCGATGAGTCTATTCGGTTGCTCGAAGAAAAATTCTTGCGCACCGAGGAAGCTGACGAAACGATCCTCCCCGGACACGTATCCGATCAGGACGAGATCGACGATGACACCCAAAGCCTTCTAAACGAGGTGGACCCGTACACCCTCGAGAAGGGTGACGAGGAACTCTCGAGGCGCATCGACAAATTAACGGCGAAAGCACAGGGCATTCCCGAGGAAACCCTGCTGCAAACGTTGCATCCGATACATCGGTCTTCACTCGCTCGAGAGAACAAGGAAGATGCCGATGACGAGGACGAGCGACGGCACATACCCGTTGCCGCCTCGACAGTGTTGCATGAAACAACCTTAGCCGGACCGGCACTGCTGCTGCCCGATGTTACGTCCGGCGTAACAATATATTGGAATTGCCCTGTTTTTGACCTTAGCAAATGCTAACTGGTCAGGGATACGGGCTGACGATTTGATAAAGTTTTATTTTCATTAAGATGTATTAAAATATTTATTGAGAGAGTGTTTCTTCCTTCATTACGTAAAAATTGAATCTGGGGTCGGTAATCGGAATATATTTAGCCTTCAAACACCGAATTTTATATTCTAATGGGACTAGTTTGTATGGGGTCGTAACCGGCTCAGCTTCGAGCTGGTTGCCGGTGAAATAGGGGTGGGACGCGACTGGAGTGTAATTGCAAAACTCCACGTGGAGCTTGCGCAATTGATATTTGCGCCCCGCACGGTGCTGTTTACCCATCAAAAATAAGTGTCAAGTTGTTGGTTGTGTATGTGTGATAAAGGTCCACGTGGATACGCGTTACCTTTATATCTAAATCTATGTTAAATATTCAATGAAAGAATGGGAGTCCGCGTGGGTACGCGTTACTCCCGTGAATTGGGATGAGAGTCCGCGTGGGTACGCGTTACTCTCGGATTTGGGATGATAGTTCGCGAGGGTACGCGTTACTCTCGGATTTGGATTTCATGAAGGTCCGCGTGGGTACGTGTTACCTCCGGGTTAGGAGATGAGAGTCCGCGTGGGTACGCGTTACTCTCGGAGTTGGAAGGATGTGAGTCCGCGTGGGTACGCGCTACTCACAAGGGGTAGTTTGGTAGTTGGAAAGAGGATTGAGAGGAAACTTACAAAAAGTTAGAGTCCTTTTTCTTCGAATTATACTTGAAAATATTTATTAGTTGGGACTGGGCCCGAAATGATTTTAAGAGATGTTGCGACGTCGGAGGATGAATAATGTTGGTGGCCCTTTTATACAATTTCGGGTCCACACAAAATATTTAACCAGGTTGGAGAGGGTAGTTTTCCTTATTTATTATTGGTTGAAAACACCGTCTCCCACCTTCTTATTCTCTAAGATGCGTTTCGATTTTAACTACGAAGCTAGTGGTAAGGGTGGGAAAGGGCAAATTTTCTTTGTATCTCATTGGTTAAAATTTCCCGTTTCCCACTTCTTAGTTTTATGCAAAAGGGTGGGAAGAATCTTATCTTTTCGAGCTGAAGGCCCAAGAACCCCCTCCCTTATATCTGTGTATGCCCCTTGAAGAAGGTCATACACTCGCGCCCGTGTTTGGAGGGTTGCAGCCCTTCAGGCGTCTGTGTGGTGGCGTTACGGGGTCGTAACACCGAGCGCCAGCCATGGTACCCCCCGTGGCCCTCTCCGTGCAGACCGGAGGCTCCAACGATGCAAAGCAGCATGGCCCCGTCACGAATATCTCAAGAAGAAGACGAGAGGGCGACGACAATGATGGAGCACGCGTTATCACAGCGCTCCCCCTCCGGCCCGCCTGCACCGACGGGTGACGGCGCGCTCCCTCTCTCTCACACTTGTGCGACGGAGAGAGACGTACAAACCGTCACTCAAGCCGAACCACGTATGCACAAGACACACATGCCTCGCGACCTTGTCTCCCCTTCTCTTCTCGAAGAATCAATGGACGAAAGGCCGTCCGCACGACGAGAAATAAAAACAGAACAAAAATCATATATTCTCGGCGTGCGTGAATGCTTAACTCGCCACCGAGGTAATTATGCCCACTTTATATCTGCAGATGGTGATCTTACGACCCCGGTAAGAAAAATTCTCTGCGATCTGAATCTAATCGACCCGTATTCGATTAAAGAAAAGAAAGCCCGAATAGTTCAGGTTGTAATCACGAAAAATGGAAACAATCATATTTTCAGCATAGTCATAAAAATAAAATACTATGACGAATTACAACCCGAAAACGTGCAGCTAGGATTGCGAAGCCTAAAACACGTACTGACCGAACGAAAAATTCCCTCCGTACGAATTTCCCGACACGGAGATTACCCAGACGAACTGGCCCCCGGCCGGTACCTGCAATTCATACACCTCGAATTCGCAGACGCCTGCATTCCCGTTATCATCTGTTACGGTCGAACCGTAATCCCACCGTCGGAAGACAGACGGGGAATAATTGTAGAATGCCACGAAGGGTTTTGGGGCGGTCATAAAGGCGTCACAAAAACATACAGACGAATTCGAGAACGTTTTTATTGGCCCTCACTCCGAAATTACGTCTTGGATTTCGTGCGGCACTGCAAAGGGTGCCAGGAGAAGAAACTCGTGCGGGTGCCACGCGCGAGCCTATGCTCATTACAGATACTCCAATATGGCCGTTCGATAAGGTTTCACTCGACACGGTGGGTCCGTTACCCCTTACCCCGAGTGGAAACCGACATATTCTAACAATGCAGGATCATCTCTCCAAATTCTGTCTCGCCGAGGCGCTACCGGATTTGAGGGCTGAGACAATCGCGGAAGCTTTAGTACGAAGACTTTTTAATACCCATGGCGTGCCGCGAGCAATACTGTCGGATCGCGGAACTGCTTTCGTCAACCAGCTACTCCGTGAAATTTGCAAATACTGCAAAATACATCAGCTAACCACATCCGGCTATCGTCCACAAACAAACGGTGCTCTCGAGAGAAGTCACCAAGTTTTAATTGATTACATTCGGTCGTACGCCGATAGCCGCGATGACTGGGACCGTCTGTTGTCCTATGCCGAAGCATCTTACAACAGTACGGTGCATAAGGCGACAAATTTTACCCCGAACGAGTTCGTCTTCGGTCGAATAGTTCGCCCCATGAGTCGTTGCCATACAGACAACCCTCTGCCCACGTCAAATTCCTTTCTCGCGGAATTAATCAAACGACAAATCGATATATGTCGCAAGGGTGGCGATAATCTCGTCGCGGCTAAGGAAAAATCGAAATCATATTATGATAAATTCTGTAGACCATTCGAGGGAAAAGTCGGTGACTCCGTATACGTGCTAAAAGAACCGCGACAGGGGAAACTCGACAGTTTTTATAATGGCCCATATGTGATCGTACACGTTTCCGATAAAAGCAATGTCATCCTAGAGGCTCCAAACGGGAAGAGGTTTCGCAAGCATGTTGACAAAGTTAAGTTGGCGTACGTGTAAGCACACGCAATAAATGAATAAATAAATAAATAACTAAATAACTAAACATGAGGAATTACATTTTACATTACATAAATACATAAATTGAAGGTTATATTATCTCTTATTTTAATAACCGAATGAGTTCAACCGTACCGGACGCAACATGCGAGCGGCCATGGAGACACACACGTGCGCGTATGGCGAAACATATATGTATACTAGAGTGGTCCTTATATTGCCTTTGGACGAATTTTGACCCGCTCCTCCACCAGATTCGCTCCAAATAATTAAAAAAAAAGTTTCCTAAATTGGCAGCCCGCCATCTTTAAAACCGGCCATTACCAGCAGGGTCCATTTTTCCCCTTTGAAATACACAGGATTTTTCGACTCTCTAGTAACATGCCTATTTGAGTCGCTTGAAATCATCTTGAAAATTCAATCTCAATCTCAATGAGCCCGTGGCACCTTTGTGCATGAAAAAAAAAAATCTTACGGTTTGATTTTGAAATAGGTACGGGTCGTTCCACGCCGATAAATAAACATGTTTTTCGGTTTTTCTTTATTCCCGGATAATTTTGTCGGAAAATTTTTTAGATTTAAAATATCAATCTTAAAATTCAAAATACTGATCTTGAAAGCCATATTGGTCATTCCGACTCAATTTGTTTTTTTTTCTTCTTTCGTTTTTCCTCTAGTTGCCGAATAATTTTATCAAAAGAGAGTTCAAAATATCCGATCTCATTCTAAAGATTGAGACGTCAATAAATCTCGCCCCTTCCCGCTGAAAATATATAGAAAAAAAAAGAGAAGAAAGAAAAAGAACTTTCGGTTCGGACGGCATGAGCGCTCGCGACGTTATCGGCCGGCCAGTAGTCCACACCAGGATAATCAACTCAAGTATCGATCGCGATTACCTGGTGTGGCAGAGAGGGAGGGCACGCCGATAAGCGTGAGCCGTGGGCCAAAGCAAGACAGAGAAGTTTGACGTCACGAGTACCGGAGTAGGGGCAGGCCCAAAACATATAAAAGCCCGAAAATAACGCCTCTAAATTAGTCTTTTCTCGGACTCCATCAGCAGGGGAAACCGCTGCCTCTGCTCAGACCGAGAACCATATCCCAAATCTCTATCACGGCAAAGCTCTGCCCGAAATAGGCTCGACAAGGCAAATATCTGCCAGGGACCGATGATGCTAGGGTGAATCGATGCCCGACACCTCATCGATGAAATGAAATAAAATAAAATAAAATAAAATAAAATAAAATAAAATAAAATAAAATAAAATAAAATAAAATAAAATAAAATAAAATAAAATAAAATAAAATAAAATAAAATAAAATAAAATAAAATAAAATAAAATAAAATAAAATAAAATAAAATAAAATAAAATAAAATAAAATAAAATAAAATAAAATAAAATAAAATAAAATAAAATAAAATAAAATAAAATAAAATAAAATAAAATAAAATAAAATAAAATAAAATAAAATAAAATAAAATAAAATAAAATAAAATAAAATAAAATAAAATAAAATAAAATAAAATAAAATAAAATAAAATAAAATAAAATAAAATAAAATAAAATAAAATAAAATAAAATAAAATAAAATAAAATAAAATAAAATAAAATAAAATAAAATAAAATAAAATAAAATAAAATAAAATAAAATAAAATAAAATAAAATAAAATAAAATAAAATAAAATAAAATAAAATAAAATAAAATAAAATAAAATAAAATAAAATAAAATAAAATAAAATAAAATAAAATAAAATAAAATAAAATAAAATAAAATAAAATAAAATAAAATAAAATAAAATAAAATAAAATAAAATAAAATAAAATAAAATAAAATAAAATAAAATAAAATAAAATAAAATAAAATAAAATAAAATAAAATAAAATAAAATAAAATAAAATAAAATAAAATAAAATAAAATAAAATAAAATAAAATAAAATAAAATAAAATAAAATAAAATAAAATAAAATAAAATAAAATAAAATAAAATAAAATAAAATAAAATAAAATAAAATAAAATAAAATAAAATAAAATAAAATAAAATAAAATAAAATAAAATAAAATAAAATAAAATAAAATAAAATAAAATAAAATAAAATAAAATAAAATAAAATAAAATAAAATAAAATAAAATAAAATAAAATAAAATAAAATAAAATAAAATAAAATAAAATAAAATAAAATAAAATAAAATAAAATAAAATAAAATAAAATAAAATAAAATAAAATAAAATAAAATAAAATAAAATAAAATAAAATAAAATAAAATAAAATAAAATAAAATAAAATAAAATAAAATAAAATAAAATAAAATAAAATAAAATAAAATAAAATAAAATAAAATAAAATAAAATAAAATAAAATAAAATAAAATAAAATAAAATAAAATAAAATAAAATAAAATAAAATAAAATAAAATAAAATAAAATAAAATAAAATAAAATAAAATAAAATAAAATAAAATAAAATAAAATAAAATAAAATAAAATAAAATAAAATAAAATAAAATAAAATAAAATAAAATAAAATAAAATAAAATAAAATAAAATAAAATAAAATAAAATAAAATAAAATAAAATAAAATAAAATAAAATAAAATAAAATAAAATAAAATAAAATAAAATAAAATAAAATAAAATAAAATAAAATAAAATAAAATAAAATAAAATAAAATAAAATAAAATAAAATAAAATAAAATAAAATAAAATAAAATAAAATAAAATAAAATAAAATAAAATAAAATAAAATAAAATAAAATAAAATAAAATAAAATAAAATAAAATAAAATAAAATAAAATAAAATAAAATAAAATAAAATAAAATAAAATAAAATAAAATAAAATAAAATAAAATAAAATAAAATAAAATAAAATAAAATAAAATAAAATAAAATAAAATAAAATAAAATAAAATAAAATAAAATAAAATAAAATAAAATAAAATAAAATAAAATAAAATAAAATAAAATAAAATAAAATAAAATAAAATAAAATAAAATAAAATAAAATAAAATAAAATAAAATAAAATAAAATAAAATAAAATAAAATAAAATAAAATAAAATAAAATAAAATAAAATAAAATAAAATAAAATAAAATAAAATAAAATAAAATAAAATAAAATAAAATAAAATAAAATAAAATAAAATAAAATAAAATAAAATAAAATAAAATAAAATAAAATAAAATAAAATAAAATAAAATAAAATAAAATAAAATAAAATAAAATAAAATAAAATAAAATAAAATAAAATAAAATAAAATAAAATAAAATAAAATAAAATAAAATAAAATAAAATAAAATAAAATAAAATAAAATAAAATAAAATAAAATAAAATAAAATAAAATAAAATAAAATAAAATAAAATAAAATAAAATAAAATAAAATAAAATAAAATAAAATAAAATAAAATAAAATAAAATAAAATAAAATAAAATAAAATAAAATAAAATAAAATAAAATAAAATAAAATAAAATAAAATAAAATAAAATAAAATAAAATAAAATAAAATAAAATAAAATAAAATAAAATAAAATAAAATAAAATAAAATAAAATAAAATAAAATAAAATAAAATAAAATAAAATAAAATAAAATAAAATAAAATGAAATGAAATGAAATGAAATGAAATGAAATGAAATGAAATGAAATGAAATGAAATGAAATGAAATGAAATGAAATGAAATGAAATGAAATGAAATGAAATGAAATGAAATGAAATGAAATAAAATAAAATAAAATAAAATAAAGTAAAATAAAATAAAGTAAAATAAAATAAAATAAAATAAAATAAAATAAAATAAAATAAAATAAAATAAAATAAAATAAAATAAAATAAAATAAAATAAAATAAAATAAAATAAAATAAAATAAAATAAAATAAAATAAAATAAAATAAAATAAAATAAAATAAAATAAAATAAAATAAAATAAAATAAAATAAAATAAAATAAAATAAAATAAAATAAAATAAAATAAAATAAAATAAAATAAAATAAAATAAAATAAAATAAAATAAAATAAAATAAAATAAAATAAAATAAAATAAAATAAAATAAAATAAAATAAAATAAAATAAAATAAAATAAAATAAAATAAAATAAAATAAAAATAAAAATTGCTAATTCGACTGGAGCAAAAGTCTCCAGTCGACAGAATCACGTCGCTAAGAAGAGCCGGGATTACGCCCAGACAACGGCATCGGACAACGACGAACATCCCGACAAAACAAAAAATATAATAATAAATCATTTAATAAATCAAACTTGTACAAGCCAGGAAGCTCGACATTTCGGAATAAAACGAATTTCTGTCGCGCTGAAATTATCTCTCTTCTCCCCTCCTACTAACTAAACCCTTGCGGATCTGGGACTCGTGACGACTGTCCTGGGGACGGGACGACTGTCGCCCCTGGATCCGTTCCGATCACTCGTGGTAAATCTGGGACTCGTGACGACTGTCCTGGGGACGGGACGACTGTCGCCCCTGGGTTTCCACGTCCATCTATACCTCTCCTCACCTAAAACTCAAAAATTTTCTACCCCTCCTCTAAATTAAACCTTGCGGATCTGGGACTCGTGACGACTGTCCTGGGGACGGGACGACTGTCGCCCCTGGATCCGTTCCGATCACTCGTGGTAAATCTGGGACTCGTGACGACTGTCCTGGGGACGGGACGACTGTCGCCCCTGGGTTTCCACGTCCATCTACTCCTATCCTCACCGAAAAATATTAACCTCTTACCCTTCCCAACTATAACCTGCGGATCTGGGACTCGTGACGACTGTCCTGGGGACGGGACGACTGTCGCCCCTGGATCCGTTCCGACCACGTGTGGATAATCTGGGACTCGTGACGACTGTCCTGGGGACGGGACGACTGTCGCCCCTGGACTCCACCACCCCTCCTACCCCTACTAATACAACCCCTTTTTCATTTTCAGCCCGCGACAGATTTTTACGACCTTTTTGTTAAGCTTCCTGCTGGTTAAATTTATTTCTGTTTTTTTTTAAATAAACGGATGTAACCACGGAAACTCGTCGCTCAATAGATAATTATTGTTTAGAATATAATGGTACAATTTATTTCCAGCTCCTGCCCCAAAAATTTCAACGCGTGGGCCTGAACCTACGCGTCGTTACGTTTTGGAGTACGGTTCAGCCCTGCTCCAAAAAGAGTAACGTTACAAGATTAAAAATACCGGTCTTGAAATTAATATGGGCCATTCCAACTAGAAACATTCTTTATTTTCCATTAAAATTTAATTTTCGAAAATAAATAGTGTTTCGAGTTGGAATAGCCCATATTAATTTCAAGACCAGTATTTTCAATTTTCAGAATAAGATCGGATATTCTGAACGTTCTTTTGATAAAATTATTCGGCAACTAGAGGAAAAACGAAAAAAGAAAAAAAAACAAATTGAGTCAGAATGACCAATATGGCGTTCAAGACCAGTATTCTGAATTTTAGGATTGATAATTCAAATCTAAAAAAATTTCTGACAAAATCATCCGGGAATTAAAAAAACCCGAAAAATATTTTTATAAGGTAAACGGCCCAGTTACTGACACTTTAAGAGGAGCGGTGTCGGATTTTGACTATTCATTGACGCGTGATATAGCTTAAATGAAAAGTAAAGGTTTCAACACGTGCGTTAAGGCCTCCTGAATGAGATTTACCTATTAAACAAGTGAAATAATTAATATTCATTAATATAATAGTTGTTTTAATATCGCTTCTCTGCTGCCGGGGTTTCTGACACTAGAGAAACATCCATGTCGTAGTTTGTGACACCCACGTGTACCCGATTTATGACCCCCCTGGCGCAATTCATGACACCTATGCGTACTCACTTTCTAACCCTTCCGAATATCCCCATGAAAACGTTAAATTGAAATATATGTCATTTCACGGACAAACATATATATAAACGAGTATAAACAGCAAAAAACATTGAATTAGTGCACAACTATTTTATTTTCTGTACATACTTATGTAAAAAAAATTTAAATTAAAAGCAAAAAATCGTTACAAAAATTACTTTCGAAACCGTTTTTTCTTTATTCCCAAATATGTTAAATAAAGGACACAATAATACATATTTCACTTTCTTATTGAAAAGGCTATTCGCAGGTGACAAGTCGAGGGTCAACAACTGCAACGTAACCTAAATTATGTGACGTAGTTATTGACACTATGGATTTAACCAAATATATAACCAAAAGTTAAATTATTTTTTATCTCATATACAGTGTGGTTCATGGTGAATATGTCGATACCATTTTTATGTCGTTTTATACTTACAGTACGAACAAATTTTTCGTTTTTCGTAGGTCGTCGCACTTGGTATCAGCGTCTAGCACGGCCGCTGCAGAGCCACTGAGACGCGTGTTACACTGTTCACTGGTCAATTACTATTATAAAATATTTCATAAAGAAAGTGTGTTTGTCCAATAATTAAAAGTGAAAAACGCTCTTTAGTTAGCCGATAATTTAATTATTATTCGACAAAAACTGTATTTATGGCAGTTAAAACTTTGCCGTCGGGGTCACAATCTAGGACAGGGCCAGAAACTGGGCCGTTTACCTTATATCGGCGTGGAACGACCTATAACCATTTCATAATCGAACCGTAAGTTTTTTTTTTTTTTTCATGTACAAAGGTGCCACGGACTCATTGAGATACTTCTTGGATTTTTAAGATGATTTCAAGAGACCCGAATAGGGACATTGCTAGAGAGTCGGTAAAGCCTGTGTGTTTCGTCTCGCTGTGAGTGGGACTGCAGTTGGGGTCGCGGTGGCGGCTCGGGCCACGCGGTGGCAGCACCTCGTGGATCGGGTTGTCGCTGTGGCTCCGGCGGTTGCCTTATTCACTAGTGAGATGGTCCGTAAACTCACGTAGTGAGTCTATCCAACAGGCAACAAGTGGCAACTTAAGTGCTTTCACCGGTTTTCCGGTTTCATTGTACTAAATCATCGTCCATCATGGCTTCTGTCTTAATCATCCCGCAAAAACTCTGTTTTTGGCGTTCATGTGTTCTTGACCTTTTTCGCTCCTTACCGCGTTTTCATCTCTGATTCACTAAAAACAATCACAGCGTGCAGGTTCAGGTTACTGTTAATTTCGCAACTCGTCGTGAAATTCACCGTTTCATTCGTTAAAGCGTGTTCGCTCGCTTTTGTTCGTTTCTGTGTGCTCGCCGGAGCTTCTGTGCAACGGTCACGGTGCTCGCTCGAGGTTAAGTTCTACCGCGTGTTCGTAGCGAATTTCAGTGCTTCTCAGTTGTGTGAGTTGAGTGCACAAGAACGTTAATTCGAGCGATCATTATTCGTACGATTTGTGTGATCAAGCAGTTAATCGCGTTCGATTAACTGCGGTGTGAAATTCAACACGTGGCTTGAGGCATCGTGCTTGACAATAATTGTACTGCGCTCTCGGCTCAATCATTATAGCATTGTTGTTTAATTCAGTTCCTTTTCACCAATTGCGATTCACATACATTCTTGGCTAATAATTAGCATAGTTTATAATCGTTTCAACGGCTTGTTCAACGATCAAGTTTGTTTCTATTTCATCATAGCGTAGCCATCACTGCGTGGCAGTTAATCATATACACTTTGACTCATAAATCACCTGAAGCCACGCCATCAATTTATCTTTGTATTACATTAGCAAGATCAGCTTCATTCATAATTGGTTCAACGGCTTGTTCAACAATCACACTTGTCTTTTTCATCATAGCGTAACCATCTCTGCGTAGCAGTTAATCATATACACTTTGACTCACAATTCATCTGAAGCCACGCTATCAATTTATCTTTATCTCATCAGTAGCGTCACTCACCGTTCTCCTATTACTGTAGTAATCATTCGAATCGGTTCATTCAATCAACAGTGCGGTTCATCCTCGTTTACGTAACATTCATGCTTTGATCATTTATACTTAGAGTGTGCCTCGTCATAGCACACATACGCTTGTTAAATATTTACTTAGTCTATTGGAAATATATTTGATACTCTATATTGAAAACAAGATTATTCATTTTAATTGCTATGACCCCTTGCATCCATAACCGGCAATAGTTTTATTTGATTTCAGCAACATCGAAACACTGTGTATTTTAAAGGGGAAAAATGACCCCTGATGGTAATGGCCGGTTTTAAAGATGGCGAGCTGCTAATTTCGGGAACTTTTTTTTTAATTATTTGGAGCCAATCTGGGGGGGGGGGAGCGGGTCAAAATTCGTCCGAAGCCACCATAAGGACCACTCTAATGTATACGTGTGCTTCATCTCTCGTGTTACATGCATGCTAAATAAGAGTAAGAGAAAACGGGAGCTGCGTGACCATAGGAGTATGCGACTGTATGTATTTCAGTTAAACCAACACGGGCAGGATGTACAAGTACGCTCTTACGCTGCTGCTGGCCGCCGGGGCGGCGTGTAGCAGCCTCACCAGCAACATCACCTACACCGTCACACCAGCGAAGAACAATCCAGGCATTCACTACGAACCAACGTACCCCCTCCAGCTACAGCTGGCTGACTGGAGGGTCACCGTGTATGTGGATCTCGACCAGCTGACCCCGGATCCGGAAATCGATCAAGCGACGCATCTACAGGTGTACCAGAAATGCTTGGAGAAGCTCTCGGTCCGAGGATGTTACTCCATTCTGCGGATGGATGAGATAGGGGGAAAATTTAAACGAGCACACTGGCTCGCGAGCGAAGCCAAGGCCGCGATGCAGCCCGTACAATTTTACGGCGACCCTACACAAAAAATACGGACGTTGCGACGAAGACGCTCGGCGCCATTGGGAATTGTTGGTTCGATCAGCAAATCTCTATTCGGAACATTAAACGACGAAGACGCCGATCATACAAATGAGCAAATCGACCGACTCTTCGAAATCAACGCAATCTAACTTTCTTGAGAGTAAAGCAGATGCACATAGTAAAATCCCACATACAGGATTTACACGAGGAGCAGAAAAATCAACGACAACAGACTGAGCAGCTATCCCTCGCTGTCGCGCAACTCCAGAGGCATGCTCAGCTGGAGCATCAGCAGACGTTACGACAGCAATATAATAATTCCCTCGCAGACTACGCCGCAAGGCTCGACGCAAAGGTTTGGCATTACATCACTACGATGGAACTGTACCTGCGGTTGCTTCAAGCATCGACGGAGGGAAAAATGGACCACACGCTCCTAAATCACGAGCAATTGCTCGCGATCGCGAAGGAGACGCGGGAGCATGCACCTGAGCTCGAGTTCCCCCTCCCGTCGAACCAATTTTGCCCGGCAAGAGTAGCCAGCATCGCCCGGACCGACGCGCTCTATCGCGACGGCTGAGTATCAATCGTGATCCATCTTCCGTTACTCGGCCGCGCGATATACGATACTTATCGGATGCGTGCCTGGCCCGCAGCGCAAACTTTCAACAACGGTACCGGCTCTGCGTACATTAAACCTGCGTCCGAATACCTCGCGCTGTCCAATAACAGGCGCACATACTTCCTTGCTGATCGTGATTACTGGAATACTTGCCGGATTTTGGACAAACGAATGCTCTGCCCGGGGGGAACAGCCGTGCGGGAGGCCTCTACTTTAGAGACCAGCGAGCTCCTGATGCTCACCTCCCCCTCCACGGATGCATTGCGACGTTGCGACGTTCGAATACGACCAAATCATGAGCAGCATTGGGTGCATCTAACCGAACAAGGCAGTTGGCTATATTCGCTATTTACGCCGGAGGACCTGCAAATTAGCTGTCCTGGCCTTTCTCCGCAGTATATTCGACTATCGGGAACGGGGACATTGCAGCTGAGCCACAACTGCATTGGCCTAATGAAAACCATGACTCTCACGGGTATTCGAGCCTACAACGATGCACAGCAATACCGATACGAGGCCGCCGTGACGTTCAACGTCTCCGTTTTATCGCCCCTCCTCGACCAGCTCGCCGCTACGCAGTGTTGTGTCCCCGGATGGCCCGTGTCTCTTCGAATCTTCAGATTACGGGTCAGGAGGGATATGTCGGGATCTCTTGCCACAAATAAGTATTAACTCATAAAATACAGACACGCTTTGAATTTATTATGGTTTTAGGGTTTTTACACAACAGATGTTATTCTCAATGACTCGGATTAACACTTTATTATCGCGGTGCGACGTATCACGTTTACCGCGCCGCGGGTCTCTATTAGATATTTCTACTCGCGCTTTTACAAAGTATCGATGAGGAAATTCTATCGCGGCACGGGAGTCTGGTGATCAGAGGACCGTTCGACTTGATCTTTCGTTCAAGACTGCCTTTTCGATGGCGAGCTTTCGGTTCTTCGAGGCTCGTTGTCGAAAAGCTGATTTTACAATTTTGTCGTCTGACCGTTGCCAGCCAATCGCATGATTCTTTGTCAGCACGGTCAGAGCACGGTCTTTCGAAAAGGATTCAATTGTTGTAACGGAGATCCGTATTTCCGTTACTTCGCGTAAGCGGTTTCGTTTTATTTTATTCTTTATAATTTTATCACTTAGCTGTCTGCAAAGGAAGTATCGTGTCTCCTTCCGTATCGCCTGACTTGGAGTCAGCGATGTTCGATCGTGAGAAACAATTATATCGTGAGAAACATATAATTGTTTCGTGAATTTATTTTTTTATAAATTTATAATGACAAAATGTATTTCAAAATTGCGGGGCACAACATCCCTCCCCCCTGAAAAGTAAAACTTTGGATATTGACAATGGACACAATTTTTCCTTCGAATACATTTCTTATGTGCCCATGGAATTTTCGACTTGTTGGAGGGTGTCGGTTTATTTAATTTCGCGCAGCGGTAGTATTGGTCTAGCTGGTGTACTGTGTCACGGTTAGTTTGCACTTCGTCTTTGCGACGAGTTCTGTGTTGCTCCTCTTCTTGAGGGGCAACGGTCTCGAGGTTGATAGCGACAGTCGCGGCTGAAGGCTGCAATGTCGCGTTTTTTTTGCGTATATGCAGCGTAGCTAACCAGTACTATCGCTGCGATGGTGAACGTGACAGTAGTACCTATCGCGAGGGTACTATGGAATTTAATACGGAATTCTTCGCGTAATTTTTTCTTAATTTCTCGGATTCGCTGTCCGAGTTCGCGTAACTTTGCGGGGTTTCGAATCACTACTAGTAGTTTCGCTATTTCCCCGTCGTTCTTCTAAATGGGCGCTTCCTTGTCCGCGTCCAAGGCGGTGAGATTGCTGGGGGCAGATGATCCTCCTTGTTCCGTCGGTAACGACTTGTCAGCTAAGCCGTACGTCGCCGCTAGCGAGAGGTCTAAAACGATGAGTGGCCACTCACCATTACTTGGATCGGGGGGAGGGGAGAACGCGGTCGCCGGCTCGCCGGCTAAGCGCCAGGCAGTCAGTCTGTTAGAGTTTCGGTACGAGTTCAGACGGTAAAGGACGACTTCTCGCACGGTTGCAACCGCATATATAGATACACATAAAATCATCAGTTTTCTTGGTGTTCCCAGTACTATTGTTCTCAGTCGATTGCACATCAAATGCAGGGCAATTCCATTTTATAAACCTTGTTTCTTTCACTCACGTTAACTTTCTCATTACACGAGATCTTTGTTCGGTCTGGACGACGGCTCAGTTCATAGTAGCCAGCCTACTCGTAACCTCTACGTACAGAGTACTAATCTCTACACTGATTCTGATAAGGCGAGCAAGGTCGCTCCTTGCTCCCTGCATTCGACACCGATTAGTAGAGTCAACTCAAGTCCTCTCCGGCGTCCGAATGCTAATTTAAACGCGCTGCGCATACTACACACACACACAGATTCGCGACTCACACCTCCTATTCGTAGTTTAACATAATACGTTTCAACATAATAAACCGTGTCAAACTTCACAAGTCTTTGTAAAAGCTTATATTATTGATCATTCAAATTTCCAACATTCGAATTTTATTTGAAATAACCGTATGAAACCTAAATTTGTTTTAATATTCTGATACAGCAAAACCGAGAAAATAATGACGAGACTCCTCTTTGTTCGAGAAGTTCTCGACGAAACACTCCTTGACCATCTCCGTGTATCTCCGACCCGTTGCGACGCTGAAGCCCCGGGCAGTTACCTTACATATTCCTATCAAAGCCATTATTCCTGTCCCTGTTAATTTTTTTTTTTTTTTTTTTTTTTTTTTAATGTTTCGTTTTAACGTTTTCGCACGTTATCCCGGTCATTTCGATTTTCGGCGCCACGCGTAGCCATCTACCCGGTTGTAGCATGGCTATTTTAACGGTTACTTCTAAATTCGCGGCCCGTTTCTCACATCCGATTTCGCTATCGGGACGTATTTTCGCGTATGGTTGTGTTTCGCACGGCGCTTAGTCGGTCAATGGTTGCACCGGCAACGCTGCGGAACACACGTGCAGATTTTCTTCGAATTTGCGTTTCGGAAGGTCGTTGTTCGAAATCTGTATAAAATTTCGGTTAGCTGCTTTCGTCAGGTAACCTTATCCTAGCTGTCGGTGAGACTCTACGCCATTTTCTTGATGAGAGTTCTAGGGGTTTTCTCGTTCGTCTCGATATGTCTCGAGGTTTCGTTAAAAATGTCTATGGAAATGTCTAGTGGAGCCCTGTCCAGTAGATGGAGAAATATATTTATTTATTTATTTATTTTTTTTTTTTAATGCTCTTCGGCGAGCTTCAGCCGGTTAGCATGCGCCTTCAATGTTTTTCTTCCTTTTTGTATTTCGTATGTGACCGGTGTGGGCTGTCCTATTATTTGGTAAGGGCCCGTCCACTTCGGTGTTAACTTTGCCGACCGTCCGCGTCGGATTGTTTTGTCGTTTAGGAGTACGCGGTCTCCGATGCGGAGCTCTGTTGGCTTCGCTCCTTTGTCATAGGAGAGCTTCGCTTTTTCTTTACCGCTTTGTAGTCGTTCCCTCGCTATGGTCCATGCAGCTCGTAACCTCTCGCGCAGCTCGCTCGCGTAGTCGTCGTAAGTGTAAGTGCTGCGCGGCTCTTTTTTCACCGCGGTCGGTAGATCGGCCTCACAGCCGAACACCAGTTCGTGCGGTGATAGGCCGGTCGCGGTGTGAGGGGTGGTGTTGTACGTAAACATCGCATATGCGAGCCACTCGTCCCAGTCACTCTGGTCTTCGTTGATGAAATGACGAAGGTACTCAGCGAGTGTGCGATGCGACCGCTCCAATGCCCCATTGCTTTCGGGATGGTATGCGGTCGTTTGTATTTTCTTTATGTGCAACAGCCTGCATACTTCTTTGAAAATGGTACTGAGGAAGTTGGTGCCCTGGTCGGATAGAACGGTTTCGGGGGTTCCGTACCGGCATATTACTTCCTCGGTAAATGCTTTAGCGATCGTATTAGCTTCTTGATTTGGTATAGCCATAGCTGCGCTATATTTGGTAAGTGCGTCCTGGAACGTCAGGACGTATTTATTTCCCCGAGACGTTTCGGGTAAGGGACCGACTATGTCAACCGCGGTTTTTTCGAAGGATCTTTCAGGAGTGTCCGTAATTATCATCGGTGCTCGCTCCTTTTTCCTAAGTTTATTCTTTTGGCATTTTAAACAGCGGGACATATAATCCCCCACCTCCTCTCGGATTCCGGGCCATTCGTATTTGATTCGGATCCGAGATAGAGTCCTTTTTAATCCTTGGTGTCCACCTAAAGGAGCATCGTGATATTCTCTAATGATAATCTTTTGTTCTTCGGGGCTGGGACAGGTTACGCTATTGTGGACGCTGCGCTTGTCTTTAGTACAGCTGTCCTCGTCACTACTGTGTTGCGTCTCCGTATCGCTGTCCTCCCCGCTCTCCGCTTCCTCAGTCACGGGTGGCCGTCCGCTAACCGCCGCCCGGCGGCTCGAGCCGCTGGGTCTGGCGCTCGCTACACCGCTGGTTTCGCTGTCGCGCGGCGCGAGGCTTGCTTTCTCGCTCTTCTCGCCCGTTCCTTTCGCATGACTGTCCGCGCTGTCCCCACTCGCGCCGCTCTCGGTTGCTATGGGGTACGGCGGATCGGTTGAGCGTGGGGCCATGCCGGGAGAGTTGTTTCTCTCTCTCTCCCGCGCAGTGTGCCCCTTCCTCTCCTTCTCTTGGCTTCTTGTCACCGCGCATATTCTACTCAATGCGTTGGCGTTCGTGTTTTTCTTCCCAGCTTTATACTCTATATCGAATTCGTGCTCGGATAATTTAATTTTCCAACGCATGAGTCGAGAGCCGGGATCCTTTACACCGAATAGCCAAGTTAAGGGTTGGTGGTTCGTTACCACCTTGAAACGTGTACCGTAAACGTAAGGCCGGAACTGTGTAATTGCCCACACGATCGCGAGCAGTTCTTTCTCGGTCGTTGTGTAATTGAGCTCGGCCTTCGACAGAGTACGGCTCGCGTAACATATAGGAAGGTCGTCCCCGACCTTCCCTTGCGATAATATCGCCCCGATGGCCTTATCTGATGCATCGGTCGTTACTACAAATGGCTTACCGAAATCCGGGTATTGGAGTATCGGTGCCGTAGTCATTGCGGTTTTCAGCTCCTCGAACGCGGCGTCTCGGACGGCAGTCCACGCGAATGCCTCATCCTTACGCACGAGTTCCGTGAGGGGTTTTGCAATGCTTGAAAAGTTTTTTATAAATTTCCGATCATATCCGGCCAACCCAAGGAAAGATTGTACTCCTTTAACGGTGGTTGGTATCGGAAAATTTTTTACAGCCGCGATTTTTACGGGGTCTGCTTGTACGCCCTTTTCTGAAATTATGTGACCGAGGTAATGCGTTTCTTTTCGCATTAGTTGACATTTACTCGGTTGTAGCGCCAATTTCGCTTCTCGCAGGCGTTGAAAAACTTCTGCGAGGCGACTGTTGTGCTTCTGCAGCGTCTTACCGTGGATGACAATATCATCCAGGTAGACGTAGCATTTTATCCCGTCCAGTCCCGCTAGGACTGTATTTATCAGCCTTTGGAACGTCAAGGGAGCGTTTTTTCATCCGAAGGGCATTCGGTTGTATTCGAAATGCCCTTGCGGAGTCGAGAAGGCGGTTTTTTCTTTATCTCTCTTAGCCATTGGAATTTGATGAAATCCCGAAGCAAGATCGAGAGTAGAAAAATACTTTGCCCTTCCTAGCTGGTCCAATATTTCGTTAATATTAGGCAGCGGGTACGAGTCTCCAATGGTCGCTTCGTTTTGTTTACGGAAGTCTACCACGACTCGCATTCGTCGTTGCCCGTTGGCATCGGGTTTCTTTGCCACAACCAGCAGTGGCGCGTTCCATTGACTTTTGCTCGGTTGTATGATGCCGTCGGACAACATTTCTTCCGTTTGTCGTTCTACTTCTTTTTTATGAGCTTCGGGCAGGCGATACGGGTGTACTCTTGTCGGTAACGTACCTTCCTTCAGGAGGATGCAGTGTTCGACTTTGTACACGGAAGCACGTCTCCCGGAAGGTGGAATATGTCCTCGAATTTTTGTATTATTTCTTCGAGCGACGATAATTCCTCGGCATTGAGGTGTGCGAGGTCGAGTTCGTCCCGCAGTCGGTCGAGCCTCTCGACCCCTCTGCCCGCGCGCACCGTCCCCACACTGAGCGTCTCGGACGCGCTATCACCTAGCGGCTCGAGTTGCACTACGGGTCGTAGTACTGTGTGCGCTTGGTCGCTGGTATTTACTATGCTAACGGCACAGCTGTTCCCCCTCGGTGGCGTTACACAGGCACCGACGAGAATTTCTTTTTCGATTTCGTATTTCTCCACGAAACCGATGGTTTTGCTCTTCGTTTTCCCGTGGACGATTGTTTCGCTCCGCGGGGGCAAAGTAACCCTCTCGGTTCCGTCTATCAGTGGCATGCTGTGTCCGTATAATTTCAGAACCTCGCCACCGAGAATATCGGCATGGTGTTTTCTTACGAAATCCATACCGAGACGTCCGTTAACGCTCAACGGTACGTCGTCCTCGACGACGTAAAACCAGTGTCGCACTGTGACCTCTGGTGCTTCTAGGATGACCTCTGCTTTGCATACCGGGTGGATAGTCCTTCCCGACACGCCCTTCAGGGTCACTTTTGTTTTTTCGATCGTCGTTTGGGGCAACAGACAGTTTCGTTTGATGACGCAGCACTGAGCCCCGGTGTCGGCCTTCAGGGTGATTAGTCCGCTGGCCGAACTCGGAGACTCGATGTCGAAGTCGCTGCCCGACAACTCTGACGGGATTGAGACTTGCATGATTTGCATTTCCTCCGCTTCCGAGGCGTCTGATGTCGACTCTTGGTCGCTTATTGATACTAGATTGATCGATAGCGAGCCCAACGTTAGCTTTGTCGACGTGTCATCTTGCCCCGTCTTTTGTTGGTTGTTCTGGTAATTCTTCTTGTTGTTATTTTGCGACTGTTGACCGTTTCCGTTGTTTCTTTGGTTACCTTGCGGGTTGTTCTGCTGACCGTTTTGACGATTGTTCTGTTGACCTCTGTTTTTCTCGTCTGCAATTCGCTTTCGGCAATCTCTTCTCAGATGGCCCTTTTTCTGCCAGTAATGGCACACTATGTCCACCTGATGGAGCGTTTTGTTCTGATCCGCAACGGGGAGGCTGTTTCGTCCGGACTGCTTCGGACAATTCCTCGCGTAGTGGCCTCCGCTTCCGCAATGATAACAGTTTTTGTTGCCATTGCCGTTGTTATTGTTACCGTTATTGTAGCTTCGGCGTTGGTTGCCGTTGTTGCTGTTGTTTTTGTTGTTGTTGTTATTATTGTTGTAACTACGGCGTTGGTTGGCTCCTTGCGCTCCTCCGTTCCCTTTCGGTAACATCATCTCGCTTATTTCGATGGCTCCGACTACGGCTTCGTGTAACGTCGTAAAGTTTCGAGCACGCACGATCGTTTGCACTTGGCCATGTAGTCCGTTCTCGAAGTTGGCCTGTGCACTTCGTCGGGTGATGGTTCCGATCGTCCGGGCCTCACCAGGGGTTGATATTCCTTCACACAACTTTCCTATGAGGTCGACCGTCACCTGTTCTACCCTCGATGCGTACGTCGCGACACTTTCGCCCTGATTCTGCCGCAGGGAGTTGAACTCCAATTGTAGAGCTGCCAGTGACTTACGCTTTCCGTATAGCATCTTCAGCTCTGTCCTAAGTTCTTCTAGGGTTTTGATATTTTTATGTTTTAGGTCCTGCGACGGCCTGCCGGTAATATGCCCCGATATGACGAATTCTACGAAAACTTCGTGGTCTTCGTATGGAACTCGGTCGTGCGCAGTTTGGCAAGCGCGTGGAAATTGGTCCAATTCGTCAGGACCTTCTCCGGAAAATTTCGGGACCTGTTTCATTGCCATCCCGAATTCCACGGTCCGTCGTTCGCCCGGGAATCCGGTCTGTCGGCGGTTCCACGGTCTCGACGTCCTCTCTTCCGGAAGTCTTTCTTCTACTCGTTCTAATCGGTACCTTAATTCGGCATTCTGTTCTTCAAGGACCCTAATTAGTTCGTAGGGTTTGGCGTCGACGCCCTGAAGCGTCTCAGCCAGGTCGCGTCGAGTTGATCTCGACGTGTCGCGGGCGCGTCGATGCATGTCGACGTTCAGTGTGTCGCGAGACATTCGACCCGGATCCCTACCGTCATCGTCGTTGACTCTTCGCGTTTTCGGTATTGCCCCGAGATTGGGCGCGACTGGCCGTACGGTGGTGTTCGCTGGCGGAAGACCCGAGGCCTCATCACGGAGGCGCAAGATCTCTTCGTCGATCATTTCGTCCGTGACACGACGTCGCGCCCGACGGCGCAGCTCTCGGTCAGAGTCACTTGTCTCCAGGAAATCCGTGCCACGCCTCGGATTTACCCCAATCTGCCGGAAACTTTCCGACATCGCGGTCTGGCGAGCCTGGGGCAAGCGCCCCGCCGGTGACAAGGTGTTTAGCGCTTCGTTTGTGCGAAATGTGATGTCGCCAAGCGCAGCATCCAGCCCGGCCGCTGCCCCTACCGCTTGCCCGGGCAAGGTCGAGTCAAAGGAATGCGCGAGTCATTTCTCCTGTTGTTTTCCATATTTTATTTATTTAAATTTTTCTTTTGATGGATTTATCAAACTTCTATTTTACGTTTACCTAATCTTCTACCTCTCGCCTGATTCGATTATTCCGCGTTTTTATTATTACGATACTCGCGTGAACAGATTGTCTTTTCTGTCACGGTTACTACCAATCCGAAATTTGTATTACAAATCTTTCTTTTACTAAATCTTCGCGGACATCGGAATAAATTATAAATTGGCTTTGATAGGTTTATATGATAAGATTAGGTACTGCCACTTACAGGTGGATGATCCCTGATGATCCATGAAACAGTCGGCCTTGATTCATTTCCGCTGCGTTTCCTTGAGCCCCCTGGTGTCCGGTTCGTCCTTGTCCTTGACCCTCCGACGTATGCTTCTTGGGCGGCTCGCTTATCTCACTACGGCAGATACCACTGCGCGGTAGGAAAACCAGGCTGTACCGCGACGACTGCGTGTCGCGTAGAGCACTGGACTTTCGCACACGACTCTGCACCGATTGCACTATTGCGTCACAATGGTGTGGCCGCTGCACCCAGGTAAATTCTCGCGATGTGCACTTCCGGAATTTAACCCCGGGTCTCGTGCAGGCACTGTTGATTCACTATCACTGCACCGCACGACCAGGTAAAATGCCTCGACAGCTTCGGTGTCAGGATTTTGACACTGGTACCCCACGCGCACCGCAAACACTGTTCTGATTCGGTGCCGTGTAACCGGATAAAAATTTAACGTTCACTTTTCGGAAAATTTCTTATCGCGGTTCTAATTTATCGCGGACTATGTCGATAGTTTATATCACGATTCCGCCTTCCAAGCGAATTCCACGACGAGTGCGTGTCGGGAACTTCGACGCTGGGGATACGTCGCGAGCGTAGACAAACTCGTCAAGCTCGGGTCCGCGTGGCTGTGTGAAGCCTTCCTGTATTGAATGCGTATGGAAGGGTTCGAAAACGCACTGATGTTAGAGTTATTATCGCAGATCCCACCGCTGCCACCAATGTTGTGTCCCCGGATGGCCCGTGTCTCTTCGAATCTTCAGATTACGGGTCAGGAGGGATATGTCGGGATCTCTTGCCACAAATAAGTATTAACTCATAAAATACAGACACGCTTTGAATTTATTATGGTTTTAGGGTTTTTACACAGCAGATGTTATTCTCAATGACTCGTATTAACACTTTATTATCGCGGTGCGACGTATCACGTTTACCGCGCCGCGGGTCTCTATTAGATATTTCTACTCGCGCTTTTACAAAGTATCAATGAGGAAATTCTATCGCGGCACGGGAGTCTGGTGATCAGAGGACCGTTCGACTTGATCTTTCGTTCAAGACTGACTTTTCGATAGCGAGCTTTCGGTTCTTCGAGGCTCGTTGTCGAAAAGCTGATTTTACAATTTTGTCGTCTGACCGTTGCCAGCCAATCGCATGATTCTTTGTCAGCACGGTCAGAGCACGGTCTTTCGAAAAGGATTCAATTGTTGTAGCGGAGATCCGTATTTCCGTTACTTCGCGTAAGCGGGTTCGTTTTATTTTATTCTTTATAATTTTATCACTTAGCTGTCTGCAAAGGAAGTATCGTGTCTCCTTCCGTATCGCCTGACTTGGAGTCAGCGACGTTCGATCGTGAGAAACAATTATATCGTGAGAAACATATAATTGTTTCGTAAATTTATTTTTTTATAAATTTATAATGACAAAATGTATTTGAAAATTGCGGGGCACAACAGCAGCAAGAAACGGAGAACCTACTGCTAGCCCCACTGCAACCCACCGCCGCGGTAGATCTCCAGTGGAACACCCAAGAAGAAGAAGAGTCACTGGCAAGCATTGAAACTCGAATCCGAGCGATAGCGCAGCACAGGCGACAAGAAAAACACAGCCTACCTAATGCTTGCCGGGTTTGCCGACCAGGGGCTCATGGCCACTCTGTTGCTAGCCTATGTTTTCCGAGGCCCACTAGCCGCCGCCTGGGGGTTCCAGAAACTTTGTAATCGACAACCAAAGATTTTTAAACCATGCGACGTTGACGAGAAACCTAAAACCCCGGTCAGCACAGAGCCCACGACGATAGCCCCCCCGGGGGGGGGGGGGGCAACACCCCGGTTTCCGTTATCGTGAGACGTGCCTCTCCGAGCCAACGAATGCTACCCCTGCAAGAGTCATGGGTGCTCGAGTAAGCATAAACCCCCACTCACCGGCGGGAATAAACTGCTGACCCGAGGGCCGGGCTAGCCTCCGCAACGAACCAAGCCCCAAACTGTCTTGGACAACTGCCCCGTGCACATCAAAAAGAAAAAAAAAGGAAAGAGTTTATTCTTCAGAATGAATTCAAAATTAACTCGTATCGTCGCGGCGAGAAACTATCTAGAGGGCGAGTGTCCTTATTGTAGGACACACGTAGACTACTGCGGTGGGCCGCACTCTTGCGGGATGGCGTGCCTCCGCATATTCAACGCAACAAGTGGGGAAGTGCGGTGCCGCGTGTGCGGGATTCAGGGGAAATCGAAGGGATATGCAGCCCAGAACCTCTCGTGTGTGAACGAGTTCTGGAAGCAGGTGAGGATCCTGCCGTCTATGCCGGGGTCCACCGGTTTCCCGGGACCGAACCTGTCCACCGCAACCCGTTCATACCATCGAGCCGGCACATCGGGGATCGTCCCGACCCCGGAAAAAAAGGCCGCGGACACCAGAAACCCCCGGCTGCAGCCGGAGATCACACGAAACGCCGTCCCGGCCGGGGCCGTGCGAGACACGAGCACCCACCCCCGTCCAAGCACTGCACCCAGCGGTACCGGACACCGCGCCTGCCCAATATGCAAAGCGAAGACATTTCGAGAGAGCTTCGCTACCCACTTGGGGCGGTGCATCGCCATCGCCGAGAGTAACGGGATTCCCTGCAACATCGATATCAGCCAACCCGTCAGGGTGACTGCGGGGAAACCCCGAGGAAGCAAGGACGCGCCCACTCAGACGCGTAAGCTCGATTTGCGGGCGTGGGATCCATCGCAAAAATGCATCCGATGGATTCGTTGCCCCACGGAAACCAACCTGATCGACCTCGTGAGCGAGAGCGAAGAGGAAAGGAAAGAGCGGACGAGCGAGGGCGAAGAGGAGAAGAAAAGGCAACCAAACGAGGACAACGAGGGAAGCAAGCAAGAAGACATCACCCCCACGTCGTCGTAAATGGCTGTCAAGAGCGACAGCCAGCCCAAGGGGGGGGGGGGGGCGAGTGTTGTATCCGGGCGAACGTTCCGCGGAATGTACGACCGGATGCAACAACGGCGAAAAACGATCGGAATCGCGCTTCGCGACGGCACGTGTGTTTCCGCTAAAAATGCGATTGTAGCGGTCACCTTGGTGCCTACGAATCGGCGAAATGCGATGCCGAGCCGTGAAAAAAAAGTCGTACGATCCGCCCCTCCTCGATCACGAGTGACCGATGAGGGCGAGTCGTCACAAAATCAAGATTACTCTGAAAGAAGTGTCCAACCGAAACGGTCGCGGGAGTAACGCGAATTCGCAAAGCTGCATCAAGTTTTTCCACGGGAGTAACGGGGAAAATAACATAAAGTTAAAACTTCGCTAAACAGTGCGCGAGAGATCCAACGTGTCGCTAATAACCGGTCTCGTGAGAGTAGCAGGAACCGGGCTTTTCCTTAAAAGTGAACTTTAATAACTCTTGTTAAATATCAGTGAACTTTAATAACCTTTTCTAAATATCGAGTTCGCGAATTAAACATTTTTAGTGACTTTAAGTGTAGCCGTAAGCAGTGAACCTTAATAACGCTTTTTAAATAACAAGTTCGCGAACTAAACATTTTTAGTGACTTTAAGTGTAGCCAGAAAATCGAGTGCTCGACCCCATCGCAACGCGGCTGCGAGCCTCCTTCATCTCCGGGAGTTCGAGCGCGATCCGTCGGCAACCATCAGCTTGCGAGCGAGGTTCCGACGGCACCCCGAGTAAGTTATCCCGAGTTAGTTTGCCTGCGGGCAAATAAGATTTCACGACGGAATACCGTCCAAACACGCGTGTGTGCGGTACTTCAATGTAACAACAAACACTGCTTTCTTTATAAATAAATATTAATCAGTTCAAAGTTAACCAATTTCGATAGTTTGGGTTCATTCGTCTCCCCGTCGGGCGGTGCGGGCCCGTACGGGACGCGGCAGCCCCACTCTCTTTTTCCCTTTTCCACACTACCCTCCTTTTGATTTAACTTTAATAATCTCATTTCCTTGTTTTTGCTGCGCCTTCTGCGCAGCTGGTGGCAGCGACCCATAGATTTGAATAACACAAAAACACCGCTACACCCACGTACCACACTCGGTGGTACGTAACAATTATATACTTTACTGTGATTGTGTAGTTTTTTTATAAACTTCGTAAGAAGCGTTCATTCGCTGTATGGAAAGTTATACGATTTTTTACGCATAGTCCCTATACCCCTGTGTATTTTTCTTCATATTCAAGTACATTTATCTCAATAACCAATAAGACGAATCCTTTAAAATTTGATATGCGTGTCAGTCGAGTACCCATTTAGACTCTTTGTAAATTTCAAGACTTTCTTAAGAAAATCGTTTCGTGACTGAACTACTTCAAAAAATCAATTGGCAAAATGTTTAAGGATGTATTTCACAATGTTTTTAATAAATATATTTAAAAAAAAAAAAAAGTTTCTCCAAAAGAGGTTTGAACACGGGGCAGCGATTTCGCAGATTAGCATTCCGCGATCTTAACCACTCGGCTACCGCTGCCGTTGAAACGGTGAGCGTTTCAGCGATACTGCTTCATCCAGCGAAAATTTTCTTAAAAAAAAATGGAGTATCTCGGAAACATCGGCCCACTATAGCGAAAGACGAAATACGTGTCCAATTATTTTCGATTGACTATCGACTGCGTAAGTTTCAAGTCAATCGGCCATGTAGCGACCGTGTCCACGCCTTGCTACATTTATTCCATCTTACATTTATTTCAGCTTACATCTTACATTTATTCCAACTTGTATCATACATTTAGTTCATCTTACATCTGACGTTTATTCGATCTTACATCTTAATTAAATCAAATTAAAAAATTTGAAAAAACTCCCGGCTGCGAGCGTTGTCTTGCATGATAAATTGCCGTATTTAAAAAATCAAAAAGGATGAAATCATTTTGGGCATTATCTTAGTTGATTGATAGTTTAAATTATTAAAATAATTAAAAATGATTCGACACCTCGATATTATCTTAGTTTATTAATAATTGGAATTATCTACCGACACCAATAGGTGTGCGGTCGGAGTGCGACTCCGGCGGTCCCACGAGTTAAGCAGCAAATTTGCCGGCCAGTACTTGGATGGGTGACCGCCTAGTCGTTCACCGGCTGGCGCATCAATTGTGGAGCGGGAGACCAGTGCCTTTGGGGCCCCGGTGGTGCATTCGAGGTGGAGTACTATGTGCTCCTACATGCATCACCGGAGAACCATAGAAACATAGGGTCGACTGTACCGGCACGGGTTTTCTGCAGTTTCCCCGTGTCCACGGCAAATGCGGTACAGCGATATGTCAAGTCGTCTGCAGACGCACGGGAGATAGCAGAGAACACGTAAAAGGGGAAAAGTCGGAGAATACCTTGTAAAAACCTAAATAAAGATGTGCAAGTAAAACTCTCACTTTACTTTTTCTTAATTTGAATTATTGAATTAAAAATCTAAAAAGGATTAAATAATTCTTGATTTCATCTTAGATTAGTGAGAGTTTAAAATATGACCGTTCATGTTTATGAATTCTTCATGATTGTCATGAAGCCTTCGATTCAGTCGGGAGACGTCATCAATTTAACCGTGGGATGATATGAAAAATAATTTTTTGGGGATATAGTAGAGATCGTCTCCCGACTGAATCGAAGGCTTCATGACAATCATGAAGAATTCATAAACATGAACGGTCATACTTCAAACTCTTACTAATCTAAGATGAAATCAAGAATTATTTGATCCTTCTTAGATTTTTAGTTCTGTTGTGTCCCCCGGATGACCCGTGTCTCCTCGAATCTTCAGATTACGGGTCAGGAGGGATAAGTCGGGATCTCTTGCCACAAATAAGTATTAACTCATAAAATACAGACACGCTTTGGATTTATTATGGTTTTTGGGTTTTTACACAGCAGATGTTATTCTCGATGACTCGGACTAACACTTTATTATCGCGGTGCGACGTATCACGTTTACCGCGCCGCGGGTTTCTATTAGATATTTCTATTCGCGCTTGTTACAAAGTATCGACGAGGAAATTCTATCGCGGCACGGGAGTCTGATGATCAGAGGACCGTTCGACTTGATCTTTCGTTCAAGACTGACTTTTCGATGGCGAGCTTTCGGTTCTTCGAGGCTCGTCGTCGAAAAGCTGATTTTGCAGTTTTGTGGTCTGACCGTTGCCAGCCAATCGCATGATTCTTTGTCAGCACGGTCAGAGCACGATATTTCGAAAAGAATTCAATTGTTGTAACGGAAATCCGTATCTCCGTTACTTCGCGTAAGCTGTTTCGTTTTATTTTATTATTTATAATTTCAATATTTAGCTGTCTGCAAAGGAAATATCGTATCTCCTTTCATATCGCCTGATTCGGAATCAGCGATGTTCGATCGTGAGAAACAATTATATCGTGAGAAGCATATAATTGTTTCGTGAATTTATTTTTTATAAATTTATAATGACAAAATGTACTTGAAAATTGCGGGGCACAACATCCCTCCCCCCTGAAAAGTAAAAATTTGGATATTGACAATGGACACAATTTTTACTTCGAATACATTTCTTATGTGCCCATGGAATTTTCGACTTGTTGGAGGGTGTCGGTTTATTTAATTTCGCGCAGCGGTAGTATTGGTCTAGCTGGTGTACTGTGTCACGGTTAGTTTGCACTTCGTCTTTGCGACTAGTTCTGTGTTGCTCCTCTTCTTGAGGGGCAACGGTCTCGAGGTTGATAGCGACAGTCGCGGCTGAAGGCTGCGGCGTCGCGTTTCTTTTGCGTATATGCAGCGTAGCTAACCAGTACTATCGCTGCGATGGTGAACATGACAGTAGTACCTATCGCGAGGGTCCTATGGAATTTAATACGGAATTCTTCGCGTAATTTTTTCTTAATTTCTCGGATTCGCTGTCCGAGTTCGCGTAACTTTGCGGGGTTTCGAATCACTACTAGTAGTTTCGCTATTTCCCCGTCGTTCTTCTAAATGGGCGCTTCCTTGTCCGCGTCCAAGGGGGTGAGATTGCTGGGGGCAGATGATCCTCCTTGACCATCTCCGTGTATCTCCGACCCGTTGCGACGCTGAAGCCCCGGGCAGTTACCTTACATATTCCTATCAAAGCCATTATTCCTGTCCCTGTTAAATATATATATTTTTTTTTTTTTTTTTTTTTTGTTTCGTTATAACGTTTTCGCACGTTATCCCGGTCATTTCGATTCTCGGCGCCACGCGTAGCCATCTACCCGGTTGTAGCATGGTTATTTTAACTGTTACTTCTACATTCGCGGCCCGTTTCTCACATCCGATTTCGCTATCGGGACGTGTTTTCGCGTATGGTTGTGTTTCGCACGGCGCTTGGTCGGTTGCAATGGTTGCACCGGCAACGCTGCGGAACACACGTGCAGATTTTTTTCGAATTTGCGTTTCGGAAGGTCGTTGTTCGACATCTGTATAAAATTTCGGTTAGCTGCTTTCGTCAGGTAACCTTGTCCTAGCTGTCGGTGAGACTCTACGCCATTTTCTTGATGAGAGTTCTAGGGGTTTTCCCGTTCGTCTCGATATGTTTCGAGGTTTCATTAAAAATGTCTATAGAAATATCGAGTGGAGCCGGGTCCAATTAGTGGAAAACTATTTTTTGTTCCTTTTTATTTATTTTCCATTCTCAATTTTTCTTCATCGCCCGCCGCTTTCTCCCAGCAGCGTGGCCGATTTTAGTAATTTAGTTTAGGTTCTTTCACGTTCATTTAAGTTCTTTTCAAGCTCATTTTATTTCATTCGATTTTGTTTTGTAGCATTTTGTTTAATTTTATTTCATGTTTTTTCGTTTGTTTTCATTTTATTTTAATTGTATTCCATTATGTTTCATTTTATTTTATTCCATTTTATGTGGTTTCGTTTTATCACCCTTTGTTTTAATTTTTGTTCCGTTTTCCTCCCTTTTAGATTTATTTATTTTTTTTTTTTTTTTTTTTTTTACTGCTCTACTGCGAGCTTCAGCCGGTTAGCGTGTGCTTTTAATGTTTTTCTTCCTTTTTGTATTTCAAACGTAACCGGAGTGGGCTGTCCTATTATTTGATAAGGACCTGTCCACTTTGGTGTTAATTTTGCCGACCTTCCGCGTCGGATTGTTTCGTCGTTTAGGAGTACGCGGTCTCCGATGCGGAGCTCTGTCGGCTTCGTTCCCTTGTCATAAGAGAGTTTCGTTTTTTCTTTTCCGCTCTGTAGTCGTTCCCTTGCAATGGTCCACGCAGCTCGCAATCTTTCGCGCAGTTCGCTCGCGTAGTCATTGTATGTGTAGGTGCTACGCGGCTCTTGTTTCACCGCGGTCGGTAGCTCGGCTTCACGGCCGAACACCAGTTCGTGCGGTGATAAGCCGGTCGCGGTGTGAGGGGTGGTGTTGTACGTAAACGTCGCGTACGGGAGCCACTCATCCCAGTCACTCTGGTCTTCATTGATGAAATGACGAAGATATTCTGCGAGTGTGCGATGCGACCGCTCCAATGCCCCATTGCTTTCGGGATGGTATGCAGTCGTTTGTATTTTCTTTATGTGCAACAGCCTGCACACTTCTTTGAAAATGGTACTGAGGAAATTTTTGCCCTGGTCGGAAAGAACGGTTTCTGGGGTTCCGTATCGGCATATTATTTCCTCGGTAAAAACTTTAGCGATGGTATTAGCTTCCTGATTTGGTATAGCTATAGCTGCGCTATACTTGGTAAGTGCGTCCTGGAACGTCAGGACGTATTTATTTCCCCGAGATGTTTCGGGTAAGGGACCGACTATGTCAACCGCGGTTTTTTCGAAGGATCTTTCAGGAGTGTCCGTAATTATCTTCGGTGCTCGCTCCTTCCTTCGGAGCTTATTTTTTTGACATTTTAAACAGCGGGAGATATAGTCCCCCACCTCCTCTCGGATTCCGGGCCATTCGTATTTGATGCGAATCCGGGATAGAGTCCTTTTTAGTCCTTGATGTCCACCTAAAGGAGCATCGTGATATTCTTTAATAATAATTTTCCGTTCTTCGGGGCTGGGACAGGTTACGCTATTGTGGACGCTGCGCTTGTCTTTAATACAGCTGTCCTCGTCACTACTGTGTTCCGTCTCCGTATCACTGTCCTGCCCGCTCTCCGCTTCCTCAGTCACGGGTAGCTGTCCGCTGACCGTTGCCCGGCGGCTCGAGCCGCTGGCTCTAGCGCTCGCTACACCGCTGGTTTCGCTGTCGCACGGCGCGAGGCTTGCTTTCTCGCTCTTCTCGCCCGTTCCTTTCGCACGGCTGTCCGCGCTGTCCCCACTCGCGCCGCTCTCGGTTGCTATGGGGTACGGCGGATCGGTTGAGCGTGGGGCCATGCCGGGAGAGTTGTTTCTCTCTCTCTCTCGCGCAGTGTGCCCCTTCCTCTCCTTCTCTTGGCTTCTTGTCACCGCGCATATTCTGCTCAATGCGTCGGCGTTCGTGTTTTTCTTCCCCGCTTTATACTCTATATCGAACTCATGCTCGGTTAATTTAATTTTCCAACGCATGAGTCGAGAGCCGGGATCCTTCACACCGAATAGCCAAGTTAAGGGTTGGTGGTCTGTTACCACCTCGAAACGTGTACCGTAAACGTAAGGCCGGAACTGAGTTATTGCCCACACGATCGCGAGCACTGCCACCAACGTTGTGTAAGTGAGCTCGGCCTTCGACAGAGTACGGCTCGCGTAACATCTCGGAAGGTCGTCCCCGACCTTCCCTTGAGATAATATCGCTCCGATGGCCTTATCTGACGCATCGGTCGTTACTACTGTGTGTGCTCGGTCGCTGTTGTTTATTACGCTAACTGCACAGCTGTTCCCTCTCGGTGGCGTTACACAGGCACCGACGGGAATTTCTTTTTCGATCGTCGTTGGAGGCAATAGACAGTCTCGTCTGATGACGCGGCACTGAGCCCCGGTGTCGGCTTCCAGGGTGATTATTCCGCTGGCCGAACTCGGAGACTCGATGTCGAAGTCGCTGCCCGACAACTCTGACGGGATTGAGACTTGCGTGATTTGCGTTTCCTCCTTTTCCGAGGCGTCTGACGTCGGCTCTTGGTCGCTTATCGATACTAGATCGATAGATAGCGAGCCCAACGTTAGCTTTGTCGACGCGTCGTCTTGCCCCGTCTTCTGTTGGTTGTTATGGTAATTCTTCTTGTTGTTATTTTGCGACTGTTGACCGTTTCCGTTGTTTCTTTGGTTACCTTGCGCGTTGTTCTGTTGACCGTTTTGACGATTGTTCTGTTGACCTCCGTTTTTCTCGTCTGCAATTCGCTTTCGACAATCTCTCCTCAGATGCCCTTTTTTCTGGCAGTAATGACACACTATGTCCACCTGGTGGAGCGTTTTGTCCTGATCCGCGACGGGTAGGCTGTTTCGTCCGGATTGCTTCGGACAATCTCTCGCGTAGTGGTCTCCATTTCCGCAATGATAACAGGTTTTGTTGCCATTGCCGTTGTTATTGTTACCGTTATTGTAGCTTCGGCGTTGGTTGCCGTTGTTGCTGTTGTTGTTGTTGTTGTTGTTATTGTTGTTGTAACTACGGCGTTGGTTGGAGCCCTGCACTCCTCCGTTTCCTTTTGGTAACATCATCTCGCTGATTTCGATGGCTCCGACTACGGCTTCGTGTAGCGTCGTAAAGTTTCGAGCACGCACGATCGTTTGCACTTGGCCATGTAGTCCGTTCTCGAAATTGGCCTGTGCACTTCGTCGGGTGATGGTTTCGATCGTCCGCGCCTCACCAGGGGTTGATATTCCTTCACACAACTTTCCTATGAGGTCGACCGTCACCTGTTCTACCCTCGATGCGTACGTCGCGACGCTTTCGCCCTGATTCTGCTGCAGGGAGTTGAATTCCAGTTGTAGAGCTGCCAGTGACTTACGCTTTCCGTATAGCGTCTTCAGCTCTGTCCTAAGTTCTTCTAGGGTTTTAATATTTTTATGTTTTAGGTCCTGCGACGGCCTGCCGGTAATATGCCCCGATACGACGAATTCTATGAAAACTTCGTGGTCTTCGAACGGGACTCGGTCGTGCGCAGTTTGGCAAGCGCGTAGAAAGTGGTCTAATTCGTCAGGACCTTCTCCGGAAAATTTTGGGACCTGTTTCATTGCCATCCCGAGTTCCACGGTCCGTCGTTCGCCCGGGAATCCGGTTTGTCGGCGGTTCCACGGTCTCGACGTCCTTCCTTCCGATATTTTTTCTTCTATTCGTTCTAATCGGTATCTTAATTCGGCATTCTGTTCTTCAAGGTCCGTAATTAATTCGTAGGGTTCGGCATTGACGCCCTGAAGCGTCTCAGCCAAATCGCGTCGAGCTGATCTCGACGTGTCGCGGGGGCGTCGTTGCGTGTCGACGTTCACAGCGTCGCGAAACATTCGACCCGAATCTCTACCGTCGTCGTCGTCGATTCTTCGCGTTTTCGGTATTGCCCCGAGATTGGGCGCGACTGGCCGTACGGTGGTGTTCACTGGCGGAAGACCCGAGACCTCATCACGGAGGCGCGATATCTCTTCGTCGATCATTTCGTCCGTGATACGACGTCGCGCCCGACGGTGCGTCTCTCGGTCAGGGTCACTCGTCTCCAGGAAATCCGTACCGCGCCTCTCATTTACCCCCATCTGCCGGAAACTTTCCGACATCGCGGTTTGGCGAGCGTGGGGCAAGCGCCCCGTCGGCGACAGGGTGTTTAGCGCTTCATTTGTGCGAAATGTGATGTCGCCAATTGCAGCATCTAGCCCGGCCGCTGCCCCTACCGCTTGCCCGGGCAAGGTCGAGTCAAAGGAATGCGCGAGTCTCTTCGGGCACCAGTCTCTTCGGACACGGGTCATTTCGCCTGTCGTTCTCCATATTTTATTTATTTAAATTTTTCTTTTAATAAATTCAAATTTCTATTTTACGTTTACCTAATCCTCTACCTCTCGCCTGATTCGATTATTCCGCGTTTTATTTGTTGAGAATTAATTCTGGCTGAATTTAATTTAATTATTCTCGAAGCGTTTGTCATGTGCCACGCTGCGTGGGCTTTTCTCTCTCGCGTATTATTACAATAATTGCCGCGTAAACAGATTATCTTTTCTGTCACTGTTAATACCAATCCGAAATATTGTATTACAAATCTTTCTTTTACTAAATCTTCGCGGACATCGGAATAAATTGTAATTTGGCTTTGATAGGTTTATATGATAAGATTAGGTACTGCCACTTACAGGTGGATGATCCCTGATGATCCATGAAACGGTCGGCCTTGATCCATTCCGCTGCGTTTCCTCGATTATCTCTGTTGATCCTTGAAACGGTCGGCTGTGGTTCCTTCCGCTGCGTTTCCTTGAGCCCCTTGGTGTTCGGTTCGTCCTTGTCCTTGACCCTCCGACGTATGCTTCTCAGGCGGCTCGCTATCTCGCTACGGCAGATACCACTGCGCGGTAGGAGAACCAGGCTGTACCGCGACGACTGCGTGTCGCGTAGAGCGCTGGACTTTCGCACACGACTCTGCACCGATTGCACTATTGCGTCACAATGGTGTGGCCGCTGCACCCAGGTAAATTCTCGCGATGTGCACTTCCGGAATTTAACCCCGAGTATCGTGCAGGCACAGCTGATTCACTATCACTGCACTGCACAACCAGGTAAAATGCCTCGACAGCTTCGGTGTCGGGATTTTGGCACTGGTACACCACGCGCACCGCAAACACTGTTCTGATTCGGTGCCGTGTAACCGGATAAAAATTTAACGTTCACTTTTCGGAAAATTTCTTATCGCGGTTCTAATTTATCGCGGACTATGTCGATAGTTTATATCACGTTTCCGCCTTCCAGGCGAATTCCACGACGACTGCGTGTCGGGAACTTCGACGCTGGGGATACGTCGCGAGCGTAGACCAACTCGTCGAGCTCGGGTCCGCGTGGCTGTGTGAAGCCTTCCTGTATTGAATGCGTATGGAAGGGTTCAGAAACGCACTGATTTTAGAGTTATTATGGCAGATCCCACCGCTGCCACCAATGTTGTGTCCCCCGGATGACCCGTGTCTCCTCGAATCTTCAGATTACGGGTCAGGAGGGATAAGTCGGGATCTCTTGCCACAAATAAGTATTAACTCATAAAATACAGACACGCTTTGGATTTATTATGGTTTTTGGGTTTTTACACAGCAGATGTTATTCTCGATGACTCGGACTAACACTTTATTATCGCGGTGCGACGTATCACGTTTACCGCGCCGCGGGTTTCTATTAGATATTTCTATTCGCGCTTGTTACAAAGTATCGACGAGGAAATTCTATCGCGGCACGGGAGTCTGATGATCAGAGGACCGTTCGACTTGATCTTTCGTTCAAGACTGACTTTTCGATGGCGAGCTTTCGGTTCTTCGAGGCTCGTCGTCGAAAAGCTGATTTTGCAGTTTTGTGGTCTGACCGTTGCCAGCCAATCGCATGATTCTTTGTCAGCACGGTCAGAGCACGATATTTCGAAAAGAATTCAATTGTTGTAACGGAAATCCGTATCTCCGTTACTTCGCGTAAGCTGTTTCGTTTTATTTTATTATTTATAATTTCAATATTTAGCTGTCTGCAAAGGAAATATCGTATCTCCTTTCATATCGCCTGATTCGGAATCAGCGATGTTCGATCGTGAGAAACAATTATATCGTGAGAAGCATATAATTGTTTCGTGAATTTATTTTTTATAAATTTATAATGACAAAATGTACTTGAAAATTGCGGGGCACAACAGTTCAATAATTCAAGTTATTAATAAACAAAGATAATATCGAGGTGTTAAATCATTTTCAATTATTTTAATAATTCAAATTATCAATAAACTAAGATAATACCGAGAATTATTTCATCCTATTTGATTTTTTAAATAAAGTAATTTATCATGCAAGACAACGCTCGCAGCCGGGAGTTTTTTCAAATTCATTAATTTGTTTCAATTTCATTTTTTTTATAAGACAAGTTCTTTTACGTTCTAGTTTTGACACAAGTGTTTGCGTTCGAGATTTTATTTGTTTGTTTCCAATTTATTTATTTGTTTCATCCTCTTCGAATTGATTAAGTTTTCCCATTCTTTTTATAACTTACATTTTTTTCGCCCTTTTTATAACATACATTTTTATGCGCTCATTTTTTTTTACCCGGGAGTTTTTTTAAATTTTTGCTTCCTCATAGAGGAAGCTATGTGACGGTGAAAAATTTTTGTTTTGAGATATTCATGTCACCATGTTCAGAATGTTCTAAAACGTCCAGAAACACACATTTTTAGAAAATGTCCGGATGTATGTGTGTATGTGTGTGTGTGTGTGTGTGTGTGTGTGTGTGTGTGTGTGTGTGTGTGTGTGTGTGTGTGTGTGTGTGTGTGTGTGTGTGTGTGTGCGTGCGTGCGTGCGTGCGTGCGTGCGTGCGTGCGTGCGTGCGTGCGTGCGTGCGTGCGTGCGTGCGTGTGTGTGTGTGTGTGTGGGTGCGTGCGCGTGTGTGTGTGTGTGTGTGTGTGTGTGTGTCTGTGTCTGTCTGTGTCTGTGTCTGTGTCTGTGTGTGTGTGTGTGTGTGTGTCCGTGTCCGTGTCCGTGTCCGTGTCCGTGTCCGTGTCCGTGTCCGTGTCCGTGTCCGTGTCCGTGTCCGTGTCCGTGTCCGTGGCTGTGTCTGTGTCAGTGTCCGTGTCCGTGTCCGTGTCCGTGTCCGTGTCCGTGTCCGTGTCCGTGTCCGTGTCCGTGTCCGTGTCCGTGTCCGTGTCCGTGTCCGTGTCCGTGTCCGTGTCCGTGTCCGTGTCCGTGTCCGTGTCCGTGTCCGTGTCCGTGTCCGTGTCCGTGTCCGTGTCCGTGTCCGTGTCCGTGTCCGTGTCCGTGTCCGTGTCCGTGTCCGTGTCCGTGTCCGTGTCCGTGTCCGTGTCCGTGTCCGTGTCCGTGTCCGTGTCCGTGTCCGTGTCCGTGTCCGTGTCCGTGTCCGTGTCCGTGTCCGTGTCCGTGTCCGTGTCCGTGTCCGTGTCCGTGTCCGTGTCCGTGTCCGTGTCCGTGTCCGTGTCCGTGTCCGTGTCCGTGTCCGTGTCCGTGTCCGTGTCCGTGTCCGTGTCCGTGTCCGTGTCCGTGTCCGTGTCCGTGTCCGTGTCCGTGTCCGTGTCCGTGTCCGTGTCCGTGTCCGTGTCCGTGTCCGTGTCCGTGTCCGTGTCCGTGTCCGTGTCCGTGTCCGTGTCCGTGTCCGTGTCCGTGTCCGTGTCCGTGTCCGTGTCCGTGTCCGTGTCCGTGTCCGTGTCCGTGTCCGTGTCCGTGTCCGTGTCCGTGTCCGTGTCCGTGTCCGTGTCCGTGTCCGTGTCCGTGTCCGTGTCCGTGTCCGTGTCCGTGTCCGTGTCCGTGTCCGTGTCCGTGTCCGTGTCCGTGTCCGTGTCCGTGTCCGTGTCCGTGTCCGTGTCCGTGTCCGTGTCCGTGTCCGTGTCCGTGTCCGTGTCCGTGTCCGTGTCCGTGTCCGTGTCTGTGTCTGTGTCTGTGTCTGTGTCTGTGTCTGTGTCTGTGTATGTGTCTGTGTCTGTGTCTGTGTCTGTGTCTGTGTCTGTGTCTGTGTATGCGTCTGCGTCTGCGTCTGCGTCTGCGTCTGCGTCTGCGTCTGCGTCTGCGTCTGCGTCTGCGTCTGCGTCTGCGTCTGCGTCTGCGTCTGCGTCTGCGTCTGCGTCTGCGTCTGCGTCTGCGTCTGCGTCTGCGTCTGTGTCTGTGTCTGTGTATGTGTATGTGTATGTGTATGTGTATGTGTATGTGTCGTGTATGTGTATGTGTATGTGTATGTGTATTAGACTGTGTCATTTCAGAACGATATTTTTTTATCGTTCTTCTCAACTCAAAAGTCGTTAGTTTATGTCTAGACAGAAAGCCTTGTGCAAGGAGTGCGCTGTTAAAAAATATTTAGAGGTCCATCACCGGCTTTGAATTTTTCCCATTTGATTAACATTGGAAAATTTTTTTTTCCATTATTATGCGTGCACCCAAGCCTGTATTAATCGTACGGTATTTTCTCAATAAGGCTTTTGAAGGAAATTCAATTCTCTACAAAAAAGGTCTCGTGACCCACATCTGTAAAGTCAAATGCATCTGAGTAATTAAGGTGCAAACCGCATTTTATACGAAAATATCGGTTTGACTTGCCTAATTAACTAATTTTTCGATTATATCGGAAAAACTCGAACAAAAATTTTGTAGAAAATTGATGCACAACAAAAAAATCCTTCTGCCTAATTTGTAGATTCAACTGTTTCCGACTCCTACATATCTAATACAAATTTATACGCTAATATAAGTTAAATTTGAAACCAAATGGAAAATAGTGTTTGAAATTCACTAAGACCGTTTTCAACACTGACACAATTGGCTTCACAGATTTCTTGGTGGCTAATTCAGTTTTGTGAAAAATGTTCTGTAAACATTTTCTGATAAATCCGTTAGCTTGATCATGGCAGTCAGTAACTTTTTATGAATTAGCGTCGCTAAAAATAGATTTTTTTCGCAGGTTGTCATGAGTGACAAATTTTGATTGCTGGATTAATTCTTTGAGGTCATAAAATCTGTGGAGTAATTTATGTTACAGGTAAACTTATTTTTTTTTCAAATCTCTTTATTACGATTGCGAAAGTCATTTCACCCGAGGAGTGATTTTTTCGTAACATTTGTCTCATAACGTTTGTAATGATTTTTAACCTGTTGCAGCAGATATTGATACTGTTCTTCGTTATACGTCAAACGCCGATCGAATTTAGTAAATAGAGCTACTGCTCGTTCGCTTGTATGATACAATGCACAAATCTACTAAATTCGATCGGCGTTTGACGTATAACGAAGAACAGTATCAATATCTGCTGCCACACAGGTTAAAAATCATTACAAACGTTATGAGACAAACGTTACGAAAAAATCACTCCTCGGGTGAAATGACTTTCGCAATCGTAATGAAGAGATTTAAAAAAAAAATAAGTTTACCTGTAACATAAATTACTCCACAGATTTTATGACCCCAAAGAATTAATCCAACAATCAAAATTTGTCACTCATGACAACCTGCGAAAAAAATCTATTTTTAGCTACGCTAATTCATAAAAAGTTACTGACTGCCATGATCAAGCTAACGGATTTATCAGAAAATGTTTACAGAACATTTTTCACAAAACTGAATTAGCCACCAAGAAATCTGTGAAGCCAATTGTGTCAGTGTTGAAAACGGTCTTAGTGAATTTCAAACACTATTTTCCATTTGGTTTCAAATTTAACTTATAGTAGCGTATAAATTTGTATTAAATATGTAGGAGTCGGAAACAGTTGAATCTACAAATTAGGCAGAAGGATTTTTTTGTTATGCATCAATTTTCTACAAAATTTTTGTTCGAGTTTTTCCGATATAATCGAAAAATTAGTTAATTAGGCAAGTCAAACCAATATTTTCGTATAAAATGCGGTTTGCACCTTAATTACTCAGATGCATTTGACTTTACAGATGTGGGTCACGAGACCTTTTTTGTAGAGAATTGAATTTCCTTCAAAAGCCTTATTGAGAAAATACCGTACGATTAATACAGGCTTGGATGCACGCATAATAATGGAAAAAAAAATTTTTCCAATGTTAATCAAATGGGAAAAATTCAAAGCCGGTGATGGACCTCTAAATATTTTTTAACAGCGCCCTCCTTGCACAAGGCTTTCTGTCTAGACATAAACTAACGACTTTTGAGTTGAGAAGAACGATAAAAAAATATCGTTCTGAAATGGAACAGTCTAATGTGTATGTGTCCGTGTCTGTGTCTGTGTCTGTGTCTGTGTCTGTCTCTGTCCCTGTCTCTGTCTCTGTCTCTGTCTCCGTCTCCGTCTCCGTCTCCGTCTCCGTCTCCGTCTCCGTCTCCGTCTCCGTCTCCGTCTCCGTCTCCGTCTCCGTCTCCGTCTCCGTCTCCGTCTCCGTCTCCGTCTCCGTCTCCGTCTCCGTCTCCGTCTCCGTCTCCGTCTCCGTCTCCGTCTCCGTCTCCGTCTCCGTCTCCGTCTCCGTCTCCGTCTCCGTCTCCGTCTCCGTCTCCGTCTCCGTCTCCGTCTCCGTCTCCGTCTTCGTCTCCGTCTCCGTCTCCGTCTCCGTCTCCGTCTCCGTCTCCGTCTCCGTCTCCGTCTCCGTCTCCGTCTCTGTCTCTGTCTCTGTCTCTGTCTCTGTCTCTGTCTCTGTCTCTGTCTGTGTCTGTGTCTGTGTCTGTGTCTGTGTCTGTGTATGTGTATGTGTATGTGTATGTGTATGTGTCTGTGTATGTGTATGTGTCTGTGTCTGTGTCTGTGTCTGTGTCTGTGTCTGTGTCTGTGTCTGTGTCTGTGTCTGTGTCTGTGTCTGTGTCTGTGTCTGTGTGCGTGTGCGTGTGCGTGTGCGTGTGCGTGTGCGTGTGCGTGTGCGTGTGCGTGTGCGTGTGCGTGTGCGTGTGCGTGTGCGTGTGCGTGTGCGTGTGCGTGTGCGTGTGCGTGTGCGTGTGCGTGTGCGTGTGCGTGTGCGTGTGCGTGTGCGTGTGCGTGTGCGTGTGCGTGTGCGTGTGCGTGTGCGTGTGCGTGTGCGTGTGCGTGTGCGTTTGCGTTTGCGTGTGCGTGTGCGTGTGCGTGTGCGTGTGCGTGTGCGTGTGCGTGTGCGTGTGCGTGTGCGTTTGCGTGTGCGTGTGCGTGTGCGTGTGCGTGTGCGTGTGCGTGTGCGTGTGCGTGTGCGTGTGCGTGTGCGTGTGGGTGTGCGTGTGCGTGTGCGTGTGCGTGTGCGTGTGTGTGTGTGTGTGTGTGTGCGTGTGTGTGGGCGAAGAGATTTGTATCTAATGTTTGTTGGTATTGCATTTGGGCTGAATCCATTGATAATTTTCGATTTTATGATATTTTGAATTTTTCGAAAAATCAAATTTGTCGCTATGACTTTCGTTAACTTTAACCAATCGATCTCTAAATTTACACGAGTATAGAACATCATTGAGCGATGATGTACATTAAATTTGGCGGAGATCGGCTCAGCGGATCTAATTTGATAGCAACCATAAATTTCGAAGTTCGAACCTCTGCAAGTTGGAAAATATTCGACTGAACGTGCTCGAATTCACGCACACGCTTGAACCAACAGTCAGCTTCATTTGTTACTAAATTTGGTATAATTCGAACAACGCGTTCGAATTTTGAGGACACTTTGAATTATTATGTACGTTCAAGATGACCCCAAGATTCAAACGATTATAACTTAAGAACAGTTTCAGCTACAGCCCCCAAATTTTGGCGGCATGTCGAGCTTTATAACCCCTTCTTTAACGATAATTTTGGTCATGATTCAAGCCGTTAATCGGATTTTGTATCGCTTTCAAATTTCCAAAAACAAGCTGCAAGTTGGAACTTGCAATTTGCTTCCTCGGAATCGTAGGTAGTGAACGAAGATTCCTCTACGAGGAAGCCAAAGATTAAATAGAAAATGACCACTCATATAAATATCTCCGTTTAATCTATCAGATTCAGAACAAAAAAAATGATTCATCATGGAGGAATCTTCGTTCACTACCTACGATTCCGAGGAAGCAAATTGCAAGTTCCAACTTGCAGCTTGTTTAATTTGATTTCATTGTGATCTGGAATAATAAAATGACAAGATTATATATTTTTTCAATCTTTTATTGTGGCCATGTGGCTTTTACGCCCAATATTAATTTTTTTCGAAACTATGATCGTTCGAGACATTAAATATTAGATTCTATGGACTTTCTAAACCATGCACGATCGAAACATGCACTTTTAAAACTTTAGGCTGTCGAAACATTGAAAATTCGAAACTTCGAGACCCACCGGAAATTTAAGTGTAGTCAGACTTGAGGAAGTCGTGGCTCTTAAACGTCTAGATATTATAAGTATGTAAAAAAAATTCGATATATTATAAAACGAAAAAAAGTCTTGATGATCTCGAGAACATGCTGGCTGTCTTCGACATAGCTGATTGTTGCACCGTAGGATTGTTGAGCGCGACTGAAAAGCCTTGACCAAGTGTCAGCGCATTGAAGAGTTTTCAAGCGCGGCTTGATATAGCCTTGAACAAACGTCAGCGCACTGTTGAATTTTGAGCGCGGCTCAATACAGCCTTAACCAATTGTCAGCGCAGTGTTGAATACTCAAGTGCGGCTCGCTATAGCCTTAAGCAAACCTCAGCGCATTTAAGTTTTCCTTCCACCAAGTAGTCGCTGATTGCCATGGTCTTCAGCAAGAAACGACGAGCTGAATGCTGGCACTGCGTCGAGGGACTTTCTATAATTGAAAAGAACAATTATACATATTTTGGGCCACAATTCAAAGTATGAGTAGAGATGAAAATGAAAAAAAAGTCACTTGGTTAAAAGTTAACAATCGCTGAGCGTGATAAGCAGATGACAATGGTGAAGCATAGTAAACGGATATAAATATAGAATATTTAAAAAAAGTTGCTCAGTTGAAATTTTTATCGGTGGATGTATCAATCGCGGAGCCTGGTAAGCGGATGCCAATAGCGAAGCATAGTAAGCGAATATAAATATATAAAAAGTATATTAAAAAAGTCTCTCAGTTGAAATTTTTATCGGTGGATGCATTAATCGCAAAGTCTGGTAAGCAGATGCCAATGGCGAAACACAGTAAGGGGATATAAATATATAAAATATATATGAAAATTTTTTTAATCGCTTTAGTGAAAGTTGTGTCGGTGGATGTGAGAGTAGAAGAGCGACGGGTCAGGAGGGATATGTTGTTTTGGGATCGGTTGCCAATTAAGAGTAAAACTTAAATAAATATATTAGCACGGTTCTGGTTTATTATAAAGATGTTTCTTGCAATTTAGTCTACACAGATTGACCGGTGTGGAATGCGATATCGTCTTACAAGTTGTGACGATATCCATTCAAAGATTTCAATTGACTCACAGGTTTCTCGTTTAGTTACTTCGCGCTGTTTTAACCGGAAACCGAACCATCCGCACTGGATCACTGGTGGATCTAGGAATAAATGGCCGTAGGACAAAAAGGCCGGGACAAAATGGCCGGACCAAAAAGGCTGTGGAAAAAATGGCCGACGGAATAAATGGCCGTTGGACAAAATGGCCGGGGAAAAATGGCCGGTAAAAAATGGCCGGGGAAAAATGGCCGGTAAAAAATGGCCGGGGAAAAAATGGCCGGTAAAAAATGGCCGGGGAAAAAATGGCCGGGGACAAAATGGCCGGAAAAAAAGCCGCCGAAGAAATGGCCGACTGAAAAAATGTCCGATGAAAAAAAAGGCCGACGAAAAAAATGGCTGATCGAAAAAATGAACGACTCTGGCGTAATATTTGGTATATGAGCGCCCGTTTGTGGATCAACAGAATTGTATCGATGATTCACAGTATTGTGATTCCATCCCGAATCAAAAAGACGGCCGTATAATTTCAACCCCCCCCCCCTCCGCCCGCCCCCACCACCACTGTACAACCTAACTACTGTATAATAACCTAAATAACCTCAATAACCCAAACTAAATCGATAAAAGCAGATCTGAACTAACCCAAACTGACCGAAACTAACCTTAACCACGCTACTATTTGTTCCCCGGCCATTTTTGTCCCGGCCATTTTTTCCTCGGCCATTTTATCCCCGGCCATTTTTTCCCCAGCCATTTTATCCTCGGCCATTTTACCCCGGCCATTTTATCCTCGGCCATTTTTTCCGCGGCCATCTTGTCCGACGGCCATTTATTCCGTCGGCCATTTTTTCCCCGGCCTTTTTGGTCCGGCTATTTTGTCCCGGCCTTTTTTGCCAACTGCCATTTATGCCTAATACCTCACTGGTTCGCGTTTGATTTAAAACACGCACTCACGTAATTGATTATGTTATGCTGTTGATTGCGGCGCGACGTACTGTACGATTACCGTGCCGCGGGTTTATCTCAAGGAACCACGCTCGCGTTCCTAAGACCGATGTGGAAACTCTGTCACGGCACAGGAGTCTACTTTGAGGAGGATCGCTCAATTTGATGGTTCGAGTAAGACTGGCTTTTTGATGGCGAGTTTTTCGGTTGTTCGGGGCTCGTCATCGGGAAGCTGATTTTGCAATTTTGGTGGTCTGATCGTTGCTGGCCAATCACCTGGTTCTTGGTCAGCACGGTCAATGTTCGAGGTCTTTTGAAATGAATTTATTGAGTTTATTGAACTTGGGCGTAAGCAATTTTAGCGTAAGCAGTTTCGTCAGCAAATTCTGTATCGACTGGTTCGATGACCGTGGAGAACAATTATACACTCGATATAGTTGTTCATGAATTTTTGTTCTCTAAATTTGTATGGTTTCCTGTCTGTAAAGGAAATGCCATATTTCCTTTCATATCGCCTGATTCGGGATCAGCGATGTTCAATCGTGGGAAACAATTATATCGTGCGTATAATTGTTTCGTAAATTTATTTTATTACCTTTAAATAAATGTATAACGATAAAAATGTAATGAAAATTGCGGGGCACAACAGCCGCGACGTAGGACGCGACTGATGCTGAGACGGCTTGTCAATTTTATCGATGCGCAACGAAAGAGACTCGAGCTTGTTTAAAACGCGCTCTAAAAACTGCTCAGACGGCTGAGCCGTCGCGGAATCGTTTGAGACGGCTGAAACGCGAGAGGTCGGTTCAAAATTTTCCGCTATCGCGTCAGCCAGAGTGGCTAATTTACTTAAGTCGGCAGTATCAGAAACTGCCAAAATTGCGCGTTGAGAAGGGGGAAGTTGTTCCAAAAATATTGATTTGAGAACAGAATCGTCGCAACGGCCTGCATTTAAATTACGTAGACGGCTCAGCAGAAGGCTGGGTTTACCGTCATTAACCCCTTGACCTGTCAATAGCTGTCGAAGACTGCTTTCGTTGGATGAGGCGAAGGTTGCAATGATTCTGTTCTTCATTTGAACGTACAGATCCGCCGGGCGCGGGTTTAATTTTCGCAAATCTTTTATACACGCGGCCATTCGTACTCGAGCGCGGCAAACATTGTATCGGCCATTGTGCTATCGGCGGTAATACGCGCGGCCTGAAAAGACGCTTCGAGTTAGTCAAACCATAATTCCGGATCATTGCGATAAAACACTGGTATTTTTGGTACACGATAAGAGTCGACGTGTTGCGCACGAACGCGAGCTAAATCCGCTTGCGCGGCTACGAGAGCGGCTTCGGCGGTGCCGCGCGTTCCTCGGGCGACGCCATGATGAACGCTTGAAGACGGGAAAAAGGCGCCGGTGACGGAAGCTTCACGCAAACAGCAAAAAGGCGCCGGTGACGGTGGCTTCACGCAACAGGAACAATGGCACCGAACGTTGCGACGACGGCTCCGCCAAACACGAGGTGGTTATTTCGCCGCCATTTTGGATCGAGAAAAGCGGGAACCCAAGAGGCGGCCGAATCGCACAGAGTCGAAAAATATTTCGATGAAAATGATGAAATCGTTTTAGATATGCCACAAAAACAGTAGAACACGCACTGCGGTAAATGCTGAGACGATTAGGCGTCACTTTTAGGGCACTCGCGAGCGAGCACACGCTGATGAAATTGTCGATTAAAAGTTCTCGAAAGTTTTCACTAATAAACCGAATTGTTTCAGAAGTGGTTAAAAAAAAAAAAAATTGTGACGCGTGCCTCTGCCCAACCGGTGCAACAATGAAAGATGAACCTTTATTTAGGCTGACGTAATCGATTTCGTCGAGACGCGCACAATTAACAAAAGAAAGACAAAAAAAAATGTTTTTGCACGTGGTAAAACAAAAAAAAAATGTTTCGCGAACGTTAATAAAACGAGAAATATACAAAACACTCGCGTGCGGGGTCACCAGTTGTAGGTCTAGGGTACCCCGGGGCGTGTTAATTGCGTCTCGTGGTGTTAATTATGTCCTACAGTGAGACTGCCCGTAGTTCACAAAGGAACCAAGAAGAGCGTGGTTAGGTTGAATGAGATTTATTTCGTGACTTACACAACGCTGGTACGGGCAAGACTGCCTACGCTCGCGCCTGGCTGATGCCGGCGGGAAGGCTACGCTATCCCCACTACCAGATGGTAGAGAGAGGGAAGGATAGAGGGAGAGAGCGATATGAACGTCCGCACAGGGTCACGCATCGCGCACGCGCGGATAGGTTCCGCTGCGCGCGGGTGGGCATGGGAACCTGTCCGCGCATGCGCGACGGGCGACCCCAGTATGTCAGCGCCTTACTTGTGGCAGCTTCGAGAAACAAATATTGGCCCGAAAACGTTCCAACCAAATCAGCGGAGTTTCTAGACCTGTATGTAAGACCGTGATCGGGACAGAGCCGTATATCGTCGATTCCGGCTGCTTCTCATTCGTTGGTCGTGCATAGGCGACGCCTAGTGGTCGAAGTTTCCTCGTCGACGCCGTCGTTTTTGCTTGTTTAGCGTATACTGGGTAGCCGAAAGCAAATTCTCGGGCGCATTGAACCGCTCGCGTACGGGCATAGCTCGGAATGGTGTGTGTGTGTGTGTGCGCGCATGTACAGGAAGGTTGGCCAGGAAGTATAGTAGTGGAGGGGAGGATTTTCGACGCCGCCGTGGCCGTGAACGCCGTGAACATCTCGTTTCGACAAGCGTTCTTGGCTTGCCGCGCAACGATGATCGAGCGTTGATGTATTTCCCTTTACAGTTTCCCCGTACATCGATGTTTTTGCATTTATTTCTAACTCATTTTGGTTATAATTATATGGCGTATTCTGTGAAATTTATGTTTTTGAACTAACTTGTTTAGCATATTATCCAAAAAATAAATCTCCATTGATAGTGTATATTTATGTAAAATTTCCGAGATAAACGATTATTGCAAATATTGATTTAGATTGAACACAAACTTATGAAAATTAAGTTCAACCGGTGAAAAGCTTATAAATATTTAAACCCATTGATATTTTCATATCAGGAATAACTCACAGCACTCCTGCCTTCGCAAGAGAACACAATTTACGCACGTTTGCACAATTTTTATAATAACTTAAGAACCAGCAAAGATTTTCCGTGGTTCTTAGGCTCAAATTGAAGATAAACATGTAGGAAAGAGAACATGTAAAGAGGTCATGTAGGTTAGGTGTGAGAAATTTAAAATTGAAAAAAAACTTAACTTTGTTCAGAAGTGAAAGTCAAGATCGAAAATTTGGGAATAATCCGATTTTTATTCCAATCAACATAACATGCTATCTCAGTACTGAATAATGGAAATATTATTCTTTTAATATCAATAAATTCAAAAATTTATAAGCTTTCCAATGATGCTTACAGGCAGTTCCTAGCGTTTTTCATCGCAAAGTTGTCGACGTTGAAAGACAAGTGATTTTTACGGGCATAGCCTGATAATGTTCTCCGGCAGTGTATAAAATGAAGAATTACTGTTTTAATATTCCGTTTTGATTTTCATGTCATGATCAAAAGTTTTTTTTCAAAATAAATGAAAAATCATTTTTTATTAATAAATGAATTAAATTCAAATATCATTCCAAACTTCACATCCTTCATATATTCCGACTAGCCGAGACAAAATATTCACGGCCTCGCAGAATATGTTTTTTCCTGAAATCGGCTTTCAGTTAGCTGTTCATTATATTATATACACTCGGCAAAAAATTAAAGGAACAGAAAAATTTTCCATTTTTTTACGTGATTTTCGCGTGACTGTAACTTCAGGAAAAAGTGTCGTATTGAGATGAATGAAAAAGCATTTCCAAGCTTTACATGTCCAGTTTTGAAATCTTATGATGACATTTCTTTCCGGGCCATTAATCCTGGCACAATGAAGAAAAAAGTCGCGAAAATTTTTTTTTTTTATCTTTTGTGCTTCAGAGTTGCCGACGGGATCGAGAATTCACTTATTTAGTTACTTAGCTTGATTCTTCACTTTCGATTTGAATTTTTTTGTTTTTTTTGTATCACAATTTTTCGCTGAGATATTGGCCGGTGAATGAAAAAAAATGTTTTCGTTTGATCATCGATATCTCATGAACCGGTAATCCTATAGCAACTCGACTTACAGTTTTGGAAACTGAAATTAACTGCGTATGAGGTTTAATTATTGTTTTGAAAAAAAATATATATATTTTCACGCTTCGCCTCCATTTGAAGAAGTTGCAAAAAATCCATCTTTTTCTGGTTGTCTAGAACATTAACCCGTACTTTACAAATATTACTGGAAGTACAAATGTTTGTGGGTGCCACGCTACCTCAATGTATCTCCAATAACTTTGTAAAAATTCGAATTGATCCGTCCGTTCGTTGACCCCGAGGTGGCAACCTTTAACGAAAGTTGATGGAACACCTTTTTTGCTCTTTAAACATCATCACATGATTATTGAGATAAAAAACAGAAAACATTTCGCAGACACGCGATTTTTACGGAATCTGGGCAACCCTTAATTAATGCAATTAATTCCAACTCGATGAATTATAAACCGCAAAATAAAAATTTCATACAAAGCAAACGGATACTGTTCACACCAAATTTTCTGAAAATGTTCAATTCAGAAAATTAAAAGTTAAAAATTTTTTTTTTCTTTAAGGAAAACAAGAAATTCCATGAGCATTCAATGCTGAATCGTGAGAATCATCAATACTGAGACGGCAAATAAATCTCACCTCCCCAAAAAGAGCGTTACCGAACGGAGCGGGTTCAGCCGCACCGATGACCGACGACCCCACCCCGTACGTGGGCCCCACGAACACGCGAAACCTCGCAAGCCACGGCAAACTCCCCCTTCTTCTCGAGAAGCCAATCCGACGAAGAAGCGGAGATACTCGGGATAAGGATAGCAAAGTTTGACGTCACGAGTCACCGAGTGGGGGAGCTCGGAAATCGTATAAAAGACCGAAATTAAAGCCCAAAAGGGGACATTTGTCAAGCGGTGCCTGAGCAGTAGAAACGCTCGCACTAGGCAGACCCACTATCTCGGCACGGGGAACCGCTGCACCTCAACCCTAAAACAAAACGGGTGTATTAAAATAATAAATTTTACGTTAACGAGAGTTTTCTTCAGAGGAAACTACTTCTTGCCATCTCGACTGAAGCCAGTCTTCGGTCGAGCAGAATCCCGTCGCTAAGAAGAAGCGGCGATACGAGACAACTCACCCAGAAGAAGAAAAATTGCTTCTTCGGACATTAAAAATTTCTCCGCGCGCGCGTTTAATAATCTTTTTATTCAGGCTCTCATGAATTTAATACCTTTTTCATTAGCAATTTCCACCTTCCCCACTAACATCCTTGCGGAAATCTGGGACTCGTCACGACTGCCCAGGCGACGGGACGACTGGGACCCCTGGACGTACGCTCCTTATCCAAGTGGAAAACCCGGAACTCGCAGCAACTGTTCCGGCGACGGAACGACCGATGCCCCTGGGTTTACACTTCCTCCTTTCCTGTAGAAGCAGCCCCCCCCCCCCCTTCTTATAAACCGATAATCCTTGCGGAAATCCAGGACTCGTCACGACTGCCCCGGCGACGGGACGACCGATGCCCCTGGGTCTACACTTCCCGTATTCCACCCCTCCCTGGTCTGTCTGTAATAAAAAAAATTCCTTGCGGAAATCCGGGACTCGTCACGACTGCCCCGGCGACGGGACGACTGGGACCCCTGGACGTACGTTCCCACCTAAGTGGAAAACCCGGGACTCGCAGCAACTGTTCCGGCGACGGAACGACCGGTGCCCCTGGGCCTACACTCTCCCTCCTACCCTAACTAATTTTTGGCTAAAATATAAAATAAATTAAATAATTACGGTCAAGTCAATTTTTACCAGAGCCTGAACATCTCGTAAAAATAAAATTATTTCCAAAACGAGCCCGCTTATCCAACACTTGTGATTTATTTGTAAAAAAGGAAAAAAATATATATAATAAAACAAAAGAATAAAATTAAATCAGTCTAAAAATTATTTTCTTTTCAACACCTACCCCAAAATCCACGCGCGGGCCTGAACCTGCGCGTCGTTTTCTTTCGGAGCACGGTTCTGTCCCGCTCCGAAAAAAACAACGTTACAATACATTTATTTTTTCATCTCAACAATCGTCCGAGCAAAGAAGGTGTTCCTCCAACTTTCGTTAAAGGTTGCCACCTCGGGGGAGAAAAAAGGATGGACGGATCAATTCGAAATTATACAGGGTTATTTGGGATATATTGAGGTAGCGTGGCACCCACCAATATTGGACTTTCAGCAATATTTGCAAAGTACTGGTTAATTTTATAGGTAACCAGAAAAAGGTGGTTTTTTTGCATTTTCTTCAAATGAATGCGAAGGGAAAAAGTTTTTTTTTTCTAAACAATAATTAAATCTCATACGCAGTTCATTTGAGTTTCCAAAACTGTAAGTCGATTTTCTATAGGATTACCGGTTCATGAGATATCGATGATCAAGGGCTCGGACAAGCCGCCCAGGGACCCTGATCTGACATTTAATGACAGAAAAAGAGTACCTGGGTGGCTCGTCCGAGCGCGTGAGCCCCACCTCCGCTCGGATAGCACCGTACAACTCCCACACTTCTACGGTGTTTACGATAAACAAATATGCATTTGATAGAAAAAGCTAAGGTTTCATTGAAAAATATTTTCATAAAAATCGAAGGTGCCCGAAGAGCAAAAAAAATTGTTTAAACATTTCGCTTCATAATTTGTTTATGAAAATTCCATTTGAAAAATATGTATATTGATTATTTTGAAACAACATAAAAATCGCTTTCCAAACCACCCCTTAAAAGTCCATTTTGCTCTTTTGGAAAGGGAGTTATAGCGCGCGGGAACGCAGCGGGCACGATTTCTGCTTGAATCGAACCGTACAACGCCCACACTTCTACGGTGTTCACGATCAAAAATAAGTTTTCGATGCTAAAAAACCAAGCTTTCTTTTAAAAATATTTCTAAAAAAATAAAAGGTGCCCGAAGAGCGAAAAAAATTGTTTAAGCATTACACTTCGCAATTTGTTTATGAAATTGTAAACAGAATTAAAAAAAAAATTTAATAACCTGAAAGAACGTAAAAGCCGCTTTCCAAAATACCTCTTGAAATCTAATTTAGATCCTGCAGAAAGGGAGTTACGGCCACTCGAAGTTACGGGTACGAGCGTCGAAAATTGATGTTTTTGGCACTTTCATCCCCTATAACTCGAAAAGGGATGATCGTAGAGGTCTAAAAATTAGAGGGTAACTCTTTATTGTATAGACGAACTTACTATCGTTTATTGACTAACGTCAAACAATAATTTAACAATATAAATTCTTGCTACAAACCTTGAACGAATAAAAAACTATTTACGGAGACAAAGGATGAAAATGCCCAAAACAAAGTTTTTCACTTGAAAAAAAAATCAGAAGTAAGGGAATGAAGATAATTTAATCGGATTTTTCGAGATGATAATTGTATGATTCGTTGTTTTTTTTCATTCCGGAAAAAAAAATGCCAATTACGGGACTTGAACCAACAACCTTTCAGTTCTCTCGCAAGCCCGCTACCACTGTAGCTATCACAGCCTTTTAGATTGAACGCTATCATTAATACTTGTAGGCTGCAATTTATTTTTCCAAAACGATTTTTCCCGGAATACACTGAATAGTGCAATTTATTATTTCCAATCGTGAGAAATGAATAATCGTACGAGAGAAATCCGTCATAATCGACTGCACAGACCGAAAATTTCTTCAAAAACAATTTTTTTTGACACATATTACTTCCCTATATGTATGTAAAATTAATCTTTTTTAGCCATGACTCGAGCCATTTGACAACATTCAATTCATTTATAGCACGCATTGGTTATAATGGATCAAAGTTAGCCTGTCCGTACGCTGAACCGCTTTTGACATTTGAGGCCCCCCAGCCCCAGCTGTTAGTAAATGCGCTACAACATATTGTTTGAGGGTTTTTATCGGCACGATTTTTTCTCCTCTTTTTCCCCTCTCTGCTTAGTACCTACGAGCCAGATATTGCGCAGCCTCAGGGGCAACAAATACCCGATCTAATCTTATAACAGTCGATGGACACACCTATGTTTTCCCCGCAGTGCCGCCTGCGCGCCACCATGGGGAACCAATCTATACTGTTGGCTATTTTTTGTATTATGTTTATAAATGCCAAACCTCACTATATTTTCCTGTGTTCATAATAAACATTTAAATTTTTAAAAAATTAGTAAATGCGCTCGAACGGTCGAATTCGTACTTGGGTGTCCACCCGACGTAGTGTGAACATAGCCACAATCCAGTGGAACCCAAGCTGCCGGTGTCGACTAGACAACGCCCGTGCCAGGGGAATGGGAGGTACTATAAACTACGAAAAGAGGGCTCTGTACCAATCTCCCTACTCATCTCTGGTTACATTCACAAGTCGGTAGGCCGGAATTTGCAGCATCGATTGTTTCACATCTACCTTCTTTAGTTGGTGGCTCGCCGCTACGGGTAGTGGCGCTACAAAAACATCCACCGCAAAAACAGGCTCCACGGTACATCTCTCCTCTAATCTCTGCTCTTGACAAACCGTGGAGCCTGTTTTTGCGGTGGATGTTTTTGTAGCGCCACTACCCGTAGCGGCGAGCCGCGAACTAAGAAAGGTAGATGTGAAACAATCGATGCTGCAGATTCCGGCCTACCGACTTGTGGATGTAAATTGTCGGTGTTACAGTCCTCGCGAATGTGGACGTGAAAAAAAATGGCTGGCTTCCGGTTTTAAACAGCTGAGCCCGGAGGCTCCGCCCCGTGCACGTGGTGGACGAGATTTCGATGTTATATATATATGACCAGGCCAGATTGACATTTCTGATATTTTTAAGATGTAAGATCGAATAAATGTCAGATGTAGGATGAAATAAATGTCGGATGCAAGATGGAATAAATGTAAGATGTAAGATAGAATTAATTGATTTTTCATGATAGTCGCTATTTTAATTATACACTCCAGGCCATATGTTTGGGTACACTTCACGAAATTCCGAGACGCACTAGAAGTTCGATAACTTAGTAAAAAATAAAGATAATCGAATTTCCAAAGCGGCATTTCAAAAAAGACATATCAGGCTTGATTTTCCTTCCTTAGAAAAACGTTTGCGATTTTTTTTTAGCACGGTACATCGGTTTGAAAATGGCCATTTTTCGATTTTTTTCGGCTGTGCTCAATCTGTTGCAAAGCTTTTAGAGATTTTTTTCGTCAAGTCTGTTTGGAATATCCTTGAAACGGTAACCAATAGCTTCAATTTCATTTTTTAGAAAACTTCGTGCGATTTTTTTTGAGGGAGTTATGATTGTTTTTACCTAAAAACGGCCATTTTTAAAAAAGGCAGCGCAACTAAAAAACTTTGAGGTTGAAATAAAATTGTCAAGAGGGAAAAAAGTTGCGGACAATTATGCTGAATCGACTGGAATTTTTTCAAAATTTTCCTTCGACATTTTTTTTCACTATTTTGGGTCGGGCCTCTAATAATTTAAGCGGCTCAAACTCGTAGAATATTGAGTTCGGGCTCAATTATCACGGGAGAAAATCTTCTTATTTGAACATTTTGAGCATTTCAAACGCGGAGCTGTTATCGCGTTGTGTGATAGTGGTTTATCATACAGGCAAATTGCCAAGAAAATCGGCATTTCTTTGAATGGCGTGCAAACGACGATGGCCCGGTTAAAAAAGACCGGATCTCACGTCGATCGTCATCGTACAGGACGGCCAAAATCAACAACAAAATCGGACGACAAAAATATTGTTGTCACGAGCAAAAAAAATAGACAATTATCGGCGAGTGAAATCCGGGCACAATTCAACGAAAACAGAATATCTCCGGTATCACTAACTACAGTGAAACGTCGTCTCATTAGCGCTGGACTCAGAGGCTGCGTCGCAGTGAAGAAACCGTTGTTGCGTCCGGTAAACAAAAAAAAGCGCTATGCCTGGGCTCTGGAACACAAAAAATGGACGGCTAATCAATGGCGAAATGTACTCTGGACAGACGAGTCCAAGTTTTCGATTTTTGGAAGTCGTCGACGAATTTTTGTGAGGAGAAATCCCTCCGAGAAAATGGCACTGCAGTGTTTAGCGCCCACCGTCAAACACGGCGGTGAATCCATTATGGTATGGGGATGCTTCTCTGGCCATGGTGTCGGAGATTTTATTGAAGTCAACGGTATCATGAGAAAAGAAAATTATAAAAGAATTCTCGTGAACCACGCGATTCAGTCTGGTCTCCGAACGATCGGTCCGGGCTTCAACATGCAGCAGGATAATGATCCGAAGCATACCTCTCGCATCTGCAAACAATATTTGGAGAATAAGGCAAAAAATCGCGTGATTGTAAACATGGTGTTGCCACCACAATCGCCAGATCTGAATCCGATCGAACTGCTTTGGGAACAGCTCGATCGGAAAATACGGTAGACCTGTCCCACATCCGCCGAAGATTTGTGGAGTAAATTGCAAGAGGCATGGTGTTCCCTGAAGCAGACAGAGATCGATAAACTTATCGACAGAATGCTCCGACTCGTTGATGCGGTGCTGAAAGCAAAAGGCGGCTTTTTCGACGAGAAATTCGTTTAAATAAAATAACAAAATTAATATAAATTTGTTTTTCTTTCCCGTTTTTTTTTTTACAATTTTTCAAATTTCAACCGAAAAAAATGTGGCAAAAAAATTTTAAAAACATTATAAAAGGCTCAAAATGTTCAAATAAGAAGATTTTCTCCCGTGATAATTGAGCCCGAACTCAATATTCTACGAGTTACTACTAAGTTATCGAACTTTTAGTGCGGCTCGAAATTTCGTGAAGTGTACCCAAACATATGGCCTGGAGTGTACATATCGCGACACAACGCGGCATATGTGAGCATATACATGGACGCACGTTCACTCTCGCACACATTCACACACGTTCTCTCTCGCTCAAGAGCAAGCGCTGATAGCGCAGTCTCTCTCGCATTCGGCGATGTCGTCAAGAACATCGTAGCTCGTCCGGCTACATCTACATTGCACTATCGCCGAAGGCCGAAGGTTCCTGAACGACCGTCGGGTCTCGCCTCGGGCATCCACACGTAGTCATGCACAGAACCGTCTATCTTGCCCACGAGTTTGACAACGCCGCCCCCCCCCCTCGACCACCTGTACAGCCGGGTCCATGTTCAAATATGGGATCCGTGCCATTCGGATGTGTATGGAAATATCAATAAATTATTTTTGTTCAATAATTTGTTATAAATTGATAACCATAATAATTCATTGTTAACCAATGATCAATGAGAAATTTCTTCTCTTTTTCAAGTATTCATCACTTTTTTGTACTCGACTACTTGCATTAAATCAACTCGCAATTCATGAATTCATTATGTCATCGTTTCTCTGACTTGGAGCAGAAAACATGACCATGAGTTTTTAATAATTTCAGCCAATACTTGACTATGACTTGGCGTTGACTTTTTTTATAATATAATCACCGGACTGGTCTGTTGAATAAAAATGAATTTATTTCAATTTTCGAGATAGCAACCTCGTTAAGGTGTCTGATCGCCACTCAGGATACCCGGGTCCAAATCCTGATTGATGGTGGTTTTTTTTTTAGAAAAACTCCTGAACCTCCGAAACAAGGAAAACATTTTTTTTTAACCCCTTGCCGTGCCATTTAGCTCGACGCAAATCAGGCCCAAGTGTTACGCGTGAACGCGTGGTAAACAGCTCATACTGATGCGCGATGTTTATGTTTGATCCGACTATGTGTAAACGACCTCGGCTCGTGATGTGTACGTTTGGCCCGACGATCTATTCACGAGCCTGGCTCGTCATATTCATGTTTGGCCCAAAATTTTCATCACGAGTCAGACTCGTTAAAGCACGGCAAAGGGTTAATTTAAAAAAAAACGTTAAACAATATATTTTTGATAACATTTGCTGACCTCCCCCACCTCATTCTTCATGTAGAGAACCAAACAAACATTTTCGAAAAAGACAAATTTAAAAAAACTGTAGAATTCGGAAATTAAATAATGCCGTGAAAGTAAATAATTACCACAAAAATAGTACATTATGACACTAGTACGAAAATTTTTTTTCTGACGAGTGTGAGTTTGCAGAACGAGCCGAAGGTGAGTGTTTCAATCACACGAGTCCAGAAAACGTTTTTCGTACGAGTATCGTACGAATTTTTATGTCACAAGGTGCGTAAATGCGGTTTGACGCGAACAAAGTGAGCGTAAAACCGCACTTTTACACACAGCGTGTCATAAATGTATTTTCGATCCCACTGTTTTTTGATTTAATAAAACCTAGAAATAGTCGAATACGAAAATTCGTTGGACAAACGAAAAATGTTTCAGGACCGTGTTCTTTCAACCGTTGGGTCACGAGATATTTACTTTCAAAGATAAAATAAAAAGATCCTGAAAGATCTTGAATGTGTCTTACAATTTTCTGTACCCGACTATTTCTAGATTTTATTCGATAAAAGACGACAGTTGCACCGGAAAAAAAAACCACCATCAATCAGGATTTGAACCCGGGTCTCCTTCGTGGCGATCAGACACCTTAATGATGTTGCCATCTCGAAGATTGAAATCAAATTCATTTTTATTCAACAGACCAGTCCGGTGATTATACACTCATCAAAAAAATTAAAGGACCACTTGAGAAAGGGCGAAATTTGTCGAAATTTTAGGCATCTGTATCTCCGCGAATAATAGTCGGATTCAGATAATTCACAGCTTGTTAATTAACTTAAATCTTTGATTTCTAGAATCGAAGGTTGAACATTTTTTATCATGCCCTGCTGCTCTGTGCCAAGGGCAGAAACGAACAATAAACGGTTGTCTCAATTTTTATGAAAATTCGGGAAGGTGCGCGGCGTTCGACACATTTTTTACAGAAAATGTATTCAAAACATTTGATAGCCTGTCTATTTCTGTGCAAAATCCTTTTTTATTTATTGCTGTGCGATTTTTTTTGGACTGCGTTATTCACTCCCAAAGCAAAAAACACATTTTTTTTTTCGAGTGCCTGTATCTCCTGAAACAATGATCGTACAACAATTTCTCACATATCATTCGAAAAATAAGCGTATCTTCTTAAAAATGCTCATACGAAATTTTGCAAAAAAAAAAATTTTATTCGCAGTATTTACACTTCAAAAACATGTAAAAAAATAGCTCTCTTTCTTCGCTTCGTTATGTAGCCGCCATTGTGTAAAAAATCTCAAAATCTCAAATGTGGACCTAGCATTTCTTAGTTAATACTGTCATTAACAATCGTGTCAATTCCCGAGTTGATACGAATTTTTTTTCTGCGTGCTCGCAGCTGTCAAATGTTTGACCCAATTGAGGGATAATTTTTTCGTCATTTTTATTGATAAAAAAGATCCGAAATTTTTTAAATTACTGAATCTCTGCAGAAAAATTATGCAACTTTTATGAATCAGAGCATTTTTTAGATTCTTAATTTTCATGAATAAAAAAAAATTCCGAAATCTCTTTCGGTTCTTGCTGCTACATCCTCAACGGTTAAAGACCTAAAACAGACATTTCTTAATTTTTAGTAAAATTTGGAAACATCTGTAGGGCACACATTTTTTTTCTTCGATGGTTTTTTTAAAAGTTCTTTACGATTTTCCCTGACTGGATCTTAACTATCAAATAAGGAAGATTGCATTTGCGTGTGATCGCGACTTCCGAAAATATTTACCAATATTTAGCCATTTTTTTTACATGTTTTTGAAGTGTAAATACTGCGAAGAAAGAATTTTTTTTTGCTAAATCTCGTGTGAGCATTTTCAAGAAGATAATTTTATCTTTCCAATGATATCCAAGCAATTGTTGTACGATCATTATTTCAGGAGATACAGGCGCTTGAAAAAAAATGTGTTTTTTGCTTTGGGAGTGAATAACTCAGTCAAAAAAAATCGCACAGCAATAAATAAAAAACGATTTTGCACAGAAATAGACAGGCTATCAAATGTTTTGAATACATTTTCTGTAAAAAATGTGTCGAACGCCGCGCACCTTCCCGAATTTTCATAAAAATTGAGACAACCGTTTTTTGTTCGTATCTGCCCTTGGCACAGAGCAGCAGGGCATGATAAAAATCGTCTAACCTTCGATTCGAAGAGTCAAAGATTCAAGCTAATGAAGAAGCTGTGAATTATCTGAATCCGACTATTTTTCGCGGAGATAGAGATGCCTGAAATTTTGACAAATTTCGACTGTTCTCTGTTCTCTGTTCTTTGTTCTGTTCTGTTCTGTTCTGTTCTGTGGTCCTTTAATTTTTTTGATGAGTGTATTATAAAAAAAGTCAACGCCAAATCAAAGTCAAGTTTTGGCTGAAATTATTAAAAACTCATGGTCATGTGTTCTGCTCTAACAAGGAAACCGCGCGGTGTGTCCCCCTCCGATCTTGATAAAACTTTGCACGATTGTAGAGCAGGTCAAAATATTCGACACGTATTTTTTTTAATCTCCTGAGTCCCATATTTGGGGGGGGGGGGGGGGGGGGAACTGCCCTTGAAAATCAAGGGATTTTTCGTTTCTTGATTATAACTCGTGAACGAGGGGACATAGAAAAAAAGTTTCAATGAGGAGATTATTGCATTTAATACGCACTAGACATTCGTGATAAGAACGATCAATTAATTGAAAGAATTGACCATTATTTATTCAAAGAATGGGTTTTTTTTACATAATTCCGAGGGTTTTAGTTCGGACGAAATGTGACTTCGTCAATGTATACATGATGAAAAAATAAAGTTTACGTGTTTTTGGGTTTTTTAATATCTTGCATATATGGGGGTGTGAACCACCCTTGAAGTTTTTGACGATATTGTATCATAATTGGTAATTCCATTCGTAATATTTACATCATTTCATGTCCGTAGCAAGTGTTCTATTATAATTGAACACTTAGAACTGCAATTTAGCAGACCGACCCGCTCAGAGACTGAAAACCACCCCTGAAAATCGTAGGATTTTTCGTTTTTCGCTTATATCACGTAAGCGGGATGAGACAGAAAAAAAGTTGCAATGGCAAAGTTGCTGCATTTTACGCGCACTATACATTGTTGATAAGAACGAACAATAAATTTAAACAATTGAATATTATTCATTTAAAAAATGGGTTTTTTTAACATGTCTACGAGGGTTTTAGTTCGATCGGAATGTGACTTTGTCAATGTATGAATGATGGAAAAATAAAGCTCACATATTTTTGGTTTCATTCATAACTTTCCCTTGAGGGTGTGTAAACCACTCTCGAACCTTTCGATAATATTGTACCTTAATTGGCAATTTCATTCGTAATACAAAACCTAACAAAACTGTATTTATCTCGTTGCGGAATTGGAAACGTATTCTGAGCTATCGACAGCCCGTATCAAATGTACATTCGGATTATCCGTTTCCATATTAAATGAAAAAAATGGTAGACGCGATAATGTACAGTACTGGCGGAAACTACAAAGCCACTAAAGAAGCGCGTTCGCAAAAATCACGTCTGCCTCTGAACGTCGAGAACTTCGCGACAAAGAAAGCTAGAAACTTTTTGTAAGCACCGTTCAAAAGCTTATAAATATCTGAATCTATTGATATTCAAAAAATAATATTTCCATCATTCAGCACTGATGATGAAAATTTTATTCCAAAAATATCAATGGATTCAAATTCAACCTCGCGAAATTGTTGACGTTCATTGGCAGAAGTGATTATCACGAGCGATAAAATATAATCCGTAAAATAATCCGTTCGTGTTCTTTTCCGAAGCATTTTTGTGATTCTTTCATTTACCTTTACGGATGCGTCATTTTGTTCATAATCAGTGTGATATATCGACAGAATTAAAAAATACGTCTGAACTGAATCTCGAGAAAACGTGGTTCTGGCCCTTCTGTGACCCTAATAAAACATCTTTCGCCGGATCGTTAATTCTACTGGATACAGTTTTGTGAGGTTTTGTATTACGAATGAAATCGCCAATTATGATACAATATTATTGAAAAGTTCGACAGCGGTTTACACGCCCTTAAGGGCGAGATATGAATGAAACCAAAAATATATAAGCTTTATTTTTCCATCATTCATACATTGACAAAGTCACATTCCGATCGAACTAAACTCCTCGTAGACATGTTAAGAAAATCCATTTTTTCAAGAAAATAATATTCAATAGGTCAAATTTTATTGAAGCAGTGGGTTTATCGCGTTAGCAACTCGAAGACTCAAAGAGTGGGAGAGCGCCATGCGACTAGCATAGCCGAACCCATGAAATAGGGCTCGAGGCTCGTCGGTAATCTTCGGCGCTTTTATTTCTTTTTTTGTTTTTCGGAGTCTCGCGGAGCGCCGCTCTACCAGCGTCGGGAGAACAGTTCAATTTCGTTCGTCGATCACGGTGCTGCGCACACGTAAAGGAAGCTGAAATAAAATACATATATTAGAGTGTTCACTATTAATCTGATATTCATTCTTTTTTCTTCTGCTCGCCCAATCCTTTCCTCACCAACCGTATTACACCTCGCGATAATTAAATCGAAGGGTTTAATAGGTTATGGGCCCAGATCACGCGTGAGCGCGTATCTGCTGTGAGGAAAGTTCCTGGTGGAGCTTGCGAACACGTGGCGCGGGCGGTAGCCATTACGTGCGTGGTCGGACACCTGTGGAGTGAGTCGAGACGCGAGTGATTCGTATCCGAAAATGTCGCAAGACATCTCTGCTCGACACGTGAAGAAATTCGACGGAGCAAATTCCCAGCAATGGAAATTTCAGCTCAGAGCGTTATTTATGGCAAACGAGATCGACGAAATTGTGGACGGGACACGTGTTTCGCCGGCGGACCGCGGGACGCCTGAGGCGAAACAGTGGGTGCGCGACGACGCAAAGGCGAAGTTTCTTATCTCGTCAGCGCTCGAGCCGGCCCAGATGGAGCCGTTGCTCATCTGCGAGTCCGCGAAGGACATGTGGGACAGCTTGTGCGCGATACACGAGCAACGTTCGGCAGCAAATAAACTTTTGCTACTGCAAAAATTTCACGAATATCGGATGTCGGCGAGTGACTCGGTAATCCAACATATCGCAAAAATTCGGAATTTAGCTGCGCAAATCGAGGACGTCGGAGAGCACCTGTCGGACTTGACCGTGATGGCCAAGATCCTGGGGAGTCTGTCGCCAAAGTACAGTACGTTACAGACGGCATGGGACAGCGTAGACCCAGTTCGTCAAACGCTCGAGAACCTGCAAGAAAGGCTAATTCGTGAGGAAGCTAGACTGTGTCAAAGTGAGGACGGCGACAGTGCATTCTCGGCGACGAAAAACGAAAAAGGAAAAAAAGAAAAACGAAAAACAAAGAAAACAAAAATAAAAACGGATAAAAGTGGCGTAAAGTGTTACAGGTGCAACGAAATGGGCCATTACGCGAACGAGTGCCCGACGAAGAAAAATGGGGGAACCGGAAGTCAAGACCAGTCACGTGACTGCGCGTTCGTGGCCGAAAATACGCGAAGTGCGAAGCGTGAGACGAGTGAATCCGAAACGCCAAGCGGCAAACAGCTGAGAAAGCTGCTCGCGACGAGCATAGACGACGTGTGGATAACGGACAGTGGTGCGTCGAGGCACATGACTTTTCGGCGCGATTGGCTAGCCGAGTACGAAGCCATCTCTGACGGGGGCGTGGTGTCGCTCGGGGATGGTGATGAGTGCCGCGTAGAGGGGAGAGGTGTCGTGCTTTGTAAGAAACTTGTAGGAGGTCTTTGGAGCAACGCGCGAATAGAAGGCGTTCTGTACATTCCGGGTTTAAAGAAAAATCTATTTTCCGTAGGGGTGTGCACGCGAAAAGGTTACGAGGTAAACTTCCGAGATAACTTTGTCAATATCATCAGCGGTAGCGAAGTAGTTGCTTCCAGAGTAAGGCAAAACAACGATATATATCGGATGTTCCTTCGTGTCGCGAAATCAAACTCGGAAGAAGCAAACACGGCGGCGTATAATCTACGAGTATGGCACGAAAGGCTTGGCCACGTGGATAAGCGCGCGATACGCGAACTCGTGGAAAAAGGGCTCGTGCGGGGAGTATTGATAAACGACAAAACCGATTTCGTGTGCGAGATGTGCAGACTCGGGAAGTCGCATCGGTTACCGTTCAAAAGTCGGGAAAAAGTTTCGACAAAACCGGGGGAAGTTTTCCATACAGACGTCTGCGGACCAATGTCTGTCGAATCGCCCGGCGGCGCGAAATATTTCTTAACTTTCTTAGACGATGCGACTCGTTATCGCCACGTCTATTTTCTGCGACATAAATCGGACGTCTTCGAGAAATTCAAAATATTCGAAAAGTTAGTCGCGAACAAGTTCTGTACCGCGATAAAAATCCTGCGATCGGATAACGGGAAAGAGTTCCGTAATGAACGAATGGACGCGTACCTCGAAGAGCGTGGCATCAAGAAGGAGAACACGGCGCCGTACACGCCTCAGCAAAATGCGAAGGCTGAAAGGGAAAACCGCACGATCGTGGAGAGCGCTCGGACAATGATCCACGCGAAAAGCTTGCCATTATCTCTGTGGGCTGAGGCAGTCAACACAGCGATCTACGTGCTGAACCGCACTGTATCATCAGGCGGTACCTCAACGCCGTATGAGAAGTGGATCGGCAAGAAGCCGTTCATGAGTCACCTGAGGATCTTCGGTTCGGTGGCGTACGTACACACGCCGAAACAGTTCACCAAAAAGTTCGACTTACGCGCTCAGAAAATGTTCCTGGTCGGATACGAGGGTGATTCGACGAATTACCGTGTCTACGATCCGGCAACGAAGCGAGTCAGTGTGACGCGAGACGTGACGTTCCGTGAACGAATCGGCAAGGTAGAACCTGACGAGGACGAGGACGAAATCGAGACCGTGACGATTCGGTCAACGAAAGAGGAGCCGCAGATTCAAAAAGAGGGGGAACAGCAAGAACGCGACGTCCAACACGAGCGTGAAGCTCGACGAGACGAAAACGTCGAAGAGCAACAGCCGGTCGAACAGGAAGCAAGAGTGCTGCGAAGGCGAGAAACGCTTCGTCCACCGGCGAGGTACGAAGTCGATATTGCTGAGTATGTATTACCCAACTCATACGAGGAGGCAACTAAGAGCGCCGATGCCGCGCAGTGGGCACGCGCTATCGACGAAGAACTTCAAGCTCACATCGAAAATAAAACGTGGACGATTGTCTCGAAACCTGTGGGAGCAAAAACAATCGACTCAAAGTGGGTTTTTCGTATCAAAGAGGATCCCGCGGAGGGAACTCAACGGTTCAAGGCAAGACTGTGCGCGAGAGGATTCCAGCAGCGACACGGAGTGGACTACGGGGAGACGTTCGCACCGGTAGTGCGCTACGACTCTCTCCGAGTACTACTGGCGGTCGTAACCGAGAAGGATCTCGAACTACTCCAATTCGACGTCCAGACGGCATTTCTTTACGGGAACCGAGAAGAAAACATTTTTATGGAAGTGCCTGAGGGTCTGGGGGTCGAACAATGTGAAAAAAAAGGAATAGTGTGTAAATTAAATAAATCGTTATACGGGCTCAAGCAATCGCCGCGTTGCTGGAACAAAAAGTTCCTCGAAATTCTAAGTCAATTCAATCTAGAGTGTAGTCAAGCAGATCCATGCATTTTTGTCGGGCAAGTCAACCGGGAAATTGTTTACCTAGCGATTTTTGTAGACGACGGGCTTATCGCGGCGAAATCGAAATCGACGCTAGACTATATGACAAAAAAATTGCAGGAAGCATTTAAAATAAAAATCGGTGATTCGAGCTGTTTTATTGGGATGCAAATAGATAGAAATCGCGAAGATAAAACTCTTTCGATTCATCAAAGCGCGTACATAAAAAAAATCATCGAAAAATTCGGGATGCGCGAAGCAAAGTCGGTCAGCGTTCCGGCTGATCCGCACGTGCTGTTGTGTGCGAGCGAAGATAGTCACGAGGTGTCAAGCAACGTACCGTTTCGCGAAGCAATCGGGTCTCTAGTCTTTCTAGCCGCCGTATCTCGACCGGACATTTCGTTCGCGGTAAACGTGGTGAGTAGGTTTGTCAACAAGCACAGTGTCGAGCACTGGAGGGCAGTCAAGCGAATTTTTGCGTACTTAAAAGGAACAAGCGACCACGGAATAAAATACAAAAGCGGCGGTAGCGAAAAAAATCTCGTAGGGTTCTCGGACGCGGATTACGCAAACGACGTCGAGACGCGAAGGTCAACCACGGAGTACATCTTTTGCATGGCGAACGGGCCAATATCTTGGTCGTCGCAGAGACAGAAAATTGTCGTGCTAAGCACGACCGAAGCAGAGTACGTAGCCGCGGCAACCGCAACCAAAGAGGCCGTGTGGCTGCGCAAGCTAGTCAGTGATTTAGGTTACTCGTGCGAGCGGAAATTGACGCTGTATGTAGATAATCAGAGCGCAATACGCTTAGTCAACAACCCAGTCTTTCACAAGCGTACCAAGCATATCGACATAAGATACCATTATATCCGCGAAAAAGTCGAGAGCAACGAAATAGTGATAATGTACGTTCCATCGGAATTGCAAAAAGCCGATATCCTCACGAAAGCATTGCCGAGAGATCGTTTTCGGAAGTTATGTGAAATAAATAAAATATCTTCGATTCAGAGAAAACGCTCAAACGGCGGTAGTATTGAAGCAGTGGGTTTATCGCGTTAGCAACTCGAAGACTCAAAGAGTGGGAGAGCGCCATGCGACTAGCATAGCCGAACCCATGAAATAGGGCTCGAGGCTCGTCGGTAATCTTCGGCGCTTTTATTTCTTTTTTTGTTTTTCGGAGTCTCGCGGAGCGCCGCTCTACCAGCGTCGGGAGAACAGTTCAATTTCGTTCGTCGATCACGGTGCTGCGCACACGTAAAGGAAGCTGAAATAAAATACATATATTAGAGTGTTCACTATTAATCTGATATTTATTCTTTTTTCTTCTGCTCGCCCAATCCTTTCCTCACCAACCGTATTACACCTCGCGATAATTAAATCGAAGGGTTTAATAAATTTATTGTTCGTTTTTATCACCACTGTATAGTGCGCGTAAAATGCAGTAACTTTGCCAATGCAACTTTTTTTCTATTTCATCCTGCTTACGAGATATAAGCAAAAAACGAAAAATCCTTCGATTTTCAGGGGTGGTTTTCAGTCTCTGAGCGGGTCGGTCTGCTAAATTGCAGTTCTAAATGTTCAATTATAATGGAACAGTTGTTACGGACATGAAATGACGTAAATATTCCGAATGGAATTACCAATCATGGACAACAATTACAATTACAATTTCATCGAAAACTTCAAGGGTGGTTGTTCACACCCCCACATAAGCAAGATATTGAAAAACCCAAAAACATGTAAACTTTATTTGTCCATCATGTATCCATTGACGAAGTCACATTTCGTCCGAACTAAAACCCTCGGAATTATGTAAAAAAAACCCATTCTTTGAATAAATAATGTTCAATTCTTTCAATTAATTGATCTTTTTATCACGAATGTCTAGTGCGCATCAAATGCAATAACCTCCCCATTGAAACTTTTGTCCTATCTCCCCTCGTTCACGAGTTATAATCGAAAAGCGAAAAATCCCTCGATTTTTAAGGGCAGTTTTCATCCCCTAAATATGGGACTCAGGAGATAAAAAAAATACGTGTCGAATATTTTGACCTGCTCTACAATCGTGCAAAGTTTTATCAGGATCGGAGGGGGACACATCACGCGGTTTCCTTGTAAGTCAGAGAAACGATGACATAATGAATTCATAAATTGCGAGTTGATTCAATGCAAATAGTTGAGTACAAAAAAGTGATAAGTACTTGAACAAGAGAAGAAATTTCTCATTGATCAATGGTTGAGAATGATTTATTATGGTTATGAATTGGTAACAAATTATTGAACAAAAATAATTTATGGATATTTCCATACGGATCCGAACGGCACGGATCCCGTATTTGAACATGGACCCAAGCCGTATGGACCCCCCTATACAGGCGGTACGGGAAGGGGCGGGCGGTTCCGGGGGAGAGCGTCGTGAAACTTGCGGACGAGACAGAATCGAAAAATTCTGTTTTGCTGGGGTCGAGCGCAAGCACATCGGAAACGTTCGGTAACTCTCGGCGTTTTCCGAGCGTTCTATTAGACCGTTCTGTGCATGACTACGTGTGGATGCCCGAGGCGCGACGCGACGAGCGTTGGGGATCCTTCGGCCTTAGGCGATAATGCCATATAGATATAGCCGGACGAGCTACGATGTCCATGACGACATCACCGAATGCGAGAGAGACAGCGCTATTAGCGCTCGCTATGGAGGGTGAGAGAACGTGCGAGAATATTCGTCCATGTATATGCTGACATATGCCGCGTTGTGTCGCGATATATATATTCAAACTAGCTACTATTATGAAAAATTATCTAATTCTATTTTACATCTTACATTTATTCCATCTTACATTTATTTCAGCTTACATCTTACATTTATTCCATCTTGCATCCGACATTTATATCATCCTACATCTGACATTTATTCGATCTTACATCTTAAAAATATCAGAAATGTCAATCTGGCCTGGTCATATCTGTATATATAAAAATGGATCGTGGTTTGTTTGGATGCTTAAAACTTGAAAACGACTGGACCAAATTCGATACTTCCTCCTGCGAATTTGTTCGTAATTGCTACGCAAAGGTTTAGGAAAAAAAAATTCGAAAAATTCTCAACAGGTGGCGTTGTAGGCGCACATTTCGTTTTTGCTTCCTTATAGAGAAAGCTTTGTTTTCGTGAAATTTTTTTTTTTAGATTTTCATAAAGACGTTTCCAGAATGCCCCAAAACGCCGAGAAATCACATTTAGAAAAAATTTCCGGATGTATGTGTGTGTGTGTGTGTGTAGCATTCGTTTAACGTTCACAAGTTGAGAACCGCTTGAGATATCAAGCTGAATCTTATCACACATATAAAGGGTTCCAGGCGCCTTGCTTGATTTAATTTTCGGAAAAATCCATGCAGTTCTTTTGTTTTTACGTGATTTCCAAATTCTTTAAAACCCGATTTTTTCTTTCTAGCTCGCACAATTTTCGAGATATCGAGCTCAATTTTAGTCAAATGTTGCACTCCTTTAGGAAGATGGTTGGTACTGAATTTGAGCGAAATCCATGCAGTGCTTTTATTTTTAGAGAATTTTGAAATCTGTTGATAAGTGTCGTGCGCACTCTAGCTTGCGCAATTTTCGATACATCCGGATAAAATTCAGTACAAAGTCGCACTATCATCGCAAGATGTTTCGTATTTAATTTGGGGTAAATCCATCGAGCCATTCATATTTTATGTCGTTTTGAAATTTTTCAAAAATCGACGTGCGAGCTCTAGCTTCCACAATTTTCGAGATATCGGATCAAAATTTAGTACAAAGTCGCACTATTATCGGAAGTTGTTTCGTATTGATTTTGGGCTACATCCATCCAGGCGTTTAAATTTGATGCGACTTTTAATTTTTAAGATTTGACATGGAATTTACCATATATTTATTCCGGACTAGATAGATTCACAAACAGGCTTATATGAAAACAAGGGTGCAAAGTTGAACATTGCACATTGCTTCCTCATAATTTTTTACATTTGCCAAAGCTTCCTCTATGAGGAAGCCAAAATTGATCGACACATAGTTCCTTATAGCGGAAACTCTGGCAAATGTAAAAAATTATAAGGAAGCAATGTGCAAGGTTCAACTTTGCACCCTTTTCAGTTCAATAAAAATGGATCGTGGTTTGTTTGTTTTTTTGCGCTGTAGACGGTCATTCCGCTTGACAGCTCAGCATACTGTTTGTTCTGTCTGATGATATTTTTATCATTTTTCATTGATTCTTCGAGTGAAATAGTTTACATTGCATTTATCATTGCGAATCGGTGAATTACCAATTTCTGAGTGATATTATTGATATTTCGATCACAAGAAGGTGAGTTCATTGGTTTGTTCGTCGGCGAAAACCGAACCTCATTTCCATTGAAATAGATCGGTAACCGATCGGATTCGTTCGTTTGCTTTCTTCACTTTGGCTATTTCAAAGGTAAATGATTGATTAGTGAAAACTTTATGTGCGAGGATTCGTTCGTTTGCTTTCTTTACTTTGGCTATTTCAAAGGTAAGTTATTCATTAATGAAAACTTTATGTGCGATTTATAAAAAGTGATGATCATTGACAGTTAGATATTTGTTACGATGCCGAGAAGAGGTCATGGTAATATTGGTCGTCGATCTCAGAATGCAACGCGACACCGAAATGTCGCCGCACGTCGAACGGAAGAGGAACGTGCTATTGAAAGGGAATCAGCTCGAATCAGAATGATCGAGAATCGTGCGCGACGGTCCGAAGAGATCAACGAAGCGTACAATGAGCAACAACGATTGAGAAGAAGAAATGTTCGTGCTCGGCAAAGTAATGAAGCAAGATCACAACGTGCCACTATTGAACGACAACGTCGACAACAACAAATTCTTTCGGTGAACATTGAACGTGCAGCCTTTCGATATGAGCCAAACATTCAATACAGTGCGCACGCATCAGTTCAATTCGGTCAGATGTCTGCCGTTTGTCAGCATTGTAATGCAGTTAAATTTGAGAAAGAGCCGCCTGGATTGTGTTGCGCGAACGGCAAGGTGAAATTGCCAGAGTTGCTTCGACCACCAGAGCCATTGCGCACGCTGCTTTACGGTGAATCTCCCAATTCCAACCATTTCTTGCAACACATCAAGATGTACAACGATTGTTTTCAAATGACGTCGTTTGGTGGTGAAATTATAAATGAACGAAATTACAATCCAACATTTACGGTAATTTTACTAACAACAGCGATGAATACTTATACACAAACACTAACACCACAAAATACACTAACACACCACACACGATACCCGATACATCACGATATAACACAAACTAAAACTTATCTTGCTAAAAAAATACAAAAATTACAGAAGTTTCCAACTATACAGATTCGTGGGCAAATTTTTCATCTTGCTGGATCGCTGTTGCCACATCCAGATCAAGAACACAAATACCTCCAAATATACTTTCTTGGAGATTCACATGATGAAGTAAATCGACGTTGTGCTATCTTTAACACAACGAAAAGAGAAACAGTCCAGCAATTGCAGCAAATGTTACAGGAACACAACCCAGTGAACACAATTATGTAAAACTGATGTCAGAATGACGTCATGCCACGTCATGATTTACGTAAGATGTGAGTCATATATGAGTCATATATGACTCACAATTTCCCACTTCCTGACGTAAGATTTTTACGTAAGATAGATGACGTAAATATGACCTCTGATTGACATCATTATGACTTAACTGGCGTCAGAATGACATAACTCTGATGTCATAGAAAAGTAAAGATGCTACCGGATGCTTACAAAAATATGACGTCCAGCTGACTTACTTGTCATTTAGTTGACGTCACATATGACATAAATTTGAGGTAATATATTGATGTAAAGTTGGGTCCAAACGATTACATAACTGTGACGTCTTGATGACATGATTATAAAATACCTGAAGTTTTGATGACATAACTCTGATGTCATGGTGATAAGAAGAATTATTAAATGCTTACAATAATGTGATATTTAACTGACATAAGAAATAATTCACATTATTAGAAAAATTACTTACAATTCGTAGTTGGAAAATTATGAATTAAAAAATTAAACTTTCTGTTTAATCCGAAATGAAAAAAAAATTTTAATAATTTGAATTTGATTCGCTATTTGTAAAACCCTGTGACTCTAAAGAATTAAATATTTATTTAGTAAAAAAGCGTATTTATCCAGAATTGATAACTATTACAACAGCCCTTGTAAAGTCAAAATGTTTATGTTTTCCAATTGTGAATAGTGATTATTTTGTTACTGTACCTTTATTACAGTACAATAATTAATTTTGCAATTGGTATATACATTTTCTTTATAATAATCCTGATCTGTTTAATGTTGAAAATATATTTAATGTTTGCATTTAAGGAGAATTCGCGGTATAAGTAAAATTTAGACACAAAATATAAAAGTAAAAATTAAGTACGTCATACCCGAAATTTCACTAATCGATTATTGAATCAATACATAATACAACTAATACATAAATAAGGGCATTGTGTATTTTCATACAGTCGTGACATTAATATTATGCCAGTTGTATATAAGAAAATGACCCGAAGCTGATGCTTGAGTATGACGTTCATCGTACATCAATTTTACGTAAAAATATGAGCTGTTTCTTACGTAAGCAAATGACGGTATTATAATACCACTTTGACGTCAGAATATGACTTGTAATTTATGTAAATTTATGATTTATTTCTTACGTAAATAGTAAATAAATTAATGACCTTGATGTGACGTCACAGTATGATAGGGATAGGATATAATATTTACGTAATATTTGAGTCACATTTATGACGTCATATAAAAGTCAAATTTTAGGTCAGTACTATGTCATAATGATGTCATACTATATGACATCACATCAAAGTCATTAATAAAGTCATTTTTATGTCATATCTATGTAAAAATTCTATGACCTCTGTGTGACCTATCTATGACGTCATATGGAGGTCACGTGTTCACTGGGAATGAGCTCATCAAACTGTTTACGACTTCGTTGGAACAGATGCCATCCGATGATCACAGCATTGTCATAAAAGCGGACAAACGACCAGCAGGAACTCATGAACGACAATACAATGCACCTACAGTTCGTGAAATATCAATTGTTGTTGTAGGTGAAAGTGTGGAATCGCGTGATATAATCATCAAACGCCGAACAGGAAAGGCACTCGAGAGAATAAGTGAGACACATCGATCGTATGACGCACTGCAATATCCGCTTATGTTCTGCCGTGGTGAAGACGGATATCACTTAAGATACAACATGATAAATCCGGCCAATGGTTAGTACAAAAAAAACACTTTTGATTGTCACTTCATAAATTGTAAATTTTTAGGAGTCGAGACAAATAAAAAGGTCAGTTCAATGAACTTTTACGCATATCGAATGATGATTCGCCAAAACATCGACAACCACCTACTGAGATATCGCCGATTGTTTCAACAATATGCAGTTGATATGTACGTTAAGGTTGAGACAGAAAGACTCAATTACACTCGATTCAATCAGGCTAAGTTGCGATCTGAAGAATATATTCACTTGCGAGATGCAGTCAATAGCGACGCAGATATTATAGATGTTGGTCGACTCACAATTTTGCCATCGACATACATTGGCAGTCCGAGACACATGCACGAGTACTCCCAGGACGCGATGACTTACGTGCGCAATTATGGACGGCCGGATTTGTTTGTGACGTTTACTTGCAATCCAAAATGACCAGAGATTACGCAGTTATTGCATCCCGGTCAATCACCAAGCGATCGTCACGACGTTACAGCACGAGTGTTCAAACAAAAACTCAGATGTTTGATAGATTTCATTGCGAAACAACGTGTATACGGTACTGTTCGATGTTGGATGTATTCAGTTGAATGGCAGAAAAGAGGTTTGCCGCACGCACACATGCTTCTTTGGATGGTGGACAAAATTACACCAGAACAAATTGATGACATCATTTCCGCCGAAATCCCCGATCCTGAGATGGATCCAGAGTTGCACGAAGTAGTGAAGACCAATATGCTCCACGGACCATGCGGACAACACAATCCCACTTCGGTTTGTATGTCCGACAATAAATGCACAAAACGCTATCCACGTGCTTTTATTTCGGAAACTCAAACTGGAAACGATGGATATCCACTCTATCGGCGTCGCTCACCTGATGATAATGGCAGAACATTCATCACTCAATTGAGAGGAGCGGATATCGTGGTTGACAACACATGGATCGTGCCATATTCGCCAATATTGTCCAAGGCATTCAAAACACATATCAATGTTGAGTATTGCAGTTCGGTGAAATCGATTAAGTATGTTTGCAAATACATCACCAAAGGAAGCGATATGGCGGTTATTGGCGTTGAACGAGATGAAATCAGCAAGTTTCAAATGGGCCGATATGTGAACTGCAACGAAGCACTCTGGAGAATATTTTCATTTGCGATTCATGAACGTCATCCGACTGTTGTGCATCTGGCAGTTCATTTGGAAAATGGCCAAAGAGTGTATTTCAACGCAGAGAACGCAGCACAGCGAGTGGAAAGACCACCAGCAACAACATTAACGAGTTTTTTTTCAACTTGCGCCAGTGATCCGTTTGCGAGAACATTGTTTTATTCGGAGATGCCTCGATATTACACATGGAATGCATCGTCGAAGAAATGGTTACGCAGAAAGCAAGGCCAACCAGTAGATGGATATCCAGGTGTGTTTTCAACTGATGCATTGGGACGAATTTACACAATCCATCCAAAGAACGACGATTGTTTCTATCTTCGGTTGCTTTTGGTTAATGTGCGCGGTTGAACTTCATTTGAGTCATTGCGGACTGTAGATGGTACAGTGTGTGCAACTTTTCGAGAAGCATGTCAACAGTTACAATTGCTTCAACACGACAATTACTGGAATCAAACGCTAGACGATGCAATAGCTTCTTCGCCTGGTAAACAAGTTCGTACACTTTTCGCTATGATCATTTCGACATGTCAGCCTTCAAACCCCCGTCAATTATGGGATACGTACAAAGATGCCATCGCAGAAGATATTTTGCATCGCTTTCGAGTCGCGACACGAAATTTGGAATTACAAATGAACGATGATATCTATAATGAAGCTTTAGTGCTGATTGAAGATTTGTGTTTGCTTATGAGTGGCAAAATATTGACTGAAATTCATATGCCAGCGCCAAATCGTCAAACAAGAGATGTATTGAATCGTGAATTGGAACGCGAGCGTGCTTACGACACGACAACTTTGCAACAACAAGTACACACAAATGTTCCACTGTTGAACGAACAGCAAAGGAGTGCGTATGCTCAACTGATGAAGGCTGTCGATGAGAAAAACGGTGGACTATTTTTCCTTGATGCGCCCGGCGGAACTGGGAAGACGTTCCTGATATCATTGATATTAGCAGCAATACGAGCTCAAACTGGAATTGCGTTAGCTCTGGCATCTACCGGAATTGCTGCAACATTGTTGGAAGGTGGAAGAACGGCACATTCAGCACTAAAGCTTCCGTTAAACCTGCAAATCAACGAAAATCCTGTTTGCAACATTTCAAAGCAATCAGCCATGGCAAAAGTGTTAAAAAATTGTAAATTGATCATATGGGATGAGTGCACGATGGCGCACAAACGATCATTAGAAGCACTCGATCGAACATTGAAAGATTTGCCCAACAATAATCGTCGCTTTGGTGGCGTTATGATACTGTTGGCGGGCGACTTCCGACAAACACTTCCCGTGATTCCGAAATCAACAGCGGCGGATGAATTAAACGCATGTCTCAAGTCATCGTATTTGTGGCGATACGTAAAAACTGTTTCATTGAGTATAAATATGCGAGTGTGCCTGCAACAGGATAGAACCGCAGAAGTTTTCTCCAAAGAACTGCTGAAAATCGGAAATGGACAAATTCCAGTAGATACTTCCAGTGGTTTGATATCGATTCCACCTGCCATTTGCCAATTCACTCCAACGAAAGATGAACTCATCACGAATGTATATCCGAACATTGGTCAAAATTATGGTAACTACGATTGGTTAAGCGCACGCGCAATTCTAGCAGCGAAAAATAATGATGTCAATGACTTGAATTGGACGATTCAAAATCAAATTCCGGGAGAATTGCGTTCATACAAATCGATCGATCGCGTTGAAAACGAAGACGAAGTCGTCAGTTATCCAGTGGAATTCCTCAATTCTTTGGATTCGCCTGGCATGCCGCCTCATCACCTGCGTCTTAAAGTTGGATCAGTCATCATCATGCTACGAAATCTTCATGACCCGAAACTGTGCAATGGAACCCGACTGATTGTGACGAAGCTAATGAACAATGTGATAGTGTCAAGGATTTTGAAAGGGCCGTTCAAGGGAGAAGAATGCCTAATTCCGCGAATTCCCTTGACTTCAACCGATTTGCCGTTCCAGTTCAAACGCATTCAGTTCCCAGTGAAACTTGCATTTGCGATGACCATAAACAAGTCACAAGGGCAGTCGCTTAAAGTGTGCGGCATAAATTTGGAAATGCCATGTTTTTCACACGGCCAGCTATATGTGGCGTGTTCCCGAGTTGGGAAACCATCCTCACTCTTCATTTACGCTCCGGAGCGAAAAACGAGAAATGTTGTATATCATGCAGCCTTAAATTGAATACAATCATTATTCTATTCTTTTTTTCAGATTTTAATCAAACAAATAGAACTTAATGAAATGAAAATTTAACTTTATTATATTTTCGCCAAGGATTGGGCGGGACGAAGTCCGTCGGGTCAGCTAGTATATTATATATAACATCGAAATCTCGTCCACGACGTGCACGGGGCGGAGCCTCCGGGCTCAGCTGTTTAGAACCGGAAGCCAGCCATTTTTTTTCACGTCCACATTCGCGAGGACTGTAACAGAGATGAGTAGGGAGATGTGGAACGCTGGCTTTTTCGGGGTCCTGATATATAGTAGCGCTGACACGTAGCGGCGAAATTCGGAGGCTCGCGGCGGTCAAAGTGCGCGTGGGCGCACGCAAATGGGCGTGGCCAAACGCCGTGGTCATGCTGTGGCGAAGTGGGGGAAACCACAGAATAGTGGTCAAAGCCGATCTGCAGATTCCAAACGAACCGGCGAATTACGAATTCCGTCGGTCGGTAATGGATACTGCTCGCATGCACGTAAATACGCTTCGGTCGTGGTGTGGCGAAATGCAAAACTACAACTCGTCGTGACGGCCGGTCTACAGATTCCAAACGAACCGGCGTATTATGTATGTAGTCGATTGACACTAGATATAGCTTGTCAACACGTAACGGCGCGTTTTATTTACATTCTAGCTATGTTTACATAGCTTTCGCACCACATGACCTCACTAGCGCCCGAGAGAGCCTTCCTCGATCGTTTCGGTTTTTGTAACAAATTAAATGATTTTTTTCTCCCTTCCCGAGAAAAAAAGTTTCGATCTAACTAGATATCATTAGATATATGAGCATATATTCTCATATCTGATTATATATTTTTAGATTTGAATTTTTGGTTATTGAATATATAATTAGATCTGAATAGATTTGGTCATATATACCTATAAATTGATCGATATCATGCGTCATATCTGACTATATATGAGTTGATAGTAAATTTTTGCAGTCTACGAATAATCAACATAGTTTCATATATGACAAGTTCTAACTAGACAGCGTTATATATATAATATCTGTAAGTTGATATGGTCAGATATGAAAAGATATAAAATATAGCGGATTGACGATGGCCAATGTACTATATAGTACATTTGCCATATCTGATCATATATGAATATATATTTTGCTATATGGGAAATATTTTGACTTGTGCAATATACACCGCATCATATATACTTATATATAGTTATACATAAGCATATATCACTGCGCTCAAATGAAATAAAATTGTAGCTATTGTCAGATGTTTTCCCATATATTATTATATATAATCATATATAATTTTATAAACTTGTTTTAAAGAACTATATCAAATTAAATTAAAGATTAAAATAGAAACATTTCTTTTATTGACACGCTGTATATTTACATAGATTACTCGAGGGTTACTAATTAAGTGTATATGTTAATTATACATCACTGCATATATTTTTTTCGACAGGAACGATTTTAAATATTATGCAAAGTTTTGGCTTAAAGAATTTGCTTTAACAAATTGGGTCGCTTGCAAATATAATCACCGACTCTTATAACGTGACAGAAAGCATGGATATCTGATAGCTTAATAAGTAGCAGTTCATCAATTTCCTCGACAGGTAAGACGTGTTCTACTGTCACGACTTGAGTTTGCATAACGTGACAAAACATATTTTCGTGTTCGATAGCCAGCCGTTGAAGAATAAAATACACGTTATTTGAGTCTCGAAAGAAAAATTTGATTATTCCGTAAGTAATATTATCCTGGGATGTTATACGTACAATCGAATTATTAGTTTTTGTGATTTTATATATTGCAGACGTATAAATATCTCCGTTCAGTCTTGCTCGAGCGTAAAATTGTATATCTTCTAATTGCAAACGTTCTTTCATTATCATTCGTTTTTCAGGCTCCGTCAAGACCATTTTTACACTTTTTCCCAACAACTCAATACTCTTTTTTTCCGATTGGTTTGCGTTGTCATAATGTTCAGCAAGACGACTCTTCAACATCTGTACCCCTTGAGCAATGGTTATTCTATTAATAATTTCTTGGCCGATATGTTTGTTGCCGTGTACGCACTTAGCAATGAATCCATTATAATTCTCAAAATCGAATGCCGAGGTAGCCCACAGCGGACCCCATCGCCGCACACACTCCACAAGATGTAATAATTGATGAGTATTATACGTCAATTTACGATCGCCATACAGGCTTTCAATTTGTTTTACGAACATCTTGAGCATCGCATCAGATTGTTGAAGATCTGACTCTTCAATATGATCTTTAAGCAGATTAAATAGAGATATAACGAGAAACATCCAGTGTTTAAGATATTTATCAGCAAGACGATTCACGAGTACGGGCAAGCAATAAAATAGGACCCAGTAATAAAATTCTGATGCTTTATAAAATCCAAAAAGGCCTATTTTTCGTGGTAACCTATTAAAGGTATCTAGTGGTCGAATCGTTAGCAAAAAATTATCGATTTCGCTTTCGTACTTTTTAATATTCCAGGGCCCCGCTTGATTTAACCAGATTTCCATAAATTGTTTGACGACCCCGAGCAGCACAGAATGCATATACTCCGGTAATACACATTTAGCCAAGTCAGCGGATGGCAGGTATGAAGCCCATGAGTATTCCTTAACACCTCGTTTGTGTCCTTTATTAGGTAGCTGCTGTCTTTGAGCTCGTTGAATTTTTGCTGCTTGTTTTTCCATTCTCTCTGCCGTTCTGAATTTAATATTCTCTTCATAATAATACTTACGAGGTGTTCTCTCTCCCTCTATTTCTCTACAGCGTTTTGTTCGGATCTCACAAATATTACAACCATATTTTCCGTTGAAGTTTAAGATGTTTTGGATCTGGGCCCTCGCCGGAGCATCAGCAATAATTAAAGGAGCAGTGACTCTTGAAATATTGATAGTTCCTGTTCGTTTATCTACCCATTGTATGCCATTTTCGTAACACTTTTGTAATTTTAAACAAAATGGTCGAAAAAACAAATTCATTGGAGGCTTTATTTCGCTATCATACCAGAGTCCAATGATTATTATAAATGAAGCACGCAGAGACGGTGGCAATTCTGCAATTTTTGCCATAATGGGCCAACAGTTACTTTTTGAACTCTTAACAAGAGCCAAGCCATCTGTATTCAAGATCAAAGTCAAATCGTACCGCTTCTTTTCTACTTCCAGGTTGACTCTGATATATTCCGAGCCATTAGTAATATCAGATATTGCAGTACGTTCACACATTATTGCCAAATTAAGAGGCTGCAATTTCTCCGCCAGACCTCTGGCTTCAAATAGAAATTTTATCTGATCTACAATGTCAAGCTCGAAAAATGACCCAATATTTCCCACAGTCGATTGGCAAGACAAACAATTTTTTTGGATTCCATCTATGCCAACATAATTTTTACACTTTCTACAGTAGTAATGTCTTGTAATATCACATGGAGGAGAAAGATCTGTCACGTATTGAAAGAGTTTATAAATTGTTTTGGGCATCAGATTATTCTCGGGGAGTATTTTTTGTTGAATTTGCAACAATTCAATCAAAGCAGTTTTGGTGATTTTGTGCCGGACATACCAAGTCAAGAACAACAGAACGGTCTCATCCAGAGTAACAGAACTGTTTGTGTACAAACTGGGGTCAGTTGTATCTACAAAGTTGTCGGATTTTGTGTCACCATCGTCTATGTCCTCATCGTTAGTTTCGGATGACTGATCCTCGTCGCCATAGTTAACTGTATAATTGTCGCTGTCGCTCTTATCAGAATTTTGATAACTCTCCTTGCGATCTCTCTGGGTCGAAGTACCTTCGTCACTGGATGATCCATCTTCTGATGCAAAACTGTTATTAGTATCAGATGTCGTGTCTTCAAAGCGATCCTCATGTTGATGGATATCATTGGAATTAGCATTATTCTTTGCCCAATTTTGTTGTGTTCTCATGGGGATCTGTATATAAAAATAAGAAAATTAGGAGACGTTCATATTTAATTAATTCAAATCTTTCAGCGGAAAAATATTTTCAGGAAAATTATATGGAGCGTATCATGCTAAATCAACCTACTTTTAGACCTCACATATTTTCAGAATTTTCTGTTCATTAAGGAGGAAGCCTGCTTTAGAGGCTTCAAAAAATCTATTTTTTTGAGGAAATTTTAGGGAAGGAAATAAATATTCAATTGAAACGAAACTTTCAGGTTTTGTTGTTATATATTTCAACATTTTACTCAAATTTTTTCATTAAAATATATGTCATAATATGCCGGGTACAAGCATTTCGCCGAGGCGCCTCGAGCGTGCATGTGTCGTGTGGCGGGAAAGATGCAGGTCACAATTTCCATCTGAAACAAAAAAACCAAAACAAATTTATATTTTCAATAATATAGATTTGAGTTAAACCTAAAAAATCTAAAAAAAAGTGAGAAATTCAACAATTTTTCGCAACTTAAAAAAAAAATTTTTTTTTCCAAAAAAATATATTTTTTTTTAAGTTGCGAAAAATTGTTGAATTTCTCACTTTTTTTTAGATTTTTTAGGTTTAACTCAAATCTATATTATTGAAAATATAAATTTGTTTTGGTTTTTTTGTTTCAGATGGAAATTGTGACCTGCATCTTTCCCGCCACACGACACATGCACGCTCGAGGCGCCTCGGCGAAATGCTTGTACCCGGCATATTATGACATATATTTTAATGAAAAAATTTGAGAAAAATGTTGAAATATATAACAACAAAACCTGAAAGTTTCGTTTCAATTAAATATTTATTTCCTTCCCTAAAAATTCCTCAAAAAAATAGATTTTTTGAAGCCTCTAAAGCAGGCTTCCCCCTTAATTAGATAAAATTTTTTCAATCGTCTGTAATGTTACAAAAAATGAACCACATTAAGTTTCTTTTTTCTTTAATTCTTGGAATTTTGTCGTATTTTTTCAAGGCATTAAAAAAACATTGATATGATGCGTTATTTTTCGGCAAGTTATAAACGACTTGAAAAAAAATTCTCTCATTAGTGGTTGATGAACAAAATTCATATTTTTACAAAAATATATTTCTTGTCTTGATATTATACATAATATAGTATCAAATAGAACAGAATCTCACTGGAACGTTGCTGTCGTACTTCCAAAGTCGATATCGTTTTCTTGGGTTCGAAGACTCGCTATCATCATTAGCTCCGTCTACTAATTCACGTATTGCATTTGACACATCTTTTGACATCTTGAATCTAATGTTATTAAAGATAAAACCATAATTAAAATATCTTGCAAAATGTATTTTAATTAATTAACGGTTTCTAAGATACATCGTCATCTGCACTATGAATAAATGAACTTACCATAGAAATGTGTGGTTATCTTTTCTATCGTTCACCACACCCCAATAAACAAATAGAGGCAGGAATTAAAAACGCGTCACAAATTATCCTTATTTATTACAAAACAAGTAATGATAGTAATGATTTGGTACTAAGTTTATAACCCCTTAGATTTGACCGCTTTGCCACAGCCGGTTAGTCTATTGTCTATTCTTTTAGTAAACGGAAACGCGAACGACACAATAATATCAAGTCGTAGCTGCATTTGCGAGTTCGTACTGTTAAACCCTAAAAATTTCCTGTTAGCGACTGAAACGACTAACGTCGTATTTCGTTAAGTTCACCTGATTGGCGAAGAATCAGGCGGGCAAATGAGCGCCCAAACCGTATGCACGGCGCAGGCGCGACGAGGACGGTGGTCGGAGAACCCCGTGGTTCGACGCCACGCCGGGCAGATCGAGGCCGACCAACTAGCGACGTGCATAGCTAGAGCGGGCAGTACCTCGAGTATTATACATCGCGAGCACACGGGCGGTTCCCGTACTCGTAGATCTCTCGTAAATCTCTCGACGAACATACCGGCGATCAAGTGGAGTCGCGGCGTGGTCATTCGTCGATTCGCAGTAACGCGTAGTGTGAAGAAGCGCGTAAATAGTCATAAACGGATTCCGCACACGTGGTGCGAATCCGAGCGGGAACACGCGGACCGGAAGTGCCGGATCCACGGCTCCCACGTTGTTACGCGTTGCACGGGCGGGCAACGGTTAACCGCCGCCGATCGTTGTTACCAATACTTACCTGTCACGAATAAATCATTATCATACGAATCTCCGTCCGCGTCGTTGAGTATTTCATTATCGGCACCGCATCCGCCGCACTTCCCAAGTGCGGGTGAACCTGTGGGTGGTTGAATCGGGGGATGGGAGAAGGAGGGATTCCTTTTCCCAATCCACTAATTTAACGATTTAACAGTACAGAGAAAGTTGATCATGTTTCTCATAAAATGCAAAGAAGATGGTTCGATTGTGCCTGTAGACGACAATGATGTTGTCTGCAGCGATAGCGTTCATGTTGGTGAACACGTAAAATTCTATTATTCCGGGAAAAAATACCGAGGAGAAATTCTCATGGCTGCTGGTAAGTAAATTAGATATTTAATCAATGTTATTTATTTATTTATTTGTCTACGTGTTATGCAGAGGACCCTGAATCTATTGAAAAGGAACTGACCAGAATAAAAAAAGAACGACAAAAAAAAAAAGTATGAGGAAAGACACTTCCAAAAATCCGAGCACTCCACAGCCTAGTTTGATAATAGATGGCAAACGAAAACGGACGCCACCAGCTAAATACTCATTGCAAACATCAAATCCTTTTATGCTCGAGAAATACAACAATCCGAAAGTTGTTACCAAGACTGCGGCGAACAAAGTAAATCGATTTTATTAATAATAATGTCAACATTCAGCTGATTATTTCATTATGCATTTTCTTATAGCAAGAAAATCATGAAGCCAAATAAACATTTTGCAACGTATCTTTTTCAGGGGAATGACACATCGAATCTTAGTAAATGTCCCGCTAAAACGTTCAAAAAACCTCCCGATAAAAAGAACTCCTCAAGTACAGCTGAATCTTCTGATGAAGATGACTTCGAAGTTATTAAAAAACAACGGAAATCAGTTGTGAGTGTCATTTAAAAGATTAAAAATTGAAAAATGCTTCCGGTATTGTACCATTAAAATGAAATAAATGTAGTGAATAATAAATATAATGATATAAATGTGACTTTTTTCCAGGAAAAAGCGGCGTCTTTTGCTGAGGCAAAGGCTGAAAACGAATCCTTGCAACATGACCATATCGAAACATTTTCAAAACATGCTAATACAGTAGCTGACCGTCTAACGAAATTGGCCAGTGGTCTCAATGCTCGTACAAGTGATGATGATGTCTCGTACAATACAAGCAAGGACTCGGACGATACTATTTCGGTAAATAAAAAACATTTATTACATGTGTTATATTGAAGCTAACTCGATTTTATTTTTCAGCTGGACAATAGCCGGGAAAAGGTGCAGGATGAGTCGAATTCGGAAGTGAGTGTAGAAGTTCATAAAAAACGAACTGAAAGATTTTCGCAGTTTGAAGCGCTCTTGAGCAGCACAATCGATCAAGCGGAAGAACAGCTTTTCGGAAAAGATTGCGGACATGAAGTGAGTATACTGTTGCAATATTACTATTAAATGCATTTTTTATCCTTCAATTGGCTGTTTTTTTATTTTTATTTTTGTATTTTTTCCCCTGTCTTTTTCGCAACCGATTGCTTCTCACCGTCTTTCCTTATGCGTTTGGTCAAACTGAAAATGATCCGGTATATTTTGTAATTCAGATGGTCGAGTTGGGCAATAATGTATGGTGCAAAAAAGTATGCTGGCGCATGATTGAAGGTCAACAGCGCATGAATCCGAAGAGAATGGTCAGCAACTTAATGGATGGAATTTTCAAACCGGAGGGTATACAAAAATGCACCGTTACTGGAAGAGCACCAATGACACTGGGGGATGAGGCAAAACGTCAGGAGGTACATCCGCTGATAAAAAGAGCCAAGGAGGCAATTATCGGTATGTAAAAATACGAAAAACGTTTTGTTAATTTTAGCTTTTCTCAATTCGCGTATTGAGATAAATAGCGTTTGCCATTTTATAAAAGAGTTCTTTAATGATAAAAAAATGCAATAATTAAATAAAATATACCGATTTCATCATAAGTCTCACAAAGTGGTTATTATAGTAGTATTATTGTCAAAAATGGGTATATCTATATTTATGATAGATAAAGATATACTCGACGTGGGAGCGTCGATAACGGTCGTTACCGACTATTATATCCTTTTGAATTGACTGAATGATATTTTTCTAACAGATCTAACAACGTTCTACTCAAAGAAGAAAGGATGGGAAGAGCCTAGAGTATCAGACTTATTGCATTCGATGTCTGATCATCTGGGTGCAATGAAACGTAACTTTAAAAAAAGGGCGTGAGTCATTACGCTATGGCTTGAATCTATTCATACTCTCAATTCTTATTTTTAAGTTTACAAAATCGTTTAAAATAAGTAACGATCTCATTAGATTTTTATACTTTTTTTTATACTTATTCACGGAGTTGATTCAATAAGCCTTTTTTAATTATTTTTTGATCACTTGATCCGCATTTTTAAATGGAAAATCATCATAGTCATAATATGTTGAAAATATGGAAGAGATAATACGCTGAAAAGTTAAAAAATATTTTCTATATGTTATAGATATATATGTTATAGATGATATGATATGTTATATATGATATATTAGAGTGGTCCTTATATTGCCTTTAGACGAATTTCGACCCGCTCCCCCACCAGATTGGCTCCAAATAATTAAAAAAAAAGTTCCCTAAATTGGCAGCCCGCCATCTTTAAAACCGGCCATTACCAGCAGGGGTCATTTTTCCCCTTTGAAATACACAGGATTTCTCGACTCTCTAGTAACATGCCTATTTGAGTCGCTTGAAATCATCTTAAAAATCCAATCTCAATCTCAATGAGCCCGTGGCACCTATGTGCATGAAAAAAAAAATCTTACGGTTTGATTTTGAAATAGGTACGGGTCGTTCCACGCCGATATATAAACATGTTTTTCGGTTTTTCTTTATTCCCGGATAATTTTGTCAGAAATTTTTTTAGATTTGAAATATCAATCTTAAAATTCAAAATACTGATCTTGAAAGCCATATTGGTCATTCCGACTCAATTTTTTTTTTTTTCTTTTTTCGTTTTTCCAGTTGCCGAATAATTTTATCAAAAGAGAGTTAAAAATATCCTATCTCATTCTAAAGATTAAAAATACCGGTCTTGAAATTAATTATGGGCCATTCCAACTAGAAACATTCTTTATTTTCCATTAAAATTTAATTTTCCAGAATAAATAGTGTTTCGAGTTGGAATAGTCCATATTAATTTCAAGACCAGTATTTTCAATTTTCAGAATAAGATCGGATATTCTGAACTTTCTTTTGATAAAATTATTCGGCAACTAGAGGAAAAACGAAAGAAGAAAAAAAAAACAAATTGAGTCAAAATGACCAATATGGCGTTCAAGATCAATATTTTGAATTTTAGTATTCATAATTCAAATCTAAAAAAGGTTCTGACAAAATTATCCAGGAATTTAAAAAACCCGAAAAATATTTTTATATATCGGCGTGGAACGACCCATAACCATTTCCAAATCGAACCGTAAGATTTTTTTTTTCATGTACAAAGGTGCCACGGACTCATTGAGATACTTCTTGGATTTTTAAGATGATTTCAAGAGACCCGAATAGGGATATTACTAGAGAGTCCGTAAATCCTGTGTATTTTAAAGGGGAAAAATGACCCCTGCTGGTAATGACCGGTTTTAAAGATGGCGGGCTGCTAATTTAGGGAACTTTTTTCTTAATTATTTGGAGCCAACCTGGGGAGGGAGCGGGCCAAAATTCGTCTGAAGCTATCATAAGGACCACTCTAATGATATATATGTTATAATGAAAAAGACTAATATCCAAGTGTTTTGTACCATTTTTTAAGAGATTTATCTTGAAGTTATAAGAATATTTAATATTTTCTGTTATAATGAAGAAAAAAAGTCTGATGTCGTGTTTTATTTGTTTTTTTTTTATTTTTTTTAAAGATTAATCTTGGAATTAAAAGAATATTTCATATTTTTATCTTAACGAATAAAATACTTCCTTTAAAGGTAAAAAGTTCCATTTCCGTACTTATAGGTTTTATTTGCATTAATTCTAATTAAAGGGTTTATTTGCAGTATTATAAATTATAGTACCGTATATTATATGTATGTTCATGTAAAAACTTGAAACCAAACATTATTAAAAGTATAAAAGCAAGAACATGTGAGAATTCGTATCGCACATGAACCAGCCCTGATTTCCCCTTCTATCGTCGAATCGGAGACGTTCGAGTTATTACTACAAATCCTATATAACCAGAAGCCATTCATTTCGATATTTTTAGCAGGGGGTAAATTCCAGCATCGAGAATAATTGAGTTGCATCACCTTTCGTTGTTCGTCAACATGAGGTACAAAATTCTGATTCAATAAGCTGCAATTTCTTTTCTTATATGCTTCAAATCTGACAGAGCATATGGCAGATATAAGTCGCATATATGCTTATATTCCGCCATATGTATATAGCAAAGATGATATATGCTTATATCTAACAATATATGTCTACGAAGTGCTTGAGGCGGTAGATTTTCAGATCTGTCCATATATCAGAAGTTATACAGAATCATATCTGATTCTGTCTAAATTTATCAAACAGATATGGCTAGATATGTTTATATGAAATTAGATCTAGATTTATCTAATTAGATCGAGACAAATTGAAGGTCTAATTCGATCTAAATACTGATATATAATAATATATAAATATATCTGAACTTTTTTTCTCGGGATTCCAATCTTCTTTTTCGAAGTTCTCAACAATCAAATCATATTGCATTAATACAAACGAAAGACTCGGAAAAACTGTCTTCCGAGAAAATCCAAGATTGAAAAAGAATGCCCCCCCTCCCCCCATAAAAAGATTTCGTGCACTACCTATGATGCAATTGATGATGATATTGCATTAACACAAACGAAAGACTCGGAAAAACCCTTCTTCGATAATGCGGAAATTTCTTCCTTTCAATTACGAAAACAAAAAATTGCCAGAAATAGAGAGAAAGCTCTCGCAGCTTGAGGATTGAGTTCATATTTTTTAAAAACATAAATTTAGAATTTATTAAATTTACCGGTGACGCTAATCGGTAATCTATAGGCTGTCGTGGTTTTATCATACAGACCAGTTCACGAAAGTAATCTCCGAAAACAAAGGTGAAACGATCAACACACACACACACACACACACACACACACACACACACACACACACACACACACACACACACACACACACACACACACACACACACACACACACACACACGCACGCACACATAAGGAAAAAAGGAAGGGGGAGCGAGTCCCAAGACGCAACAAAAACAGAAACAAAGCTGCAATAAAACTTGCATTGTGCTTTCCTTGCATCATAGGTAGTGCACGAAATCTTTTTATGGGGGGGGGCATTCTTTTTCAATCTTGGATTTTCTCGGAAGACAGTTTCGTTCACTACCCATCCTTCGGAAAAAACAGATTCTAAATTTCGACTTGCAGCCTGTTTTTGATAACATGGGTGGTAGAACCTTCGAATGGAAATTCGAGACCCAACGTTTTATCCCTTTAAACGAGTGTAAACACGGCCCGGTCTCCGTTTCGGATCGCAACATTGTTCTTGGTCTCGTTTCGTTTTGGGCCGTCTCGTTCGTTGACTTCAGTCTCGCGCGTAGGGCGGTTTCTACCTTTCCCCAGGGATGGGCATAATGTATTTAAAAAAAAAAAAAATACAAAATACTTTTTCACTCAGTATTTATTTCGACTTAAATAACGAATGAATTTTCACTCATTATTTCAATCGGAAATAAATACTGAATGAAAAACCACTTGTATTTTAATCGGAAATAAATACAGAGTGAAAAACCACTCGTTATTTAAATCGGAAATAAATACTGAATGAAAAACCACTTGTATTTTAATCAGAAATAAATAATGAATGGAAAAGTATTTTGTATTTAAATGGGAGCTAAATACAAAATTCTTTTTCATTCATATTTATTTCGGTGTCAAATACAAGCTACATAACCACTCGGCCGGTGCTTTGTTTACAAATGGTTCGTCACTCGAGCCTCACCGGGGCGCCGAGTGAAGACCGAGAAGCATTTGCTTTGATTTCGAAACGAATGAAAAACCATTCAAATGCCGAGTATCTTAAATACTTTTCCATTGGAATTCTTCCGAAAATTATTTAATGCCCATTCTCAGTGAGTTTCGTACATTTTTTTATTCTCTCTAGGAAATTCAACTTTTGTCGAAATAAATTCGTAGTAAATTCGAAATAAATTCGTAGTAAATTCGAAAAAAATTTCACAAAAATAAAAAAATAAAATTTTTTTTTTTCAAAATTTAAAAAATTCTTTTTTTTTTTTTTTTTTTTTTTTTTTTTTTTTTTTTTAACGAATGGGTGACTGAGGGTAGGGGGAAGTTAATTGTTATTTCGTTATCTTTTATTAGAAATTTTTATTAAATATCTAATAAATATCTAATAATTTCCATTATCACACATATTTTCCCTAATGGGGGAGATCGTTGCCGTCTGTTAGAGCCATCCGCCAGAGAAAATTCAAGAAATGCGTTTGCGCTTGGGCTTTGCGTCGGCGTTCGCGGACCCAACGGCCCCCCCGTTTTCTCGGCCACCGGTTGTCTGGAATAACATAAGAATTATTGTACATCTATATAACACGATATAGTTTAAGTAATACCTTGTACTAGGGTCATTCCATGTCAAACCGACCAATGGTTAAAAACGAACCCATTCAATTTTGATAAAATTCGGTGGGATGTTTTCTTTAATTGCAAAACAGTTCTACCAAAGGAAAAAAATTCAAAAATTTTTTTTCAAAAGTTAGGCAAATTCGAAATTTCACTACTTCTCCAGCTCTTCAAGTTTATTTTTTAAATATCTCGAAAACTATCATAGCTGCAAAAAAAACCATCGGATTCATTTCAAGGTGCATTCTTGGGGCTATAGACAAAACTATATATCAAAAAAAAAATTTTGAAAAATACCATATTTGTCGGATTGCGTATTTTTTTAATTCGTAAAAATTGACGATGAACATTAAGTTTTTAGCTACATTTTTTTGAAATAATACCTTGTACTAATCTTAAAAGATCCTGAAATTTTCGGAATGGTATTTTTTTTCTTTTCAGATATATGATTTTTTAACTTTTGGTAATAAATTTTTTTTTTTTTCATCTTCATGCTAAATAAAGCTAAGCAATCGTGTCATTTTGTAACTTTGCGCCGTGGGAATTTCAATCAATGAGATAATTATGTCAAAACAATAACATTATTGACACTTTTTATTTTAAGTTTGAAAATCGAATCAGTTAAAAAGTGTTCCACTCCGCTATCTATGTATAAAATCATACATTTGAAAATAAAAAAACACAGTTATGAAAATTTCAGGATCTTTTGAGATCAGTACAGGGTATTATTGACAAAAAAAGAGCTAAAAATTTAATATTAATCGTCAATTTTTACGGATTTAAAAAATTAAAAATTCTACAAAATTGGCATTTTTCGAAAAATTTTTTTTCATATATATTGTTTTCTATAGCCTCAAGTATGCACTTCAAAACGAATCCGATGACTTTTTTCTGCAGCTATGATAGTTTTCGAGATATTTAAAAAATAATCTTGAAGAACTAGAGAATACTAAAATTTTAAATTTTCCATAACTTTTGAAAAAAAAAAAATTTTAATTTTTTTCCTTAGGTAATATTTTGTTTTGGAATGAAAAAAAACATCCCATAAAATTTCATCGAAATAAGAAGAGGTCGATTCCAACTATTGGTCGATTTGACATGGAATTTTGTAGAATTTTTAATTTTTTAAATCCGTAAAAATTGACGATTAATATTAAATTTTTAGCTCTTTTTTTGTCAATAATACCCTGTACTGATCTCAAAAGATCCTGAAATTTTCATAACTGCGTTTTTTTATTTTCAAATGTATGATTTTATACATAGATAGCGGAGTGGAACACTTTTTAACTGATTCGATTTTCAAACTAAAAATAAAAAGTGTCAATAATGTTATTGTTTTGACATAATTATCTCATTGATTGAAATTCCCACGGCTCAAAGTTACAAAATGACACGATTGCTTAGCTTTATTTAGCATGAAGATGAAAAAAAAAAAAATTTATTACCAAAAGTTAAAAAATCATATATCTGAAAAGAAAAAAAATACCATTCTGAAAATTTCAGGATCTTTTAAGATTAGTACAAGGTATTATTTCAAAAAAATGTAGCTAAAAACTTAATGTTCATCGTCAATTTTTACGAATTAAAAAAATACGCAATCCGACAAATATGGTATTTTTCAAAATTTTTTTTTGATATATAGTTTTGTCTATAGCCCCAAGAATACACCTTGAAATGAATCCGATGGTTTTTTTTGCAGCTATGATAGTTTTCGAGATATTTAAAAAATAAACTTGAAGAGCTGGAGAAGTAGTGAAATTTCGAATTTGCCTAACTTTTGAAAAAAAATTTTTGAATTTTTTTCCTTTGGTAGAACTGTTTTGCAATTAAAGAAAACATCCCACCGAATTTTATCAAAATTGAAAGGGTTCGTTTTTAACCATTGGTCGATTTGACATGGAATGACCCTAGTACAAGGTATTACTTAAACTATATCGTGTTATATAGATGTACAATAATTCTTATGTTATTCCAGACAACCGGTGGCCGAGAAAACGGGGGGGCCGTTGGGTCCGCGAACGCCGACGCAAAGCCCAAGCGCAAACGCATTTCTTGAATTTTCTCTGGCGGATGGCTCTAACAGACGGCAACGATCTCCCCCATTAGGGAATATATGTGTGATAATGGAAATTATTAGATATTTATTAGATATTTAATAAAAATTTCTAATAAAAGATAACGAAATAATTAACTTCCCCCTACCCTCAGTCACCCATTCGTTAAAAAAAAAAAAAAAAAAAAAAAAAAAAAAAAAAAAAAAAAAAAAAAAAAAAAATTAAATTAAATTTTGAAAAAAAAAAAGAATTTTTTAAATTTTGAAAAAAAAAAATTTATTTTTTTATTTTTGTGAAATTTTTTTCGAATTTACTACGAATTTATTTCGAATTTACTACGAATTTATTTCGACAAAAGTTGAATTTCCTAGAGAGAATAAAAAAATGTACGAAACTCACTGAGAATGGGCATTAAATAATTTTCGGAAGAATTCCAATGGAAAAGTATTTGAGATACTCGGCATTTGAATGGTTTTTCATTCGTTTCGAAATCAAAACAAATGCTTCTCGGTCTTCACTCGGCGCCCCGGTGAGGCTCGAGTGACGAACCATTTGTAAACAAAGCACCGGCCGAGTGGTTATGTAGCTTGTATTTGACACCGAAATAAATATGAATGAAAAAGAATTTTGTATTTAGCTCCCATTTAAATACAAAATACTTTTCCATTCATTATTTATTTCTGATTAAAATACAAGTGGTTTTTCATTCAGTATTTATTTCCGATTTAAATAACGAGTGGTTTTTCACTCTGTATTTATTTCCGATTAAAATACAAGTGGTTTTTCATTCAGTATTTATTTCCGATTGAAATAATGAGTGAAAATTCATTCGTTATTTAAGTCGAAATAAATTCTGAGTGAAAAAGTATTTTGTATTTAAACCTGTATTTAAATAATTTTTTCATTCAAATGTGCCCATCCCTGCCTTTCCCTCTGTCTTTTTCTTTCTCTCGGTGTGTGTGTATTGCGAGCGGTGCACGCCTGCGTATGTGTGTGTGTGTGTGGAATTTACCGAATCGACGTCTGGAAAGACAACATCTCGACGGATAAAAAACTTGAACGCGTATATATGAGGCATTCCACATCAACATGACCACTCCGAAATCATATCTTGAATTTTTCTGCAATCGACGTATGCTATAGTACTCTTCAAAACATAAATATTGATATGTATTAATTGATAATGGCATTGATGGGGGTGAAATTACAGGCAAATGCGATTTTTGCTTGTTTTTTCTCGCTCATTTTATTACATGGAAATAGTGTGTCGGAGCGAAAAATTGCTGAGGATCAATTTTGTGATGTTTGTGGCAAGGATAACGAAAAAAAATATTAAAAGGCAAGATTTCACATTTTTCATGAAAAAAACCTGTTTTAAAAATATAAATCGATTTTTGGACGGTTATGACATTTTGAAAAAATTTGAAATATTTTTTTTTTGGATTCCTCGAACTTTTTCCAAAAGGAATACGTCTCTTTCCATAGTCAGAAATTTAATCTAAAGGCTCAGCAAAGAAAAAAAAATTTGTAAAAAAAATCTATGCAAAATTTGTAATAAAAATGTTATATAATGCGAGTATATTTCTCAATATTTATTCGTAAAACATTCGCACCTTTAAGCGAGATAAAAAGTCGTGTAAGATTCAAATATTTTAAATCAGAAATTTCTTCTGATTTTTTCCATGGTCGAATGTCTTCCTCGAGGCTGTCTTCCGTGACAGAAAATTTAGACTGTGTAGACGGCCCAAAACGAAACGAGTTTAAAGGGATAACACGTTGGGTCTCGAATTCCCATTCGAAGGTTCTACCACCCATGTTATCAAAAACAGGCTGCAAGTCGAAATTTACAATCTATTTTTTTCGAAGGATGGGTAGTGAACGAAACGGTCTTCCGAGAAAATCCAAGATTGAAAAAGAATGCCCCCCCCCCCCCCTCCCCCCATAAAAAGATTTCGTGCACTACCTATTATGCAAGGAAAGCACAATGCAAGTTTTATTGCAGCTTTGTTTCATAATGCCGTCATCAAACAATTTGTCACCCAAGTGAACAATCCATATCAGACTTTAAAATTTTCGTTTTCAAGTCTTCGCGTCATGTTGAATTTTTTATAATTATTTTTGATGTGATGTTTTGTGATTGTGATGTATTCGCGTACCGCGACAAGAGTACGACGTTACGCGGGGCACGACACGCGTTCCCCCACCCCGGGCCGTTTCGGAGCACGAGCCGGGAGAACAACGAGAGAGGACTCTCGGTACGCACGGCAACGGATATGTACGATAAATTTGGACACCGAATAAACCTTATACATAGTTAACCCTGAATCGTTATTTCGCCATCGTGATCGACCTGACCCGACCACCTTAGTTGAGACGTAGCAACTGGCGACGAGGATAAATTAAGTACATGTTTGTTGTATACGAAGTAAGGGAATAGTGTAAAGTGCGGTGCCGGGAGCGGATTACAGCGAGACGGACCGGAAGCGAGCGGCCACGTGCAAAGTGTGAGGTTAGCCAAGGAGCTGCTCGTTCTGCTCCAAATTGGTTTTTCGCTGTAATTGGCCACACGGAGGGCCAGAGAGTGTGAGCGTGACACCTGAGCTCAGGGAACTCATCAGGTGCGTATTCGGGAAATAACGATTCTTACTCGCAGTCGGAAGGAAATGAAAGTGTGAGCACGTGGCGTGCGGTCGACAGAGACCACGCATAGCGATGTACAGTGGGGGTTAGCAGTTCGACCAGCGCGTATTGTGCAAATCAGTGTGGCAAAACCGTACCTGGACGTATCGAGGTATAAGTGTAAACCTATACATACGTGCGTAACACGAATAAATGCGTGACTCAGAAGAGCAAAACGCGAAGAGCATTGAACATACGAAAACTCAGCTGACGCTCGGACAGGCGCAGCACCTATCGAAATCAGAACTAATTGTAGAATTAGAAAAACGTGGTATTGTGTGCACCGATGAGGATAAACGCGATTCGTTGAGAGAAAAACTCGTTGGAATAGTGCGGAAAGAAATTGAGGAAAGAAAAGCCGCTAAAGAAATTGCGGTAAACCCACTAAAAAGTGAGAAGGTTAAGCCACAAGAAGTTGGTATCACAGATTACGATAGTGTCGATTCGGACGACGACATGGCGTCAAGGTCGAAAATTGAATTCAAGCTAAATACTGACGACTGGGAAGCGTTTATAGAGAGACTTGAGTTGCATTTCCAGTTGAGAAAAACTGAAAACGATATGAAAACTGCAACGTTGTTGACAAGTGTGGACGAGGAAGCATATATTTTGTTTCGGAATTTATGTGCTCCGGTTAAGCCTGCAACGAAGGACTATGCAACTCTGATCGAACTGATGTCGAGCCATATCAATCCAAAGCCGTCGAAGGTGATGGAGAGGTGCACGTTTAACAGGGCGAATCAAACCGAGAACGAGACGTTAGCGGAGTTTGCAGCGAGACTGAGAAAATTATCAAGGTTCTGCGAATTCGAAAATCTTGACGACGCGCTGCGTGACCAGTTCGTCTGCGGAGTGCACGACGAAAACACGAGAATTGAGATGTTCAAGATATCAAATTTGACATTCGACAACGCTTTGAAGGAAGCCCTCGCACGTGAGAGCGCTGAAAAAAATGCCGCAGGCGCAGAAAAAACATTGAGGAAAAATAACGCAAAAGAAGAGGTATTCGCCATGGAACGATGGCGCAGGCACAGTGGTAAAGGAAAAGGGCAATGGCAGAATAGCCATAAAAACCGACAAGCACAGAACGAGAGTGACCCGAACGAGAGGAAGTGCTACTGCTGCGGGAAAGCCGGGCATTTTGCAGGCAACTGCAAATATCGGGGCGCAACTTGCCATGGCTGCGGCAAGAAGGGACACCTGCTGCAGGCGTGCCGCTCCAGCAACGAGAAGACGTCCAACAAGTTCCTGGAAGAGAGTGCTGAGCCAGACGAGGCCAGTTGCAGCACGGCGACAAACAATAACGCAGAATTTTTCGTGATTAATGTGAAAACAGGTAGCGCAAACAGCTGTTACAATTTAATTAAAGCGGAGCCGAAATACTTAGATATTGAAATTAACGGGAAAGTAGTCCCAATGGAAGTCGATACGGGTACGTACTTTACAGTAATATCTGAAAAATGCGTAGATAAATATTTTAAGGATTGCAAAATAGATAAAGCAAGTACAAGCTTAGTTAATTATGAACAAAGTCCTATGGTGCCACTGGGCCAACTTAGAAATCTGAGAGTGAAATTGCTAGAGAAGAACAGAAATTTGAATTGTTTGGTCCTACGCGGCAGTGGACCACCATTAATTGGAAGACAGTGGCTCGCGGAATTCGGCCTGTGGCCGCTGGAGTTTTCAGATATTACTGGAAAACACAATACGAACGCGCTCTTAAAGCTAGACGTAGAAAATGCGAAAGGAAAAATCTTAGACGAATTCAAAGAACTTTTCGGTAATACACCCGGATTATATAATAAAAAAGAGATCGAGTTACATTTGAAAAAAGACACAAAACCGATAGCGTTACGACCAAGGCATGCACCGTTTGCATTGAAAGAGAAAATCGAGCGTGAAATCGAAAGGTTAGTTTCGCTAGGTCATCTAGAACGCGTAGAGTCAAGCGATTGGGCTACGCCGATAGTACCGGTTTTGAAAGCGAGCGGCGAGGTTCGCATCTGTGGGGATTTCAAAGTAACAGTTAATCCGTACATCGAAGTTACGAAACGCCCATTTCCGAAAATTGAAGACATTTTTAATGTCCTGCAAAAAGGTGTGACATATTCACAACTTGACCTTCCGCACGCGTACATGCAAATCCCGATAGTGAAAGAATCACGAAATTTGCTGACAGTTACGACGCACGTAGGGCTGTTCAGATATACAAAGATGACCGAGGGCACGGCACCAGCACCGGGTGAATTCCAACAAATCATGGACGAATGTTTGCAAGGGATTCCAAATACGATTGCGTACATCGATAATATTTTCGTGACCGGACCTACAAACGAGGAGCATATAGAAAATGTACGTTTGGTGTGTAAAAAATTAGAAGATCGCGGCCTACGTTTAAACGAGAATAAATGTGATTTTTTCAAAGAGCGTATAGAAGTATTAGGATTCGTGATAGACAAAAACGGTTTACACAAAGCAAAATCAAAAGTGAAGGCGATGTACGAAGCGCCGAGACCAGAAAACAGCAAACAGCTGGCGTCATTCTTGGGTCTCATAAATTTTTACGCGAGATTTTTAGAACATAGGGCCGACAAATTGAAACCACTATTTGACTGCGCCAATAAAGAGGAATTTAAGTGGAATAACGAATGTGAAGAAGCTTTCGGCTGGGTGAAAAATGAAATGATCTCACCACGGGTACTCGCGCACTACGACCCAAAAGAGCAGTTAGTCTTAGCGTGTGATGCAGTCAAATTATGGACTGTCGGCGATCTTATCGCACAAATTCAAAGATGGTACAGAAAGGCCAATCGCATTTGCATCAAAACTAATTCCGAAAAAAGAAAGAAGTCGTGCAATCATAGACAAAGAAGCGGGCGCAATTGTTTTCGGTTTTATGAAATTTTACGATTTTGTCTACGGCCATGATATAATACTGCGTACAGATCATAAGCCATTAGAAATAATATTTGGCCCAAAACGAGGCATACCGTTAACAGCAGCGTCTCGGCTGCAGCGATGGGCATATTTCCTATCGGGCTTTAAGTACAAAATAGAGACGATAAAATCGGAACAAAACGGAAATTGCGATGCATTGTCGAGATTACCAATTAACGATACCACAAACGTATTTGATTCAGATTTTACACCCATGTATTATGTGAAGTCAAATATGACTAATTTAGACTCCCATGCAGTGTGCGATGAAACAAAAAAGGACGGGGTATTAAGTAAAATAATGAAATACTGTATCTTCGGATGGCCAAACGATTGTAAGGACCCGTCAATAATAGAGCGCAGTTTTTTCATCAAAAGGAATGAAATCTCATTAGAGGAGGGTTGTTTATTCTGGGGCAACAGAATTATTATACCGGAATCTTTACAGCCGGGTCTGGTTGACGAATTCCATGCGTCACATTTGGGTATCGTCAAAATGAAAGCGTTGGCGAGATCGTACGTGTGGTGGCCGAATATCGACGCGGATCTCGAAAATGTAGCAAAAAGTTGTAAAGTCTGTGTAGAAAATAATAAATCGCCACCCCACGCACCACTAACGCCATGGCCATGGCCAGAAAAAACTTGGGATCGCATCCATTTGGATTTCTTAGGCCCGTTTCACGGCGATATGTACTTAGTCGCTGTGGATGCGCACTCAAAATGGCCAGAGGTAATTAACTTTGGAAAAAATACGAAAGCAAGCGCGTTGATTGAGGTATGTGAGACCTTATTTGCGAGACACGGGTTGCCGAATCATATAGTAACAGACAATGGAAGACAGTTCGCATCAGGTGAATTTAAGGAATTTTTGAAAGAGCGAGGCGTCAAGCAAAGTTTCGCACCGCCATATCATCCGGCCAGCAACGGAGCCGCGGAGAATTTTGTCGGCACTTTTAAGGAAAAAGTATCAAAAATTGTTCAAGGGGGGAAAAGCGTAAAACGTGCAGTAAACAGTTTCCTGTTTGATTATCGCAGCACACCTCATTGCACAACGGGTAAAACACCAGCGTGGTTGTTTTACAAGCGAGAACTTCGAACGCGGTTCGACCTTTTACGACCGAATTTGAGAAACCGGGTTTACGATAAACAACAAGCGCAGATCGCCGCTCACCCGCATCCACGGAATGTAGCACTCAAGCCAGGCGACTTAGTCATGATCGACAACCACGGGACAACCGGCGGAAAACGTATCGAAGCTGAAATCACCAAAACGCTGTCCCCGTCGACATTCGAAGTAAGAACTGAAACTGGTACAACGATGAAACGGCACACCGATCAAATTATAAAACCGGTGCGTCGCTCAGAAAGAACCGCGAAGCGTAAAACGGAGGGACAAAGCTCAATTAAAACAGGGGAGGAATTGTGATGTATTCGCGTACCGCGACAAGAGTACGACGTTACGCGGGGCACGACACGCGTTCCCCCACCCCGGGCCGTTTCGGAGCACGAGCCGGGAGAACAACGAGAGAGGACTCTCGGTACGCACGGCAACGGATATGTACGATAAATTTGGACACCGAATAAACCTTATACATAGTTAACCCTGAATCGTTATTTCCCCATCGTGATCGACCTGACCCGACCACCTTAGTTGAGACGTAGCAATTTTGTATTTGAATTATTCTATTTCGCAATTTTTGTTATAAAATAGATGTATCATGGACTCATAAAAATGTTTTTAAATCATTCTCATGGAAATGATCGCATAATGATTTTATAATTTGAAGTGGGGATCCCGCTTATTGTCAACCCACCACGGCGGGCGGCGCGGGACGAGCGGGCGCCAAGCGCGCCGGCCAAACTCGAGGACGAGTGAGAATCGAGAAATCCTATTTCGCCGGCTTCGTTCATGACCATACCGAACGCGAAATTTAGATAGAGCCGGATGAGTCTGTGTGTGTGTGTGTGTGTGTGTTTGTGTCTGTGACAACAATCAAATGTAAACACGGCTTGTTCTCCGTTCGGATGGGAACATTGTTGTTGTTTTCGTTGCGTCTTGGGACTCGCTCCCCCTTCCTTCTTTCCTTATGTGTGCGTGCGTGCGTGCGTGCGTGTGTGTGTGTGTGTGTGTGTGTGTGTGTGTGTGTTGATCGTTTCACCTTTGTTTTCAGAGATGACTTTCGTGAACTGGTCTGTATGATAAAACCACGACAGCCACGAGGTAAAACCACGATTACCGATTAGTGTCACCGGTAAATTTAATGAATTCTAAATTTATGTTTTTAAAAAATATGAACTCAATCCTCAAGCTGCGAGAGATTTCTCTCTATTTCTGGCAATTTTTTGTTTTTGTAATTGAAAGGAAGAAATTTCCGCATTATCGAAGAAGGGTTTTTCCGAGTCTTTCGTTTGTATTAATGCAATATGATTTGATTGTTGAGAACTTCGAAAAAGAAGATTGGAAGGGAGAAAAAAATCATTTAATTTGTTACAAAAACCGAAACGATCGAGGAAGGCTCTCTCGGGCGCTAGTGATGGTCATGTGGTGCGAAAGCTATGTAAACATAGCTAGAATGTAAATAAAACGCGCCGTTACGTGTTGACAAGCTATATCTAGTGTCAATCGACTACATACATAATACGCCGGTTCGTTTGGAATCTGCAGACCGGCCGTCACGACGAGTTGTAGTTTTGCATTTCGCCACACCACGACCAAAGCGTATTTACGTGCATGCGAGCAGTATCCATTACCGACCGACGGAATTCGTAATTCGCCGGTTCGTTTGGAATCTGCAGATCGGCTTTGACCACTATTCTGTGGTTTCCCCCACTTCGCCACAGCATGACCCACGGTCTTATATACAGGTCGGGACACTCGCTGGGAAAAAGTGTCCGCAAAAGTGTCCCCCAATATGGCCGACCTAGGGGGCCAGCGCATGCGCAATATCCTCTGCTCCTTTCGACGGTTGCAAATATATCAGTTTATTCGTGCCCATTCAATTCATTATCATTAGTAATACAGCGATGGTTTTTAATATGTGATACCCGAGTGAGGAGCATACCGCGTGCCGCGTGCGTGTACTCTTCATTAACGTTTCATTATCAACTGCAGAAAACCATTTATTACGAGTTATACTAAATATGACACCTGAAAGTGGGTTGGGGAATAAAATGAACGTTATTTATTCATTCGGCAATATTTATTTTCATACTGTAACTTCCCCTACAGCACATCATATTGTGGCAGTGCTGCAAAAATGTTCCAATATTGCAGTTGCAACGATATGTTGCACATTTATTGTGGTTAAGTTTTGTGTACGATATGCACTTAAATATTACAGCGATATTATATTGGAAACTGTCCTGCAATCTTTTGCAAAAACCTTGCTTATAATTTGCAGTAATATTGGAACTACAGGATTTTTTGAAGTTTCATGCAAAACATACATGTAAAACGAAATTCTTTTTATTATCTTTATTTATTATTAGCTTTTTTCCTACAAATTATGACCATGGCGCAATGGTATCACATAAAATTCGGATTCTGATTGTCGAAACGACATCGATAACGAGTCTTTTTCCAGTGCTGAATGATCAGCGAAGATAGATGAGATGTATCCAGTTGTCAATCAGTGCAAAAAAAACTATTGTTAATTTAAAGAAGAACATATATTCTATAAATATAAAATATATATGTATTATGTAATCATTCTCTACTTATAAATGTAAAAATGTAATGTAATAAACCTTATGGATCATACTATTATAACATCATATTTGTACTGATTATAACAGTGTAGATTTGTTTGTATGCACATCTCTATTTGTCTACTTTATACACCTATTTTCAATTCGTCACGATAAAATCGTTGAATCAATTCTAAATTGGTGCAGTCCTGCCTCGATATTGCAAGATATATTTCATTGAAATGTTTTGAAAGGATTATGGCAAAATTTTGTATACAGAGTCTGCATTATTCCCACAATATTTTTGAAACAGAATTGCAATGTTGCGAAGGGGCGGACATAGATACACTCCAGCAGTTTTGCTTTAACGTTCCGTGCTATATTTTAATATCTCATAAAAAGATTCTTGCAAGATTGTTGAAAAAATTCAGGCTGTAGGGGTTATAATAAATATTATTATTTCTCATGAATCAATTTTTGTAATATTTTGCTTGTCTTTTTTTTTCGCAGCACTTTGTTTTTTTACATTTTTGTTTACTTGCTGAGAATATTGTCTCATTCGCATCCTTAAATAATATTTTATAGGATATGATAAAATATTCTGGGCATGCTCTTTACAGGGACACACACACACACACACGAATTATTTATCAGTCAATGGCTTGGTTAGCTGGAGTGATTTCTGCTACTCTTCTCTCAGCGAATCATCTTTTGGTGCAGAAAACGTTGGAAATGTCACCCCACAACCCGCATAACCTGTCTTGCGCACCCAGGTACTCCACATTTCTTCGGCATTTTTTTTATTAAAACTTTCACACCAAATAAAAAAAAATAAAAAAAAACTTTTTAATGTTTCAGTAACGTGTTCAATGTCCACTCATAATTATTGTGAGGTATTTGATACTACAAATATACATAAGACCGTGTACACGAGATCGCACAAGATCGGGGTATAATCATAATAATTTGGCCCCCTAGGTCGGCCATATTGGGGACACTTTTGCGGACACTCGATTGCATGTAGCCGGTATAGGAGAGTCCCGACCTGTATATAAGACCGTGGCATGACCACGGCGTTTGGCCACGCCCGTTTGCGTGCGCCCGCGCGCACTTTGACCGCCGCGAGCCTCCGAATTTTGCCGCTACGTGTCAGCGCTACTATATTTCAGGACCCCGAAAAAGCCAGCGTTCCACATCTCCCTACTCATCTCTGACCAGAGATGAGTAGGGAGATTGATACAGAGCCGTATATCGGCCATTCCGGCTGCTTCTCATTCGTTGGTCGTGCATAGGCGACGCCTCGTGGTCGACGTGGAAAAGACGCCGTCGTTTTTGCTCGTTTAGCGTATACCGGGTAGCCTAAAGCAAATTGTCGGCCGCATTGAACCGCTTGCGTACAGGCATAGCTCGGAGTGGTGTGTGTGAGTGCACGTACAGGAAGGCTGGCTAGGATGTATTGTAGTAGAGGGAAGGATTTTCGACGCCGCCGTGAATATCTCGTTTCGACAAGCGTTCTTGGCTTGCCGCGCAACGATGATCGAGCGTTGATGTATTTCCCTTTACAGTGTCTCCGTACATCGATGTTTTTGCATTTATTTCTAACTCATTCTGGTTATAATTATATCGCGTATTCGGTGAAATTTATATTTTTGAACTAAATTGTTTAGCATATTATCGAAAAAATAAATCTCCATTGATGGCGTATATTTATGTAAAATTTCCGAGATAAACGATTATTGCAAATATTATTTTGGATTGAACACAAATCTTTGAAAATTAAGTCTGACCGATGAAAAGCTTATAAATAATCGAGTCCATTGATATTTTCATATCAGGTATAACTCACAGCACTCCTGCCTTCTCAAGAGAACACAATTCACTCACGTTTGCACAATCTTTATGATAACTCAAGAACCAGCTAAGATTTTCCGTGGTTCTTGGGCTTAAATTGAAGATACAAATGTAGAAGTGAGGCGTGAGAAATTTTAAATAAGAAAAAATTAAGTTTCTCTATAAGTCAAAATCAAGATAGAAAATTTGGGAATAATCCTTAATGATGGAAATATATTCTTTTTAATATTAATAAATTCAAACATCCATAAGCTTTTCAATAGTGCTTGCAGAAATTTCTTAGCGTTTTTCATCTGAAAGATGTCGACGTTCAAAAACCAGTGATTTTTACGAGCACGTTTGTGGCCTGATAATGTTCTCCGGTAGTGTATAAAATAAAGAATTACTGTTTTAATATTCTGTTTTAATTTTCATGTCATGATCAAAAGTTTTTTTTCAAAATACAAAAAAAATCATTCTTTATTAATAAATAAATGAATTTGAATTATCATTTCAAACTTCACATCCTTTATATATTTCTACTAGCCGAAACAAAATGTCCACGGCCTCACAGAAAATTTTTTTTTTCTGAAATCGGCTCTCAGTCAGTTTCGATGCTTCTTCGGCAATCGAACGTTAATCTCGTAAAATTAAAGTCCTCTAAATGAAAGAATGAAAATGAAAGAAAAATAAGTAATGAAATTAAATGAAAAATTCACGGGTACGCCTCACTATTGAGATTGAGAGCTGAAATTTGGAGGATCTTCTTCTTACGATGTCAACTTAAGATTTTTCAAGTGGAATACATTTTTTTTTAATACAAATAAATTATATAATAATTTTAAAAAAAGTTGACAGGTACGCCTTAATATTAAGATAAAGCGCTAAAATTTGAAAGATCTTGATTCTTTGAGGTCACTACTAAATTTTGCAACTAGGAAAAATTAAAAAAAAAGTTAACAAAAAAGTGAAAAAAGAAAATTCACGGACACGCTTTATCACCATATCATGATGGAGAGCTTAAATTTGAAAAACGAGTTCTTTTTGAGCTCAACTTTATATTGTTTAAATAGGAAAAAAAAATTTCAAACGTCGATAAAAAAATATTCAACACTTTTCAGGCGTCCCTTAGTGTTAAGATAGAGAGCTCAAATTTACAGGTCCAGTCAATCGGGTCTTTCGGGAGGTTTCCGCAGCTGAGGACAGTTGGGTCAACATTTTTGCCCCCGAATTTCTTACATCAATATATATCGAAAATGAAAAGAGCCGAATTTCAGCGTTTTTTATTTTGAGCCCCTGCTTTTGAGTACAGTCAAACGAATTTTTTGGACTATCGACCATGCTCCGTCATTCAAATCGAATTACCTCAGCAACGGTTAGTGATGACTTAAAGAACCACGGGTGTTCTTGAACGCTTTATACAATGAAAACATTTACGATTATGTTGCACAAATTCAACAATTACTCATAAGCGATTTAAAATTGAAAGTGAAATAGGACAAAAAATGTACCCTTAATTCAAAAAAAAAAAAATTTTTCAATTAAACGGAATAGAAAACTTCAGCCACCTTGAACTATTTGGGCCGACGCTTCGTTCGGAAGCTATAGCTTTTTTTGTCATAAAAAACCCGTAAATATACGTATGGTATTTGTAAGAAATTGCATGAAAGAAACGTATTCTTAATTATTGAAATTTATTTTTTTCCCAATACCTTTAACGAAAACAAAAATTTTGAAACCCTGCCGAACTTGGGCTGAGGCTTCTTTCGAAGGTTATAGCTTTTTTTGTTATAAAAAACCCGTAAATATACATGTTTTAGTAGTCAAAGATTACATGAAAAAAAAATATCCTCAATTATTGAAATTTATTTTTCTTCAAATTCCTTGAACGAAAACGAAAATGTTGACAACCAGCCAGACTTGTGTCGACGCTCCGTTCTAAAGTTATAGGTTTTTTCTTGACAACCGGGTAAATATTTACGGGTTATTTATGTCGAGTAAAAGCTATAACTTCCGAACGAAGCGTCGGCCCAAAAAGTTCAAGGTGGCTAAAGTTTAATTTCCGTTTAAGAAATTGAAAAAAAAAGTTTTTAAAAAGTAAGTACATTTTTTCTTCTATTTAACTATATATATATATGAGCAAGTCCACCAATTCAAGTACCGGTTTTGGCCGTCGATAGCAGCGATCTGTTTGTAACTTTGAGAAACGGAAGCCCCCATTGAGAAAAGAACTCTGAGTTTTTCTTGGATTTTTCCCTTCGTTATTGTTGCTGTAGTTGTATGGGTAATTTTGTGAGTTTTTTATGTTTTTCTTGTTTTTATTAATTTCTCAAAGTGTTTTGATAGAAAAAAAAATTTGAGTCGACCACCTATCTTCTATGGAAAAAAAACTCAGCTTTTCGAAAAAAAATACAAAAACTTTTTTGGGACCCGAAGAATTACTTAAAATCGCATTTGAAACATCAAAGTCAATATTTCGCAAAAGTATATTTAAAAAAATGTTTCAAGTATTTTTCTCGAAAAGCTGAAAAATTTTTACGTACCTAATATATGTAAAAATTAAATCGGAACCTCGTTAATAACTCGTTGAATCACCAAATGTGTGACAAAACATCTAAAACCTCAATTTATGTTTTCTCATTTTGAAATGATTCATAATACTGAGATCAAGAAACCAAAATGATTTGATTAGTTGATAAGTTTCTGCAGGTAATGACGTCGTTTTATTTTATTTTATCGTATTTTGAAGTGGCAACATTCTGAATTTTGTAAATGAAAAATTGATCATAAAGGTTAATAAAAATTTTTAAGAATATTCTTCTAACGTTACGTTATTGAGTAGTCATTATAGAAATAAATGTATATCAACTGTATCGTCAAAAAAATTATCAATAATATCCTTTTTCAATAACGAACTAATCTGACCTCACCCTTAAGTTGTAGATGGTGCACTTGCGAAACTGACAGCGTCACCACATGACTCTAAGTTTCATCTTTGATCATATGGTTTTCATGTATTTATGGCGAACACGGTTTTACGTCACTGTGCAATTGTAATAGAAACATCAATACGATTCATTTGAAAATAAAAAAAATATAAATTGAGGTTTTAGTTGTTTTGTCATACATTTGGTGATTCAACGAGTCATAACAGAGGTCCCAATTTTATTTCTGCATATATTACGTGAAATTTTCTCAGCTTTTCGAGAAAAATACTTTCAAAAATTTTTAAAAATACAATTTTGCGAAAAATCGACTTTTATATTTCAAATGCGATTTTGAGTAACTTCTCAACTCTCAAAAGTTTTTTTGGTAATTATGCAGAAAGTGGACGCCACCTGCATTTCCTTGGAATGAAGATATGTTGTAGAGGGCACTTTTCAGAGTAATTTCATATGTTTGAAACTTTCAAACACGGATTACTATATGAAGACTTGGTTTCCGCGCCCAACATATACATATGAAATTACTCAGAAAAGTACCCTCTATAACATATCTTTATTCGAGAGAAATCGGGGTGGCGTCCACTTTCTGCATGATTACAATTTTTTTGTATTTTTTTCGAAAAGCTGAGCTTTTTTCCATAGGAGATGGTCGACTCAAATTTTTTTTTGCTATCAAAACACATTGAGAAATTAATGAAAACAAGAAAAACAGAAAAAACTCACAGAATTACCCATACGATACCCAATACAATTACCCAAGCGAACATAACCGAAGGAAAAAAATCTAAAAAAAAATCAGAGTTCATTTTGTAATGGGCGCTTCCATTTCTCTAAGTTACAAAAAGATCGCTGATATCGACGCCCAAAACCGGTACTTGAATTGGTGGACTTGCTCATATAGAAATATATGTATAATTTTTAGTTCTTATATATATATATATATATATATATATATATATATATGATATTATATATTATATAATATATGAGGCATTCCATGCGGTTTCGAACGGTCAAAAAGTTGTCCGCTCTTAAAATAATTGAAATTTTGTCAAATTATTTAATTATATGAAAGAGTGTACATTTTTTCAAAATTTTTGGATCACAATTGGGTGAGTTTTTCAAAATTTCAAAATTTTCTAATTACCGTCATGTCCTGAAAGTATACGATCAAACAGAAAAATGTTTCCGACAAAAAATCGCATTTTTACATAAACTTCGTGAAAAAATCTTTTTCTGAATTTTTTGAGTTTAAAATATTAACATTTTCATTAAAAATATACGAAAATAATTGTTTTCGGTCGGCCAAAAAATCCTCTGAATTATGTATAATAGACACGTATTTTTTTGGATGGCACAATCAGTTGTTCCAAAGCTATGCTTTGCTTTATTATTATGATTTTTCTAAAGGCATCAACAATTATTAAAAATTATTCTCCTCTGAACTTTCTCAGATTTTTCACGTAATAAACATCGATTACTGTAATAATCATTGAATTTTTCGAAAGAATGATCTTAGAGCGTAGCCTTGGGACGAGTTCAATGGAGTTCCATTAACGTCACCGATGGAGTATGCGGCGATAAACTCCGGAACATCAATATTATTATAGTAGATGTTCTTTTATCTGAAAATTTGATGAATAATTGATTGTTCGCAAAAAACAAAAAATATATATCATTAATAAAAGAAAGCATAGCTTCAGAACAACTGATCGAGCCATCTAAAAAAAATACGTGTCTATTGTACAGACTTCAGAGTATTTTCTGAGATTTCCTAAGATAAATCGAAACCGACATACCAACCGAAAGAAATTATTTTCGTATATTTTTTATTAAAATGATTATTTTTGAAACTCGAAAAATGTTTAACAATTTTCTTACAAGGTTTATGTAAAACTGCAACTTTTTTGTTTTAAACGTTTTTTTTTATTTATTCGTATGCTTTCGAGAGATAACGGTACTTACAAATTTGAAAAATTGTGGAAAACTTAAAAACATGCTATCCAAAAATGTTGAACAAAGTTACACTACTCTTTTCCATATAATTGAATAATTTGACAAAATTCGATTTTTTTTGTGTGTGTCTGTACGCACGTACGTACAGACTGATCGATAATGGAATCGATGTGTTCTGCTCTAACTTAGAGCTGATTCGATTGTTGTCCAATTTGGTATCGTTTTTTAGTTTTCTGAAGAAAACATAATTTAAAAATTTTACTCGCAAATCGAGAAGTTACTTGCGCGGCTCGTAAAGAGTCACACAAAATAAACATAAATAGCTGTAGGGATTAATAGCCATAGGCATTGCTTACCATGGGCACTAACCATAGGCCTCCCAATTTTTTTATATTGTTTCCCGATAGTTCAAAGTGCAGATTTTGACGTGGGGCGATTAAGTCTGAATTTGCCCCGTCGGATATACTGTGCGAGTTTTCCAAATTTAATAATCTTTGAAATTCAATGAAAAATAATAGACACCACTTATACCACTTTCTACAGAGGAACTTGAGGAGTACTTTCAGAAAAAAATTTCATTCAAATTGAAGACCAGCCGGGGCAGAAGTGGGCGGATTTTTCCAATAAAAAGACTTTTTTGCTCATTTATTCGTATTTGTTTCCGTAAATCGTACTCTACTCGTTCAAGGTTCGTGGTGAGTATTCATTTTTTTAGTTATCAAAATAATTAAACGTAATATACATTTTCTCCCCGTTTACACAATCTTGTATGTTATGTTCAATTATTACGATTGTATCAAAAACAAATTACAATCATTCCTGTGTTGCATTGTGCCGTTTTGAGCCGAAAATTAGTTCGATTTCATATTGAACGTATAATTTTTATTCAAGACACGGGGTCAGACCATAATTTAACAACATAAATTCTTGCTAGAAACCTTGAACGAATAAAGAACTATTTTCGGAGACGAAGGAAGGAAAATGCCCAAACAAAGTTTTTGACTTGAAAGAAAAATCAAATGTCAGGGAATAAAAATTTAATCGGATTTCTCCAGATGATTGTATGATTAACATTTCGGAAAAAAAAAATTACCTTCGGGACTTGAACCTACAAATTTTCAGTTCCCACGCAAGCACGCTACCACTGTAGCTATCACGGCAGCTCGAATCGGATGCTATCAATATCTTTTAAATTTATTATTCGTGAACGGTTTTCCCCGAAATAACCCAGATAGTGCAATCTATTATTTTTAATCCCGAGAAAGAAATTTTTTTTAAAAACATTTTTTGCTACATATTATTTCCCTATATCTTATTAAAATCAACCTTTTTTAGGCATTACTTGATCCATTTGACGACATTCAAGTATTTCACAGCACGCATCGATTATGATGGGTCAAACTTAGCCAGTCCGAACCAGGGGTCGGACCACGGTCTTATATACAGGTCGGGACTCTCCTATACTGGCTACATGCAATCGAGTGTCCGCAAAAGTGTCCCCAATATGGCCGACCTAGGGGGCCAATTATTATGATTATACCACGATCTTGTGCGATCTCGTGTACACGGTCTTATGTATATTTGTAGTGTCAAATACCTCACAATAATTTTGAGTGGACACTGAACACGTTACAGAAACATTCAAAAAAGTTTTTTTTCAATTTTTTTATTTGTGTGAAAGTTTTAATTTAAAAAATGCCGAAGAAATGTGGAGTACCTGGGTGCAAGACAGGTTATGCGGGTTGTGAGGTGTACAAAAATGTAAAAAAACAAAGTGCAGCAAAAAAAAGACAAGCAAAATATTACAAAAATTGATTCATGAGAAATAATACTATTTATAATAAGTTACAGTATGAAAATAAATATTGCCGAATGAATAAATAACGTTCATTTTATTCCCCAGCCCACTTTCAGGTGTCATATTTAACTCGTAATAAATGGTTTTCTGCAGTTAATAATGAAACGTTAATGAAGAGTTTAAGCAGCGCGGTATGCTCCTCACTCGGGTATTACAGATTTAAAACCATCGCTTTATTACTAATGATAATGAATTGAATGGGCACGAATAAACTGATACATTTGCAACCGTCGAAAGGAGCAGAGGATATTGCGCATGCGCTGGCCCCCTAGGTCGGCCATATTGGGGACACTTTTGCGGACACTTTTTCCCAGCGAGTGTCCCGACCTGTATATAAGACCGTGGGTCGGACACAGGCATCTGGACTTCCGGAACAGCGTTTTCACCGGAAACAAACGGGTTTCATAAAGTGGTGGCGCTGTCGGCGGCAGCGTCGTTGTGTGAGTGTGCGTTGGTGCGCGTCAGTGCGCGTCATACACAAGCTGTTAGTCGCACACAACGGAAGCATTCGCTGACGCACGTGACGAATACGTTTGTTATTGTTTTTGTAATTTTTTGTTCGAATCGATAAAGTTGAGTGAAGTGAATATATATAGAAACAATTTCGTGTCCCGTAATCAGAGAAGAAATGGAAGTCGTTAAAAAGGATATTGCTGAGAAGGAAGCAGAGGGTAAGCAAAGTTCAGATGTAAAGTTTGAGGTTATGTTCGTTACTTTGATGCTAAATAATTGGAAGAAATTTGTTTTTTCAAATGTATTTTTTGCCTTTTCGTCCAATTATTATGAATAATCAACCGCAGTCCGTAAATCTTCGATAATTTAGATACTTTTCTGATAGAATTACTTTGGTATTCAAATCATGATGGTGTATAGTTCTATAATTTTTTTTAACACAATTTCTCATTTTTTTCAGAGGTCAAAAATAAAGTCTATTGGAGAAAACTTTTTTGGAATGATTAGAAGCCAAGGAAACCGTAATATCAATCCAACATGCACGCAGTTCGAAGGCTCGTACAAATCATTGTTAATCAACAACTTAACATCGGCCAAGACGGTGAAAGGAAATTGCAAAGATGATGGCGCAGACGTTTTATTTTCTCTTCGGAAATTCGCTACCCTGGTTCAAGAGGCGGAAGACAAGGAAAACGCAGAAAAAGGAACAGAAGCGACCAATGAAGAACAGGATTACGTTTTATTCCCTGCTACGGAAGAGACTCGCACGGGTACCCAAATTGAGAACAGCGCAGTCTTCGATAAATTCGTTCGCAAGCTACAGTGTCGCGATTGTTGCATGTGCATGAAAAACCTTCGAGTTCTTTTTAAAGGGGATGCTTTCAGCACTCTTTTAAAAGAGGCTCATTCCTGTTTGGAGGGAAACATTCCTCTTTTTTGTTTTAAAAAAGACATTGTTGAAAAACTAAAATTGCCACTTAGAGTGGTGTTGGATTTAAGGTTCATCGACTGTGAAACTCATTCAGAGCACATGGCTGACCTCTTGGTAACGACAATTACCACAGAATACGTTTTGTGCTGGTGCAGGTTAATGAACCATTTTCTTAAAGGAAAGAATCCTGGATTCACTGCTCAGTCTTACTTGTCTCATCAAGCTATAAAACAATATAGAATGAAACTGCAGAAGAAAAATAGATAATTGTCTCGACTGTTCATCGATCAAACGAAATTTTGTACCTCTTCTTAAAAATAATAATAAATTATTCATCGAAAAGTTTGTATTACATCATTCAACCTGCCTTTACACACGAAAAAAGGCACAGGTATTTGGCATATGGGAGAAAGAAATTGAAAAATGTTGGAAGTATGAGAGGTATGGAATTGATCATACTTGTCACATTTTTCAATCTTCTTTCTTCTATATGTCAATACTTGTAGCTTTTTTTCATAAATCGAATCCATCCATACGATTCAAAATTTCGCGGCATTAGGTCGCCATATTGGATTTTAGTTCCATATTACGGGTTTCATAATGTGAGGGCGCGCAAAAACGCTGTACCCGTACTTTAGCATGGAAGTGTCCGACGCCTGGTCCGAACGCTGAACCTCGTTTGCCTACCGATGTCGCGCAGCCCCAGCTGTTATTAAAGGCGCTCGAACGGTCGAATCCGTTCCTGAGTGTGCCACCCGTTAAAGACGCCCCACCACAACTTGAACGACGTTCTCCCCACTCCCTTGAAAATGCATGACGCCCCACCACGCCGCCACTTACTTGACAGTGGTGGGGCGTCATGCATTTTCGACGAATGAGAAGTAGTTTTACCCCCAGAGAATAGGCCGCTGTATCAATCTCCCTACTCATCTCTGCTCTGACTGTAACACCGACAATTTACATCCACAAGTCGGTAGGCCGGAATCTGCAGCATCGATTGTTTCACATCTACTTTTCTTAGTTCGCGGCTCACCGCTACGGGTAGTGGCGCTGCAAAAACATCCACCGCAAAAACAGGCTCCGTGGTACATCTCTCCCCTAATCTCTGGCAAGACTGTCTCCTGTCCTCTAGACTTTAGGGCTGCGTTCCGAAACCTTACTCGAGTCAACTCGAGTAAGGTGCGAGTGAGATAGCGCCATCGAAGATTGCGGTGGAGCGAGAGAGATATTGAAGGAACAAGTTGTACTTGAGTTAGGTTTCAGAACGCGGCCCATGCAACTCACGTTATCGTCTGCCGACTGGTCTGTCTTTTTATTATGAATCATATTTTGCCGCGCCAACGAGGCATTTTGAAAAAGATGAGTCGATTATCGAAAAATCAGAGTGCCGCTATTGGCTGTGCATAACTGTGACCGCTGTATGATGGGCGAAGTCGTGCCGCCGCTACCATCTCAACCACGGTCTTACATACAGGTCTGGAAACTCCGTCAATTATCCGGTGGTGGGGGTGGAACGTTTTCGGGCAAATATTTGTTTCTCGGAGCTGCCACAAGTAAGGCGCTGACGTACTGGGGTCACGCATCGCACACGCGCGGATAGGTTCCGCTGCGCGCGGGTGGGGATGGGAACCTATCCGCGCATGCGCGACGCGCGACCCCAGTATGTCAGCGCCTTACTTGTGGCAGCTTCGAGAAACAAATATTGGCCCGAAAACGTTCCAACCAAATCGGCGGAGTTTCCAGACCTGTATGTAAGACCGTGATCTCAACCGCACATTTAAGAAGACCAGTGAGGAGACCAGTGGCTTAGTGGTTTCGTTCTCGGTTCACACGCAGTGGGTCCCGGGTTCGATTCCCGCCGACACCAATGGAAATTTTCTAAGTGTTTTTCTGTGCTCTCCTGGGCTGCGTTCTGAATCCCTACTCGAGTCAACTATAGTTAACTCGCGTCGTTATAATTCTATTACTATAGTTATACTATAGTTGACTCGAGTTGGGTTTCAGAACGCAGCCCTGGTGGTTCGAAACCCACCTTAAAAATAGTAGGTCCACTGTATGATAGAAATATTTTTGGAAAGAAGTGAGTGGCACAGGTCCCCATCGTGGGACGAGCCAAATAAGGCAAAAAAAAACCGCACATTTAATTATTCAATATATCAATGAATCAAAAGATGATAAAGTGCGTGCAACATTTTGTGTATTCGACTCTGTATCGAACATCGAATGATTCTGTGCCAATTATTGTTAACCGCTGTTTTTCCAACTCTCCGCCGGTCCAAAAAATCTTGAAGAAAGTAAAACAGTATGGAAAGTTGGTTATCGATGTACCATGGAACGTTGATATCAGGTCAACGGATCCCCACGAATATCCCGACATGGATTCTTTACGCGTCACGTTATGCTCATCGACAAATTGTCGGATCGAGGAAAACACGGAATTTTTATCGGTTAATATCAACGACAATCGGTGTGAGATAACAGCAAACAAACGAAAAGAAAATGATTGCCCCTGCGACATGCAATGCACAGTCGAATTGCCCATTCAATATGGTACACAAGTTTTCCATTTATTGATTAGTTTCAGGATTAAACATTTATTATTTTTACTATAATTTTAATTATTATTATTACTATTAAAATTTCTCTATTACTGTCTGTAGTTAACATTTTTATGTTTTTATATTGACTTTGGTAGTGAATTTGGTACGTGTTAGAGGGAAAAAATTAAATTTCGATTAATCATACAATAGCTAATATTGTGAATTTTTGAATTTCTGCATTCCTTTCTTATTATTGTATTAAAAAATATTAAATTGTTTCATTACCTCTGACATTGGGGAATATTTGATTTTGCATTACTTTGATCATTGAACTTTTTAAAATGATCCCATTACCATCATTATTGTAAAAAAATTTCTTTCAATACTTTTGGTTTTAGAAGAATTGGAATTTTTTAAACATTTTTGCGTTTGGAGAATAAGGATTTTTTGGCCTTATCTATTGTATTGAAATATTCTGAATTTTTGTAGAATCGTTGGTATTAAAACAATTTTTCATTTTTTAAGTACCCATGGTAATTAACATAGAAAAATTTGTTTTGTACCATTGATATTAAGGAATACGATAATTTTTCATTCCCTTTGGTAGTGAAAATTTGTCTCACTTTGCTAAACTTTGTATGCATTCAAGACTTTAAAAAATTCAACTAAATTTCATTCAAATGAATTTATAAATCATTCCAGACATTGATGCACAAACCAATGGCCAGGCAGGTATAAACATTTCAAATATGGTGTCGGAAAGTATAACCATAGTGACGGAACGGGGCGATATCAGTGGTAGAAAACTGTGGGCCAAAAGCATGAAATTTTCTTCTAATCGAGGGGGTTCCATCAATCTGAGTCACAGTCTCCAAGGTGATATTGAAATCAAAACCACCAAAAACGGGGTAGGTTGATGTTTAAAGAAGCAGGGCACGTTTGTTTGGGTGGGTCAGCCAGGCTCAGGCCAAGGATATTAAGACGATGGACTACAAACGCTCTCTCCTTCTCTCTCGCTCCGCAGCGAGCACTGATAGCGCTGTCACATTCGCACTGGGCAATGTAGTCCATCCTCTGAAGGCAGTATTCGTTTTCCATGGGTGGAAACTGGAATGTTTTGAGAAATTTTTCATACAAGGAATATTATTTGGCAATTTATCTCTCTTCAACTTTTATTGTATATTGATCGGTTCAAGAAGACAGAGATATGTTTTAACTCAAGTCAACTCTTCGAGGTCACACATAGTAAAAAATGGCATGCTAGTCACACGGGGTCATGATGACCCCAGTCATGTCTAAACTATTGCCGTGTTAACAATATCGATCGGAATGACTCCTGAAAATCCAGGATATCAGTTGGAACACTTTGGAATAAGGATATCATGAAAAAATTTTCTACCAAATTTTCGAAATGGCGGAAAAAAATCAAGGAGCGAAAAACCCCATTTTTTACAAAACAATCATCTTTTACAGTTTTTTACTGTTTCCCATAAAATTATAGAGTGATAGTCTTAAGATATGACACTTTAAGGAAAAGAGTAGTTCCATAGTGGGCGTTCCAAAAAAGTTATTTATTTTGACATCTGAAGAGGGTTCATTTTGGAGTTGAATAATAGTACGTTATGATACAATGGCGAAAACATTTTTTCTCACGAGTGTTAGTTTGCAGCACGAGCTGAAGGCGAGTGTCGCTATTACACGAGTCAAAAAAACGTTTTCCGCATGAGTATCGTCTACATTTTTGTCAGAAGGTGTGTAAATGCGGTTTGACGCGAACGAAGTGAGCGTCAAAATCGCATTTTACGCACAGCGTGTCATAAAGTGCTATAATTATGAAAAATATGGGAATTGTCATAAAAATTTCTCTGAAAATAGATAAATTATTGAATATGTGTTCACAATTTACACGTGTTCAAAAAATACACAATTATTTTTCGAAAATAATTGTAATGTAATTTCGTAATTGTTATGAATCTTTGAATTCTGAAATTTTAAGAATTTAGTACAGTATATTAACTTAATACAAAAAATATTGTTCGCATAGTCATACTTATATCACGATACGCAATTCCACGGAGAAAATAAACACTTTTCACGAAATAACGTACAGGTCACACGGACTCAAAATGACGCAAGATCGCGCGCGGTGCTGCCGAATCGACTGCCACGAAGAAACGGCTGTCGCGATTTGTCCGCCCTTAGTCTCATCTTACAAAGGAAACCGCAAAGCACTCTTGTGGGCGTCAGGCCCCTCGGCTGCCAATAACGTATAGAAATGTTGGCTTAAAGTTGTGGGGCCAGTGGGACCCCGATCGACCTCGAGGGGTCAAAGTTTAATTTAAGGTCCTCAGCGCTGTGGTTAATCTCTTATTGGTTACTGGGAAAAACCTTAATTCGTCAAGAAAATTCATCATTCACAAATAAACTAAAATCATTAAAATATGGCTACAGAAAAGAAAGGACCTCGTTGTAACAATAACTTCCGTTTCTGAATAAATTTTTTTCATTTTGAACTCGAAAAAAAATCGGAGCTTTCAACCCAAAAACACCGATCCGTTTTTCTATTAAAAAAATCTTTGTTTACACGATAGAAAATTTAGTAACAAGAAAAATAAGCTATCCACGTTCAAATCGTCTTCTAATTTTTTGATTAAGGAACCGATTAAGGGATTTTTACAATTGCGGAAAAAGAATACTGCTTCAAAGTGTAGCCCTGGAACGCCACACTTACCAAATATAGCCCTCGCTACGATGTTGAACAACCTACAACCTTGCTCACCAGTTCCTGGTAAACTGACATTAGTCAAGAATTTCTTTCGCGATATATCTCGAGAAAGCTAATAATCATTCAAATATAGACACAAATGGGCTGTTGAAAAAGGACTATGTTGCTATTCTTTTAGTTTTGTCACCATAACTTCTGTTGGTAAATATGTCGAATCACGGCTCCACCGCACGGACGCCGTGCGCGACACCGCGGTGAAGCCGCGGTGGAGCCGTGATTCGACATATTTACCCTTCTGTTAAATAAGGACAATTTGATTTTCATTGCGGAATCTTAAAAATATGGTTTTGGACTATTGATAAAAAAATTGTTATTACTTCGATGATAACACTACAACTACCGACAGTCTTTCATCGTTTAGTTAGCCTTCGTTTTTTGTCGAAAAGGGGGAAAACGAGGGACCGACAAATTGATAAATTTAATCCTTTGAATATCGTATTAAAAGTCATAGAAGAATTTTGTGGAAATGGAACCTGACGAATTTAAGTAATTTTTATTTTTTTAAATGTAAACAAGTAATTTTTAACTCCTGGCTAAAAACGGGGCTCATGTGTTTTGACTGGTTTGGTAGTGCTAGTTTTGAATAGAGCTAAGAATAGCAGACTCGTCAAAAATAAGTCTATGATGTTCAAAACGTAGTGTGGTGTCCTAGATCCTTCCATATACATTGCAGCAACCTGAAAAATATTTTTATGAAAATCAATCAATATTAGTAAATATTACTAATATTACCTAAATATTAGTTATAAAAAACGCGTCAAGTAGACTTTTTTTTTTTTTTTTTTTTTTTGTGGAAAAAAGCACGTTTAGTGATTCTTGTGAAGAAAGAGGAAATAAAAGATACCTACAGGACTATGAATATATCGAATAAGTAAATAATAAATCAATTAATAATCCCATAGTCAATTAAAGCTGAGAGATGCTTGGGCACGAGGCTGGAAGTAACGACGGAAAGCGGGGATGTTACCTTGGGTAGCAATTATTGCGCGCAATCAACATTTGTGACTATCGATGGTGACTTAAAATTAAAGAACCTTCACATGGATGCCACTGTTTGTATTAGTGGCAGTGGGTCGCTTAATGTTTGTAAGTACTAGGAGTAAAGTTCTATTGACTTTTGCGTAAAAATATCTCTGCAGGATCGAAATCATTCGGAGCTATTATTTTACGGGACCATTGTAGACTGAAAGGCTTGAAAATTGCTGATTTCAATGACTTTTCTTCTCAGTAGCTGAAATTGATAACCGGTCACAATGCTTTTTGTTTATTCAAATCAGTCTCCTACACCAAAAAATATTTCAATGGTTTCTCTCAATAAAAAAAAATGTTTTCGACCTATCCAAGATGATACGTAAATAATAATAATAAAAATATTAATAATAATAAGAACAATAATAATAACGAGACGAGGCGGTAAAAGGTCTGGCTGTTTCAAAATTGTCTATAACAAAAAATGATACAGATTGATGATAAAAATGAAAAATTCTAGAGCGATATGGAGGCTTTTTGCCAAAAATATGATCAAAACGCTAGCTATTTCAAAATTGAGTGTTAAGTTATGCCGCTCTTGATAATATAGTCCCATTCAAAAGAAGTATTAAATTTTCGATATTAGAAGGAATCTATCACATAGGTCTAAGAAAAGACCTGAAGCATAATATGGCCAAATTTAATGTAAGACTGATGGTTTGAAAACTTCTTTTTTGAGAACTTCCACCGGTTCAAAAAAAGACGTTTGAAAAAAAATATGTTTCAAGTTTCCAGCATGAGATTTTTATAACAAATGTGTATTCACAATTCATCGACGATGCCAGGTGCAATATTTACATCCCATAGTATTGATTTAACACCTTAAACTCAGTCATTACCCAAAGCGTACGTAGAATTGGGGGTCGGGAATTTCAAACTGCTTATGACCCGCATAAACTAGTTTTGAGACAAAAAGAGTCGTACGCTTGGAGAATTGGAGATGATTATGTATAATTATATATAATAATGTGTCATTGTAATTAAATTGCAGCTTGCCTAGACGGCTCTCTCCAAGCAAAAGTGCGTGACGGCGAGACAAAGGTGCAGCTCATAAGACTGTCGCAAAAATCCCACATAAGTTCCGACGGTCCCGTTCATCTCATTGTTCCAAAAGAGAGCAATGTGCAATTCAATTTGAAGGGGAATAATCTGCTTCTCGATAAGGGCTTCAGTGGGAAAGTATCTAACTCGAATGGTCAACAAGAATTAACGACAAACGGGAAAATTCCGCTGCACGTTAAAACGGGAGGCGACCTTCGGGTAACGATTGCCAGTTGGGTCGAGTCTTTGCAAATTGGAAATTTCATGAAATAGTATAACTATCTCTTCCAAACTATTTAATGGGCCGAGAAAAAAGTTTGCGTAAGCGTGTAGATTGATGATGACGATTCCTTGGCGATGCATTGGAGAGAAAAAATATGCAGGAATTGAAACCAAAACTCTGATTCGACTCGTCCCGTATTTGTTATACCCGCGCGTAATTCTTTTTCGATACTCGTATTTTTTATCGGTGCTGAAATTTAATTATTTAGCGTGAAGTGAAAGAGCCTTCTAATGTTTTAGAGCAATTCAGAGTAGTTAAGTATCTATTTTTGACAATCATCCTCAAATCGAGATACACCTCCCTCAAAGCACGTAACAATGTCCAAAAGTATACGGTATAAATACTGTCATTTAAAAATGTTATTCAACAAACATCCTTCGAATCAGAATAGACGTGTCTCATGACGTTAAAGTGCAATGTTTTCCATTTCCACAATATATTCTGTGCTGAAGATAATTTCCCACAGCGATCATTCAGCAACTGTCACTACTGTTGAGGAATTAAAAAATGTACATTAAGGGTAGTAAGCCTCGAATCTGAAATGGGGTGGAAAAAGATTAGAGGTCTCTATGTTTTATAACAAGTACCATCCATTGAGGAGTGGTTAAGCCGTAAAATTTTGGAATAATTATTAATCAACCTTTAAATATGACAGGGACGTAGTAAAAAGCCCATATAACTCATGTTTCGGTGCTCCAAATCATATTTCAATACAAATCGTTTCGCATTTGAATACTTGGATAACATGTTTTGTAGGTCTCACCACTAATCACGGTGCTAATATTACCGATGCCCTGCTCCCATTCGAGTCGTCTGCTTATGTACAATGTAGTGCCGTGCCACCACAATGGTAACGATCGAAACCGCCGAAGACGATATTCTAGAATTACGGATACTCAGTACAAGGAGTAGTTAATTTCAGTTCGTATTTTCTAATCAACCGGCCGGTCGGCACATGACTGGTAAAATGTGAAAATAAACAATTTTTCCCATCCAACCTTAATTTCGTTATGTACAATTTATTCGACATTTAATTCTAATTGCATTTTACATCCTGCGTCAGCGCACCGATATCAGTCTCCTCATAATTTCGAATGACTTGACCAAGTGAAAAAAGGGAAGGACCCGGATGGAGTATCGTTGCGCTGCCCAAACATTCTTCCCCGGAATATAGAACAGCGAACTGAAACAGATTTTTTTTTCATGCAAACGCGGCCCAATGTATATCTGGACTGATTGGTTTTTTGGGATTTTTACATATATTACCTGACCCGGTGTGACGGCTCTTTGGGGGATATCAACGCGAATGATCAATCGATCGTTAAGACCGTTGTAAACATCGCAAGGGCACAAGGGTCGCTGATGTTGGAATCGAAAGCTGCAACGGAGAAGTCCTTTACTGGTCTTCAACACGTCGGGTTGCTCATTGATCCAGTGTGGATTTGATGCTATTATAAGTTGAGTAAATAGCGCTGGATGATTCGTTCCCTTTACCTGACAACACATGCCGCTAGTGAATCGACGTTCTCAAATGACGATTATGGATAACATCAACGTGGTTACGTTATGGCATTCTTTAGATCAACCCCTTCGAGTACAAATCGGTTCGTCAAAATGCGGATTCAAATTGTGGAAAAAGGCGGTCGCGAAACGAGTCAAACAGATAAGCTGCATTAGGATGTAAAGTGTCGGTAAACACGATTTCTATCGTGTAGAAGCTAAATACGATTGAATAGGCAACATATATTTCATACGGACAACTGACATCGTAATATATTAGAACAAACAATACTTTCATAGAACGTCAAGGCTTTTGACATGTTTACGAGTGCAATTTTGAAAACCGGGATGGAATAATCACCAAGCCTAAAAATAAATAGCATGTTAAATGAGACTGTAAAACAGAGAAAAAATGATTAATACGTAACGAAAAAATTAATTGCGTGAAAAAACGCTTGTTTCAACTGACGATTCATTAGAAAAATAAAGTCAAAAAGTAAGTAGCCACCGACGAAATATAGGGAGCTTACTTTATAGCATAGGTCAGAGACCACCTGGCGAACTGGTCACCACGAGCCTGACCCGCTGTATTCATGTTTAGCCCGAAACCGAAGACCACGATTTAGACTCGTCATTGTAAGCAAAGCGGTTAACGGTTTTTTATTTTGAAAATAACAATTGCATTGGCACATACTCAGCAAAATGCAACAGAAATCAGGACAAATTTGGTCCAATGATTATAACTTATGGAATTAAAAAATGGGAAAATGCCTAGATAAGGTCCCCACCTCCGGAGGGGGAGGCATGGGGGTGGGGGTGAATCAGGGGGCTGTCCACAACACATCCCCATAAAAATTTTGCGGCGGTCACGCCATAAAAAAAAATTGGGGACTTATGTAAAAAATGGGGTCCTTATCTAGACATTTATCAAAAAATGGGATGCTAAGCGTCGCATCACACTGCACAGGATCAACATAAATATAACTTTTTCTCAGATGCGTAGTTGCTTGTAACCGAATAGGCTGTCAAAGTTTTCCTGTTCCGCTGTCGAATGATTTCTAAAAAAACATAGAATTAGTAAAGTTCTGGAGATGTGCGTAGACAATGCTGGTTGCGTCTTTGCTGTCACCAAATGATACAATTCATCTATGTGAAATTAAAAAATATTCTTTCAGGGAAATTTAGCGAAGCATCGCCTCATTTTTCCTCCTTACCACAAATATATCATTCGTCTTAATATCCTTCTGGAAGACGAAATATGGTTTGGAAACCCCACCGATCCGGCATCGCTGACCCAAAGTCCACTGATGAATACCCTCGTGTTGGCCAACTACCGAACCAGTTTCAAAATCAACGAAGTTCCCAGGTTTATCTTCCACGTACTTTGGACCGATGAAGAAGAGAAAAAAAACACATCGTCATTGATTCCATCCTAGCCTTGCCCAGCTCGCATTGGAAGGGTATTCCACTTATGAATTTTGAAAAAATATATTTACTTTTCTTTTTATGAAGTCCAAGAGAGTATACTCTGAAGAATGTGGTAATTAGACCTTAATATAAAATTCTGGTTATTTTGGCTTCTATTGCAAGTACAAATTCTCTCATGTTTTATTCATCTCAAACGTTGAACTCGTCTTTCCCGACTAGACTCTTTTTAATTGGCAGAGGGAAAAAAAATTATTCATTCGATTAGCCTCAAATCTTTAGGCAATGATCTGCAGCTGACTCTCTCATATCCGAACCAGAACTAAATGATTATCTGGATTATCTTATATTTTTTAAATTGGAAATTCATTATAAAAATGTCAATTGTTGATGAAAATTTTTTCGAACAAAACAATTATAAAAAAATGATTTTGTAATCGAATACATTTTTCTTCTAGAAATGACTTTACGATAACATTGTTATCTGCGAGAACTAAACAACATTGTTACAGTTGGTTAAAATGATGGCTGTCGAAGTGGAATACTCCCTTGGAATAAAAATAATAAAGTGGTTTATACCTCGGCAATGAATTGTTTGAAGTAACGCGAGCCAATGAAACAAATTCCCATGCTCTCTTTCTTGTTCAAGACTACATCCAATTCAGCTTCCACAGCAATTCTTCTTACATGATGCTTGTAATACTCCCCCAAAGGAAACATACATCGCTGCAGAGGTTCCTGAGCCACTTGAGACATGAAAAATGTTTGATCTTTCTCGCGATCGAAAGCCTGCAGAAGCTTTACTTCTGCGATAGAGCATAATATGTTTTAACCGAGGAATTAAACAAATATCTTTCATTTTCTCAACTGTACGGACGTAACTTACTGGTGTTTGGTTTATACCTTTCGAGGTAAGGCCCAAAAGACGTCCTAGCGTAATGACCAGTCGCAATTGCATCGGCTTTGAGACTTTCCCTGGCAAAGCGGTAAAACTTGTTGAACTTTATTTTCCTGTTGCATTCTATATCGGGATTCGGAGTGTATCCGTTCTGGTAACTATCCAATACGTAGCTAAAAAGACAAGATTAGTTTTAATTCGTTAACAATCTTACAATTGCTGTTTAAGCAACCATTTTATCGAAAATTAGTACAAATAGAATTTCCGCTGAAAATTAACAATCGAAAACTCCAGAGGGTCATTGTACGGATCTGGCATCGCCGATGGATCGTGTAAGCACGTTTTTTAAATAAAAATATTCTTTTCCAAGTTTTTACTGTTTTCTTTTCAAAACATCTAATTTAGAAACGGTCGAAGCTCTCCAACGAGGAGTCCAAGCCATCAGCCTCAAGTTTAACTATATCATTATTCACGTCGTTTCTTACAGCAGCATGTAAGTTTTTTTTACGCCAAAGATTTCATACGTTCTTGCTTTTTTATCCAAGAAAATGTATCATGGTCGGAAGATCTCTGGGATTCGCATAAAAATATGTTAAGAATATGCCGCAACGTTCATAAAACCGATTAGAGAGAATATCCGTCTGCCCGTCCAACCATGTATGTAAAATAATCATCCCAAGTGAAACTTTTCTAACTTAAGGGCTATACCGCTCAAATTTTCGATGTATGTGAAACTATAATTTCCCTCGCATTTTGCAGTAATTGACCCCCTCGCTCGGATCTTACAGCGTTTTTTTATTGCCAAAAAATTTCGGTTACCACTCTCGCTTCTGCGAATTTCAAATCATCGGTTTGAATAATTCTTCACGGATATAATAATGCTTATGGATATTTGGTATTGAATTTCGGCTCAATCCATGGGGAATTTTGGATCTTATACGATTTTGAATTCTTCATCGAATTCACGTTATTGCTCGAACTCACGTTAGCTTCGACCAATTGAACCTCAAGTCACTACAGATATGGAATATCTCTTAGCTATATCATGTATGAAATTTGGTAACAATCTATAAGAGGGATCTGATGTGAAAGAAATTTGCAAATTTCCAAGATTTTCAGTTTGGAAACGATTGGCAAAAGGTTCTAAAATTAGGAGACAGATATTCATTAACGTTTGGAGGAAACGTTGACCTTCGACGAATGTAAATACTGGACAAAAGAGATCAAAGTCAGTCCTCCCACGAAATAGTTTGTTACCAAGTTGAGCAATGTTGCAACAAAAGTATAACATGAATGTTTTGACTTCACATATTTCTCAATGTTTGGAAACAATTTTATAGCTGTGAATGCCGGGAAAAATTTGAGTTATTTTACAATGAAAGAGGAAAAACGTGCAAGGTAAAATTTGCAGACTATTTCATTCAAGTTTGATCATTGCACGGCATATGGATTCCTGCAACCCCATAGAAAAGAACCGATATTTTAGGTACCGGGTGAGATTTCTCAATTTTTTTTTTCTGATAAATCAACAGGTAACGTCTCACGTTCTTTTTGGGAAGTGGCGAATTTTTAAGCCGATTTTCCTAGCTCCAGCCGAGTCAGAGTAGAGGTATGAAATTCTGTAAAAAATGAAATTTTTTTTTTCTCCCTCACATGATGATTCAGAATACAGCCGTCCAAATTGACTCAAGCAGGGCTCATTAAACAAAAAATTTGACAACTTTCCGAATAGTTTGTGTGAAAAATCAGTAGCTTCATTTTTGACGGAGCTGCCATCTTTCAGTTATGACTGCTGTTTGATAGAGCCAGTGGTAAGTGGTCCGATACTTTCTGGCAGTAATGTAGTTTAGTGTCAATGTACCATGGGCTGACTGTTTATGAACAGAGGTTTCAGATGACCGGGGAGCACACGAAAAACATATGGAACATTTCCATTGATATCAGTGGGAATCAGAACAAGGACCTACGGCGTAAGCCAAGACCATTATTACTACGCCACTGCCATCTCAAATGCACTATTAGTGAAGTACCTGAATACCTCATTCCAGTAATCCTTAATAAAATCTGCACGCACAAGAGGTACATCCAATTTTTTACAGACCCACTTGGCATCGTTGTAGTCATTTTCAGCCAGGCACTGACCAGTTTCGTCTGCAGTATCCCAGTTCTTAATGAATACAGCGGTAATGTTAAAGCCTAAATAATATATACACTTAAGATAATTCTTTTTGACATTCTCGTTAAAATTAATAAGTTAGGAATGAACCGAACTACCTTTTCGTTTTAAGAGAAGCGTTGCCACAGCACTGTCCACACCACCAGACATACCGACGACAATGTTTCTTAGCATAATACTATGTTGCGCGATTGGCACAGTAAAATAAAGACTCGTTAGGTTAGGATACAGTTCTATTCCGAGCAGAGATGAGTAGGGAGATGTGGAACGCTGGCTTTTTCGGGGTCCTGAAATATAGTAGCGCTGAACCGTAGCGGCGAAATGCGGAACTTCAATCCGGTTACCTCGCCAACTTCGCAGCACTTCGCAGCGAAGATCGCAGCAGCAGGGCTGCGTTCTGAATCCCTACTCGAGTCAACTATAGTTAACGCGCATCGTTATAATTATATTACTATACTTATACCAGAGATGAGTAGGGAGATTGATACAGCGGCCTATTCTCTGGGGGTAAAACTACTTCTCATTCGTCGAAAATTCCCGACATCCCACCACTGTCAAGTAAGTGGCGGCGTGGTGGGGCGTCGGGAATTTTCAAGGGAGTGGGGAGAACGTCGTTCAAGTTGTGGTGGGGCGTCTTTAACGGGTGGCACACTCAGGAACGGATTCGACCGTTCGAGCGCCTTTAATAACAGCTGGGGCTGCGCGACATCGAGAGGCAAACGAGGTTCAGCGTTCGGACTGGCTAAGTTTGACCCACCATAATCGATGCGTGCTGTGAAATACTTGAATGTCGTCAAATGGATCAAGTAATGCCTAAAAAAGGTTGATTTTAATAAGATATAGGGAAATAATATGTAGCAAAAAATGTTTTTAAAAAAAATTTCTTTCTCGGGATTAAAAATAATAGATTGCACTATCTGGGTTATTTCGGGGAAAACCGTTCACGAATAATAAATTTAAAAAATATTGATAGCATCCGATTCGAGCTGCCGTGATAGCTACAGTGGTAGCGTGCTTGCGTGGGAACTGAAAATTTGTAGGTTCAAGTCCCGAAGGTAATTTTTTTTTTCCGAAATGTTAATCATACAATCATCTGGAGAAATCCGATTAAATGTTTATTCCCTGACATTTGATTTTTCTTTCAAGTCAAAAACTTTGTTTGGGCATTTTCCTTCCTTCGTCTCCGAAAATAGTTCTTTATTCGTTCAAGGTTTCTAGCAAGAATTTATGTTGTTAAATTATGGTCTGACCCCGTGTCTTGAATAAAAATTATACGTTCAATATGAAATCGAACTAATTTTCGGCTCAAAACGGCACAATGCAACACAGGAATGATTGTAATTTGTTTTTGATACAATCGTAATAATTGAACATAACATACAAGATTGTGTAAACGGGGAGAAAATGTATATTACGTTTAATTATTTTGATAACTAAAAAAATGAATACTCACCACGAACCTTGAACGAATAGAGTACGATTTACGGAAACAAATACGAATAAATTAGCAAAAAAGTCTTTTTATTGGAAAAATCCGCCCACTTCTGCCCCGGCTGGTCTTCAATTTGAATGAAATTTTTTTCTGAAAGTACTCCTCAAGTTCCTCTGTAGAAAGTGGTATAAGTGGTGTCTATTATTTTTCATTGAATTTCAAAGATTATTAAATTTGGAAAACTCGCACAGTATATCCGACGGGGCAAATTCAGACTTAATCGCCCCACGTCAAAATCTGCACTTTGAACTATCGGGAAACAATATAAAAAAATTGGGAGGCCTATGGTTAGTGCCCATGGTAAGCAATGCCTATGGCTATTAATCCCTACGGCTATTTATGTTTATTTTGTGTGACTCTTTACGAGCCGCGCAAGTAACTTCTCGATTTGCGAGTAAAAGTTTTAAATTATGTTTTCTTCAGAAAACTAAAAAACGATACCAAATTGGACAACAATCGAATCAGCTCTAAGTTAGAGCAGAACACATCGATTCCATTATCGATCAGTCTGTACGTACGTGCGTACGACACACACACGCACACACACGCGCGCGCCCCGCGCCTGCGCGCACATACACACATATATACATTTTGCTCAAAATTGGCTAAAATGATCCCAATGGCCTTGAAACATGAAAATTGCCAAAAAATTGATTTTTGGGATCATTATAATAACTTTCCTATAAAGCCGGGAACTTAAAAATAGTGAGAATCAATTGCATTCTCCAGGTTTCAATTGTCAAAATTAGGTTTTTAATGTAGCCGAGTGGTTAGCGACACAAGAAAAATCATGTCGTAAGGCTCTTTTTGGGAGGGTAGGGATGCGTAGCAAATTATTTGTACCGTGTATAATTTTGTTAGCAGAGCAAAAATAAAACGAGTGGCCCCCTGGATAAACCGTCACTCGGGGATATGAAAGTAATGAACATATTCTGATACTTTTCAGAGATACAAGAATACGTATTTTTCGTTTTTTCGAAATTTCCATTTTTCTAAAAGTTATTAACATTTGAATTTTTATGTATTAATTTAGACGAAAATTTTTTTCTCTCGATCTATTTGATAAAATTAAATAATATTTTAAGGAAATATTTCTAACAAACTGTTCTATTCAATGACATTTTTTTTTAAAACGTGATGCAAAAATGTATCTCAAATCTAAACAATTTTGTTAAACAAATAGAAAATTCAACAACTTCTCCATCGATTTTCATATTTTTTCTCATAGACATTCATTCTGTGTTCAATTGAGAAGAGCCATTGTGTACCAGGTCTTTAATAATTCTTCATGCTTATTTCGGTAAAGTTTTTCCCGATTCTGAAGAGTCTGTCATTAGCGCATTAGTAAAAACAAGAATCAACAAAAATAAAGAAAATAATATATTTGTAAGCGTTAAAAAATAAAGATGTGCGTTCGATTTTATTAAATTGTTGTTTGTGATGCGAACCTTACTTATATATGCACGCACAATGCGCGTCGCGCGCTGTGAATGCCTCGCCACCTGACGCGCAACTCAACAGAAAAACCCTCATAACTTTTTCAAAAATGTAAGTTCCAAACTTTTTCCAACGGAAAAATCTTCTCAATCGAACACAGAATAAATGTCTATGAGAAGAAATATGAAAATCGATGGAGAAGTCGTTGAATTTTCTATTTTTTTAACAAAATTGTTTATAATTTAGGTACATTTTTGCATCACGTTTTCAAAAAAATGTCGTTGAATAGAACAGTTTGTTAGAAATATTCCCTGGAAAAATTATTCAATTTTATCAAATAGATCGAGAGAAAAAAATTTTCTCTCGAAAAAATCGAAATTTGAGTCGACCATCTCCTATGGAAAAAAGCTCAGCTTTTCGAAAAAAAATACAAAAAAATTGTAATTATGCAGAAAGTGGACGCCACCCCGATTTCTCTTGAATGAAGATATGTTATAGAGGGTACTTTTCTGAGTAATTTCATATGTATATGTTGGGCGCGGAAACCAAGTCTTCATATAGTAATCCGTGTTTGAAAGTTTCAAACATATGAAATTACTCTGAAAAGTGCCCTCTACAACATATCTTCATTCCAAGGAAATGCAGGTGGCGTCCACTTTCTGCATAATTACCAAAAAAACTTTTGAGAGTTGAGAAGTTACTCAAAATCGCATTTGAAATATAAAAGTAGATTTTTCGCAAAATTGTATTTTTAAAAATTTTTGAAAGTATTTTTCTCGAAAAGCTGAGAAAATTTCACGTAACATATGCAGAAATAAAATTGGGACCTCTGTTATGACTCGTTGAATCACCAAATGTATGACAAAACAACTAAAACCTCAATTTATATTTTTTTATTTTCAAATGAATCGTATTGATGTTTCTATTACAATTGCACAGTGACGTAGAACCGTGTTCGCCATAAATACATGAAAACCATATGATCAAAGATGAAACTTAGAGTCATGTGGTGACGCTGTCAGTTTCGCAAGTGCACCATCTACAACTTAAGGGTGAGGTCAGATTAGTTCGTTATTGAAAAAGGATATTATTGATAATTTTTTGACGATACAGTTGATATACATTTATTTCTATAATGACTACTCAATAACGTAACGTTAGAAGAATATTCTCAAAAAATTTTATTAACCTTTATGATCAATTTTTCATTTACAAAATTCAGAATGTTGCCACTTCAAAATACGATAAAATAAAATAAAACGACGTCATTACCTGCAGAAACTTATCAACTAATCAAATCATTTTGGTTTCTTGATCTCAGTATTATGAATCATTTCAAAATGAGAAAACATAAATTGAGGTTTTAGATGTTTTGTCATACATTTGGTGATTCAACGAGTTATTAACGAGGTTCCGATTTAATTTTTACATATATTACGTAAACATTTTTCAGCTTTTCGAGAAAAATACTTGAAACATTTTTTTAAATATACTTTTGCGAAATATTGACTTTGATGTTTCAAATGCGATTTTAAGTAATTCTTCGGGTCCCAAAAAAGTTTTTGTATTTTTTTTCGAAAAGCTGAGTTTTTTTTCCATAGAAGATAGGTGGTCGACTCAAATTTTTTTTTCAATCAAAACACTTTGAGAAATTAATAAAAACAAGAAAAACATAAAAAACTCACAGAATTACCCATACAACTACAGCGACAATAACGAAGGGAAAAATCCAAGAAAAACTCAGAGTTCTTTTCTCAATGGGGGTTCCGTTTCTCAAAGTTACAAACAGATCGCTGCTATCGACGGCCAAAACCGGTACTTGAATTGGTGGACTTGCTCATATATATATATAGTTAAATAGAAGAAAAAATTTACTTACTTTTTAAAAACTTTTTTTTTCAATTTCTTAAACGGAAGTTAAACTTTAGCCACCTTGAACTTTTTGGGCCGACGCTTCGTTCGGAAGTTATAGCTTTTACTCGACATAAATAACCCGTAAATATTTACCCGGTTGTCAAGAAAAAACCTATAACTTCAGAACGGAGCGTCGACACAAGTCTGGCTGGTTGTCAACATTTTCGTTTTCGTTCAAGGAATTTGAAGAAAAATAAATTTCAATAATTGAGGATATTTTGTTTTCATGTAATCTTTGACTACTAAAAAATGTATATTTACGGGTTTTTTATAACAAAAAAAGCTATAACCTTCGAAAGAAGCCTCAGCCCAAGTTTAGCAGGGTTTCAAAATTTTTGTTTTCGTTAAAGGTATTGGGAAAAAAATAAATTTCAATAATTAAGAATACGTTTCTTTCATGCAATTTCTTACAAATAGCATACGTATATTTACGGGTTTTTTATGACAAAAAAAGCTATAGCTTCCGAACGAAGCGTCGGCCCAAATAGTTCAACGTGGCTGAACTTTTCTATTCCGTTTAATTAAAAAAATTTTTTTTTTTTGAATTAAGGGTACATTTTTTGTCCTATTTCACTTTCAATTTTAAATCGCTTATGAGTAATTGTTGAATTTGTGCAACATAATCGTAAATGTTTTGATTGTATAGAGCGTTCAAGAACACCCGTGGTTCTTCAAGTCATCACTAACCGTTGCTGAGGTAATTCGATTTGAATGACGGAGCATGGTCGATAGTCCAAAAAATTCGTTTGACTGTACTCAAAAGCAGGGGCTCAAAATAAAAAACGCTGAAATTCGGCTCTTTTCATTTTCGACATATATTGATGTAAAAAATTCGGGGGCAAAAATGTTGACCCAACTGTCCTCAGCTGCGGAAACCTCCCGAAAGACCCGATTGACTGGACCTGTAAATTTGAGCTCTCTATCTTAACGCTAAGGGACGCCTGAAAAGTGTTGAATATTTTTTTATCGACGTTTGAAATTTTTTTTTCCTATTTAAACAATATAAAGTTGAGCTCAAAAAGAACTCGTTTTTCAAATTTAAGCTCTCCATCATGATATGGTGATAAAGCGTGTCCGTGAATTTTCTTTTTTCACTTTTTTGTTAACTTTTTTTTTTAATTTTTCCTAGTTGCAAAATTTAGTAGTGACCTCAAAGAATCAAGATCTTTCAAATTTTAGCGCTTTATCTTAATATTAAGGCGTACCTGTCAACTTTTTTTAAAATTATTATATAATTTATTTGTATTAAAAAAAAATGTATTCCACTTGAAAAATCTTAAGTTGACATCGTAAGAAGAAGATCCTCCAAATTTCAGCTCTCAATGTCAATAGTGAGGCGTACTTGTGAATTTTTCATTTAATTTCATTACTTATTTTTCTTTCATTTAGAGGACTTTAATTTTACGAGATTAACGTTCGATTGCCGAAGAAGCATCGAAACTGACTGAGAGACGATTTCAGAAAAAAAACATTTTCTGTGAGGCCGTGGACATTTTGTTTCGGCTAGTAGAAAGATATAAAGGATGTGAAGTTTGAAATGATAATTCAAATTCATTTATTTATTAATAAAGAATGATTTTTTTTGTATTTTGAAAAAAAACTTTTGATCATGACATGAAAATTAAAACAGAATATTAAAACAGTAATTCTTTATTTTATACACTACCGGAGAACATTATCAGGCCACAAACGTGCTCGTAAAAATCACTGGTTTTTGAACGTCGACAACTTTCAGATGAAAAACGCTAAGAACTTTCTGCAAGCACTATTAAAAAGCTTATGGATGTTTGAATTTATTAATATTAAAAAGAATATATTTCCATCATTAAGGATTATTCCCAAATTTTCTATCTTGATTTTGACTTATAGAGAAAGTTAATTTTTTCTTATTTAAAATTTCTCACGCCTCACTTCTACATTTATATCTTTAATTAGAGCCCAAGAACCACGGATAATTTTAGCTGGTTCTTGAGTTATAATAAAGATTGTGCAAACGTGAGTGAATTGTGTTCTCTTGAGAAGGCAGGAGTGCTGTGAGTTATACCTAATATGAAAATATCAATGGACTCGATTATTTATAAGCTTTTCACCGGTCAGACTCAATTTTCAAAGGTTTGTGTTCAATCCAAAATAATATTTGCAATAATCGTTTATCTCGGAAATTTTACATAAATATACACTATCAATGGAGATTTATTTTTTCGATAATATGCTAAACAATTTAGTTCAAAAACATAAATTTCACCGAATACGCGATATAATTATAACCAGAATGAGTTAGAAATGAATGCAAAAACATCGATGTACGGGGACACTGTAAAGGGAAATACATCAACGCTCGATCATCGTTGCGCGGCAAGCCAAGAACGCTTGTCGAAACGAGATATTCACGGCGGCGTCGAAAATCCTCCCCTCTACTACAATACATCCTAGCCAGCCTTCCTGTACGTGCACTCACACACACCACTCCGAGCTATGCCTGTACGCAAGCGGTTCAATGCGGCCGAGAATTTGCTTTAGGCTACCCGGTATACGCTAAACGAGCAAAAACGACGGCGTCTTTTCCACGTCGACCACGAGGCGTCGCCTATGCACGACCAACGAATGAGAAGCAGCCGGAATGGCCGATATACGGCTCTGTATCAATCTCCCTACTCATCTCTGCTTATACTATAGTTGACTCGAGTTGGGTTTCCGAACGCAGCCCAGAGATTAGACGAGAGATGTACCACCAGGGCTGCGTTCTGAAACCCAACTCGAGTCAACTATAGTATAACTATAGTAATAGAATTATAACGACGCGAGTTAACTATAGTTGACTCGAGTAGGGATTCAGAACGCAGCCCAGAGATTAGAGGAGCGATCGCCAGCGAGGTCGGGGAAGCCGTTTCACCGACTTGGTGCGCCGCCAACCAGGGGGCCGGCGAACTAGCTCGCCCCCGGCGCGTATATGTAGTATCAGCACAATGCTAAATTCGTATCGCCGCCGTCATAGCGGGTGTCATTTTCGAGCCGGAGCTACATCGGGGAGGCCATTCTCGGTCGTATGCTTAGAGGGGGACGTCAGAGGTGGTCAGAACGTAGTGGGAAATTTCCGAACAGGCCGCCTCATTGAAATAAGATGTTACGACAGCGAGACCTACGTGTCTCGCCACCGTAATTTAAAGGGAAACTCGTTCTTATGAAATAACTCGTTTATTTTCTACTTGTGATTAAGGATGGTCATAAGGAAACCTGTAGGAAATTTAATTTTCTACCGGTTTGTTCACAACAATTTTCCATCTCCGATCAATATTTTCGGCTTAAATCTAAAATAAGAAAGAAACCAATTTAAATGATCGTATACTCTCGTTTATTTTGTTTAGTTCAGCGCGTTGAGGGGGGGGGGGGGGGGTAAAGTTAATTCCATATAAAAAAAGCATATTTATGATAATTTTCTCTTTGTCGAAAAAAAGTATCAAAAATATGCTTTTTTTATATCCAATTTACCTCCCACCCCCTCCCCTACAGCACAAATTATTGCATCAGCATTGCAGCGATGTTTTTAGATTGCAGTTGCAGTAAAATATTCCATCAACGCTGCATCGACATTTCTAATTTCAAATATTGTAATGTTGCACTGCAACATTGCAACAGCGTTGTAGCGACATTTTTTTCAAAGTATGGTTTCTATTTCAAAAACACACGTTGTGCACCATAGTGCCACAATTTTAGAATTTTCAACAATTTTTTTTTGTTTTTGGGTGTCCCCCTCTAAATCCTATAAGCTTCACTCGAATTATATTTCAATTGGACCTTTATTTTTCATAAAAACCGAAAGTATAAATAAAAATGGAACACCCTGTATAACGTGCGCTGATTACGATCAATCCAGGTAAAATGATATCACATAGACTTAGAATTCAAAATATTTAATTTTATTGCTTCTCATACCAATTAATGTCGTAGTAGTATGTCGAAAAATGTCGCTTTTGTTGAGCGTTTCAATTTGCACATTTTTTTTTATCTGAGATATAGGCCATGGGGGTTTGTGGGCCATGTTGCCCCGTCTGCGCGGCAGAACACGAATAGGATATGAATGAAAAAACTGTCGAGATTAATGTTCAATTAATGTCAAACAACGAGATCCTTACTTCTATTTCATTGTGTATGCTTTCATTATTAGCTTAGTTGAAAATAGCACTAGGGTTTCATTATGTCGTGTCGATTAATTGTCAAATTTTTTGGAAAAACATAATTCAGAGGTGTAATCCGTAATTTCGTTATGCGGATGCCACATTCGTATTCACCCCCGCGACGGAAAGAGAGGTTGGGTCGTCGAATAACGCGATTGGCCGCGGCTGAATTGCCAGCGTCGTCCATCTTCTTTGTCCATCACTCCTCTCCTGGCAACTCTCCTCCGCTCTCCCCTTCACTGCCTGTTCATGCCCGTTCAACGATCGTGCGCAATACGTTTGGCGTGTGAAGTGGTTCGAAAAAAATGGAATTAACGTGTTGTATCTCTGAAACGGAATGCCAACGGAGAAGAAGTTTGCCATCGTCGAATCCGACGATGGATTACAAATTGTTCCGACCCTGTGGCTCGATGAAGATGCGGGGAAAAGCTGGTGGCCGAAGTTCCTAACCTCAAAATGGTCAATTGATAGAGCTATCCATCGTCAACTGCAACCCACAAATGAGCCCGATCATTGGATGAAACTGAATGTAAAACGGATCTTTGGAAAGACAGGTAAGTTTGAGGCAATCTAAATAAAATAAATAAAGAATAAATACTCTATGGTATAATAAAAAAATGTTTCATTAGTCCGCGATGAAAAAGTTGTGGACGGACCCGCTGTCGAACTCTTCAGCTGGGACGGACGAAAGAAAAAAAAGCCTTCAAGTTATCGCGGACGGCCAAACTAATAATAAGTTAGTAATTTCGTTTCATAAGATAATCGTTTGCTACAATTTTTCCGTGATCGTATAACATTTTTTATTTTATATCATTTCAGAAGCCGCACATATCATATGTGCACCCCACTGCACAGACGCAAGTATAAAAAACGTTACATCGAAATGGTTTGCGCAACCCAAAACACGCCGCATCCGTCAACAAAGCCGAGAATTACAACGTAATGATAACGATAACGTCGATAACTACTCAGATGCTACCGACGATGCCGCTGAATAAAACTTTGTTACGCGTTTATTATGAAAAATAAATATATATATATATTTTCAATCAATTGCTCGTGTTAAATTCTTTGACATATCATAATTTCAAAGGATGGCTACAGTCTGCCTCGGAACAGTCTTCGTCGGAACAGTCTGCCTCGGCATCGTTAGGCAGACTTGAAACACGTCAGACTAGTCTGCCCAACAATACCGATGCAGACTGTTCCGGGGAAGACTGTTCCGAGGCAGACTATAATCATCCCTTTTTTTAATATGATCAACTTTTGGAAGCTTGTACGACGTCGCTGGAATATTGGATCAATGCTGTGCAGCATTGCATCAACGTAGCAAGTAACTGGCGATAACTTGCTACAACTTTAACACAATGCTGCTGGTATATCGCGATAACGCTGCAAGTAATATTTCTGCATCGTTGTGCAACATTGCTGTAATGTTCTGAAGCGCGGACATAGAGACATTTTAGTAATGTTCTGGGAATATTTCGAGCAACATTGCAATCTTGCCATGCGATGTAGCTACAACGTTCCTGGAATCTTTCGTGCTGTAGGGGCTGTGGGAGTATTAACGAACTTTTCCACAATCGAATTATCTACAATCTTTGTTTTTTTATCGTAATGTTTTCTCCTATCAATATTTTAAGTCCTCCGTTATTGTCATTACGCTGCGAAGTGAGGCGTGAATCGCCAATTTCGTGGGGGGGGGGGGGGGGGGGGGGGTGGCTACAACTACATTTTTATTAATATGACCAAATCCCCATGTTGTTAGGACTACCCGTCTCGGTCGCACCTAGAAGGGTTTTTGTTTAAAGCACTCCCGTTAGTTCTTATTACCCACCATTGATGCCGTTGAAAACGGTCAAATTGGTAAAAAAACTTTGGAAGGTCCGTAATTTTATTTTTTACGTAAAAAAATTCCCCCACGAGTAACGATCGGCCCTCATACAATCATTACAAATCTTTCTTGCGTAATAACTCGTTAAATTAATTATTATCTTGTGTTTTCTAATGTCTATTGATTTAACGTAAATATTTTCAAAATTTTCAAAAATGCTGCACTGGCGCAATAGTATATTACGATACAAGGGCGAAAATATTTTTTCTGACGAATGTGAGTTTGTAGCACGAGCCGAAGGCGAGTGCTGCAATCACACGAGTCAAGAAAAGGTTTTTCGCACGAGTATAGTGTACATTTTCATTGCACGAGGTGTGTAAATGCGATTCGACGCGAACGAAGTGAGCGGAAAAATCGCATCTTACGCACGGCGTGTCATAAAATCAATTTTTATGTCTCATACTCGATTCTGATTGATTTTTCACGTCGAAAACAGATTCTTTATACATTTTATCTTAGCATAATTGTATGAGAAGAATACTTGAAAAAAAAAGTAAACGAAAATTTGAAACACGCCGAGTTGGCAGCCATCAAAATAATGGAGAAAATTTTTTTTTTTAATGTAGGGGTTTGTTTTTCCACTTGCACTTCAAGCTCCGCAAATATTATAAAGATCCCAGATATTGAAACCGTAGCTTAGTACTCTATTTGGTGGAATCATCCATACATAAGAACTATATTTGACCGTAATACAACGAAATCATTTAGAATTCATCTTGTCAAAGCTTCAGAATAAGCGTCCAGTCGATAAAAAAATTTTTGCGCCATGTTATTCAAACGTAAAAACTTTGCACTGAAAGAAAACGTTGGCCGGCACAATCATCTTTTCGTGGTTGTTGAATAGTTAGTCGAAGCACTCACTCAGAAAGATTAGTCAGCAATGGCGCATGGTGACCGTATCCATAATTGTTTGTGCCCTCCTGAATAGTCATAGCATCAGTGCGTTTTTCCCTGTAGCCAGTCTATAGCCGGCGCAGAAAACGAGATTGGTATGGCAGCCAGCTCTTTAGATGGATGCATCACCCAACATTCATTGTAGTGGCGCGTCGGTCGCTCTTCGCGCGTGAACCGCCATTGCACGCGCGTTATTTTTCGTTCAATTCGTGGTGCAGTGTTCAGCGGCAATCAAGTGGGAAATTATTATTGAAGAAGAAGAGGAAATTTTATAGCGCAGAGTGCAGCACAAGTCTTCGGACAAACCAAAACTGGGGGAAAAAAGTGGCTTATCAACTGCGATGGCTAACCGGTGTTTCACTTTTCTCATACATGTCCCCCCCATTTGCGTTAGAATGCCAGTGAATAGAGTTTGTATTTCTTTCAGGTGTGCAGTGTCAAATTGACATTTGTAAGATATCATTCATATACGTAAATTTCAATAAAATATATTTTAATAAAACTTTTATCCACTTTCAATTTACGCGAGCAACAGCCCCGAAAAACTTTCGAACCTAACCTAAAACCGTCCTCACACGCAGATTGGTATCGTCCAAGAGAGATGGGCAGGCCGGTCAACTCAATGACATGACCATATTTCGAGCGAGATTCCAGGACAAATCGCATGGTCGTATGGTTCAATAGAGTTGGCTGAGGCAGCCTAGTGAGACGGGCTACATGACAAACTTCATCTCGTCCATTAAAAATAGTGGCATCAGCCAACTAATTGGACGACTGCCGTCCAGGCAGATTCAGAATTAGCCTTGTCCCTTCCACAGACTGGTGAAATCAGTGCTTCAGTTGATCTGAGGGAAAGTGTTGGGGAAATCTTATCCGGTAATGAGGAGCTCCAGTACCACTCTGGGTCCTAGATAGTTATTGAAACGGCTGTGATGGAGTCTATATTCGAATCCGTCAGGGCACAAATCCGTAACGACGCGCCTGAACTTGGTGCATTGCAAACGGAACTTTGTAATTTAATTGTGAGTGCCATCTCCGCTGGAATTTCTAGCTGTCAGGAAGCCCTTGCAGGCGTTATTCCTCCCCCACCTTAATTTTAGCTTTTTTTCCCCTTGTTTTTTTTCTTGGTCGTTTCTGCTAAGGTAGCTTTAAGTCGCGATTTCAACACGCTTGCCCGGCGCAAGGCGTTCTATTTAAGGGCACTCACTCTCTTTCATGTACTCGAACAGGAAACTTAAAATAATTCAATGGAATGCACGGAGTATAGTAAACAAGCGACAAGAATTACCCAAGCTCACTGAGTCGGCAGATATTGTCTGCCTTAGCGAAACTCGGCTGAAGGCTCGCCACTCTTTTACAGCTGGTAGTTTTAAAATTATTAGGAAGGACAGGGCACTTGACCGCGCCGGTGGTGGTGTAGCGATTATGATAAAAAATGATTTACCCTTCAAACGTTTGAATACTCAAATTATTTGCAGCCTGGGTTTTGAATGCGTCGGAGCTTCAATTCGCACTGCGAAAGGTAAATATTATAACATCTTCTCCCTCTATAAGGATCCTAGGATTAATATCCCTTTCAACGATTGGTCACAGTTTTGCAATTTCTTTGAGAACTTGGAAAACACTGTGATTTGTGGAGACCTTAACGCTCATCACATTAGCTGGTCAGTCTTGAGAAATACCCAGGGTTCCCACCTTTTTAATTGTCTACTGAGTTCTAAGCTGATCGTCTTAAATGACACTTCGGCCACAATGGTAGGTCGTCCAGACATTCGCGTATCCTCACCTGATATTACAATCTGCAGCCAAGATTTGGCACTGGATTGTTCGTGGTCAGTGGGAGAGGATAGTTTTTGCAGCGGCCATCTGCCTGTATGTACATATGTCGGGTCATCATTCTCTTTAACGGAAAAAACTGAAACCAGACTGCTGACTAGAAATGTAGACTGGGATAACTTTACCGCCCGTCTGTCCGATGCCGTCATGGAGTATGATCGGACTCCGGAGCTAGGAGTTGAGGCAGCTGTTGTGCCCACCGACCGTTTTACTGTGATGGAACGGGAAGGGAGGGCGTTTTCATTTATTTATTTATTTTTGGGGATCTTTTACATTACTAGAAATTAATTTTTATCTAATTTAATTCCCATATCAGGATTTCGCAATGCTGGGGGATAGCGGGTGTAGCGACGGCTTAATTGACGCGTGAAGGCTTCCTGAAGGTCTTTTTCTTCCTCCTCTCCGTCTTTGTCGGTACCTCCTGGGCTAATAGCCCCGAGGTTTACTGACACCGCTGTTGCCGGGGTCACCGGTGGATTTCGCTGGCGCCTGTAAAGTTGGCAACCTATAAAACCAGCCAACGCCACTACCGCTATTACCCCCAGCGCACACGAGCTAACTACCGCTGGTGTGCCGTAAACAAATCGTTTTTCTAAATTATTTCTTATATCCCGCAGACGCGTGCCTATATTTCGCAATTCTGCGGGGTTACGCAAGACACTCTTTAGGGGGCCCGCACTATTTACGTAGTCCTCCACGGGCACCCTACTCTCGCTGGCGGACAGGGTAAGGTTTCCGGGGGGTAGGAAGTCCTCCGTGATCGTCTGCGTCACCTTTCGCTCCGTCCGGACGCTGAACCCCCGGGCAGTTACCAAGCAATTCCCTGTCAAAGCCAGAATACCATACCCTTTTAGCTTCTCATGCTTCGGCCTACCCCCACCACAGCTAATTGTAACGGGATCTTCTTTGGGTGCTATGAACAGCCACCTTCCCGGTGTTGACATTGTAATTATCAGGGTGTGGGTGAGACTGGTGACTCGTTTGCCACACTGCGTGGTTCCCCCAGCCTCTAGTTTTCCGAAGACTCGTACCTCGTATGGTGCGTCCTCCGTTATCGGTACAACCGCGTGTGTAGGTGGACAGATGTAGTGGCGCGTCACGACCTTGCATTTCCGTAGATCCTCGGGTGCCATGCGTATGTAATTCCGATTTACTCGGTCGACCACCACGAGTTCTTCGGTCGTCTCTATGTAATAGTAGACGTTCCCCGCACCCCGTGTGGGTAGTGGATACGTCCGACTCACGCTGTACTGTCGCTGCCCAATCAGCGGTATTTCGATTACCGTGACCACTGTGCCATTGGTGTAGTATGCGTGCACGGTGCATGCACGCAGCAACGCCGCTACGCGACCCCGCTCCGCTGCGGTCGGGAATGAGCTGCCCGGCGGGAGGTAGGGGAGCGCGGTGGCGAGGTACGCAGCCAACTTGCGTGGCGGCAACACTCTGAGACTTAACTTCCCCTCTTCCGCTTGCACGACTAACTCGACCAGCCCGCGTACGTCGTCCAGTAGCCCCTCCACGTACAGGCCCACCGATGCGAGATTCTCGTCGAGTCGTTGACGTCGTGTAACCCGATCCATGTGCAGCTCGAGGCTAGCTCGGACCCGCGTAATCAGTTTCTGTAGCTGCATCTCGTTGTTCTGGATGTTTTGAGCTGTGGAATTAAATACTTCCATGGCGGCCTCCACTAACTGCAGCTGGTTGCTTACGGCGTCCTTGAGCACCCCTTGGTTCGTGCGTAGCGCTGCGAGCTCCATGTCTATCTCTGCGGCATCGTGAGCATTCATATTTCCGGTGATGGTCCGAATTACGGTACCCAGTCCATCCACCAGTCCTCTTCGGTGTCTCCCCGCGAAGATACCCAGGAGATCGCGGACGTTTTCTAGTCCGGTTTCAATTTTCCGGGCCTCCTGTGTCACTGTATCCTCGACCGTGCCGCACACCCCGTCCGGGTCAGGACCCTCCATCCTGTGGCACGCGTCGAGTAACCCACCGAGGATTTCCGTGACCCTGGTGCACCGATCCATTACCGGCCCTACGTTGAGGGCTACTGCTAGTTTCCATGTGGTCTCCGTCTCCGTTAGAGTTCCCAAATCTTCGTAATAAATCCCTGGCTGGTTTTGAAATGGCTCCATTCGTTAAGCTGGATTGGCCCCGGTCACCCCTGCGCGCACCAGCAGCAGAAATCTGTAATCGGAGAAGGGTTTGGATTACCGACTCCGGTCGAACGAAGTTCCGCTGATTGCGGAAATGCCGTTCTCCTCCTTTGGTTGCTATTTTATTTCCCCTGTAGCCCTGAGTCTTCTTGCGGGGTCTCGGTTAAAAATCCGCTCATATCTCCGGCAACATGGGACGTGAATACCCTAATTTCGTCGAGTTGCCGCGTGATCCTCGTCGCCGCAACCCCTCCATGCGTCGCTACGCCCTACAGGCCTTCATGGCGATTCTGGTGAGTTTACCATGGGAATATTTTTTTCCTTTTTTTTTCCCCTTTTTGGAGGTTATGACCACCGTCGTGCTCTGTTTTCAGCCACGGCGATCCGGCGCCCCTGATGCCATCGAGGAGCGTGTTTACCGCTGCGCCCACCTACTGGGTTTATCCGCACCCTTGGTAGCCCTTGAGCTTCGGGGCCGAAGGGCACTCCAGGAGTGGCGGTCGCTGCGTCGGCTGGGGGCCGTATTCCTATGGTTGGATGACTCCCATCCAGACCCCCTAGGCCTCCAAAGGCTTTTCCATCAGGACAGCGACGGTCCCTTCACCCCCTTCTGATTTGCTGTACCCCCAATGTGATAGACGGGTATAATAAACGGAGAATATATATATATTTCGGCTGGTACGCATTTTTTTTATCGTTGCTTGCCTCCGTTTGCTTTCTTGTTGCGTGCTGCTGTGTATAAGTTCGTAGCCTTGTCCGTATGCCGTGCGGTGTGATAAGCGCTACACCAGCCCCGCTGTCCGTGTGCGTGTCTCGCACCGATACCCGAGCGCGCCACACAGACTGCTGGTGTGAGCCACCTCGCCCCGTTAGTGCTCTATCGCTAACTTCAACCGGTTCACGTGCACCGTGAGCCGCCCCCGCCCCTTCTGGATGACAAAGGTGACCGGGGTAAGCTGCTCCAGTATTTCATACGGACCGACCCACTTCGGACTAAGCTTAGCTGATCGGCCTCGACGAACGGCCTCGTCGTGTAACAAGACCCGGTCCCCGACCCGGAGCGTGGTAGGTCTTGCATCCTCGTCGTACCGTGCCTTCGCCTTCTCTTTCTCGTCGATAAGCTGCTGGCGAGCGATGCTCCAAGCAGCCCGCAACCGTTCACGCAGTTCGCTGACGTAGTCCTCATACGAGTAAGCATCGCGCGGTGCTTGGCGAACGGCTGCGGGAAGCTCCGCCGGGCGACCGAACACGAGCTCGTACGGAGTGACCCCTGTTGCCGTGTGCGGTGTTGTATTGTATGTAAACATCGCGTACGGCAGCCACTCATCCCAATAGCTCTGTTCTTCGTCAATGAAATGCCTGAGATATTCAGCGAGAGTGCGATGGGACCGTTCCAGAGCCCCATTGCTCTCCGGGTGATAAGCGGTTGTCTGAATTTTTTTCATGTGCAGCAATTTACACACCTCCTTAAAGGTGGTACTCAAAAAGTTTGTCCCCTGGTCGGAGAGAACGGTTGTTGGTGTGTCATACCGGCATATTATTTCCTCCACGAATGCCCGGGCAACCGTACCAGCCTCCTGGTTTGGTACGGCCACCGCTGCACTGTACTTCGTCAGAGCATCCTGGAAGATAAGAATATATTTATTTCCCCGCGAGGTCTCCGGGAGTGGCCCAACCATGTCCATTGCCATCTTCCCGAACGCTTCCCCTGGGGTATCCGTCACGACCATCGGTGCTCGCTTTACCCGGCTGAGTTTATTTTTTTGGCATTTGAGACACGCGGTAACGTGTTCCTCGACGTCCTTCCTCAGCCCGGACCAGTTATACTTCATACGGATCCGTTGTACCGTCCGTTTCACCCCCTGGTGGCCCCCGAGTGGTGCATCGTGATATTCCGTGATTATACGATTCCGGTCCTCCGGCCCTGGGCAGTCCGTATCGTCGCGCTCGTGCTCTGCCCCGTGCGGCCCTGTGCTGCGCGGAGTATCGCTGTCCGCCTCACACAGTGTGCCTCTCGCTCCCTCTTTCGCTCGGGCTCGCGTTACAGCACATATGCGGCTCAGCGCGTCGGCATTGGAGTTGCGTTTGCCTGCCTTATACTCGATGTTGAATTCGTGTTCAGACAGTTTTATTTTCCATCGCATGAGACGGGATCCCGGATCCTTTACCCCGAACAGCCAGGTAAGGGGTTGGTGGTCTGTCACCACCGTGAAACGGGTTCCGTACACGTATGGCCGAAACTGGGCGATAGCCCACACAATTGCGAGCAGCTCCTTTTCCGTAGTTGTATAATTTTGCTCCGCTTTCGACAGTGTACGACTCGCATAGCAGATGGGTAAATCCTCCCCCACCTTTCCCTGCGACAGTATCGCACCGATAGCTTTATCCGAGGCGTCTGTGGTAACAACGAACGGCCTCTCGAAGTCAGGATACTGCAGTACGGGCGCCGTAGTCATGGCGTCCTTGAGCTTCTCAAATGCTGCGTCGCGCACCGCTGTCCACTCGAAGGTCGTATCTTTATGTACGAGCTCGGTGAGCGGTTTAGCGATCTTAGAAAAATCGCGGATAAATTTTCGGTAGTACCCAGCCAGCCCCTGAAATGATTGGACACCCTTCACGGTGGTTGGAACCGGAAAATTCTTCACCGCCGAAATTTTCTCCGGATCGGCTCGTACGCCGTCCTCCGAAATTATGTGCCCCAAATAATGGGTTTCCTTCCTAAGTAGTCGGCATTTTGCAGGCTGTAGCGCGAGACGGGCCTCCCTTAGGCGTTGGAAAACCTCCCTGAGCCTATCGTTGTGCTCCCTGAGTGTGGTGCCGTGGATGACTATATCGTCCAGATACACATAGCATTTAATACCGTCCAATCCGGCCAACACGGTGTTCATGAGCCTCTGGAACGTGGGGGGGGGGGGGGGGCGTTTTTTAACCCGAACGGCATCCGTGTATATTCAAAATGCCCCTGCGGGGTAGAGAAAGCAGTTTTCTCGCGGTCCCCCACCGCCATCGGGATCTGATGGAACCCCGAGGCGAGATCCAGCGTGGAAAAATATTTTGCGCGGCCCAGCTGATCCAGTATTTCGGTAATATTCGGCAATGGATACGAATCGCCGACCGTGACCTCGTTCAATTTACGAAAATCTACCACTACACGCAGTCGACGCACCCCGTTTGGATCGGGTTTTCTTGCGACGACCAGTAGCGGCGCATTCCATTGACTTTTGCTTGGCTGTATCACTCCGTCGGCAAGCATTTCTGCGGCTTGTTTTTCTACCTCACGCTTGTGCGCCTCCGGAAGCCGGTAGGGGTGTACCTTTGCCGGCAGGGCCCCGGCCTTTAGGAGAATGCTGTGCTCGGCCATATGGGTGCACGGCAACTTGTCCCCGGGGAGGTGAAATATATCCTCATACTCACTTATTACTTCCGTGAGCGAAGCTTTCTCTTCCGGGTTGAGGTGCGAGTAGTCGAGCTCGCTATGCAGCAGCTCCAGGTGCCCAGTCCCCTTACCCGCGCGCTCCGCGCCTTCTCCGATTACAGCGACCGTGTTATTTACACGGGCTCCAGTTTCACCGTGGGCCGTTGCACCACCTGCTCACACTCGCTCATGTTCACTAAGCTGATTGTGCAAGTGTTCCCCCTCGGGGGTGTGACACACGACCCCATTATCACCTCGGGTATTACCGCGCTCCTTTCCACTAGGCCAACGTACTTGCTCTTCGTTCTGGCGTTGGCGATCGTTTCACTCCGTGGCGGAAGCGTCATTCTTGACCTACCGTCGATTAGTGGCATCTCGTACCCATAGATTTTTATTGCCCTACCCCCGAGAATGTCGGCCTGGTGCCTGCTAATAAAATCCATTCCCAGGATTCCTGGCACCGACAGGGGTACTTCTTCGGTCACGACGTAGAAGGGATGTTTCACCACTACCGCGGGGACACTGAGCGTTAATATTACGACGCCCTTGGGCCGAAATTTTTGCCCTGATACCCCCGTGAGCTCCGCGTTGCAATCTCGTATGGTTGCTCTCGGTAGTAAACTGTTTTCCTTTACTAAACAGTACTGCGCCCCCGTGTCAGCCTTCAGGGTGATTATACCTTCGGCTACATCGGAGCACTCGATGTCGAAATCGTTTACCGTGCTGCTGGCTGGCAGGGTCACCTGCAACAGCTGCCGTGGGGCGGGGATGGGCTTCATCGTAACCGTTTGTACGCTCAGCAACGCTATCTCCTTTCTCCCGACTACCCCCGTCTCTGGGCTCGTCTGCGAAGCCTGGCGGGTGCCCTGGGCTCCGTTATTCCCACCCCCGGACTGTGTCGACCCTCCATTGCCGTTGCCGTTACCCTTCTGGCCCTGCTTCCTCTTCCGGCAGTCCTGGTAGGTATGACCCTTCCTTTTGCAGTAACCACAACTCACCTCCACTTGATGGACAGTCTTCACGGCCCCCGGCAAGCTCGTACTTGCTCCGGCCTGAGTGCAGTCCCGACGGAGATGCCCCGCAATGTCTTACCGCAACCGTAGCAGGCCTTCTCCCCGCTACCCTTGGCCTGGGAGGCTGCGGACTTCCGCTGCGTGCCGTCCTGTGCAGGCCCTGGCCCCTTTGCTCCAATCATACTTTGGATTTCGATGGCTCCCGTCGTCGCCTCGTGGAGGGTGGAGAAGTTTCTCGCCCTTACGAGCATCTGAACTTGCCCATGAAGGCCATTTTCGAAGATCGCTTGTGCATACTTCCGCGTAGACTCCTCGAGAATGCGAGCATCCCTCTCGGACTCCACTTTCTCGGTCTGCTTGGTAACCAGCTCCGAAGTAAGGTTCTCGGTGCGTGCCACGTACGCCGCGACGGTTTCTCCGGGGCCCTGCCGCAGGGAATGAAACTCTACTTGGAGGGCTGCCAGTGACTTTCGCTGCCCGTAGAGCGGCTCCAGCTCCGTCCGTAATTCCTTGACGGTGTATATATTTTTGTGCCGCAGTTCCCGCATGGCCCTCCCGGTGAGATGACTCGATAGTATCAACTCCAGGAACAGCCCCTGGTCCTCCCAGTGCACCCTCCTTTGGACCGTCTCGCAGGAGTAGAGGAAGGCATCCAAATCGTCGCCCCCCCCCCCCCCCCCCGCGGAATTTCACCACCGTCTTCAGGGCTGCTTCCAGTGATAGCTTTCCCCTCGTCCTTGAGGCAGGAGACCCCGCGTCCGGCGGGGCACCCCCCTCAGCTCCACTCCGTCGTGGATTCGACTCCAGCTCTGCCACTCGGGCCTGGAGTGCTCGTATCAGCTCGTACGGATCGCTGTCCCCTTCCTGCAGTGTGGTAGCCAGATCCCGTCGTGCTCCTGTGGACCCTCGGGTCAACCGGTCCCGTCGCCGGTCGCACTCCCGCTGTAGCGCCGCGATGGCATCTCTCTCGGTGATATGTGCTCCCGCGTCGTCCACCGGTGGGGGAAGTTCGTCCGATCGCGCTGTCCGTCGCGGTATCGCTCCCACACTCTCCCCGGCAGCCCCTCGTCCTGCTGGCACCCTGGCGCGCATCATCGCACCAATTTCCTCGTCGATCATCTGCTCCGAGATTTGGCGGGAAAATATGCCACGTGGGGGGTGTAATTCCGATCCCCCATCGCTGTAATCCGCGAAGGATGTACCCCGCCGCGGGTTGACTCCAAACTGGCCCCGCAGACTCTCCGAAATAGCAGTCTGCCTCCCCCTGGGCTATCCTTTCGAGGGAGAGAGATGTTGGGCTAACGCCCGCCTCGTCTGTAACGTGATATCCCCTAGGGCAGCCTCCAGCTGGGCCATGGCCCCTGCCCCGTCCGCAGGGAGCTGCTCCCCCTCGGAAGCACTCCGTCGAGGCAAATGGGAACGGTTGTTGTCCGCCATAACGCGTCTTCTACCCCTTTCCCACGTAGCAACAGGAGAAATCTAACCCCCACCCCGACTACTGGCTTTGACGAGAGATATTGCAAAATAGGTAACTGTCACTTACAGGTTGAAGCTCTGCGTTGACATCCCTGGGTTGTTGGCGATCTGCTGAATCCGTGGTACCGCGAACTCGTCCCCGGCTGCTGCGGCTGGCGGATGATTCGTTGACCTTTCTCCTTCCACAACTCGTCACCGGTCTCGGCCGAGCTGTACCAGCGATTACTCCGGCGTCTGCGTGCCGAGCCTCACTACTGGGTTTCGGAAGCGTGTACTCGTACCACTTACGCACACCTCCACAGTCTGTACTTATAAGTTCACCGTTTCTCACGCACTGACTCTACTACGGCAGATCCCACCGCTGCCACCAAAATGTTGTGCCCACCGACCGTTTTACTGTGATGGAACGGGAAGGGAGGGCGTTTTCATTTAATTATTTATTTTTGGGGATCTTTTACCGTCGAAGAATTGGAATTCACGTAGAATTAGTTTGTGTGTTGGTTTTTATTACAAGATTACAATATCCCTTTACAATTATCGGTACCGACTTGTACCTTTACCGAACCGTGCGTAGCCGGCAGATCCTCAGCACCCGTGGAAGAGTGTAGCTACCGCGGTTCGGGAGTCTCGCTTCGAACAGCGATTCCACCTTGATCCGAAAACTTGACTGGCGTTGGTCGTCACCCTGGTCATTGATATACCCCTGATCGGAGGGTTAGTAGGTCGACTCGGTCGTTGCACCGGCTTTGATATTAGCCAACGGTGCTGCGCCAGCGAGACTGTGCTGGCGCAATGGCTGTGAACAATCGAGCAATCGATCGGGTCATCGACCGAGTCGCCTTTTTACGAAATGATGACCACGGCTTTTCGACACTCCCTAAGGAATGTCGAATGCCGGAATGCGAAATTCTGGGGCACAACACAGCGTATAATAGGTTTACTAAGGATGTTATATCCTCGTTAACAGAGGCCGGGGGTACTATTTCCTCCGGAAATAAGACCCGAAAAGCCCCAAAGTGCCCATGGTGGAACGATGCTTGTTCTGAAGCGACCAATAATCGTATCGAAGCTTTAAAGAACTTCAGAGACAACAAGTCGGCTTTAAACTTTAGCGAACTTCAGCGGGTAACGGCGGTAGCTCGTAGAACTCTACGGAATGCGAAAAGAGATTCTTATAAAGCCTTCTGTACCACAATCAACAATCCTATGGCAGTTAAAACAGCATGGCACATTGTCAAAGGTTTTAAATCCAAAAATGCAGAAGGCTCGCAGAATTCTCCTGTTGATCCTGAGGATCCTGCGATTGCTGCGGCTATAGATAACTTGTGTTCTCCTTTTGTTGCGCCTAGTCTGATCCCGGTTCTGCCCAAATTTGTGCCGTTTTTAGATAGCCCTTTTCAACTCTCCGAACTCACCTTCATTATTTCACGTTTGAAAATCCACTCCTCTCCAGGTCCGGACTTGATCAGTAATCTCATTATTTCTAGATTTCCTCGGTCATCGGTTGAATTTTTACTTAAACTGTTCATTAATATTTTTCGTCTAAACACCGTCCCAAAGGATTGGTCGATGTTTAATGTCAGCTTCATCCCTAAACCTGGAAACAAAGGTTTCCGACCTATAAGTCTAGCAAATAACCTCTTTAAGTTATTCGAAGGGTTAATCAAGAATCGCCTTGAATGGTGGATAGAGAACGACTGGTACATCCCCAAGTGTCAGTTTGGGTTCAGGAAGGGCCGAATCGTATTGACAACTTGGCTATTTTATCTTCGGATATTTATTTGGCCTTCGCTAGAAAAGAGTACTGCGGGGTAATCTGTCTGGACATTAAAAGTGCGTATGACCGAGTCATACCACAAATACTCATCTCCAACCTCGCCTCTCGGGGTATGTCGTCCCGCATGTGCAATGTTATTTATAGTTTAATTTGTAGCAGAAATCTCAATTTTATCTCCCAAGGTAAAATTATCGGTGCTAGGAGAACGAATCTTGGTCTTCCGCAAGGCTCTGTCTTAAGCCCTATTCTCTTCAATATTTATGTCCGCTCTATCCAACAGTGCCTCCCTGGGAGCGTAAAATTTCTGCAATATGCAGATGACTGCGTCATATACTCGTCGGACGCATGCATAAACACCGTTGAAGCCAACTTGGAACTCTCGCTCACCGAGGTCTCAAATTGGCTCGAAGACATAGGACTAGCCTTGTCTATTCCAAAGACTCAATTCTGTATCTTTTCACGCAATCAGTTTAATCCATTGACTCACTCCCTCAACGCGAGTAATCAAGTTATACTCTTTCAACCCCACTGCACTCTTCTGGGCGTTAAACTTGATTATAAACTTAACTGGTCAGCAAATATAAAATACACGGTGCAGCGCGCGCGGCAAGCACTGAGTATTCTCAAGGCTCTCTCCTCAAGATCCTGGGGTGCTTCCCCGTCAAAACTTTTTACATTTTATAAGAGATATACAGGGTGTCCAATTTTAATCTCACATTTAATTTATCTCGAAAAATACTACTCCGATCGAAAATTGAGTATTACAAAACTTGAAGGGCCTGAAAGGGGATGACAAAAATTTTTTTTTTTCGTCGAAAATCCAAAATGGCAGTTTTAAGGTGGCTAACATGTTTTTTTTAAATGGAACCATGCTTATTTCTTCGCATCAAAAATTTTGTCATGTCAAAACTGACAACTTTTGTGTAAAACTTTTTTCGATAAATCTCATAATTTCTAGGTTAGAACACAATTTTTCAATTGACTATTTTAGGTTACACTTACACTTACACTTACACTTACACTTACACTTACACTTACACTTACACTTACACTTACACTTACACTTACACTTACACTTACACTTACACTTACACTTACACTTACACTTACACTTACACTTACACTTACACTTACACTTACACTTACACTTACACTTACACTTACACTTACACTTACACTTACACTTACACTTACACTTACACTTACACTTACACTTACACTTACACTTACACTTACACTTACACTTACACTTACACTTACACTTACACTTACACTTACACTTACACTTACACTTACACTTACACTTACACTTACACTTACACTTACACTTACACTTACACTTACACTTACACTTACACTTACACTTACACTTACACTTACACTTACACTTACACTTACACTTACACTTACACTTACACTTACACTTACACTTACACTTACACTTACACTTACACTTACACTTACACTTACACTTACACTTACACTTACACTTACACTTACACTTACACTTACACTTACACTTACACTTACACTTACACTTACACTTACACTTACACTTACACTTACACTTACACGTGGGATGTTAATGACTTTACCTCCTCGTGGTACATCCTGGATAACGCTAAAATAGTCAATGGAAAAATTGTGTTCTAACCTAGAAATTATGAATTTTATCGAAAAAAGTTTTTTACAAAAGTTGTCAGTTTTGACATGACAAAATTTTTGATGCGAAAAAATAAGTATGGTACCATTTAAAAAAAACATGTTTGCCACCTTAAAATCGCCATTTAGGATTTTCGACCGAAAAACAAAAAATTTTTGTACGTCCCCCTCCAGGCCCTTCAAGTTTTGCTGTACTCAATTTTCGATCGGAGTAGTATTTTTCGAGATAAATTAAATGTAAGATTAAAATTGGACACCCTGTATAAGGGCTATCATAGACTGGGGATGCTGGCTCTACGGCAATGCGAGCAGTGCCCTCCTCATCAAACTGGAAAGGATTCAGTATGAGGCAGTCAGAGTGTGTTTAGGTCTACTTAATACTACACCACGTAGTACAATCTTAGCTGAAGCCGGTTTACATCCTCTAAAATTTAGAAGGACCTGTCTTATTAAAAGATATTTGTGTCGAGCCTTCTCTCTCTAACCACCCTGTAATTATCAAGCTGGGGCTTCTTGACACTATAACCAATAGGAACAATCTGAAGAGCAGAAGATACATGCCTGATCTACTGGTGTGTCTCCGCGAGCTGCTGCCGAACATGACGAACGTAGCTAAAGCAGAGGATCCGGTTTGCTTCCAATTTCCGTTAGCTAGCCAGCTATTCGATTTCTCACCGGATTTCTATTTTGGAAGGATACTCAAAGACTCCGAGGAACCAGAAAATCTTCTCCAGGACGCAATAGATACTCGTTGGCCAGACTGTAGTTTGGTATATACTGTAACGCGAATTTTGCTCACGCCACAAGCTAAAGCTCGTGAGATCTTCCCCTTAAATTTTTACCATGGGCGCCAGGCGTTTGCACGCCGGGAAAGATCCCACCTCCGAGCCAAGCTGCTGTGCACCGGCCAGCCGCAGCCCCATCGCGATGGTAGAGTATCCTTGATGGTGGCGGTATCCTTGGAATTAGTACCGCACAGGTTTTCAACAGAACAGGGAGGGAAGAAATTAACAAAAAAAAACCCAGACACAAGGAAATAAATGAAAGCCAAAGAAATGATTTAACCCGGAAACGCTACAAAGAAAACCCCGGGAAAAACAATAAGAAAATATAAGTCGGTGCACACGCACTCTCGCACCCACACACACACACTCGCGACTCGCTCGCCTACCCACGGTTCAGACCGACGATCCACACTCCCCACTCTCACTCCCACACTCGAAACGGGTTGAATAATACAAAAAAAACCTCACGACACTCACTCCCGATTGCGGCTGCTCCATCCACCGCGATAATAAAAAAACACTCAACAAAATAATAAAAGAAAAATAATTTTACCCGCGATCACACGCACACCGGTACTGCACACACTCTCGGATCGTCAGGTCTCCCCGCTACACCCCGCTAACGGCCGGTACCCCGAAGACGGTTGGATCCGCGCACGTCAACGAACGATCCGCGTCGATCGAACAATTTCAAAATCACCCCGGAACCAACGGGAAAAAAACTCAATTATGTCACCGGAACGGAACCAGAAAATATCTGATACCCGCCTTCTCCGGGAGAAAAACACTACTCGAAACTGGAGCTCGTTATAACACCGGTACGGTGCCAGAAAATATCTGTTATCGACCCCACCCAAAAAACCACAACTTACACCGCCGGTACGGAAACAGAAAATATCTGATACCCGATCCCTCACGGAACAACAATTCATCCGATCCGAGAATTCTACGGTTAGACTCGACACCGGGAACAATAAATAACGGCGCGGAACCCCCTACCTCGGCAAAATAACCCCGCGCGTTATATCGATGACTAATAACTTTAACAATTCAAACGAAAAGTAACAAACAAGATCCGAAAATAACAACGACCATCCTGCGAGAATCCATAACCGACGAAGCCCGAGTCGGCGCGAAAGAAATAACGGATACGGCGTCCGACCCTGTGGCCGAACCGCTGCCCCGGCGACAAAGAAAAAGCTACAATTTCCAAAATAATACCCTATCCTCGCCCCGAAACGGAAATTGAACAAGCGGGACTCACCGGCCATGATGTAACAACTTAATTTTCCCCGATACTTCCGGGACCGGGACTTCGACGTACAATTCCTCCGGGACCACGGGTATTCAAATCGCTCCCTTAATTCTCTCGCCCACTCGATACTTCTCCCACGTTGACTCCCGTCACGACGACTCTTGCAGAACAGCCCTGAACAACGTCGTGACGGATGGCTCGTGCCCCCTGAACCCCTACTTTTCTTAAGTTACGGCGCCGGGGGGTCAGGCGACCAACTCTGACCTCTCCCCGCGCACCTACATTTTCGGGGGCCCTCGCACGCTCTATCTTCCGTAGCCTGCTTTGACGTCGGAGAAGTTGACGAGGCGTCTTGATGGGGGGCCCCCGCTACGCTGATCGGCGTGGCTACCCCTCGCGGGAACGCTCTCCTCCTTTCCCCGACCCGCTGTCTCCGGTACTATCCGCGGTTGCGGTGAAGTCTCGCCGCCCGGGACGATTACAATGGTGAAAAATGAAAAAAAAAACAAAGAAAAATAATTATAACAGAGATATAATTTCCCTAATCGGACCCTGGGCTCGTCGGTGTCGTCGTGACGAGAGCTGTGAGCGTGGATCGAGAAATGCAGCGAATTATTTCGCGTTACAATACGGACGGGTCTAAATCTGTTGACCGTTGTTGCGCTGCCTTTCTCCGCTTTTTTAGGGGTGCAACAATATCGTACTCTTTTTCTCTGAACCCTCTAATGTCCGTATTTTCAGTGGAAGCCGTCGCTATCTGGCAGGCGATCATTCACTGTCGTCGCAATAATTTCAGACGAATTGTCATATTCGCGGACTGCTTGTCGGTTTTAGCCGAAATAGCTAAGCCCGGCATTTTTCCCCTGCGGAACTACCTGATTCTCGAAATAAGATTACAGATTAGCCTCCTTTTGAGAGAAGGCGGCTCAATCGAGATTATTTGGATTCCCGCCCATCGAGGGATCAGGGGAAATTGTATCGTTGACACATTGGCTGCTGGAGCTCGACGGGTTACCGTGGGCCCCCATCCATTAAACCTGGCTGTCCCGGCGGCTGACTTGATGACGCTCCTATGTCGTATAGATCAAAACGCAGTCCTTAATTCTTTGAAATCTCTGCAGCTGTCTAGTAGCGCGGCTGGTTATTTCAGATCTTTAGATTTATGGAATGGAAAACCTTGGTGGCGAAAATCCACCGTAAACAGAAGTCTCATCTGCTCCGTGTCCAGGATTAGAACGACACACTGCAAAGTTAATGAATATTTTTTCAAATTTCACATGGCTGATACGAGCGGATGCGAGTGCGGTCAGGCCCCGCAGAGCATTGATCATCTGTTTTGGAACTGCCCTCGAAATTCAGTACCAAAAGCAGTTCTTCTTGAAGATTTACGGGGGCTTGGTGTTTATCCGCCTTATTCGATTCAGGCATTAATCAGATCAGGTCCCACACACCTGAAGTATATTATGCGTTTTCTCTCCAACATTACATCTTTACCTTGATGTATAATTTAACTACGTAATGTCTTTTAAAATCAGGCTTGGTTCCGTCTAATTGTTTCCTAATCTATGTGTTGTTTTGTCTTCCCCTTGCACAACGTGCATTTTCCTTTAACAGGGATCCGTCTTGGTGCCCTTACCTGCCCGCTGGTCGCTCGTGCACAAAGGGGAGGAGCAGGCCACTTAGCTCTGCCTCCAAGCACTATGTGGCTCACCGTCCTCACCTAATCGGGGCGGGTGGACAGCTGGCGACATCTACATTTGAAGAATAAAGCAGCATTGAAGAAGAGAGTGGCACAGGTCCCCATCGTGGGACGAGCCAAACCAGGCTAAAAAAAAAAAAAAAAACTAATTGGACGGCTCCCCAGAGTCCAACTAAATTGGTTACCGCAACCAACTGAAGGTCGCGCCGTCCGATTCTTTTTTTCAGTGTAAAAAATGGGCGCCACCTCTAAAAATAGTCCGATCGAGCTCATCTTCGGGGCGAATTCTCCGGATGCAAGATACTTTGCAGTAAGTGTATTTTGATTGAAATCAGAAGAAAAAAAATGTTTCAAGCCACCCTAGTGTATATGTATAGAAGTTCGAGAATAAAACGACGTTTGGCTATCAAGGATGACGATTAATGGACACGAACGGGATAAATAACATAAAAGTGTAAAGTGATGTTGATTAAGATGATGATGGGATTGAAATAATAAGAAATGAAAATAGATAATAAAAATGGAAGTGAAATAATAATATTGTGATTGTTGTGATTTTTTTTAGTCGTCCGTTAAGGATTTTCACTTTTTCATCATGAATACTGTCTCTCAAAAAATGCTCATCGCAAAAAGACATAAGAATAAAAACTTTTTTATTTTTCACCGCTGTATCGAAAAAATCATAATTTTTCTACGTTGCGAAAATTTAAATTTGGCAAGAAAATTAGAATACAGTTTTTCTACTCAATGACAGACATCCTGTTGCATTTATACTGAAATCAAAATTCTGTTATGAGGTTTAAAAAAAATTTATTCTTATTTTTTTGCCAAATTTCAATTTTGTTAATGCAGAAAAATTATGATTTCGATTTTTCTCAATAAAGCGGAAAAAATTAAAAAGTGTTTATTCTTACCGTCGAGGCGGGCTATTCTAGAACACGGCGGGCTAGTATGGTACAGGTTACATTTTTATGTCTAGAATCGTAATGACAGAACCATTCAACTCGCCGGTGGGTCAAAGTGTAGCTTGAAGTGTTCCTAAGAGACGGTGTAAACCGTTATTATTATTTATCCAAGGCGAAAAGAGGGAAAAAATCGCGAATCAACTGAAAAACGGGTCGCGAAAATCAGGTACCTGGCGGATTCGATTATACCGATTATTCCGGTGTATTTTCGGTATATTTTTCGGATGGTATAATATGAGTAGAATTCAGGGTATTTTTTGGTAATTATAATAGAAGTCAACTGTGTTTTTGTAAATTTTTTCCACAAAAACTATACGCAAATTATACCATACCTTTACAGTATAATTGGGGTATGTTTTTCGTAAATCTACCAGAAATATACTTATTTCATACCATACTTTTACAGTATAATTGACGTATGTTTTTCGTAAGTTTACCAGAGATATTCTTATTTTATACCTAATTTTACAGTATAATTGACGTATATTTTCCGTAAATGTACCAAAACATTACGCATTTTTTATGGTAATTAAAGGACATAATTTGTGTATGTTTTCGGTAAATTTACCGACAAAATACTCATTCTAAGGTAAACGGCCCAGTTACTGACACTTTAAGAGGAGCGGTGTCGGATTTTGACTATTCTTTGACGCGTGATATAGCTTAAATGAAAAGTAAAGGTATTAACACGTGCGTTAAGGCCTCCTGAATGAGATTTACCTATTAAACAAGTGAAATAATTAATATTCATTAATATAATAGTTGTTTTAATATCGCTTCTCTGCTGCCGGGGTTTCTGACACTAGAGAAACATCCATGTCGTAGTTTGTGACACCCACGTGTACCCGATTTATGACCCCCCTGGCGCAATTCATGACACCTATGCGTACTCACTTTCTGACCCTTCCGAATATCCCCATGAAAACGTTAAATTGAAATATATGTCATTTCACGGACACACATATATATAAACGAGTATAAACAGCAAAAAACATTGAATTAGTGCACAACTATTTTATTTTCTGTACATACTTATGTAAAAAAAATTTAAATTAAAAGCAAAAAATCGTTACAAAAATTACTTTCGAAACCGTTTTTTCTTTATACCCAAATATGTTAAATAAAGGACACAATAATACATATTTCACTTTCTTATTGAAAAGGCTATTCGCAGGTGACAAGTCGAGGGTCAACAACTGCAACGTAACCTAAATTATGTGACATAGTTATTGACACTATGGATTTAACCAAATATATAACCAAAAGTTAAATTATTTTTTATCTCATATACAGTGTGGTTCATGGTGAATATGTCGATACCATTTTTATGTCGTTTTATACTTACAGTATGAACAAATTTTTCGTTTTTCGTAGGTCGTCGCACTTGGTATCAGCGTCTAGCACGGCCGCTGCAGAGCCACTGAGACGCGTGTTACACTGTTCACTGGTCAATTACGATTATAAAATATTTCATAAAGAAAGTGTGTTTGTCCAATAATTAAAAGTGAAAAACGCTCTTTAGTTAGCCGATAATTTAATTATTATTCGACAAAAACTGTATTTATGGCAGTTAAAACTTTGCCGTCGGGGTCACAATCTAGGACAGGGCCAGAAACTGGGCCGTTTACCTTATAACGTAATTTTCTATACCGTAATATGTCCTCGCAGTATAAAAGAGGCAATAAGTATTTTAATTCACGTAAATGTTTCACGTAAATTGCCGCGATTTATGTACGATTGCACACGGGTTTCGACTACACCGGCATACCGGGCATACCACGGCATACGGCGTCGATGTTCGTCGATGTCCGATGTAAATCATGTTAAAGCCACTTATATTCGTTGGAAAAGAAAAGATTCGAGTAGTACACCAGGTGTATGAGCGATTAGTCGGATGAGTGAGCGCCACGTGCACGACGTCCTTGCATATTGCACGTAAGCATCGGAGGTAATTAGTTATTTATCCGTTATTAATTGTATAACTATTATAGGTGCATGCTTCTACCACCGTTGGTTCTATCTCTCCATTCTTTGTGTTTTACAAAAATATGTATGGAGCTTTAGGACAAAAAACAACTCAAACACCACAACAATCACGACCCGACGATCCATGTCCGAAAATGGGTACTCGATCTCATTAAGAATGAGAGGAGTTTAACGAAGAAAACTATCGAAAAAAATAAAGAGTCGAGTTAAAAAAGTAGAAAATATGACTTTTGTTATTGTTGTTTATACGTCGTAGAAAAAAATGAAGAGATTAAAAAATGTTCGTACAAAAAAAACGATAACGTCCCTGCACTATAAGTTGACGATTCGAATGGGAGAAATATAATCGGTGACATTAGCACAGTAGGTAGAGTGCTGGATTGAGGATCGGAAGTTCCCGGGTTCGAGTCCCGACATGCACTAAATATTTTCTCTCTTCAAAAATTCGGCAGGACGTCTACACATCCCACCAATTGACCTCTCGGTCATCACAAAACTATAATTACAAATAATACCCTCAATTTCACTGATATTATATCATCCGAAAAATATAATAGATCCACAAGTATCCCAAAATCATGTTAAATTTTTACCGTAAATATACCAGAGTCGTGCTTAATTTATACCGACAGTATACAAAAATAGTGCATACTTACGGTAATTATTCAGTATAAAAAATTCACAAATACACCGTTGTCTTTCGGTATAAAAAGGGTATACCTGAAACCGCCAGGGGTGCTCCAAACATCCGGCTCGAGCGGGTCATCAGTCAACGGTATATGCAAAATATTTTTTTTCCAATTTTTTAAACCAGTATTCTCGGACAAAAGTGTGAAAAACTAAAAAACCATGATTCGTCGGGCTACTATGAAACAAAACTAAATGTGAATATTAAAAGAAAACTCATGTGGCATTGGATAGAGTAGATTTTTACGGTTCGTTTTCATTTATAAAAGTTTTTTTTGGTGTTACAGTGTGAAAGATAAGTAAATATGAATTTTACAGCGTAGCATTCTAGCCTCAAAACAGAGTGCTTACTGACATTTTGACATTTTAATCGTTCATTTCACGAACTTCTTGCGTGGACAGTCAAAAAATAAATTGGAAATGTTATTATCAATATAATAGCACGTTATTTAAATATTTAAAGATGCTATGGAAGTACCAGAGGATCACTGCACCGACGATGATTGCGTATATGAAGACGAAACCTGCAGAGGTCACGGAGGCTGTTGAATCGGTGAAAAAAAAGGAAATAACGGTCCGAGAAATGGCTTCGCATCTGAAGATATCGACGACGACCGCGTTAAACGGAAAAGAAAATTGACCGTTCCTCCTGGGCAAAGTATCCTGGCTAGTGATATCGGAGCAGCACCGAGTCAAAAGAAAATCGTGACCGGATCTTCCAGACCACGGAAAGCGCGAAAAAAACGGAGCAAGAAGCGTGTCGACTGGTCTTCCCCGTCCGGGGATGATGGGGAAGACATTGCATCTAGCTCCGCAGAAAGCGAAGAGAAAAGCCTTCACGAAGCTCGTCATTTTTATTCAAAAGATGATTATGTGATTGCATTGTTCAATGGAAAACGTTTACCCGGTCAACTCGTCTCCGTTAGCTCGGATGGGGCTGTTATCTCCCTTATGTAGCCAACGAAAAAAGCGTGGAGGTGGCCGGAACTTGCAGACGAACAATTTACCCCCCTGGACGCGATATTTAATATGATTGAGTCTCCAAAAAGGAGGGAAAGAGAGTTTTATGTTATCAAAGTTCAATTGATAATATAATTTCAATTATGTATTTCGAAAAAATTGCCGGAGATTTATGTTTCTGACATTAAACTGAATTTCTAAAAATTGTCGTATTTTGCTTCCTTCTTTTATACATTTTTCGATGATTTTTGCTTAAATTTACTTTAGAATATCTACACAAAGATATCCATATGATACAAGACCGAAAAGAAATGATTTATTAATTTTTATTGACGACCACAAAACTTGTTGCATAGTAGCCCGAACTGCCGGGTTATTATGGAACAAACTTGGAGTCGATGTAAGTTTGCCAACTTTTTTTTTTCTTTATGAAACTTGTCGCACACCTTCGGAAGGATGTTCTCAAAGTGCCTGAGGCCCTGAAATGAATTTTAGCTAACATTTAGATTTTAGACGAAGCGCGAAAGAAAATAAAGACCGATTTCGTCCCACAATAGCCCGCCTCGACGGTATATTTTTTTTGTTCGATGAATATTCTTTCAGATACAAGGTTCGTCATGAAAAAATTGAAAATTGTGAACGACCGCCTAAAACAATCTAAAACAAATCACAGACGTTCCTGGTATCAGTTTGTATGTTGGGTATCGGTTATCAATATCAAAACAAAGTATTGCACAGCATTTTTTTACACCCCCCCCCCCCCCCCAATTAAATTATTGGAGGCTTATTGATATTTTATACATGTGGCGAATTCATTTCACTTCGATCGATGCTCGGTTCGATGAATTTAACGGTAGTTACAGAGACAAAGTTGATTTGTCGAAAAATTAAAAATATCATAAAACCCAGGTTTCTCGATGGATTTAGCTAAAAAATCGCGACTATTGCAAAAATTACATATGCATAAGGCACAGAATGTGTGCAAAACTTGGGGGCTGTAGCTTACACCGTTGTCGAGTTATAAGCGTTTGAATTTTGGATGGTCGATTCATCCATTCGCACGTGCACATACAGACCCATACGTACGCACAGACACGCATACACATGCACATAGAGACCCGCGCCCGTGATGCCCGGCTCGACGGCCGTTGAAGCGTTTCGTTTCATTTTTGTTGAGTAGATCGAAATGGCTCATCTACACTCGGGCGTTCCCACTCGTCGTACACGCCATATACGCCACACAACCATGCGTCTTGTTCCGCCCGCTCCCCGCCTACATCGGGCCGTAGATCGACGCTGGCCGCTGGGTTCCACTGGGCTCTGGCCACGGTCTTATATACAGGTTGTGGCACTCCTATACCGGCGACATGCATTCGGCTGGCCTCACATTGAAGCCAATATGGCCGGTCTGAGGGGGCTCATTTATTATTATTATGCTACGATCTCACGTCACGTGGTGGCTTCGGGCAGCTTCGTGCTATCTCGTGTCCCGTGGTGGCTTCGTGGTATCTCGTGGATACCAATATCTATCTTAAAACACGGCGCCAAACAATTTTCAGTGTCGACTATTTTCGTGAACTTCTTGTCAATTTAGAAAAAAAGTATTTTTTTTCGAATTCCTTTAACGTTTTGGCATGCCATAAATAAAAAGTATGCAAAAAAAATGTATAGTACCTGGGTGCAAAACAGGCTATAATAGTTGTAAGGAGAAATTTCCAATCTTTAGTGCACCAAAAAATAATACGCTCAGGGAACAGTGGCAAAAGTCTCTTCAGCTACCAAAGCTATTGTCAGAAAAAAATCATGTTTGCGCAAAACATTTTCGGCCTGATTCCATCGTTAAAACTTACAAGCTCAAAGATGAGAGCGGCCATGTGCTTGCTGAGGTAAGATGTTCTTTATTTTCCGAATAGCTGTTGCATTCGTATGTAAATAGATAATTAGTAGATCATTGGAAGTTTTCTTCTTGTTTATGCAACTATGAAAAAAAAAAAAAATTTAGTCAATCGGCATGGCGAGAGAAACAGTCTGTTGAGTTGGCATGAAAAACTTTATCTCTAGAATAGTTCGAGACGATAACCAAGTCGATAGATGTTTCATGTAGTTTATAACTGTACATAGGTTCCACTTAAACATGTTCGACTGGAAACCGGTGCAGTACCAACGATATTGCCACTCCTAAAGTCAATACAGCAGCAAGATGTCAGCTGCAATAAAGGAAACCTGCCGATGAACGAAAATATGACGGACAAAGAGCTCGACGCGGTGCACGCATTGCTTGCTTTGACAGAAACTTGTCTACCTTCCTTTGTCGAATCTATCGAAACCCCTGCAGTCGTCAATGATTGTGGAATCGAACTATGCACAGATTTCGAGAATACACGTGTTCTAACTCGGGAAACTTCGAATCTGGTCAGTCATAATCTATTCACCGAAGTACTGCGGAATCCGAATGTGATACAAACACCTGCAAATTGGTTTTCGACATCATCACCATCCAAAGAAAATATAGTTTTCTACGAGCTTTTATTAAATGACAGTAACCATATTTTCCCGACTGTGAGAAGGAGTTTAATTATTGGCAACGACATGAAAATTAAATTCTCGGCAAATGGCATCGGTGTGAATCCGTTGGTGCTTTCTCTTCCGGATAAATTCGACAGTTTGGAAAATATGAATGAGACTCTCAGAAGATTCGCAAGTCTGAACATTTGCTGTGGCATCGCTATTCTTGACCATACGACGTTAAAACGAAAAATCGTGTACACTGACAATTCGAATCAGTTGCGCCATAATCTAAGTCCAATTGTCACTGCTGAACAACAATGTGACGCCTGCAAGGCCGTAAGGAAACATATTTGTTAAAAAAAACGACGGATGAGAAGGCATGGTCAGACTGGCAATAGGAAAACGATCCTGCAACAGAAAACAATATCAGAAGTGTATAAAAGAAAGTTAGGTCAAAAACAGCATGCCTTGAGACGTGCGAAAATTAGAATTGCGGTTCAAAAAAATGAAATGCTGTCTCAGGAGGCAGAGATAAAGAAGCTCAAGGAAGAAAATGTACTTCGGAAATGTGAAAAACTAGGTATACCGGATTCACAAAAAACGTGCGTTAAGGAAATTATGGCTGCAGCACAGAAAAAAGATTCGAAAGGACATCGATGTACAGAGGAGTGGGTTATGCTTTGCATGCTTATGCATATCCGGTCACCGAGTGGATATCAATTTTTTACGAAAAAACGGAATCTTGCCTGTGACCAGTCTCAGGACTATACGACGATATCTATCTCTGATAAATATGAAATGTGGGTTCGACAAACACTTTTTTGCGGTTTTCGAAAAATACATTCGTGCACAAGATCCAATCAAGAAACACGGACTTCTGTTGGTTGACGAGATCTCGCTACGTGAATCTCTTTCAGTTCACTCGTCGGATTTAACGTATATAGGACTTGTCGATTTTGGCGAAGATGGCGAGAAAGCACAAAGCGTTAACGAGAAGGCAAAAAACGGTTTGGTTTTAATGTTTCAACCGCTTGCCGATAAATACACTCAACCTATCGCAGTATTTGTTTCTTGTGGTCCCGTCAAAGGAGTAGAACTGGCGAAATTGGTGACTAAAGCGCTCATCTTGCTTGAAAATGCCGGCGCAGCAGTCCATGGAATCGTATCCGATGGTGCAGAAACGAATCGGAAAATGTGGAGCGAATTAGGAGTCAGTGGAAAAATCGGCAATGTTAAAAATTGGTTCACTCATCCCGCCGACGACGATCGTCAAGTTTTCGTTTTTTCCGACACGCCACATTTATTCAAATGCGTGAGAAACAGATTGTGCTCGAAACATTATCATTTTTCGTAATTGTTCTTTATTACCTTGAATGTATACTGAAACACAAAGCATTACAGTTATTGTTATTAATTTGGACATACCAATTCCATATAGCTGAAACCCGTAAAAACCGCTGAAAAACCGTATGAAAATTAGGAATATTTACGAAATTACGAACATATCGGGATAAGAAATATGCTCGAATTGATTCCCAATCAATAAACTTTTATCATAATTCAAAGTTGAATCTTATTCTTAATGATGTCAATAAGAATCTCAATGACAAGAATTTGAGAGGATTCGATACGTTGTGGGGTTCAGCTAATATAAACCTACAATTATTTTCTTGCCAATCGTTATTTTTTTACAGTTCATTCAACGAATTGTTCTTACAGGTATTCAGTAACTCGGTCGTACACGGCTTAAAGTTTTACAAAGCTCGCGGTGTTCCCAGGCTAGAGGATTGCGAAGCCACGATCGATTTTTGTCAAAGGCTTAATGATTTATTTGATGCGCTGAATCGCAAAATGCCGAATGAAGGGCTTACGCCCTCGGGAAATGACTTCAAAGTAATTCATAAATATTGAAAATGGAATATTCAACACCGTATCCATATTATTCTTATTCTTAAGGCGGCCTTAAGTCGTCTCTAACCATGTATAAACATCAGGTGACCATGGTGTTGAGACCACTTTGAGACTGACAACTGACTATGAATACGGGCCTAAGTTTCACAACATTCGAAAAGTAACTATAATATATGATTTACTTCCCGCAATGGTAGATTTTGCAATCATCACTCGAATGGCTCGACAATTGGGAAACCAACTACAGAGATGGAAAAATCCAAGCATCGGAATTCTTGACGAGCAACACGGCAGAGGGCTTACGCGTTATCTCCGATCAACTATGGATATTTCCGAAACGTTAACTGCAAAGCATGGCTTTGAATATATATTAACGGGGCGGATTAACCAGGATTCACTGGAGGTCTAAAAAATTAGGAATGATAATCCCTTGTTTTATTTTCTTTTCTCAGTTCAAAAACATTTTTCTTATTGTTCGTAGAAATTTTTTGGAATCATCCGTCAGGCCGCCGGCGCCAACGATCATCCTTCGACTCCAACATTCCTGCGATTATATAAGTTACTGTCGATGTACAGCATTGTAAAACCACCGTCGAGCGGCAATCGTACAGTCACGGAGATTCCAAAAACACTCATTACACTATCCGAACTACGAAGTATCTATGAGAAGCCAACGAAAAGATCCATGAAGGAGTTGAAAGACAGATGGGATGGGCTGATCGAAGAAACAGAATGGGAGTTTGATGACGTCGTCGAACATGATTATTCTCACGCACCCGTCATAGACTGCTAAGTTTACTATGTTACAGGTTAATCTCGGAGTTATATATTCAGTACACATGTGGCATATTCATTACAGGAAAACGGAGAACAGAGTCGTCAATCCAAATATCTTAAGAATAAGGACACTAATGAACAAAAATTATTTCATCAGCGCTAAGTTCAACAAATTTCTACATAAAATATGTTGATATCGAAGTTGTTTCTCTCTAAAGGTACTGTTTCCTGCTCGTATCTAACTTTCTCAACGAGTGGTTTATTTTTATAAATTCCTAGCATGATGGTAGTACGCCGAAAGTGAAGAGTTCCATTTTTTTCAAATTCACTTTGAACTTTAAACGTGCACGAGGCTATTTATTGTGTGACATGGTTTTTTCTGACGCACTTGACGATCATGCAACCCCAAACCAACACATTCCTCAAGGGTGTACGATTTCTATTGACCAATATTCATAACATCAAAAATCCTGTATGTGTACTGCCGGTCGGGGGTTGCATGGTACTAAATTGGAGTGTCAATTTCATGCCCAAATGAATATCAACAACCACTTTTTTATTTGCTTGTGAAATGTTTTGATACACATTAATACGTAGGTTGGTGGAGGTTTGCTATCCATAATACCTTTCTAATTCCAGGATACGTCTGCAAACATATAGAAAAACATTTTCCCTGTGAAAAATGCAAAAAATCCATACGAGCGGCGCCGATCACCTTTTCCGAACAATCCTTTTCCGAACTGGTCAACTTGAAATCACGGGGTGGATTAATCCATTCGAGCACCAACTTTTTTCTAATGCTTAGAGAGTTGGAAGCTTGCATTTCAAAAAATGTACATTCACCCAATGTTTACAGTGAGACTGTGTCAGAAATGATCCGTAATTATAAATTTTCCTTTCCCTGTAAACAACATGCTCAAGAGCTTTTGGCGTATGCCATAAAATATTATATGAGAATGCGAATGAGGCAGTATTCGCAGCAAGTGAACAAAAATGTAAAAAAACAAAGTGCTGCAAAAAAAAAGACAAGCCAAATATTACAAAAACTAAACATTTGTGTTCATTAATATTGATATTTTTTGGATAATGTAATATTACAATGTGAAAATATATATTGCCGGATAAGTAATTAATGTTTTCTTTATTCCTCAACCCACTTTCAAGTTTCATATCCACCATAACTTCTAATAAATGATTTTCTGCAGTTCATAATGAAACTTTACTGCAGAGGTTAAGCCACGCGATATGCTTAACTTCTCCCTATACCTGTGATGGATGTCACAGATAATTTCTCGGTACTATACATTTTTGAAAGATGTTTTTATTTAAATCATGACAAAAAAAATAGGGAGAAAAACTTTCTTTAAATTCCTCAGACGTTCACGAAAACGGTTTTCACTACAAATTATTCTAAAGCACCGTGTTTCAAGATAGTGTAACGTATAACGCTACATCGTTGCCGCTCCAACAGCCTTATGGCCACCGCGGTCAGCTCCGCGATTATCGAAAAATATTGATAAATAGAATAAAATAACGAAAACGAAGCAATGTGACAAATAATACGTCACATCGGCCTTGGAGGCACGCGCGGCGAGCGCTCCTCGAAAAATAGAGAAATCGATAATCGACAACGGCCTTGGGAAGACCGCGGCTAACGCTCCACATAATTCCGAAATTATAATATTTCGGAATTATTTCCAATAATGTGTGAAACGCTACCTCGATACACGAGATAACCGACAACACCGCAGCGGCCTTGGAGGGCCACGGCCAACGTTTCCGTACGCGTGGCAACGGACAAGACACCGGTAGAGGAGGGGCCTCCGACCAATCAAAGGACTGGATCGAACAGTCGGAGGCACCCGAATTCGTATAAAAGGAGCCACCCGAGAACCGGCGGGATAGTCAAATTATTTGTTTCAGAACCTCCGGACCTCCAGCCATCACCAAACCAGCCGAAGAAAACAGCCAGTTGGAGACAGCGTAGAAAAAGTGGAGTTCGTGGAAGCTACCGAAAAGATAGACGGAGGAGACCGACGAATCCAAAGAGGAGGAAACAAGCCAAGCCGGAAGCAGTTTATGTTGGAATCAAAACGACTCCAAGTCCTTTCCCTTCTGCTAAATTTGTTGCAGCGTACAAACATTCCGGGGAGGCGCCACATAAGCGCAAGCAAGGGCATTAATTATCCATCCATCTCCGGCAGAGCGAGAAGCGTGCCCCTGCTCATAACGGGATCCGCTGACGGATCGATACTGGCGTATCGGCAACCAAAGCGCTGCGAGAACCCGATCAGCCGTGGCTAGGGCGCACGGAGGGGGTACAGCGAGCACCGAGGTATCGACCATCGATCGAGCGTCGAGCGGCAGGAGAGGGGCTACCCCTATCACCGTTGCAAGCACCAGCGCGCGAGCTTCGTAGCCCCGCGGGGTGAAGAGGAACGTCGCATCGAGTACAACAACACCCCGTCCCACCCCACGCCCCCCACAATTTAAAGAGCGAAGCGACAGGTGTATGTAGGGGAAGCGAGATAACCCAAATTGTATACACGGCGGCGAAATAAAAACGATTTTACCCATTTTCTCGTGTTAATAATTTTCTGGCGTACTCTTGGCCCGTATTAATTATTGTAACGTAATATCTACCGTTACAATAGATATTGGTATCTACGAGATACCACGGAACTGCACGAAGCCACCACGTGACACGAGATAGCACGAGACTGCACGAAGCCACCACGCGGCATGAGATCGTAACATAATAATAATAAACGAGCCCCCCCAGACCGGCCATATTGGCTTCAATTTGAGGCCACCATTTTCCGGCGAGTGCCACGACCTGTATATAAGACCGTGGCTCTGGCGTCTGGCCTCGCGTTGAGGCTCACACTTGAGCGTGACACCCGGTATAATCTGTTGGACTCCATTGGAACCTCGGCTCGGCGGATCCCGCTACAAATCGGAAAAATTCGGGGCCAACAGAACTCCACGGCGCTGGCGATCTCTCCTCTAATCTCAGCGCCACTACCCGTAGCAGCGAGCCGCGAACTAAAAAAGGTAGATGTGAAACAATCGATGCTGCAGATTCCGGCCTACCGACTTGTAGATGTAAATTGTCGGTGTTACAGTCCTCGCGAATGTGGACGTGAAAAAAAATTGCTGGCTTCCGATTCTAAACAGCTGAGCCCGGAGGCTCCGCCCCGTGCACGTGGTGGACGAGATTTCGATGTTATATATATATGACCAGGCCAGATTGACATTTCTGACATTTTTAAGATGCAAGATCGAATTAATGTCAGATCTAGGATGAAATAAATGTCAGACGCAAGATGGAAGAAATGTAAGATGTAAGATAGAATTGATTGATTTTTCATAATAGTCGCTATTTTAATTATACATATCGCGACACAACGCGGCATATGTGAGCATATACATGGACGCACGTTCACTCTCGCACATATTCACACACGTTATCTCTCGCTCCAGAGCAATGGCTGATAGCGCTGTCTCTCTCGCATTCGGTGATTTCGTCAAGGACATCGTAGCTCGTCCGGCTACATCTATATTGCACCATCGCCAAAGGCCGAAGGTTCCCGAATGACCGTCGGGTATCGCCTCGGGCATCCACAGGTAGTCATGCACAGAACGGTCTAAGAGAACACTCGGAAAACGCCGAGAGTTACCGAACGTTTCCGATGTGTTTGCGCTCGACTCGAGGGAAACAGAATTTTTCGATTCTGTCTCGTCCGCAAGTTTCACGACGACCTCCCCCCGAACCGCCCCGCCCCTTCCCGTACCGGTTGGACAGCGGGGTCCATACGGCTTGGGTCCATGTTCAAATACGGGATCCGTGCCGTTCGGATCCGTATGGAAATATCCATAAATTATTTATGTTCAATAATTTGTTACCAATTTATAACCATAATAATTCATTGTCAACCATTGATCAATGAGAAATTTCTTCTCTTGTTCAAGTACTTATGACTTTTTTGTACTCAACTACTTGCATTCAATCAACTCGCAATTTATGAATTCATTATGTCATCGTTTCTCTGACTTACAAAGAAACCGCGCGATGTGTCCCCCTCCGATTTTGATAAAACTTTGCACGATTGTAGAGCTGGTCAAAATATTCGACACGTATTTTTTTTTATCTGCTGAGTCCCATATTTAGAGGATGAAAACTGCCCTTGAAAATCGAGGGATTTTTCGCTTTTCGATTATAACTCGTGAACGAGGGGAGATAGATCAAAAGTTTCAATGGGGAGGTTATTGCATTTGATGCGCACTAGACATTCGTGATAAGAACGATCAATTAATTAAAAGAATGGACCATTATTTATTCAAAAAATGGGTTTTTTTTTACATAATTCCGAGGGTTTTAGTTCGGACGAAATGTGACTTCGTCAATGTATACATGATGGAAAAATAAAGTTTACGTGTTTTTCGGTTTTTCAATATCTTGCATATATGGGGGTGTGAACCACCCTTGAAGTTTTCGATGAAATTGTAATTGTAATTGTTGTGCATAATTGGTAATTCCATTCGGAATATTTACGTCATTTCATGTCCGTAACAACTGTTCCATTATAATTGAACATTTAAAACTGCAATTTAGCAGGCGGCCCTCTCAGGGGCTGGAAACCACCCCTGAAAATCGTAGGATTTTTCGTTTTTCGCTTATATCTCGTAAGCGGGATGAGATAGAAAAAAAGTTGCAACGGCAAAGTTACTGCATTTTACGCGCACTATACATTGGTGATAAAAACGAACAATAAATGTGACCTATTGAATATTATTTTCTCAAAAAAATGGTTTTTCTTAACATGTCTACGAGGGTTTTAGTTCGATCGGAATGTGACTTTGTCAATGTATGAATGATAGAGAAATAAGGCTTACGTATTTTTGGCTTTATTCATATCTCGCCCTTGAGGGCGTGTAAATCGCTGTCGAACTTTTCGATAATATTGTACCATATTTGGCGATTTCATTCGTAATACAAAACCTCACAAAACTGTATCCAGTAGAATTAACGATCCGGCGAAAGATGTTTTATTAGGGTCACAGAAGGGCCAGAACCACGTTTTCTCGAGATTCAGTTCAGACGTATTTTTTAATTCTGTCGATATATCACACTGATTGTGAACAAAATGACGCATCCGTAAAGGTAAATGAAAGAATCACAAAAATGCTTCGGAAAAGAACACGAACGGATTATTTTACGGATTATATTTTATCGCTCGTGATAATCACTTCTGCCAATGAACGTCAACAATTTCGCGAGGTTGAATTTGAATCCATTGATATTTTTGGAATAAAATTTTCATCATCAGTGCTGAAAGATGGAAATATTATTTTTTGAATATCAATAGATTTAGATATTTATAAGCTTTTGAACGTTACTTACAAAAAGTTTCTAGCTTTCTTTGTCGCGAAGTTCTTGCCGTTCAGAGGCAGACGTGATTTTTGCGAACGCGCTTCTTTAGTGGCTTCATAGTTTCCGCCAGTACTGTACATTATCACGTCTACCATTTTTTTTGTTTAATATGGAAACACATAATCCGAATGTACTGTAGCGTGAAAAACTCGCTAATTTTCTCGCCACGACGACACCGGCAGGCCCACGGTCATTAGGATGTAATAGAGCGTTTTTCAAATGATTTTGTTTGTTTTTATTTTTATTTTCATGGTTTGTAATCGTCCCGGGAGGACAAGAATTTTCCGGAACGAGGAGTTTGATCCGAACGTCCCGGACTGTCCATGTGAGGAGAAAGAGCGCCTAAGGTGGGGCCGAATTGTTCAGGAGGGAGCGAGGAGTCGACGTGCGACGAGCGCTACCGTCGCCAAAATTCCGTTGCGTCGACCCTGCTTGCGAAACCCCCGAGAGTAGGTGTCGTGGGGGTCAGAGTTCGTCGCCTGGGCCCCCCGACATGGAGCGATAAGGAAAGTGGGAATTGAGGGCCTCGGGCCAGATAGCAAGCGAAATATCAGGGCTGTTCCGGGGAAGTCGCCGAGGCAAGAGGTTGGGTTTTTTTGGAAAGATTTTGGGGTCCCGGAAGAATTACCGGAGATCGAGGCCAGGGGTTTGGCGTTTTCGGCAAGGCCTAGGAAATTAATTAAACCTCCGTCGTTCCGGTGAGTCTGTCTGTTCACTTTCTCTGCATCTTGGGACGAATTTTTTTCGTTATTTTTGTTATTTTATCGTGCCTCTCTGTGACGCGATTTTACCGGGTGTTGGGATGAGTCGCCGCAACGGCGGTTGGACCACGTGGTCTCCGATTTCGAATTATTTACCGGTTCCGTGGGTTTTGCCGGGAACTTCGTTCCCGGAACAGTCATCGTCATTTCGTTATTTATTGTGTTTTTCCGGGAATATTCGTTGTTGTCGCGAGCGTCGCGTTTTCAGAAAGTTCGACGGTCGTTTTCTCGGGATAATTTCGAGTCATCGGGGGGGTTGCGCGGGTGAGTCGGACGGCCCGTGTATGGGTGTGTGTGTGTGAGGGTGTGGTTTCCGCGGTAGCTTATTATTTTTGGTATTGTTTTTGTTATATTTTATTTTAGAGCGGTGAATGGAGTAGCCGCGATCAGAGTGCGTGTGTCGCGAGTTTTCTTTGTATGATTTGTTTTCCCCGAGTGTGAGTGGGAGTAAGAGTGTGAGGAATCGAGCGAGGGCCGTTCGGCTTGCACCGCGGGCGAGAGCATGGGCGCAAGAGTGAGAGGGAGCGGGAAATCGGGCGTGTGTGTGAGTGACGCGACGAGTCGTCGCATGATAATTGTAAAATCTTTCTCCATTACAATTAATGTGAATCGGGATTTTAGTGTCGTTTGATGTTTCTTTATTTTTGGATTTGACTCCGCACGGTGGAGGGCGGACACCGCCACTTTACCGGGGCAAGGCTGCGGCTGGTCGGGTGAACAGCTTGGTCCGTGGTGTGTTCCTTTCCCGGTGCAGATGCACCTGGCGCCCATATAAAAATAAGGGAAGGGAGTGTGCCTGGACTTTAGCTTTGCAGCGAATAGTAAGATTTTACGCTACAGTACATTTGATACGGGCTGTCGCTAGCTCAGAATACGTTTCCAATTCCGCAACGAGATAAATACAGTTTTGTTAGGTTTTGTATTACGAATGAAATTGCCAATTAAGGTACAATGATATCGAAAGGTTCGAGAGTAGTTTACACACCCTGAAGGGCAAGTTATGAATGAAACCAAAAATATGTAAGTTTTATTTTTCCATCATTCATACATTGACAAAATCACATTCCGATCGAACTAAAACCCTCGTAGACATGTTCAAAAAACCCATTTTTTTAAGAAAATAATATTCAATAGGTCAAATTTATTGTTCGTTTTTATCACCAATGTATAGTGCTCGTAAAATGCAGTAACTTTGCCGTTGCAACTTTTTTTCTATCTCATCCCGCTTACGAGATATAAGCGAAAAACGAAAAATCCTACGATTTTCAGGGGTGGTTTCCAGCCCCTGAAAGGGCCGCCTGCTAAATTGCAGTTCAAAATGTTCAATTATAATGGAACACTTGCTACGGACATGAAATGATGTAAATATAACGAATGGAATTACCAATTATGATACAATATCGTCAAAAACTTCAAGGGTAGTTCACACCCCCATATATGCAAGATATTAAAAAACCCAAAAACACGTAAACTTTATTTTTCCATCATGTATACATTGACGAAGTCACATTTCGTCCGGACTAAAACCCTCGGAATTATGTTAAAAAAAACCCATTTTTTGAATAAGAAATGGTCAATTCTTTCAATTAATTGATCGTTCTTATCATGAATGTCTAGTGCGCATCAAATGCAATAACCTCCCCATTGAAACTTTTGTCATATCTCCCCTCGTTCACGAGTTATAATCAAAAAACAAAAAATCCCTTGATTTTCAAGCCAGTTTTCACCCCCTAAATATGGGACTCAGGAAATAAAAAAAAAAGTGTTGAATATTTTGACCTGCTCCACAATCGTGCAAAGTTTTATCAAAATCGGAGGGGGACACATCGCGCGGTTTCCTTGTTAGAGCAGAACACGTGACCATGAGTTTTTAATCATTTCTGTATCTCCTGAAATACTGATCGTACAACAATTGCTTACATATCATTAGAAAGAGAAACGTATTTTTTCAAAAATGCTCATGAGAGATTTTGCACAAAAAAAAATTTTATTCGCAGTATTTACAACTTCAAAAACATGTAAAAAATGGCTCTCTCTCTCGCTTCGTTATGTAGCCGCCATTTTGTAAAAAATTTTAAAATCTCAAATGTGGACCTAGCACTTCCTAGTCAATACTGTCATTAACAATCGTGCCAATTCCCGAGTTGATACGATTTTTTTTTCTGTGTGTTCGCAGCTGTCAAATGTTTGACCCAATTGAGGGATAATTTTTTCGTCATTTTTATTGATAAAATCGATCCAAAATTTTTTAGGTTATTATGAATCAGAGCATTTTTTAAATTCTTTATTTTCATGAATTAAAAAAAATCCAAAATCTCTTTCGCTTTTTGCTGCTACATCCTCAACGGTTAAAGACCTAAAACAGACATTTCTTAATTTTTAGTAGAATTTGGAAACATCTGTTGGGCACAAATTTTTTTTTCTTTAATGGTTTTTCAAAAGTTCTTTACGATTTCCCCTGACTGGGTTCTAACCATCAAATAAAGAAGATTGCATTTGCGTGTGATCGCGACTTCCGTATCATGATTACGTTACTGAGAAACAATTACCAATATTTAAGTTGTGAAACCTGTGTGTAAGGTTTGGAGCTGTGGAGCTGTGGAGCTGTGGCATTAGCGTTTTCCATGACGTACCACGAGGAGTTTGCACGGTCGGATTTACGCCTCACTGTCCCGTCAGTTAGTCTTCGTCATTCAAGTCCCTGTCTGTGTCAAGTTGTCTGTTTCGTGAAAAATTATCCAGCCGTTGCTCTTTAATGTCCCAACTAACAAGGAGAGACTACGACCTCGGCATTTTTGTCATTTTTTATATTTATGGTACTGAAAGGTCAGCCCTCGAAAAACAATTCCCTAAAGCCGTTGGGCCAGATAGCCAGAAGTTTACGAGAAAATCGACTTTGAAATATTTTGAGCAGCTTATGAGGACTAACGAAAATGCTGTTACCAACCAACCGAATAGCCGAGCGGGTAGCGAGCAAGACAAGTAGTCAGGAGGTCCCTGGTTCGATCCTTGCCATGAGAAGTTTTTTTTCCATTCATTTCACTTTTCTCTGATACGCGTAAAATTAACGTTTACAATTGTTCGAATTTATGTTTTTTGATTAAAAATATGTATTATAAATTTTATTTTGGTACAAAAATGAAGAACGTAGGGTAGGGTATTACGAATGTTTTTTTAATTGTTTGACAGATGATGAATACGTCGAAAAATATAAGAATATTGTCGTTACGTCGTCGAAATCCGGAAAGTTGAGTACCCAACTGTACAATGATTTTCTGGTCGACGTATTGAAGCCATACGTGGGACAAGAAAAATTTCTACTTCTTATCGATTCTTGGGGAGGACAGACTGACCCAGTTTTATACGATGAGATTTTCAAAAACGAAAGGCGTTTATTAACGTGTACTTTAAAAGTCATCCCTCCAAAGTGCACCCCTCTGGTACAGCCGTGCGATGTCTATTTTTATCGGCAGGTAAAAATAGTACATTGCGATACGAGTGCCGTAAAGCGAACTTTGTACGCACGCTGTGAACTGCCGCACGAGCCGCACGAGAACCACAGGAGCACGAGCCGAAGGCGAGTGCTCCCTGTGGTACGAGTGCGGGGAGTGCGGCTCAGTTCACAGCGTGCGTACATAGTTCGCTATACGGGACGAGTATCGCATACTATTTTTTGTAAAGAATGCATGAAAAGTGCTGTTATGACCATTCGGGTTCCATGGGCGAAGCCTCTGATGGGGTCCAGGGGCAAAGCCCCTGGTCGGGTCCAGGGGCGAAGCCCCTGGCCGGGGGCTCGGGGGGGCGGAGCCCCCCGACCCACAACAAAACTATTTTTAATGAATAAAGTAATGAAAACAACCTGACGTTTTCGTGGTTAACCAAGTTTTCTTCTCGACACATCTGAAACGCTCGGCTGACACCACAGCTGTGTTGACACTTTCACCGTCGCCGTAGCAACGTTAAATAAATTCCAGAAATCGCACGCAAAGCAGCCAATCAGCGCATTCGCTGGGAATTTATTAAACTCATGGCTACATAGCGCCATTTTACGCACTCTCGGCAGGCACGAATACTGACACTTTTCATGCATGAGTTACATAAATGTTATAAAGCGACTGCATAACTGCGCGTACCTGATAAAAAAACGAGAAATTAACTCCAGAGAGGATTGCCTCAAAATACAATCCATCGTACATCAGCTGCCTTCCCCAATTTTTGGTAACATGTTACGATACGCATGGTTTGCTTCGAAACTGTGTGACGAAAGGGACATTTTTTTAAACGTGAACGCGGTGTGTTTCCGTACCGATGTTTTGATAAAAAAAGCTCCTGCAATAGAAGTCTTTCGTGCAGTGTGCAAGGTGTCGTTTAACCTTCTGTTTTCGTTGCTTTTACGACGAATATCACCCGGGCTCTTGCGAAAGCCCATCTGCGGAGTAAAAAATTGCGATCCGGCATAATATTGTTCTCGCGTTATACTCATCATCTGTCAAACAATAAAGGAAACATTCGTATTTCCCATACCCTACGTTCTTCATTTTTGTACCAAAATGAAATTTATAATACATATTTTTAATCAAAATAGAGAAATTCGAACAATTGTAAACGTTCATTTTACGCGTATCAGAGAAAAGTGAAATGAATGGAAAAAAAAATTCTCATGGCAAGGATCGAACCAAGGACCTCCTGACTACTTGTCTTGCTCGCTACCCGCTCGGCTATTCGGCTGGTTGGTAACAGCACTTTCGTTAGTCCTCATAAGCTGCTCAAAATATTTCAAAGTTGATTTTCTCGTAAACTTCTGGCTATCTGTTCCAACGGCTGTAGGACATTGTTTTTCGAGGGCTGACCTTTCAGTACCATAAGTATGAAAAATTACAAAAATGCCGAGGTCGTAGTCTCTCCTTGTAAGACAATATAAGCCCATCGTTGTTCTTCGACGTCCCAACCAAGACATAATAGGCGAGCTGCCATCAAATGGGGAATCGGCAAGAAAAACTCAGAGTTTCCTCAAAAACGAGTGCTTCCAACACGATTTTGAATAACCGCTTCGAGTCTCTCTCGCATATTGATGCACCGACGAATTTGTCATTGAGGAATCGCATGCCAAGCTCGGCGAAGTTTACCCCCAATTCTGCGAGAGTCCTTGGTCGACGCAGGTTTTCTCGAACCTGTTCGTGGTACGTGATGGATAACGCTGATGCCGGCGGTTCGACAATTTAAATATTGGTATTCGTTTCTCAGTAAGGTAATCATGATACGGAAGTCGCAATCACACGCAAATGCAATCTTTCTTATTTGATGGTTAAAATCCAGTCAGGGAAAATCGTAAAGAACTTTAAAAAAAACCATTAAAGAAAAAAAAATTTGTGCCCTACAGATGTTTCCAAATTTTACTAAAAATTAAGAAATTACTGTTTTAGGTCTTTAACCGGCGAGGATGTAGCAGCAAGAATCGAAAGAGATTTCGGAATTTTTTTTTATTCATGAAAATTAAGAATCTAAAAAATGCTCTGATTCATAAAAGATGCATAATTTTTTTGCAGAGATACAGTAATTTAAAAAATTTCGGATCTTTTTTATCAATAAAAATGACGAAAAAATTATCCCTCAATTGGGTCAAACATTTGACAGCTGCGAACACGCAGAAAAAAAAATCGTATCAACTCGGGAATTGGCACGATTGTTAATGACAGTATTAACTAAGAAATGCTAGGTCCACGTTGGAGATTTTGAGATTTTTTACAAAATGGCGGCTACATAACGAAGCGAAGAGAGAGAGCCATTTTTTACATGTTTTTGAAGTGTAAATACTGCGAATAAAATTTTTTTTGTGCAAAATCAAAGTCAAAGTCAATCAAAGAAGTCAAAGATTTAAGTTAATAAACAAGCTGTGAATTATCTGAATCCGACTATTGTTCGCGGAGATACCGATGCCTGAAATTTCGACAAATTTCGACTATTCTCAAGTGGTCCTTTAATTTTTTTGATGAGTGTATAATCACCGGACTGGTCTGTTGAATAAAAATGAATCTGATTTAAATGTTCGAGATGGCAACATCGTTACGGTGTCTGATCGCCACGCAGGATACCCGGGTTAAAATCCTGATTGATGGTGGTGTTTTTTTCCGGTGCAACTGTCGTTTTTTATTGAATAAAATCTAGAAATAGTCGGGTACAGAGAATTGCAAGATACATTCAAGATCTTTCAGGACCTTTTTATTTTATCGTTGAAAGTAAGTATCTCGTGACCCAACGGTTGAAAGAACACGGTCCTGAAACATTTTTCGTTTGTCCAACAAATTTTCGTATCCGACTATTTCTAGGTTTTATTAAATCAAAAAACAGTAGGATCGAAAATACATTTTTTGTTGTAATTATTTACTTTCACGGCATTTCCGAATTCTACAGTTTTTTTAATTTTTATTTTTCAAAAATGTTTGTTTGCTTCCCTACATGAAAAATCAGGTGGGGGAGGTCAGAAAATGTTATCAAAAATATATGTTTTTACGTTTTTTCGAAATTAAAAAAAAATGTTTTCATTGTTTCGGAGGTTCAGGAGTTTTTCTCAAAAAAAAACCACCATCAATCAGGATTTGGACCCGGGTATCCTGAGTGGCGATCAGTCACCTTAACGATGTTGCCATCTCGAAAATTGAAATCAAATTCATTTTTATTCAACAGACCAGTCCGGTGATTATATTATAAAAAAAAGTCAACGCCAAGTCATAGTCAAGTTTTGGCTGAAATTATTAAAAACTCATGGCCATGTTTTCTGCTCCAAGTCAGAGAAACGATGACATAATGAATTCATGAATTGAGAGTTGACTTAATGCAAGTAGTCGAGTACAAAAAAGTGATAAATACTTGAAAAAGAGAAGAAATTTCTCATTGATCATTGGTTGACCATGAATTATTATGGTTTTAAATTTATAACAAATTATTGAACAAAAAGATGCCAGAGGCGAGACCCGACGGTCGTTCGGGAACCTTCGGCCTTTGGCGATGGTGCAATATAGATGTAGCCGGACGAGCTACGATGTTCTTGCCGACATCGCCGAATGCGGGAGAGACAGCGCTATCAGCCATTGCGCTGGAGCGAGAGAGAATGTGTGTGAATATGTGCGAGAGTGAACGTGCGTCCATGTATATGCTCACATATGCCGCGTTGTGTCGCGATATGTATAATTAAAATAGCGACTATTATGAAAAATCAATTAATTCTATCTTACTCCTACATTTATTTCATCTTGCATCTGACATTTATTTCATCTTGCATCTGACATTTATTCGATCTTACATCTTAAAAATATCAGAAATTGTCAATCTGGCCTGGTCATTTATATATATAACATCGAAATCTCGTCCACCACGTGCTCGGGGCGGAGCCTCCGGGCTCAGCTGTTTAGAACCGGAAGCCAGCAATTTTTTTTTCACGTCCACATTTGCGAGGACTGTAACACCGACAATTTACATCTACAAGTCGGTAGGCCGGAATCTGCAGCATCGATTGTTTCACATCTACCTTTTTTAGTTCGCGGCTCGCCGCTACGGGTAGTGGCGCTGCAAAAACATCCACCGCAAAAACAGGCTCCGTGGTACATCTCTCCTCTAATCTCTGGCAGCAGAGCACAACCGGAAACCCAATTGTTACTACATACAAGCTTTTTTTGCTCTTTGTTTGCTAATTGTTTGCTAAAGTGAAAATTTTTTTGCTCGTCCGGCTTTTGAAAAAATCGATTTTGAAATAGACTCTGCTAGCGTTATATAACGCTAGCAGAGCACTAACTGGCACGGCAAAATCGTACGATTTGACTGTACTGCGTTTTTTTGCTATTTGTTTGCTCCCAAAATATCGGAGGTTCAACCCCGTCACTTAATTATTGTCGGAGATATCCACCCTCGATGGCCCGAACCACCCTCAAAGACAAATTTTCGATAATTCGCTGATATCGCTCATATTTTTCGCACTAGAATTCTTTGCTAATTGTTTGCTTACAAAATATCGAAGACTGAATCCCGTTCTTTGCTAATTGTTTGCTCGCGAAATGTCATAGACTAAACCCCGTAGCGTAATTATTTTTCGGAATATCAACCCCCCGAAGACTTTACCCTAGCAGATTGAGTGCCTGTCAAATCACCATAAAAATGCCTAAGGCATTTTGGTAGGCACTTTTGTTCAAAACGTGCCCGTAAATGCCCATAAATGACTATCATTCGAAATGCCGAAATGTGACGGCATTTTTAGGTACTCATCGGCGTTTTTAGGCACTCAGCGGCATTTTTAGGCACTCAGCGGTATTTTTTTTACCGTTCCCCGTCGCTGTTAGGCATTCACCGGCATTCTTTTTTCGGTAAATGCCTAAAAAAATGCCGTTGAGTGCCGGCCTTTTGGGTAGAAATTCGGGGTCGGTCACTCTTAGGCACTCACCGTCACGATTTGAACAAAAATGCCTACCAAAGTGACCGTGAATGCCTCAAATAACCCCGGCATTTTGCCAGTCACTGATAGGCATTTCAATGGGCATCAATTGGCATTCACTACGGCACCCAAGCTGCTAGGGTAGCCACCCTCACAGACAAATTTTCGAAATTTCGTCGATATCGCTTATTTTCTTCGCACTAGAATTCTTTGCTAATTGCTTGTTCGCGAAATATCCTAGACTGAACCCCGTAGTGTAATTATTTTTCGGAATTTCCACCCCCCCCCCCCCCCCCAAGGACTCTAGTCCCATTCAAGGACAAATTTTCGATAATTCGCCGATCTCGCTTATCGTCTACGCACTAGAATTCTTTGCTAATTGTTTGCTCGCAAAATATCAAAGACTAAACCCCGTAACATAATTATTTTTCGGAATATCAACCCCCCGAAGACTAAACCCCGTAGCATAATTGTTTTTCGGAATATCAACCCCCCGAAGACTCTAGCCACCCTCACAGACAAATTGTCAAAATTTCGTCGATATATCGCTTATTTTCTTCGCACTAGAATTTTTCGCTAATTGTTTGCTCGCGAAATATCAAAGACTAAACCACGTAGCATCATTATTTTTCGAAGATTCCACCCCCAGAGGACTCTAGCCACCCTTAAAGACGAATTTTCGATAATTCGCCGATATCTTCGTATAGTATAGAACACCCCAAAATGAGCAGAAAAACAGAAAAATATTTTTTCGATATCTCGCTTAGATTTCGAGTTATTAAATTTTTTGTGTTTAATTTTTGTCCGAATTTTTTTGATTTTTATTCTTGTCCGGTTTCTTTGATGCACTTTTTGTATAGAACACCCCAAAATAAAAAGAAAAACAAGAATAAAAGTTCTTGATATCTTGTGTTAAAGATGACGTATTTTCTGTTAATAGTGGTAAAACCACCAACGTTGTACTTCCGACGACCGCCGCGATTGGTCGTCAGGGCTGCGTTCTGAAACCCAACTCGAGTCAACTATAGTATAACTATAGTAATAGAATTATAACGACGCGATTTAACTATAGTTGACTCGAGTAGGGATTCAGAACGCAGCCCAGAAGAGCGGGCGAGTAACCGCCTAAACCAGGCGAACTGAGCAGGGGTGGCGGGAGACGGACGAGTGTGAACCCTGTAGCCCGACGCGGGTAGGTCTCGAAATCCCGAATCTCATTCGGCCGAAAACCATCTTCACGCGGTACAACGCGTGAAGCGAGCTACGCCACTATATCTATATATACGTTTTCGGCAGAATGAGATTCTGGATATCGAGACCTACCCCCCGACGCCATAGGGCGGAGTCTTTGATGGGCATGCAAAGAGTCGAGTCGCCAGGGCTGCGTTCTGAATCCCTACTCGAGTCAACTATAGTTAACTCGCGTCGTTATAATTCTATTACTATAGTTATACTATAGTTCAGCGATGCTCAACTCAGCCCGTACGGGCTCAGAGCTCATACGGGCGGGCCGCGGGCTCGCGCGGGCACTCGCGAGCTCTGAAAGTGGGGATCTGCTGCCTGCCGTGAGGGGAGAGCGTGCGAGCGTAAATGCGTGTGAGTTCGCAGCGTGTGGGTATGCAAAAAATAAAACAAAAGAAAATTATAAACGTCGTTTATAGCGAGACGTTTTGTTTTCTTTATCTGCTATTATTTGATTTATTTCGTATAATATCATACTCTTATTAATAATGGAGCCTGACACTGCTGACGATTCCGAATCACGGAAGCTCAAAAATATCGTATTCAAGGAGGACTGGAAGTTATTATATTTGTGTCAACTGCATGGAGGAGAGTCCCAATGTATGATTTGTAAAAAACACGTAATGTGCAAAGGATACAACGTCAAACGACATTATGAGTCATTTCATTCGGAAGAACCCTAGCAGCTTGGGTGCCGTAGTAAATGCCAATTGATGCCCATTGAAATGCCTATCAGTGACTGGCTAAATGCCGTGGTTATTTGAGGCATTCACAGTCACTTTGGTAGGCATTTTTGTTCAAATCGTGACGGTAAGTGCCTAAGAGTGACCGACCCCGAATTTCTACCCAAAAGGCCGGCACTCAACGGCATTTTTTTAGGCATTTACCGAAAAAAGAATGCCGGCGAATGCCTAACAGAGCCGGGGAACGGTAAAAAAAATGCCGCTGAGTGCCTAAAAATGCCGCTGAGTGCCTAAAACTGCCGAAGAGTGCCTAAAAATGCCGGTGTGTGCCTGAAAATGCCGTCACATTTCGGCATTTCGGATGATAGTCATTCATGGGCATTAGGGTGGGTCAAAAAAAAACTTTTTTTTTTTTTTTGAATGTAACCCACGAAAACTAGTTCCTAGGTACCTCTACAAAGTACTCACCAAGTATGAGCTCTTAATATTAATGGGAAGAACTGGCTCATCGTCGTTTTCCATTTTCAATTTAGTCTCATATAAAAATGGTCATATCTTATCACCAATAGATTGTTAAACTAGTTTCATCATGAATATTTATAGGAAATTGAACGCTCTACAAAAATGGTCTCTTATATTTTTTTCATTAATCGAACCATTTGAAAGATATTCAAGGTCAAAGATTGAAGAATTTATGAAAAAAATATTTTTTTGTTTTGAATTTTGTAACTTACTGAAAAATAATGATTGTCAAATGGGTATCAATTATTTCTGTAGGAAATTGAACGTTCTACAAAAAAGGTTTCTTGTGGTTAATCGATTACTCTAACCATTCAGAAGATATTCGCATTAGAATTCCAATGCTTACTGATTTTAATAGTTTTTTAATAAATATTTTTTATTTATCCATTTAATTTATGAATTTTCTACAATATTCATAAACATTTGAGTTTATTTTGATCGAATGACAGTTTTCAATTCTTTAACGATATTTTCTTTTTATTATTTTACTCTTATCACAATTTAGTATCGTAATTTGTTGAGGATAGCGAAGATCGCGAGCGGTCTCAGGACGTTGACCCCGTAGGCGTGGCATCAGCTGTGTACTGCTTGTAATTGTAATTGTGACAGTACATTTCGGCGCGTGTCACATCGAGCGCGGTAGATAGGGCAACGGTCAGTCTTTTCCCGAACGACCGACAATACGGGTCATATCGAAACACGTCTCCGAATAAACCGTGACTTTTTACATATACACTGTTACATCGATTTATAATAAACACCGTTTACCTCGTTAACTACGTTGCCTGCTTTATTCGATTCCCAACAGGTTATGGGCCCAGAACTCGAATAACGCAGTTTAATCGGTTTTTAAATAGTGTTGGTAGAAAGTGAAAAAGTAACCGGGTTACTAGCGTATTGGTGGGAAAACCGTTAAGATTCGAGTGACGTGTTCGGCGGGAAGACCGTTGATTTTTTAAGAGTTTTTTTCGGCGGGAAAGATGGCTGCGGCGATTAAAATCGATCAGCTTACCGGCGATAATTACGACACATGGAAAATCCATATGCGGGCAATTTTGAAGAAAAATGACCTGTGGGAGTATGTGTCGGGTGAGACGCCCAAGCCGGAGCGGTCGGATCCAGCGTACGCTAAGTGGGTGAAAAGCGATGGAAAAGCAGAGTCGGACATTCTGTTAGCTGTTAGCCCGAGTGAACTGGTGGCGTTGGACGGCCTGGAGACATCGATGGAGATCTGGGAAAAGCTGAAATCGTTATATCAGTCGAGCGGTCCAGCGCGAAAAGCGTCGTTGCTGAAAAAATTGGTTCTAACGCGCATGCAGGAAGAGGAGGACCTACGGAAGCATGTCGCGGATTTTTTCGACACGGTTAAAAAATTGAAGGAGATTGGGTTAGTTGTGATCGACGAACTGCTAGCTATATTGCTTTTATATAGCTTGCCCGATTCGTTTTCGATGCTTCGGACGGCGATGGAGTCGCGCGACGATCTACCGTCAACGGACGTCTTGAAGGTCAAAATACTCGAAGACTATGAAGGGAGAAAGTCGCAGGGGGCGGAGCAAAGGGCGATGTTCGCGAAACGATCCAACGGACATGGCTTCAAAAATCGGAACGAAAGCCAAGGTCAGAGGGATAAAAAGAAGACGGAATGTTACCGGTGTGGTAAACTCGGACACTTTGCGCGGGAATGCAAGGTGAAGGTCGACAAAAATTCGAAACAAAGTGCGCGACGGTTGGAAGACCGTTACGGAAAGTCGGAGCGCGAAAACCATAGCAATTCAACCTTCATGATAAGCAACGCCGAAGAGGCGGCGCTTGTCCAAGGAGGTAGCTCGATATGGTGCGTCGATAGTGGGTGCACGGGGCACATGTGTAGCGAGAAGGGCTTATTTAAACCAGGATTCACGTCCATAAAAAGCGAGGTGAATTTGGCGAACGATAAGACGACGCGAATCGACGGCATGGGAAAAGTGACCATTGCAGTAGATACGGGCAGCGAAAAGCGCGAGATTGATATGGACACGGTTTATTATGTTTCGGACTTGCGCTCGAATTTAATGTCAGTGTCGAAGATAACAGATCGTGGGTTTGAGGTGCGTTTTCGTAAAAACGACGCGATCGTAGTCGACGAGCGGGACAAGGTGCACATGCGCGCGGACCGAGTGGGTAATTTGTACCATGTAAGAATGTGCAACGACAGTGTGAACAACGTCGAAGTTACGAAAAATTCTGTCGATGTTTGGCACCGTCGCTTAGGTCACGTGAACGAGCGTGACCTCAGAGCAATGGCCAAAGGCGGTTTGGTTCACGGGTTGAGCATTAAAGACAGCGAAAGAATGTCGGAGTGCGAAATCTGTGCGAGCGAAAAGCACGCGTGCAAGCCTTTTACCCAAGGCAGCATGGATCGTACGAGCGATTTATTAGAAATAGTGCATACGGACGTGTGTGGCCCGATGCGGCATCCCTCGTTCGGCGGGAAACGTTATTTCGTAACGTTTATAGACGATAAATCGCGATGGTGTGACGTTTTCTTCGTAAAGAACAAAAGCGACGTGTTTAGCGCGTTTCGGGAGTATAAAGCGGAGGTCGAAAATTCCACCGGGAAAAAGATTAAAGCTCTGCAGTCAGATAACGGGCGCGAATATGTAAATACCGAGTTCGATTCGTTTTTAAAAAACAACGGGATCAGGAGACGGTTGACCGTGCCGCATACGCCCCAACAGAATGGAATTGCCGAGCGGAAAAACAGGACGCTAGTGGAAATGGCACGGTGCATGATGCGCCAGGCGGGGAGTCCACCGGCGTTTTGGGCGGAAGCAATCAACACGGCATGCTACATTCGGAATCGGTGCCCAACGGCAGCATTAAACGGGCAGGTACCGTTCACGGTGTGGAGGGGGAAGACCCCAACCGTCGGCTACATGAAAGTCTTCGGTTCGAAGGTGTACGTTAAAGATAAGAGCGCGAACAAGGGGAAGTTCGACTCACGATCCGAGGAGGGTATTTTCATGGGATACGATACGGTGTCCAAGGCTTACCGAGTTCATAATCCGACGAACAAGAAGCTGCTAGTGTGTCGTGACGTAAAATTCATGGACCAGTCAGCGTTCGGAAATGAGTACGAAGAGTTACTCGACGAAGAGGAGAACGGCGACGGAATCATCGTGGATTTAAATGCCCCGAGCACGACCGAAACGAAGATCGACGACGAAGAAACACGAAATAAAAAATACATACGCGCCAGAAGAGGATTGCCGCGAGTAACGAGAGCGATCGAGAAAGCGCGCGAAGGAGAAGAGCGAGAGAGAGCGAACAGCGCACCTGTGCAGACAAGAAAGAGGGCTGCGACGGTGCGGTGGGACGAACTGGTAGGACAGCCGAAAAGAGGAAGAGGCCGCCCGAGATTGGTGCGTAGCGGGTCGGTGGGGAGACCTCGAAAGGTGTACCAGTCAGCTGCGATCGACGCCGACGACAACGAAGAAAGCAGCGAAGAAAGCGAGGGAGAAACAAAGACGCGAACAGGGTCGGAAGACGATGAGGTGTTCACGGCGAACTACGTCACCATCGATCCGACTACATGGGATGAAGCGAGACAGACCGACGACGCTAACGAGTGGAGAGGTGCGATGGAAGACGAGTTTTTGGCGCAAATTAAAAACGGCACTTGGGAAATAACGTCGAGACCTTGTGACCGGAAAGTGATTGGGAGTCGATTCGTGTTCCGTACGAAAATTACGGACAAACAAGAACGTAAAAAAGTAAGGCTCGTAGCAAAAGGGTGCTCCCAACGGCCAGGGGAAGATTTCCATGAATCATACTCCCCGGTCGTGAGATCGACGTCGGTGAGGCTGCTGGCGGCGATTTCCGCGGAACGCGGATTAGAAATGCACCAGATGGATGTTGTTACAGCATATTTGAACGGCGAACTCGAGGAGGAGGTGTACATGGGCGTACCCGATCAATTGCGCGAGGTATTAGACAGGGTAGTCGCAACCGAAAAGGTTGGGTTAGACGGTAAGGTCATTCGCGACAAAAACATTATTGACACGGCGGAAAGGTGGCGGCGAGAACTGAACACGAGAAAAGATAGCGTTTGCGTTTTAAAGAAAGCGTTGTATGGTCTGCGTCAATCCGGGCTGCAGTGGCATAAGAAGCTAGTGCAAGAGCTAAAGAAATTAGGGTTTAAACCGTTACCGCAAGATCCGTGCGTGTTCATGGCGCGAAAGCAGGAGCGAGTGATTCTAACCGCGATATACGTCGACGATATGATCTTTGCGACGAACGATAGCGCGTGGCTGTGTGAGATAAAGCGCGATTTGTCGTGTAAATTCGAGATGAAAGATTTAGGGAAGCTTAACAACTGTTTGGGTATCGAGTTCTCGCGCGACAGCGATAGCCGGGTATACCTTAAGCAGACTGTTTATGTCGAGAAGGTGCTGGAGCGCTTTGGTATGAGTGATTGTAAGCCGGCGCTTACACCGATAGATGCGAGCGACAAACTTGTGAAACCAGAGCGCGCGGACAGCAACGAGATGGGTCGGTACCCATACCAGAGTTTAATCGGCTCGCTGATGTTTTTGGCAGTGTCCACGAGGCCGGATATCGCATACGCCGTAAATTTTCTAAGTCAGTTCAATACGAACTATCGTGTCGAGCACTGGACGGCGGCGAAAAGAGTGTTGCGATATCTACGAGGGACGAGCGATTACGGATTAGCCTATGAGAGGACCGGTCTACCGTTGTTCGGCGTCGTTGACGCGGATTGGAGTTCGAATACGGTCGATCGGAGGTCGTATTCGGGCTACGCGTTTATATTAGCCGGTGCACCGATATGCTGGGAGGCGCGAAAGCAGAGGACGGTAGCACTGTCCAGCACAGAGGCTGAATACATGGCTATATCGGAGGCAACCAAAGAAGCCATGTATTTACGCGGGATTCTAGGTTGCATAGGTGTGGATTGCGAGTGTGTGACATTGTTCAACGACAATCAGGGAGCAATAAAACTCGTTCAAAACAATGCTCACCACTCGCGAACGAAACACATAGACGTGAGGCATCACTTCGTTCGCGAAATATACGAACAAGGTATTATCGACATAGAATACTTGTGTACCGAGAGAATGCCCGCGGATGTTTTAACCAAAGGTTTAAATGGAGTGAAACACCGCGAATGTTTACAAAATCTTGGTATGCTCAATGTATAGATATAGGATACCTGTTCACGACTTCGAGGGGAAGTGTTGAGGATAGCGAAGATCGCGAGCGGTCTCAGGACGTTGACCCCGTAGGCGTGGCATCAGCTGTGTACTGCTTGTAATTGTAATTGTGACAGTACATTTCGGCGCGTGTCACATCGAGCGCGGTAGATAGGGCAACGGTCAGTCTTTTCCCGAACGACCGACAATACGGGTCATATCGAAACACGTCTCCGAATAAACCGTGACTTTTTACATATACACTGTTACATCGATTTATAATAAACACCGTTTACCTCGTTAACTACGTTGCCTGCTTTATTCGATTCCCAACATAATTTAATATTTTTCAACGTGTTTATTTAAAATGTAACTCAAATTTCTTTTTTCCACAAAATTTATAATTAAATATTTTTTTCTGTGGAGTTTGAAAATTTAGTTTTAAACGTTGGTAGTTCTGTTATTCATTATTTGTCATACTAGCGCCACCTGTGGTTTCATAGCCTGCATCGTTCCGAGTATTTACTGCAAATTGTCAAAGAACATCGAGCGAAATTTCCTAGTTGTAATAAAAGGCACTTTTTATAACTAGAATTTATTTTTATTTATTTTCGTATTAATACTGTATCAAATAATAAAATTACATATGGTGAAATAGAATTTTTTTTTTCTGTTGATATATCTGTTGATATTTCGTAAATAAAACACTTTCTTTTTCTGAAATAGATCACGAATTGTCTCAAAATTCATATATTACATGGATAAATAAAAAATATTTATCAATAACTATTAAAATCAGTAAGCATTGGAATTCTAATGCGAATATCTTCTGAATGGTTAGAGTAATCGATTAACCACAAGAGACCTTTTTTGTAGAACGTTCAATTTCCTACAGAAATAATTGATACCCATTTGACAATCATTATTTTTCAGTAAGTTACAAAATTCAAAACAAAAAAATATTTTTTTCATAAATTCTTCAATCTTTGACCTTGAATATCTTTTAAATGGTTCGATTAATGAAAAAAATATAAGAGACCATTTTTGTAGAGCGTTCAATTTCCTATAAATATTCATGATGAAACTAGTTTAACAATCTATTGGTGATAAGATATGACCATTTTTATATGAGACTAAATTGAAAATGGAAAACGACGATGAGCCAGTTCTTCCCATTAATATTAAGAGCCCATACTTGGTGAGTACTTTGTAGAGGTACCTAGGAACTAGTTTTCGTGGGTTACATTAAAAAAAAAAAAAAGTTTTTTTTTGACCCACCCTAATGGGCATTCACGGGCACGTTTTGAACAAAAGTGCCTACCAAAATGCCTTAGGCATTTTTGTGGTGATTTGATAGGCACTCAATCTGCTAGGGAATATAATAAATACGACGGAGACTCAAGAAAAGAATTATATCTACGATTATGTTCTAATGAAGAAGAGGTTTGTCGCACTCGCCCTCATTATTTATTTAGATTATATCGAATTAATACTAAAATCATACCAAAACTTTATTCCTGCTCGTTTGTACAAAAATCAAGCGCTAATTAGACCCACCTTGTATATACCGAAATCATACCGACGATATCGTAATTAACTTTACCGGGCTCGATAGCAGGGCGATGTTGCCATCAATCTACTAACTCGGAGGACGTCGGTTCTACACATTTACACATGTGCATTTTTGCAATTAATTAAAAGGTGTTATTAATATTCTTAATTTTTAGACAGTTCATCCACATAAAATTTGTTACCATATATTCAGCTATAGATACTAAATTTATTCCCAAATAATACCGAAATTCATGAATCTCCGAAATTTGAAAACAATTTGTCAGAAATTCTTCACAACTTAATGAATTCTGAATTATTTTTGATAGTTCATCAAATTTTCGGGGATGCTGAAAAAATCTTAAAAATGTTAAACGATTATTGAAAGATATGAAAATTCGTGGAGGCTTTTGAAATTTTTAAAAAATGTCGAGCCGTGAAGTTTTGTGAACTTTATAGAATTGTACAAATGTACCTACATTTGAGAATTATTTTTGGAATCACCAGCATTTGAAACTGTTTTGTCGAAAATTCTTTGAAACAGATGAAAAATCCAAGATAATTCTTAAAAATGCGAACCGAAATTCTTAGAAATGAATAAAAGTTCTCAAAATATGTTAAACAATTATTGAAATTTTCGAAAATTCATAGAAGTTTTTCAAATTTTCTAAACTGTCTGTATCCCAAAGTTCCTTAATATTAATTGTTGATTATAAATATGAAAATATAAGTATATAAATATACATGAGCCATTCCAGCATATATCGGACAATTACGGGCTTCACTATCTGGGATGTTTATGATATTTACCCAGCTTGAAGTGCATATTGAAAAACAAATTCCTAAATTTTTCCAGATTTTTTTGTCGATTATTTTGGCAGCTGTCAATTAAGGTATTTTTTTTCTTCGTTTTCTTTTTTTTTTTCAAGTATTGTTCTCACTTGCTTACGCTGATTATAAAATATATTAAAAAGCTTTTTAGGACATGAAATTGTCTCAATTTTACGAAAAAAATATCCGTTTGTCATTTCGACCCTCAAAATCTCGTTAAAATTGAATTTGCAACATAAAAAGCTGTTTTTCGCCCGGTGCCCACATTTTGGGAATTTTTCAAATATTTAAGTCGGAAAGCTGTCGAAATTTCACGGGACATATCTTTATTTTGCAAAGGAAAGTAACCATAAATTTTGCTTATTAATGGAGACGATGAAAAATATACGAAAATAGTTGTTTGGTGTCATTACAATTTTCGATAGCTTTCAGTCTCGTTGTAGGTCTTGATAAAAAAATAATGAAGAACATTTTTAAAAAACGATGAAAAATATTTGTCTAGCCGCAATAACGCCTACGTGTTGAATATGGAAAATTGGAAAATTACATTTTTTCAATCGTTTATAATTAATTTTTGTTTTTCAATTAATGTTAAGGATCCGGACGGAGAACTCAATTTAAAAAATACGATCATCCTGTGAAATATTCTTACCTTTCCGACTGAAGTATTGAAAAAATTTCCAAAATTTGAGCAACGGCCGAAGAACAGCTGTTTAAGTTTGGAATTGAATTTTAATGAATTTTTGAGGGTCAAAATGAAAAATTTATGTTTTTTCAAAAAGCTAAGATAGTTTCACGTCAATAAAACATTTTTAAAATATTTTTCTAATAGCGTAAGCGTGTGAAGAAAATACTTTTAAAAAATGAGAAAACAAAAAAATTAAAAAATACCTTAATTGACAGCTCCCAAAATTTGGGAATTTGTTTTTCAACATGCACTGTTAGCTGTGTGGATATTATAAAGATCCCAGATAGTGACGCCCAAAGTTGTTCGTTATATTATGGAGAGGCTCACATATATATATTCGTTTTTCAGAATTACTTTGGTATAATTTCGGTATGCAATGGGTGGGAAAAAATGTGCCTCATCGAAAAGTTAAAAATTTTTTCCGATTGCTCGTTCCTTGATAAGGCATGAATCCAATAAGGTTTCGGGAGATGCTCGATAAATCATTTGAATATCCAAATCCTTTATCCTTTATCCTTTTCCTTTTGTCCTTTATTTCCAGACATTACAACGTTCTGCAGTTGATGTTGTTCGGACGAGTTACGAAATAGTTCAAAAAATTGTTCGCGGACACCGGCCTTTTACTGAAGGAGATTTCGTCAAATCATGCATGGTCGCGGCTGTGCAGATTTTGTCTCCGAGTGAAGTGCAAAAATACGAGTCCATCAGTTTATCCAGGGCGACTATAACGAGACGCGTACAGGAAATGTCCGACAGTATTCGATCACAACTAAGAGAGCGCATTCAATCATTCATTGCGGTATCTCTAGCTCTCGATGAGAGTCTCGATGTGACAGATATCGCACAATTAGCGGTTTTTGTTCGTGGTGTCGATACAGAGTTAAACGTGATAGAAGAACTCTTAGATATTATTCCGATGAAGGGAACGACGAGAGGTGAAGACATTTTCAACTCCGTCATTGATTGCACCGCTCGCATGGGCTTGCAAATGAAATTGTTGGAATCGATCGCTACAGACGGGGCTAAATCAATGACAAGTTCAAAATTGGGCCTTATCGGACGAATGCGCGCGTTTTTAAAGAGCAGGAAATTGAAAAATCCTTTATTGCGATTCATTGTTTGGTACATCAAGAAGCTTTGTGCGCGAAATCAATTTCTATGAAACCTGTTATGGATATTGTAGTTAAAAATGTAAATTTTATCCGAGCTCACGGACTCAACCACCGAGAATTTAAAGAATTTCTTGCATTGCTGGAGAGCGAACATGGTGATATTCCTTATTACTGCGAGGTTCGGTGGTTGAGTCGTGGTGCGACTCTCAAACGATTTTTCGAATTGAGAGAAGAAATCGCGGAATTTTTGGACTTCAAAGGGAAGCCATGCCCTCAACTCAGAAACCCCGAATGGATCGCTGATTTAGCTTTTTTGACCGACATTACGATACATTTGAATGTTTTAAATGTTGCTTTGCAGGGAAAAAATAATCTTATATGGAACATGAACGATGAGATAAAAGCATTTCGGCGAAAACTAATTTTATGGCGATGCCAAATCGAGAAAAACAATATCGTTCATTTCCCACACCTGAATTCTTTGGATAATTCAGGCACTCTGGATTTTGAAAAGTATTTAAAAATAATTGTTGATTTTGAAAACCAATTTGCAGTACGATTTGCTGAACTTGAGCAAATGCAAAAAATATTAGAATTGTTCGTTTCTCCATTAAGTGTAGAAATTGAAGACATACCCGAAAATTTGCAATTGGAAGTGATTGACTTACAAAGTGATACACGTATGAGAAACATCTACAAAGCGGAGCAGGACGTTATCGAGTGTTATAAGAAACTACCTGTAGAAAAGTATAAAAATTTGCGAATATTCGCGGCTAGGGTGATTTCAATTTTTGGCAGCACATATTGCTGCGAACAATTTTTTTCCCAAATGAAGCTCTGTAAGTCGAAATCGAGAGCAAATCTTTCTGATACGAATACAGAGGCCGTTTTGCGTGTTGCGACGGCAAGAAACATTAGTCCTGACATTAATGCACTTGTTGCTAAAAAACGTAGTCAGCTGTAATCGCAGAAATATGTTGAATGACAACGACAACATAGTTCCGTATTAGACGGTAATATGGCCTTGGTTGGCTTCAACACGATGAGCAGGGCGCAGAAGGTACGGACAAATACGAAAAATAAAATATCAATAGTTAACGGATAAATCTGGGGCACACGGCAAAAATACTCTCGTGAGACGGTGTTTACAACTCGACAAATTTTAATTACGATTCTTGCGAACGTTATGACGAAACAAGCATACAAGCCTCGTTAGCCTTTCACAAACTCAATCGAATATATAGACGTCGGCGCCCATGACGCTATTATCAACACGTTCAATTGACAAAATTTATCTCGCTGATTGAAACAAAATCAAACAACATATAAATACGATTTTTGAGGGCACTGATGAGCACTCCGATTCTTTTCCATGAGACCAGCGACTGAACAGATTTACGAATTGTTTACTTATCGTTTTTCGGTACGCTCGCTCGCACGGGCTTCATATCAGGCGCGACGTCGGCAGCTATCCTCGATCTCCTTTTCCTGGTGATTCGAACTCGATGAGATGGAGTGGTCAGCCGATGCTGACATTCCCCGTTATTAAAGCCGAGATGACCAGAGCTTTCGAGACAAGGTAGCGCGTACTCCGCTCGTGCGATCGCGCTGCAAGAATTCTGAGCAAGCCGTTCGATGATCCCTCGACGTACCGAAGGCGATTTCCGTTTCCAAATCAATGGCCATTAAATAAACGAGACACGGTCGCCTTTGCGCGATGCCGTGTCATTTACGTTAACATAACAAATTTTATTCGGTCGTAGCCACGTAGCCCGACTTCCGAGTGTGGTCCCATACAAATATGTCGACTCGTAGGTACATTGAAACGTCGAGCGTGAATGCCCACCGGTAACTACTAACGCGACTTTCGACGATACTCAAGTCCTAATTCTAACGAAATGTATTGACGAATGTCGATCGCGACGATCCCTCCCATTGTCATCCCCACTCCGCGATTATTGACGGCGCACAGAGTCGGAACGGCTCGCTACACAACATATCTTAGATAAGATGTATATTCTGTTATCCTTAACATACTTACAGTGGTAAGGTCACTGAAGTTGATTCGTCCTACGTCAAGATATTCATTTATTACGAATAAGTAAATATTCTTAAGAAGAATGGTGAGATGCAATCGTGATATTTTCAAGAAATTTTGAAAACGTATCTGAAATGCCACGATGTTCCTATGTGAAATAATGATAATCAGCTGTAATAACTGGAAGAAGTTATAAAGTAAAATAACATTAACGTTTTTTGGTTACATTATTTCATCTTACTAGTTGTCCTTCACACAAGAATCAAGGTAAAATTATTAAAAAATCACGAATGTAGGACAATCTGAATACTGGTGTGTTTGAGACACACAGTAAAAATGTAAGTTCTGCGGAACTTATTAAAAAAGTTGAATCACACTTGTCTACTGGCGGACCACCTGCTGTGCGTTTCTACTGTCCCCACCTTTCTGCTTACACAGTCTCCCCACCTACCAAGCCCGCGTGGAGCCCGCGATAGCCCGCCGCCTGGTTCGCGGGCACGCGAGTTGTGCATCCCTGCTATAGTTGACTCGAGTTGGGTTTCAGAACGCAGCCCTGAGCCCAGAGCCGAACGTACGCATGAACGTATATGCACGTGAACCAGTGTACCCGCGTGTTCAGAGTATTTGTGGTTGAGACGGGAACGTGTTCCGTTCTCAGCCATCTGTCGTAAAACCGTCGAGAGCCCTCGCAAGTGGCGTGAGCTCTCTCTCTTCGATTCTCGTTCGTCGGTAGTGCTGACGATCGGGCTCGCGTAAAATATACGCGTGCACGGGCGGGCACGGTCTTTCGCCGCCCCCGTCGTATTACCGAAAACCCTCGTTAACCGTTTATATCTTCGTTTATCTTCGTAATGTTTCGAACAATAAATCAATCGTAATATTCTCTTTCCTCACGTCACTCAAGCTGGCGGCACCACAGAGTCAAATCTTCTCGAAACCGATGAAATAATTAAAGGCTAATTAAATGCTCCATTGCCGAATTTAATGCTCTTTTAAAAAAAAAAAAAACTGTGGTGCCGCTAGCTTGAGATAAAGTTGGCGGCACCACAACATTAAGTTCTTATGCAATAAAAAACGTAAATAGGCCATAATTAAAGGCTCATTAAAGGCTCCTAAACGAGCGTAGAATCAATCGATTCGGTCCAAGGGATCGGGAGACAATCGCATTTTAGTAAATTTTGAAAATTATTATTTTTTTTTTTTTTTTTTTTTTCATCGATTGCTATAACCCAGGTAGTATAAAGGTCCACGATATAAACCTTGAGTGGGCAGGTTAAAGGACACATAAGACAATAGTTTTATAGGCTGTAGGATGTCTCGGTACATGTTAACTAGTCGACTAAAATAACTACGATTAATGATCATTTTTTCGAAGGCGATAAAGCATTTAGATTTGAAACATCAACGATCATGAGCCTTAAATTTCACATGAATTTAGACACCTCAGCCGAATTTCCAGCCTATGGATGAGGATCCTATGGATATTAGGGTCAAAGACAGTTGGGGGTCGTTTTCTCGTAGGGGGTTGAAGCATCAAATTTGAATTTACCGGCAATCGAAAGCCTTTAATTCAACATGAATTTAGACACCTTAGTCGAATTTCCAGCTCGTCGGGATCCTGTGGATATGGGGGTCAAGGACCGTTGGGGGTGGTTTTCTCGTAGGGGGTTGAAGCTGTTGTGCCGGTACACCGAGTGATCGCTAGGAAACGGGTGTTTAGCGGTTAGACAATTATTTTATTTTTGTTTGTGGGTTCCAGCCACGAAGAATTGGAATTCACGTAAACAGTTTATCGATTAATTTATTCACTATGACAAAAACTGATGGAATACAATATTGGTTATGTGGCCACCGCTTCTCGGCTTGGACCTTTCTGTTTAAATTTTTGCGCGATTGACGCAACCCGAGGTTTCGTCAATCACACTTTAGATGCCGTCACCGTCCGGTATAACACTCAAATCGATGGGTGATTGCGTCACGCATCGATCTGAGTGAAACATCGATACAGCCAGTACATCGTCGCGACGGCTCACGCGCGCCCATTGGCCCGCCGGGCCGCTACGACACCGTCGGCGCCAGCGATTGGACAACTAGACACCCGACCGGCTAGAATCACGCTATCACCGATACCCCCCACGGCGTCGCGGGCTACGCGACCGCGAGCGGCTATCGATCACCACTGCTTCACTGGATCTCGACTACGGCGGACGTCCGAGCGACGTATCCCGGACTCGCCATTTTTTCCCTCGTGTATGGAGTACACGTTGACGATCGACGGCACAAGTTCGCCATTAAGTCGTCCCAGTATACGGGAGACAAAAATACAATTATTTACGGGAGCATCGCTCCCATCTCTACTGGATTCTTGGTCCGACAGCATCGTCATTTCACGGATCTCGTTGGAGATACCGGATCACGGAGTCACTTTATCGGTTTTCGCAGGAGCGACCGCCATACTTCGACGCCATTTCGACACAGGTATAGCGTATGCGGTCATCAAATCCGGATACGCTCTCATGTAAAACCAATTCATTAGTGCGCGACGTTAATGTTCGGTAAAACGTGCCGACTCATGAACGACTTCGACAATTAAATAATACGGTGTCCACACTACGACACCGTCGGATCACGTCGAGCATCACGTGTTCCCAAAATTCATCCGCGTCGCGGTTACCATACCCGCGAGTGTGCAACGGGGGATTTTCAGAACTTTCATTATCCTTAAGGCCTGATTTGGCCAGGACAATTACATCAGTAAATTTTCAAAGACTCGTCACTGCTTTTCGGGGCGTTTGCCCGAGTGATATCGTCTTACGACTGTTGTGTCCCCCGGATGACCCGTGTCTCCTCGAATCTTCAGATTACGGGTCAGGAGGGATAAGTCGGGATCTCTTGCCACAAATAAGTATTAACTCATAAAATACAGACACGCTTTGGATTTATTATGGTTTTTGGGTTTTTACACAGCAGATGTTATTCTCGATGACTCGGACTAACACTTTATTATCGCGGTGCGACGTATCACGTTTACCGCGCCGCGGGTTTCTATTAGATATTTCTATTCGCGCTTTTTACAAAGTATCGACGAGGAAATTCTATCGCGGCACGGGAGTCTGATGATCAGAGGACCGTTCGACTTGATCTTTCGTTCAAGACTGACTTTTCGATGGCGAGCTTTCGGTTCTTCGAGGCTCGTCGTCGAAAAGCTGATTTTGCAGTTTTGTGTTGTCTGGCTGTTCCCAGCCAGTCGCGTGGTTCTTATTCAGCGTTCCCATGGTACGGTTTCTCGGAATGAGTTCTATCGTAGTAACGGAAATCGGTATTTCCGTTGCTTCGCGTCGTGTTATTTTATTCTTATAATTTTATCGCCCGACTTAGAGTCAGCGATGTTCGATCGTGAGAAACAATTATCGTGAGAAACGTATAATTGTTTCGAGAATTTATTGTTTATATAAATCTATAATGACAAAAATATACTTGAAAATTGCGGGGCACAACATCCCTCCCCCCTGAAAAGTAAAAATTTGGATATTGACAATGGACACAATTTTTACTTCGAATACATTTCTTATGTGCCCATGGAATTTTCGACTTTTTGGAGCGTGTCAGTTTATTTAATTTTGCGCAGCGGTAGTATTGGTCTAGCTGGTGTACTGTGTCACGGTTAGTTCGCACTTCGTCTTTGCGACGAGTTCTGTGTTGCTCCTCTTCTTGAGGGGCAACGGTCTCGAGGTTGATAGCGACAGTCGCGGCTGAAGGCTGCGGTGTCGCGTTTCTTTTGTGTATATGCAGCGTAGCTAACCAGTACTATCGCTGCGATGGTGAACATGACAGTAGTACCTATCGCGAGGGTACTATGGAATTTAATACGGAATTCTTCGCGTAATTTTTTCTTAATTTCTCGGATTCGCTGTCCGAGTTCGCGTAACTTCGCGGGGTTCCGGATGACTGGCTGTAGCATCGGTGGTTCCTCGTCCTTCTTTGGGAGGGTGACTTCCCCTTCTTCGTCCGAGAAGGTGAGGTTGCTCGAGGGCAAATAGTCTTCCTTGACCATTTGCACGTATCGTCGTCCTGTCGCGACGCTGAAACCTCGGGCAGTTACCTTACATACTCCTATCAAAGCCATTATTCCGGTCCCTATCAAATTTTCATGTTTCGTTATAACGTTTTCGCACGTTATCCCGGTCATTTCGATTTTCGGCGCCACGCGTAGCCATCTACCCGGTTGTAGCATGGTTATTTTAACTGTTACTTCTAAATTCGCGGCCCGTTTCTCGCATCCGATTTCGCTATCGGGACGTATTTTCGTGTATAGTTGTGTTTCGCACGGCGCTTAGTCGGTCAATGGTTGCACCGGCAACGCTGCGGAACACACGCAGAATTTTTTCGAATTTGCGTTTCGGAAGGTCGTTGTTCGACATCTGTATAAAATTTCGGTTAGCTGCTTTCGTCAGGTAACCTTATCCTAGCTGTCGGCGAGACTCTACGCCATTTTCTTGATGAGAGTTCTAGGGGTTTTTTCGTTCGTCTCGATATGTCTCGAGGTTTCGTTAAAAATGTCTATGGAAATGTCTAGTGGAGCCCTGTCCAGTAGATGGAGAAATATTTTTGTTTATTTTTTTATTTATTTATTTATTTATTTCTAATGCTCTACGGCGAGCTTCAGCCGGTTAGCGTGTGCTTTTAAGGTTTTCCTTCCTTTTTGTATTTCAAACGTAACCGGAGTGGGCTGTCCTATTATTTGATAAGGACCTGTCCACTTCGGTGTTAACTTTGCCGACCTTCCGCGTCGGATTGTTTCGTCGTTTAGGAGTACGCGGTCTCCGACGCGGAGCTCTGTTGGCTTTGCTCCCTTGTCGTGAGAGAGTTTCGCTTTTTCTTTAGCGCTCTGTAGTCGTTCCCTCGCAATGGTCCATGCAGCTCGCAATCTTTCGCGCAGTTCACTCGCGTAGTCGTCGTATGTGTACGTGCTGCGCGGCTCGATCTTGTTTCACCGCGGTCGGTAGCTTGGCTTCACGGCCGAACACCAGCTCGTGCGGTGATAAGCCGGTCGCGGTGTGAGGGGTGGCGTTGTACGTAAACATCGCGTACGGTAGCCACTCATCCCAGTCACTCTGGTCTTCGTTGATGAAATGTCGAAGATACTCTGCGAGTGTGCGATGCGACCGCTCGAGTGCCCCGTTGCTTTCGGGATGGTATGCGGTCGTTTGTATTTTCCTTATGTGCAGCAGCCTGCACACTTCCTTGAAAATGGTACTGAGGAAGTTGGTGCCCTGGTCGGAGAGAACGGTTTTGGGGGTTCCGTACCGGCATATCACTTCCTCCGTAAATGCTTTCGCGATCGTATTAGCTTCTTGATTTGGTATAGCCATAGCTGCGCTATACTTGGTAAGTGCGTCCTGGAACGTCAGGACGTATTTATTTCCCCGAGATGTTTCGGGTAAGGGACCGACTATGTCAACCGCGGTTTTTTCGAAGGATCTTTCAGGAGTATCCGTAATTATCATTGGCGCTCGCTCCTTTCTCCTAAGTTTATTCTTTTGGCATTTTAAACAGCGGGATATGTAATCCCCCACCTCCTCTCGGATTCCGGGCCATTCGTATTTGATTCGGATCCGAGATAGAGTCCTTTTTAATCCTTGGTGTCCCCCTAAAGGAGCATCGTGATATTCTCTAATTATAATTTTCCGTTCTTCGGGGCTGGGACAGGTTACGCTATTGTGGACGCTGCGCTTGTCTTTAATACAGCTGTCCTCGTCACTACTGTGTTCCGTCTCCGTATCGCTGTCCTCCCCGCTCTCCGCTTCCGCAGTCACGGGTAGCCGTCCGCTGACCGCTGCCCGGCGGCTCGAGCCGCTGTATCTGGCGCTCTCTACACCGCTGGTTTCGCTGTCGCACGACGCGAGGCTTGCTTTCTCGCTCTTCTCGCCCGTTCCTTTCGCATGACTGTCCGCGCTGTCCCCACTCGCGCCGCTCTCGGTTGCTATGGGGTACGGCGGATCGGTTGAGCGTGGGGCCCTGCCGGGAGAGTTGTTTCTCTCTCTCTCTCGCGCAGTGTGCCCCTTCCTCTCCTTCTCTTGGCTTCTTGTCACCGCGCATATTCTGCTCAATGCGTCGGCGTTCGCGTTTTTCTTCCCCGCTTTATACTCTATATCGAACTCATGCTCGGGTAATTTAATTTTCCAACGCATGAGTCGAGAGCCGGGATCCTTCACACCGAATAGCCAAGTTAAGGGTTGGTGGTCCGTTACCACCTCGAAACGTGTACCGTAAACGTAAGGCCGGAACTGAGTTATTGCCCACACGATCGCGAGCACTGCCACCAACGTTGTGTAAGTGAGCTCGGCCTTCGACAGAGTACGGCTCGCGTAACATCTCGGAAGGTCGTCCCCGACCTTCCCTTGAGATAATATCGCTCCGATGGCCTTATCTGACGCATCGGTCGTCACTACTGTGTGTGCTCGGTCGCTGTTGTTTATTATGCAAACTGCACGGCTGTTCCCTCTCGGTGGCGTTACACAGGCACCGACGGGAATTTCTTTTTCGATCGTCGTTGGAGGCAATAGACAGTCTCGTCTGATGACGCGGCACTGAGCCCCGGTGTCGGCTTCCAGGGTGATTATTCCGCTGGCCGAACTCGGAGACTCGATGTCGAAGTCGCTGCCCGACAACTCTGACGGGATTGAGACTTGCGTGATTTGCGTTTCCTCCTCTTCCGAGGCGTCTGACGTCGACTCTTGGTCGCTTATCGATACTAGATGGATAGATAGCGAGCCCAACGTTAGCTTTGTCGACACGTCGTCTTGCCCCGTCTTCTGTTGGTTGTTCTGGTAATTCTTCTTGTTGTTATCTTGCGACTGTTGACCGTTTTGACGATTGCTCTGTTGACCTCCGTTTTTCTCGTCTGCCATTCGCTTTCGACAATCTCTCCTCAGATGCCCTTTTTTCTGGCAGTAATGACACACTATGTCCACCTGGTGGAGCGTTTTGTCCTGATCCGCGACGGGTAGGCTGTTTCGTCCGGATTGCTTCGGACAATCTCTCGCGTAGTGGTCTCCATTTCCGCAATGATAACAGGTTTTGTTACCATTGCCGTTGTTATTGTTACCGTTATTGTAGCTCCGGCGTTGGTTGCCGTTGTTGCCGTTGTTGTTGTTGTTATTGTTGTTGTAACTACGGCGTTGGTTGGAGCCTTGCGCTCCTCCGTTTCCTTTCGGTAACAACATCTCGCTGATTTCGATGGCTCCGACTACGGCTTCGTGTAGCGTCGTAAAGTTTCGAGCACGCACGATCGTTTGCACTTGGCCATGTAATCCGTTTTCGAAATTGGCCTGTGCGCTTCGTCGGGTGATGGTTTCGATCGTCCGCGCCTCACCAGGGGTTGATATTCCTTCACACAACTTTCCTATGCGGTCGACCGTCACCTGTTCTACCCTCGATGCGTACGTCGCGACGCTTTCGCCCTGATTCTGCTGCAGGGAGTTGAATTCCAATTGTAGAGCTGCCAGTGACTTACGCTTTCCGTATAGCATCTTCAGCTCTCTCCTAAGTTCTTCTAGGGTTTTAATATTTTTATGTTTTAGGTCCTGCGACGGCCTGCCGGTAATATGCCCCGATACGACGAATTCTATGAAAACTTCGTGGTCTTCGTACGGGACTCGGTCGTGCGCAGTTTGGCAAGCCCGTAGAAAGTGGTCTAATTCGTCAGGACCTTCTCCGGAAAATTTCGGGACCTGTTTCATTGCCATCCCGAGTTCCACGGTCCGTCGTTCGCCCGGGAATCCGGTTTGTCGGCGGTTCCACGGTCTCGACGTCCTTCCTTCCGATATTTTTTCTTCTATTCGTTCTAATCGGTATCTTAATTCGGCATTCTGTTCTTCAAGGTCCCTAATTAATTCGTAGGGTTCGGCATTGACACCCTGAAGCGTCTCAGCCAAGTCGCGTCGAGCTGATCTCGACGTGTCGCGGGAGCGTCGATGCGTGTCGACGTTCACAGCGTCGCGAAACATTCGACCCGAATCTCTACCGTCGTCGTCGTCGATTCTTCGCGTTTTCGGTATTGCCCCGAGATTGGGCGCGACTGGCCGTACGGTGGTGTTCACTGGCGGAAGACCCGAGACCTCATCACGGAGGCGCGATATCTCTTCGTCGATCATTTCGTCCGTGATACGACGTCGCGCCCGACGGTGCGTCTCTCGGTCAGGGTCACTCGTCTCCAGGAAATCCGTACCGCGCCTCTCATTTACCCCCATCTGCCGGAAACTTTCCGACATCGCGGTTTGGCGAGCGTGGGGCAAGCGCCCCGTCGGCGACAGGGTGTTTAGCGCTTCATTTGTGCGAAATGTGATGTCGCCAATTGCAGCATCTAGCCCGGCCGCTGCCCCTACCGCTTGCCCGGGCAAGGTCGAGTCAAAGGAATGCGCAAGTCGCGGCTCATTTCGCCTGTCGTTCTCCATATTTTATTTATTTAAATTTTTCTTTTAATGGATTTATCAAACTTCTATTTTACGTTTCCCTAATCCTCTACCTCTCGCCTGATTCGATTATTCCGCGTTTTATTTGTTGAGAATTAATTCTGGCTGAATTTAATTTAATTTTGTTCAAAGCGTTTGTCATGTGCCACGCTGCGTGGGCTTTTCTCTCTCGCGTATTATTACGACGATTACCGCGTAAACAGATTATCTTTTCTGTCACGGTTAATACCAATCCGAAATATTGTATTACAAATCTTTCTTTTACTAAATCTTCGCGGACATCGGAATAAATTGTAATTTGGCTTTGATAGGTTTATATGATAAGATTAGGTACTGCCACTTACAGGTGGATGATCCCTGATGATCCATGAAACGGTCGGCCTTGATCCATTCCGCTGTGTTTCCTCGATGATCTCTGTTGATCCTTGAAACGGTCGGCTGTGGTTCCTTCCGCTGCGTTTCCTTGAGCCCCTTGGTGTTCGGTTCGTCCTTGTCCTTGACCCTCCGACGTATGCTTCTCAGGCGGCTCGCTATCTCGCTACGGCAGATACTACTGCGCGGTAGGAGAACCAGGCTGTACCGCGACGACTGCGTGTCGCGTAGAGCACTGGACTTTCGCACACGACTCTGCACCGATTGCACTATTGCGTCACAATGGTGTGGCCGCTGCACCCGGGTAAATTCTCGCGATGTGCACTTCCGGAATTTAACCCCGAGTATCGTGCAGGCACAGCTGATTCACTATCACTGCACCGCACAACCAGGTAAAATGCCTCGACAGCTTCGGTGTCGGGATTTTGACACTGGTACACCACGCGCACCGCAAACACTGTTCTGATTCGGTGCCGTGTAACCGGATAAAAATTTAACGTTCACTTTTCGGAAAATTTCTTATCGCGGTTCTAATTTATCGCGGACTATGTCGATAGTTTATATCACGTTTCCGCCTTCCAGGCGAATTCCACGACGACTGCGTGTCGGGAACTTCGACGCTGGGGATACGTCGCGTGCGTAGACCAACTCGTCAAGCTCGGGTCCGCGTGGCTGTGTGAAGCCTTCCTGTATTGAATGCGTATGGAAGGGTTCAAAAACGCACTGATTTTAGAGTTATTATGGCAAATCCCACCGCTGCCACCAATGTTGTGTCCCCTGGATGACCCGTGTCTCCTCGAATCTTCAGATTACGGGTCAGGAGGGATAAGTCGGGATCTCTTGCCACAAATAAGTATTAACTCATAAAATACAGACACGCTTTGGATTTATTATGGTTTTTGGGTTTTTACACAGCAGATGTTATTCTCGATGACTCGGACTAACACTTTATTATCGCGGTGCGACGTATCACGTTTACCGCGCCGCGGGTTTCTATTAGATATTTCTATTCGCGCTTTTTACAAAGTATCGACGAGGAAATTCTATCGCGGCACGGGAGTCTGATGATCAGAGGACCGTTCGACTTGATCTTTCGTTCAAGACTGACTTTTCGATGGCGAGCTTTCGGTTCTTCGAGGCTCGTCGTCGAAAAGCTGATTTTGCAGTTTTGTGTTGTCTGGCTGTTCCCAGCCAGTCGCGTGGTTCTTATTCAGCGTTCCCCTGGTACGGTTTCTCGGAATGAGTTCTATCGTAGTAACGGAAATCGGTATTTCCGTTGCTTCGCGTCGTGTTATTTTATTCTTATAATTTTATCGCCCGACTTAGAGTCAGCGATGTTCGATCGTGAGAAACAATTATCGTGAGAAACGTATAATTGTTTCGAGAATTTATTGTTTATATAAATCTATAATGACAAAAATATACTTGAAAATTGCGGGGCACAACACGACCGATACGTATAAAGAACGTGTTTTTCGGGAATTAATTCGCGAGTTACGTGTAATAAGTCGAAAAGTGCGTCGCGTGTGTAATTGCGCGATATTGGAACATTTTCTCCCTTTATATTTGACTGTCGCTAGATTCACCGTCGCGCGTCGTGCTATCCGCAATCCGCGCATTGGCTGTAGGGGCATCGGGGTCGAATCGAACACCTCGAACATTTCTTTGCATCCGATTCCGGTGCAATTCCCCTCGGAAAATATCTCGACAAATATAAATTCGCCACGGTTTTTGACACGTGCCGCGTGATCGCGTCATCGGTCGCCGTCATTCCGGGTTCGACATTCACGGACTCGTCCACCATCTTTGGTTGTTACGATCGCGCTGCGACGCTATCGCCGCGATCTTCGTTCTTCGCCACCGCGGCCATCTTATATAAGTTTACCGCGCGATGAAACGCTCAAAATTGACTTTGTATATCGACTTGATTCCATATTTTTATAACTTCCCGTCCGAACTGGACGGCAGCGTGCGAACGTGATTGATATAATGTCGCGGCGTTACCTCGTATTCACTATCTATTAAACTTGACTCCTATGATTTTTCGTACTCAATCCGGATTTTTTTTCACAATTTCTTTATTTCCTCGCGTCGAAGGTGATATTCTTGTGATCTCGCGTTAATAAGATTTATTTCAATCGTTGTTTTCTTTTCGATTCATTATCGTCTGTCCCATCTCTCGCTAATCACGTTAGCGTCGGGTATGCGTAACTAATTAACGTCTTAATATGATACAGTAGAAGAAATCCGGATTGCAGTCGAATCTTTGCATTTTGCGCATTTTGAACGTTGATACAAAGGTAATTCACCAGTATACGTGTGTGTGTAGGTATGCGTATGCAGAGATATGTACAGACATTTCCGTATTCCGATATTTTGAGCGATCATTGTTAAAGTAATCTACGCCGTGGTTTTATTCACACCCTCGTAATAAATTCGTATTCTTCGAATGCGCCGGCTTTATCCACCATAATCGAGAACTGAACTCACTCATAATTACCGGCGCCCTCGCTTTCCTCGGCGTCATCATTTTCTATCGAATCAAATCCTCATTTTCTCTAATTATACGGATTTTGCTTTGATCAATTGTTCTCTTATTAACGACATTACTTATTCCGATAAACTCCATCCTCGGGTCCCGGTCCTTTCCGCTGTTCTAGCAGCAGTAATTTATCATATATAAGAAGAATTCGACTTTCCTTTACGATAATTGATTAAATAATTATCTCACGAATTTACGAAAGTAACAGTTCGTTACAGTTACAATGTTTTAACTTTAACTTTAACTTTAACTTTAACTTTAACTTTAACTTTAACTTTAACTTTAACTTTAACTTTAACTTTAACTTTAACTTTAACTTTAACTTTAACTTTAACTTTAACTTTAACTTTAACTTTAACTTTAACTTTAACTTTAACTTTAACTTTAACTTTAACTTTAACTTTAACTTTAACTTTAACTTTAACTTTAACTTTAACTTTAACTTTAACTTTAACTTTAACTTTAACTTTAACTTTAACTTTAACTTTAACTTTAACTTTAACTTTAACTTTAACTTTAACTTTAACTTTAACTTTAACTTTAACTTTAACTTTAACTTTAACTTTAACTTTAACTTTAACTTTAACTTTAACTTTAACTTTAACTTTAACTTTAACTTTAACTTTAACTTTAACTTTAACTTTAACTTTAACTTTAACTTTAACTTTAACTTTAACTTTAACTTTAACTTTAACTTTAACTTTAACTTTAACTTTAACTTTAACTTTAACTTTAACTTTAACTTTAACTTTAACTTTAACTTTAACTTTAACTTTAACTTTAACTTTAACTTTAACTTTAACTTTAACTTTAACTTTAACTTTAACTTTAACTTTAACTTTAACTTTAACTTTAACTTTAACTTTAACTTTAACTTTAACTTTAACTTTAACTTTAACTTTAACTTTAACTTTAACTTTAACTTTAACTTTAACTTTAACTTTAACTTTAACTTTAACTTTAACTTTAACTTTAACTTTAACTTTAACTTTAACTTTAACTTTAACTTTAACTTTAACTTTAACTTTAACTTTAACTTTAACTTTAACTTTAACTTTAACTTTAACTTTAACTTTAACTTTAACTTTAACTTTAACTTTAACTTTAACTTTAACTTTAACTTTAACTTTAACTTTAACTTTAACTTTAACTTTAACTTTAACTTTAACTTTAACTTTAACTTTAACTTTAACTTTAACTTTAACTTTAACTTTAACTTTAACTTTAACTTTAACTTTAACTTTAACTTTAACTTTAACTTTAACTTTAACTTTAACTTTAACTTTAACTTTAACTTTAACTTTAACTTTAACTTTAACTTTAACTTTAACTTTAACTTTAACTTTAACTTTAACTTTAACTTTAACTTTAACTTTAACTTTAACTTTAACTTTAACTTTAACTTTAACTTAACTTAACTTTAACTTTAACTTTAACTTTAACTTTAACTTTAACTTCAACTTCAACTTTAACTTTAACTTTAACTTTAACTTTAACTTTAACTTCAACTTTAACTTTAACTTTAACTTTAACTTTAACTTTAACTTTAACTTTAACTTTAACTTTAACTTTAACTTTAACTTTAACTTTAACTTTAACTTTAACTTTAACTTTAACTTTAACTTTAACTTTAACTTTAACTTTAACTTTAACTTTAACTTTAACTTTAACTTTAACTTTAACTTTAACTTTAACTTTAACTTTAACTTTAACTTTAACTTTAACTTTAACTTTAACTTTAACTTTAACTTTAACTTTAACTTTAACTTTAACTTTAACTTTAACTTTAACTTTAACTTTAACTTTAACTTTAACTTTAACTTTAACTTTAACTTTAACTTTAACTTTAACTTTAACTTTAACTTTAACTTTAACTTTAACTTTAACTTTAACTTTAACTTTAACTTTAACTTTAACTTTAACTTTAACTTTAACTTTAACTTTAACTTTAACTTTAACTTTAACTTTAACTTTAACTTTAACTTTAACTTTAACTTTAACTTTAACTTTAACTTTAACTTTAACTTTAACTTTAACTTTAACTTTAACTTTAACTTTAACTTTAACTTTAACTTTAACTTTAACTTTAACTTTAACTTTAACTTTAACTTTAACTTTAACTTTAACTTTAACTTTAACTTTAACTTTAACTTTAACTTTAACTTTAACTTTAACTTTAACTTTAACTTTAACTTTAACTTTAACCTTAACCTTAACCTTAACCTTAACCTTAACCTTAACTTTAACTTTAACTTTAACTTTAACTTTAACTTTAACTTTAACTTTAACTTTAACTTTAACTTTAACTTTAACTTTAACTTTAACTTTAACTTTAACTTTAACTTTAACTTTAACTTTAACTTTAACTTTAACTTTAACTTTAACTTTAACTTTAACTTTAACTTTAACTTTAACTTTAACTTTAACTTTAACTTTAACTTTAACTTTAACTTTAACTTTAACTTTAACTTTAACTTTAACTTTAACTTTAACTTTAACTTTAACTTTAACTTTAACTTTAACTTTAACTTTAACTTTAACTTTAACTTTAACTTTAACTTTAACTTTAACTTTAACTTTAACTTTAACTTTAACTTTAACTTTAACTTTAACTTTAACTTTAACTTTAACTTTAACTTTAACTTTAACTTTAACTTTAACTTTAACTTTAACTTTAACTTTAACTTTAACTTTAACTTTAACTTTAACTTTAACTTTAACTTTAACTTTAACTTTAACTTTAACTTTAACTTTAACTTTAACTTTAACTTTAACTTTAACTTTAACTTTAACTTTAACTTTAACTTTAACTTTAACTTTAACTTTAACTTTAACTTTAACTTTAACTTTAACTTTAACTTTAACTTTAACTTTAACTTTAACTTTAACTTTAACTTTAACTTTAACTTTAACTTTAACTTTAACTTTAACTTTAACTTTAACTTTAACTTTAACTTTAACTTTAACTTTAACTTTAACTTTAACTTTAACTTTAACTTTAACTTTAACTTTAACTTTAACTTTAACTTTAACTTTAACTTTAACTTTAACTTTAACTTTAACTTTAACTTTAACTTTAACTTTAACTTTAACTTTAACTTTAACTTTAACTTTAACTTTAACTTTAACTTTAACTTTAACTTTAACTTTAACTTTAACTTTAACTTTAACTTTAACTTTAACTTTAACTTTAACTTTAACTTTAACTTTAACTTTAACTTTAACTTTAACTTTAACTTTAACTTTAACTTTAACTTTAACTTTAACTTTAACTTTAACTTTAACTTTAACTTTAACTTTAACTTTAACTTTAACTTTAACTTTAACTTTAACTTTAACTTTAACTTTAACTTTAACTTTAACTTTAACTTTAACTTTAACTTTAACTTTAACTTTAACTTTAACTTTAACTTTAACTTTAACTTTAACTTTAACTTTAACTTTAACTTTAACTTTAACTTTAACTTTAACTTTAACTTTAACTTTAACTTTAACTTTAACTTTAACTTTAACTTTAACTTTAACTTTAACTTTAACTTTAACTTTAACTTTAACTTTAACTTTAACTTTAACTTTAACTTTAACTTTAACTTTAACTTTAACTTTAACTTTAACTTTAACTTTAACTTTAACTTTAACTTTAACTTTAACTTTAACTTTAACTTTAACTTTAACTTTAACTTTAACTTTAACTTTAACTTTAACTTTAACTTTAACTTTAACTTTAACTTTAACTTTAACTTTAACTTTAACTTTAACTTTAACTTTAACTTTAACTTTAACTTTAACTTTAACTTTAACTTTAACTTTAACTTTAACTTTAACTTTAACTTTAACTTTAACTTTAACTTTAACTTTAACTTTAACTTTAACTTTAACTTTAACTTTAACTTTAACTTTAACTTTAACTTTAACTTTAACTTTAACTTTAACTTTAACTTTAACTTTAACTTTAACTTTAACTTTAACTTTAACTTTAACTTTAACTTTAACTTTAACTTTAACTTTAACTTTAACTTTAACTTTAACTTTAACTTTAACTTTAACTTTAACTTTAACTTTAACTTTAACTTTAACTTTAACTTTAACTTTAACTTTAACTTTAACTTTAACTTTAACTTTAACTTTAACTTTAACTTTAACTTTAACTTTAACTTTAACTTTAACTTTAACTTTAACTTTAACTTTAACTTTAACTTTAACTTTAACTTTAACTTTAACTTTAACTTTAACTTTAACTTTAACTTTAACTTTAACTTTAACTTTAACTTTAACTTTAACTTTAACTTTAACTTTAACTTTAACTTTAACTTTAACTTTAACTTTAACTTTAACTTTAACTTTAACTTTAACTTTAACTTTAACTTTAACTTTAACTTTAACTTTAACTTTAACTTTAACTTTAACTTTAACTTTAACTTTAACTTTAACTTTAACTTTAACTTTAACTTTAACTTTAACTTTAACTTTAACTTTAACTTTAACTTTAACTTTAACTTTAACTTTAACTTTAACTTTAACTTTAACTTTAACTTTAACTTTAACTTTAACTTTAACTTTAACTTTAACTTTAACTTTAACTTTAACTTTAACTTTAACTTTAACTTTAACTTTAACTTTAACTTTAACTTTAACTTTAACTTTAACTTTAACTTTAACTTTAACTTTAACTTTAACTTTAACTTTAACTTTAACTTTAACTTTAACTTTAACTTTAACTTTAACTTTAACTTTAACTTTAACTTTAACTTTAACTTTAACTTTAACTTTAACTTTAACTTTAACTTTAACTTTAACTTTAACTTTAACTTTAACTTTAACTTTAACTTTAACTTTAACTTTAACTTTAACTTTAACTTTAACTTTAACTTTAACTTTAACTTTAACTTTAACTTTAACTTTAACTTTAACTTTAACTTTAACTTTAACTTTAACTTTAACTTTAACTTTAACTTTAACTTTAACTTTAACTTTAACTTTAACTTTAACTTTAACTTTAACTTTAACTTTAACTTTAACTTTAACTTTAACTTTAACTTTAACTTTAACTTTAACTTTAACTTTAACTTTAACTTTAACTTTAACTTTAACTTTAACTTTAACTTTAACTTTAACTTTAACTTTAACTTTAACTTTAACTTTAACTTTAACTTTAACTTTAACTTTAACTTTAACTTTAACTTTAACTTTAACTTTAACTTTAACTTTAACTTTAACTTTAACTTTAACTTTAACTTTAACTTTAACTTTAACTTTAACTTTAACTTTAACTTTAACTTTAACTTTAACTTTAACTTTAACTTTAACTTTAACTTTAACTTTAACTTTAACTTTAACTTTAACTTTAACTTTAACTTTAACTTTAACTTTAACTTTAACTTTAACTTTAACTTTAACTTTAACTTTAACTTTAACTTTAACTTTAACTTTAACTTTAACTTTAACTTTAACTTTAACTTTAACTTTAACTTTAACTTTAACTTTAACTTTAACTTTAACTTTAACTTTAACTTTAACTTTAACTTTAACTTTAACTTTAACTTTAACTTTAACTTTAACTTTAACTTTAACTTTAACTTTAACTTTAACTTTAACTTTAACTTTAACTTTAACTTTAACTTTAACTTTAACTTTAACTTTAACTTTAACTTTAACTTTAACTTTAACTTTAACTTTAACTTTAACTTTAACTTTAACTTTAACTTTAACTTTAACTTTAACTTTAACTTTAACTTTAACTTTAACTTTAACTTTAACTTTAACTTTAACTTTAACTTTAACTTTAACTTTAACTTTAACTTTAACTTTAACTTTAACTTTAACTTTAACTTTAACTTTAACTTTAACTTTAACTTTAACTTTAACTTTAACTTTAACTTTAACTTTAACTTTAACTTTAACTTTAACTTTAACTTTAACTTTAACTTTAACTTTAACTTTAACTTTAACTTTAACTTTAACTTTAACTTTAACTTTAACTTTAACTTTAACTTTAACTTTAACTTTAACTTTAACTTTAACTTTAACTTTAACTTTAACTTTAACTTTAACTTTAACTTTAACTTTAACTTTAACTTTAACTTTAACTTTAACTTTAACTTTAACTTTAACTTTAACTTTAACTTTAACTTTAACTTTAACTTTAACTTTAACTTTAACTTTAACTTTAACTTTAACTTTAACTTTAACTTTAACTTTAACTTTAACTTTAACTTTAACTTTAACTTTAACTTTAACTTTAACTTTAACTTTAACTTTAACTTTAACTTTAACTTTAACTTTAACTTTAACTTTAACTTTAACTTTAACTTTAACTTTAACTTTAACTTTAACTTTAACTTTAACTTTAACTTTAACTTTAACTTTAACTTTAACTTTAACTTTAACTTTAACTTTAACTTTAACTTTAACTTTAACTTTAACTTTAACTTTAACTTTAACTTTAACTTTAACTTTAACTTTAACTTTAACTTTAACTTTAACTTTAACTTTAACTTTAACTTTAACTTTAACTTTAACTTTAACTTTAACTTTAACTTTAACTTTAACTTTAACTTTAACTTTAACTTTAACTTTAACTTTAACTTTAACTTTAACTTTAACTTTAACTTTAACTTTAACTTTAACTTTAACTTTAACTTTAACTTTAACTTTAACTTTAACTTTAACTTTAACTTTAACTTTAACTTTAACTTTAACTTTAACTTTAACTTTAACTTTAACTTTAACTTTAACTTTAACTTTAACTTTAACTTTAACTTTAACTTTAACTTTAACTTTAACTTTAACTTTAACTTTAACTTTAACTTTAACTTTAACTTTAACTTTAACTTTAACTTTAACTTTAACTTTAACTTTAACTTTAACTTTAACTTTAACTTTAACTTTAACTTTAACTTTAACTTTAACTTTAACTTTAACTTTAACTTTAACTTTAACTTTAACTTTAACTTTAACTTTAACTTTAACTTTAACTTTAACTTTAACTTTAACTTTAACTTTAACTTTAACTTTAACTTTAACTTTAACTTTAACTTTAACTTTAACTTTAACTTTAACTTTAACTTTAACTTTAACTTTAACTTTAACTTTAACTTTAACTTTAACTTTAACTTTAACTTTAACTTTAACTTTAACTTTAACTTTAACTTTAACTTTAACTTTAACTTTAACTTTAACTTTAACTTTAACTTTAACTTTAACTTTAACTTTAACTTTAACTTTAACTTTAACTTTAACTTTAACTTTAACTTTAACTTTAACTTTAACTTTAACTTTAACTTTAACTTTAACTTTAACTTTAACTTTAACTTTAACTTTAACTTTAACTTTAACTTTAACTTTAACTTTAACTTTAACTTTAACTTTAACTTTAACTTTAACTTTAACTTTAACTTTAACTTTAACTTTAACTTTAACTTTAACTTTAACTTTAACTTTAACTTTAACTTTAACTTTAACTTTAACTTTAACTTTAACTTTAACTTTAACTTTAACTTTAACTTTAACTTTAACTTTAACTTTAACTTTAACTTTAACTTTAACTTTAACTTTAACTTTAACTTTAACTTTAACTTTAACTTTAACTTTAACTTTAACTTTAACTTTAACTTTAACTTTAACTTTAACTTTAACTTTAACTTTAACTTTAACTTTAACTTTAACTTTAACTTTAACTTTAACTTTAACTTTAACTTTAACTTTAACTTTAACTTTAACTTTAACTTTAACTTTAACTTTAACTTTAACTTTAACTTTAACTTTAACTTTAACTTTAACTTTAACTTTAACTTTAACTTTAACTTTAACTTTAACTTTAACTTTAACTTTAACTTTAACTTTAACTTTAACTTTAACTTTAACTTTAACTTTAACTTTAACTTTAACTTTAACTTTAACTTTAACTTTAACTTTAACTTTAACTTTAACTTTAACTTTAACTTTAACTTTAACTTTAACTTTAACTTTAACTTTAACTTTAACTTTAACTTTAACTTTAACTTTAACTTTAACTTTAACTTTAACTTTAACTTTAACTTTAACTTTAACTTTAACTTTAACTTTAACTTTAACTTTAACTTTAACTTTAACTTTAACTTTAACTTTAACTTTAACTTTAACTTTAACTTTAACTTTAACTTTAACTTTAACTTTAACTTTAACTTTAACTTTAACTTTAACTTTAACTTTAACTTTAACTTTAACTTTAACTTTAACTTTAACTTTAACTTTAACTTTAACTTTAACTTTAACTTTAACTTTAACTTTAACTTTAACTTTAACTTTAACTTTAACTTTAACTTTAACTTTAACTTTAACTTTAACTTTAACTTTAACTTTAACTTTAACTTTAACTTTAACTTTAACTTTAACTTTAACTTTAACTTTAACTTTAACTTTAACTTTAACTTTAACTTTAACTTTAACTTTAACTTTAACTTTAACTTTAACTTTAACTTTAACTTTAACTTTAACTTTAACTTTAACTTTAACTTTAACTTTAACTTTAACTTTAACTTTAACTTTAACTTTAACTTTAACTTTAACTTTAACTTTAACTTTAACTTTAACTTTAACTTTAACTTTAACTTTAACTTTAACTTTAACTTTAACTTTAACTTTAACTTTAACTTTAACTTTAACTTTAACTTTAACTTTAACTTTAACTTTAACTTTAACTTTAACTTTAACTTTAACTTTAACTTTAACTTTAACTTTAACTTTAACTTTAACTTTAACTTTAACTTTAACTTTAACTTTAACTTTAACTTTAACTTTAACTTTAACTTTAACTTTAACTTTAACTTTAACTTTAACTTTAACTTTAACTTTAACTTTAACTTTAACTTTAACTTTAACTTTAACTTTAACTTTAACTTTAACTTTAACTTTAACTTTAACTTTAACTTTAACTTTAACTTTAACTTTAACTTTAACTTTAACTTAACTTTAACTTTAACTTTAACTTTAACTTTAACTTTAACTTTAACTTTAACTTTAACTTTAACTTTAACTTTAACTTTAACTTTAACTTTAACTTTAACTTTAACTTTAACTTTAACTTTAACTTTAACTTTAACTTTAACTTTAACTTTAACTTAACTTTAACTTTAACTTTAACTTTAACTTTAACTTTAACTTTAACTTTAACTTTAACTTTAACTTTAACTTTAACTTTAACTTAACTTTAACTTTAACTTTAACTTTAACTTTAACTTTAACTTTAACTTTAACTTTAACTTTAACTTTAACTTTAACTTTAACTTTAACTTTAACTTTAACTTTAACTTTAACTTTAACTTTAACTTTAACTTTACTTTAACTTTAACTTTAACTTTAACTTTAACTTTAACTTTAACTTTAACTTTAACTTTAACTTTAACTTTAACTTTAACTTTAACTTTAACTTTAACTTTAACTTTAACTTTAACTTTAACTTTAACTTTAACTTTAACTTTTAACTTTAACTTTAACTTTAACTTTAACTTTAACTTTAACTTTAACTTTAACTTTAACTTTAACTTTAACTTTAACTTAACTTTAACTTTAACTTTAACTTTAACTTTAACTTTAACTTTAACTTTAACTTTAACTTTAACTTAACTTTAACTTTAACTTTAACTTTAACTTTAACTTTAACTTTAACTTTAACTTTACTTAACTTTAACTTTAACTTTAACTTTAACTTTAACTTTAACTTTAACTTAACTTTAACTTTAACTTTAACTTTAACTTTAACTTTAACTTTAACTTTAACTTTAACTTTAACTTTAACTTTAACTTTAACTTTAACTTTAACTTTAACTTTAACTTTAACTTTAACTTTAACTTTAACTTTAACTTTAACTTTAACTTTAACTTTAACTTTAACTTTAACTTTAACTTTAACTTTAACTTTAACTTTAACTTTAACTTTAACTTTAACTTTAACTTTAACTTTAACTTTAACTTTAACTTTAACTTTAACTTTAACTTTAACTTTAACTTTAACTTTAACTTTAACTTTAACTTTAACTTTAACTTTAACTTTAACTTTAACTTTAACTTTAACTTTAACTTTAACTTTAACTTTAACTTAACTTTAACTTTAACTTTAACTTTAACTTTAACTTTAACTTTAACTTAACTTTAACTTTAACTTTAACTTTAACTTTAACTTTAACTTTAACTTAACTTTAACTTAACTTAACTTTAACTTTAACTTTAACTTAACTTTAACTTTAACTTTAACTTTAACTTTAACTTTAACTTTAACTTAAACTTTAACTTTAACTTAACTTTAACTTTAACTTTAACTTTAACTTTAACTTAAACTTTAACTTTAACTTTAACTT